>OX637649.1:1237200-1889123 GCA_951802225.1 Euspilapteryx auroguttella | reverse complement strand
AGACACCGTGATGTACCGGCTCAGCCAGTGGACGAGCGAGTACATACAGATTACGGCACAAGTCCTATCCTTACGAACGCTTTTGCATGTGGGCGTAAGTAGCTCTCTTCAATAAGTCTTCCAGACAACCCAAAGTAAGGAACAAAAAATCTTTATAAACTTTATGTTTTATGAAAAATACATCGGAATGAACATAAGACACTAATATACAGATGAAATTGCGTGAATCAGTGGGTAAAATAAATGAAGTGTCACTTGATCCGTCCAGCTGCACCCTCGCTGGGCGGCGACGCTGGACGCGCTGGGGCACGCGAGCCGGCGCCTGGGCCGCGCGGCCGAGGCGCTCTGCTGGCACGAGCGGGCGCTGGCCGTGCGGCCGGGCCGCGCCGCCTCCTACGCGGCGCGCGGCCTGTGCCTGGCGCTGCTCGGGCGGGAGGCCGAGGCTGCGGACTCGCTGCATGCTGCGCTTGCCAGGTATTAGATTAGTTAAGCCCTGTAGGTCCGGGCTTAAGAGGAGTTTATTGGAATAAAAAAAAAAAAAATTGTACGGATCTGAGACTAAATGCTCTCCGCAACTGACTCATTTTTCGTTTCGCTCGCGCCGAGTCGCAGACACAGCTCGAACAGAAAAGACGTGGAGTCGACGAATGACGATCAATATATATCCACGCTATTCTTCATGACAAAACTTTTTTTTATTGTGAATGATCTTTTTGAATTATCAAAATCAGACTATTTATTACTGAATCAAAATATTTTATTTGTTAGCACAGGTAAGATTAATGCTAATATGTACTTACATACGATAATAATGGGAATTTAAGTAAGTTCGCGCACGCCGCTAAAAGTTAATATATTTACTCGGATGGGTGTGACGTCATCTCGTCTGAACCAAAATCGAACGAACGCAATTTTCGGCGAAGGCGACTCTTTTTTTTATAATTTTATTTAAAAAGTGCATTGTTTAATATGTATAATTTGTGTTCCACTCAATCATAATATATATTATATATTTTTCTAAGATGTTCTAAATTTTAACGTTATTAAAGTTTGGTTATCGATAAAGTAAAGTAAAAATTAAGATGCACAAACTGATAACGCTTTCTTTATATAGGCCAATAATTTGTCGTTTCTAAATATATTGTAGGTAAGACAAGTAAATATGTATAAAGCAGTGGCTAAAATTGTTTTTTAATATTACTTTACAAATGGTTTTCATACTTACAGAGGCGTTTGTTTCACAAACTATACGTTTTAGTCGGTCTCCAGCATAAAACGTTCCGAGTGGACGTCTGAACGCCTGGCACAACGTCAGCGTACAATACATCCCATTCGCTAACGACGTCGACTCAATACAAAAAGACGGCACCAAAAGTTTAAGTTATCAGTTTAATTTAATTTCATTCCGCAACCAAACCGGCATCGGAGTCGTTAGCGAGACCATCTTTATTCCAATCTCGAGAGCTGCCCTCGCAGCACGACGAACCATTTGTCGAATCTAACTGTCACTTTTAATCACTTTTGACATTTTAATGCTGGAAAATGTATGGAGATGATCGACAAAAGTGACAGATAGATACGACTAATTCGACAAATTGTCCGTCATGTTACCGCCGCTGGCCAGAGTTGGCGGAAGAACAGCGCCTTGGTTTCGGCCATGGCATATGCTGAGTCAATACTCCGTTTTAACGAATATATTAGCTCAACTTTGTATTAGGTATTGTGGTAATAGGCAGGTGGACACTGGTTTTTTATTATTTTTATTTTATTTTAACTTGTTCTATGTTATATGTCTACCTCCTAACTTTTAATTCGTTAAATAAATGTATATTCTTTCTTTCTTTCTTTCTTTCTTTCTTTCTTTCTTTCTTTCTTTCTTTCTTTCTTTCTTTCTTTCTTTCTTTCTTTCTTTCTTTCTTTCTTTCTTTCTTTAGGTGACACAATGCAGGAATAGAATAACTAGGAGAAATAGGGATAAATCAACTGTCAGAAGTTGATACTTTAGAGGCTACATTAAAAAACCATTCTTATAACCTCAATTTCTGCTTTTTAATATCTTTTGTTACGCCATAGAATATGAGATTGTAATAAAGACTTGGCTCTATACACTTTGTTCTTATGACTATCTAGAGTAGGCGAATAAAATACAAACAAGAACAACGAACAACTTGTCAAACTATGTAAACAATGAAAAAAAAATCACCTTGGGTTACATTATTTAAGCTTAGGTAAGGATCCCTATTTTAAAAATAAATCTAACATAGCCTTTGACACTCGGGGATAGTGTAGCTTTCCAACAGTGAAATAATTTTTCAAATTGGTTCAGTAAGTATTTTCGGAGCCTATTCGATGCAAACAAACAAACAAATAAACAAACAAACACACAATCAAATCTTTCCTCTTTATTATTGGTATAGATATAGATATAGAAAAGTATGGCATTCATTTGTTAGGACGAACGCAGTATTATTAGTATATCTTTACTAATACATGGTAACAGTAATTATACATAACTAGAGGCTGCCCCGCGGTTTTTCCCGCGCAGATTTCTCATAAACACAAAATTCCTGTTTTTTCCCGTTCCCGTGGGAATTCCGGAAAATCCCTTCTTAGTGCTCACCTACACTTACTAAGGAACCTACATGCAAAATTTCAGCCCGCTACTCCCAGTAGTTTCGGCTCTGCGTTGTCTGTCAGTCAGTCAGTCAGTCAGTCAGTCAGTAACGGAAGAATTTTATATTTATTGATAACACATCACACTCAGAGCCCCTAAATAGGAAGAACCTGTATCTAGGGTGCCCGAAACACACACAGAGACAAACATCACACCTAAACAAGAAAAACAAACATCGATATTCATTATATAAAAATATTCTCCCCACCTGGGAACCGAACCCAGGTGCACACGCTTCTCAGTCCACATCCCTGCCAACTGAGCCACGGTGCAGTTACACAACAGTAATAGTATTAAAAAAAAATTACTTGTAAATTACTTGTAGTCAGGATTTAGTTTTTAACTTAGTTTTTATTTTGATTACTTTGTGGTTATAATAATTATGTATTTTCATAGGTGCTTTATAAATTTTTTATTTCACTTAACAATAACTTTTGACATAATGACATCTGTGAGTTGTAGAAAAAGCGACTCAACAGATTCCGTTTCGCTGCTGTTTTGTTTATATTTTATATAGGGTAAACTACACGATCATAGTATACCTTCCAGATTGTCCTGGTTTCATTTAGAAGCTGAAAATAATGATTTTTGTCATTTTACAGCATTAACTACGAAAGTCATGTATACTTATTAATTATTTTATTAAACTATTAACGCAATTTCAAACTAATGACTGATAAATAGCGGAGGGTGCCAATATTTGGTTTATGGTTTAATGGTTTCTATTAAAATATCAATATTAAATAGTTATACGCACAAAACAACAAAAACATAATTTGACGATTTAGATGTTTACTCTGCTGTTATAAATTAAGCCAAAAGAAATTCGTAAAAGTGACAATCATGGGGCAGTTTACCCTAGGTCGAATATTTATCAAAGACCACGTGACCTGTAGGAGAACCGGCGTACACGTCCTCCCTCTACGAGCTGCACCCAGCATCTGAAGTATTGGTGGACAGTGACAGAAGTTCTATGATTGCATACGAAGAGACAGGGACAGTCATTTGTCAGTCGTGCAAATCGGATTGTTGGTTCTGCGCCACCACCGGATTTTTAGTGACAAGCAATTAATATTTAATATCTTTTTAATTATAACTTTTAAATCAAATTCAAATTACCAGAATTTAATTTACTTTATTATCATTATTCCTATGTAGTTTCAGCAAAAACTAATTAGTAATTTCGAAGAACTAGCTATTCCCGTTTTTTGGAATGGTTATCTTTGACGAAATAATGTATCGAGGTTTTTGTATCCTCGTTGTGTTTCTAAATTATAAAAAACTTTGTTATATCCTCAAGAAGGTTATACTAAAGTTTCAGATCTCTACCGTCTGTAGTTTATGAGAATTACTTGATTTAGAAACGCCTTCCCAGCTCGTATAGCGTCTTAAGAATAGGTCTACGGTATGCCCTGCCTGTCGTAAGAGGCGACTAAAAGGGGTCTTTGGGGTCGTGGGTGTGAAGGGCGGGGGCCCGATACACTCATCAAACGGCCCTGAGATGGGTGGCGGCACAACTTGTGGCACTGTGCCGCCGCAGCTCCAAAGGCGAGCCGGGGAGGGAACAATATGCCCTCCCCGAGCATGAAGCTAATAGTAGCTGAGCGTGGGAAGACTTCGGACGCTATAATGTGTGGTTCCCGGGGTTCTTCCCAAAAGCGCCAAGACGGCCGCCGAGGGGTTTTAGTGGGTGCGAGCCCCACATACCCCCGACGCTCCCCCAAGCGTCGGGAAATGCGATAGGCATTTCCCCTCGTTAAAAAAAAAAAAAAGGAATTAGATTAGTTACTTGTCTTTTGTTAATGTAATTTTCTTTCTTTCTTGTACGGCCACCACCAGCAGCCAAAGTTCGACATTGCCAATGCATTATGCTCTTTATTAATGTGAAATAGAAAACGAAACACAACTTCTTATGGTTAGTCCCGTAATCACCATTGATCTTCACCGGTGACGCGGGTATTTTTTTACAACTGGCGACATTCTTGATCTAGTGATACCACCATCCACTTGATAGTGCTTTACTTTATCTCTGACTAGTCGACCCGTCAAATTTCGTACTGCCTAACCTATTACTATATTGTGCATGTACTTATAAACCTTCCTCTTGAATCACTCTATCTATTAAAAAAACCGCATCAAAATCGGTTGCATAATTTTAAATATTTAAGCATACATAGGGACAGACGCAGAAAGCGACTTTGTTTTATATTATGTACTAGAGGCTGCCCCGCGGTTTTTCCCGCGCAGATTTCTAATAAACACAAAATTCTCGTTTTTCCCGTTCCCGTGGGAATTTCGGGAAATCCCTTCTTAGTGCAAAATTTCAGCCCGCTACGCCCAGTAGTTTCGGCTCTGCGTTGTCAGTCAGTCAGTCAGTCAGTCAGTCAGTCAGTCAGTCAGTCAGTTAGTCAGTAACGGAAGAGTTTTATATATATTGATTGATATTGATTATAATCGTTCATCCTCAGGGACCCCGACGACGCGGTCGCGCTAGCCTTATTGGACTCTATTGTTGAAAAATTGGACTCTGCGTTGTCAGGTTTGTTGTTTTCTCTATTACATGTTTGCGTATGACGGGCAGCCGTGTATTTCGTTGAAAATCTTGAGGAGTCATAGTGCGATCGCCACCGCATCGCCAATCGCTTACGACAAGGCCCCTTAAAAAAACTTGTATCAATGACGATTTACAGGGAAGGCCTATGACCAACAGTGGACGTGTGTTGGCTCTTGGCTGAGAAGACGATAATGAATTACTTACGTGTATATTTATCTAAACCACGGCTTCGAAGCGCAATCGACCGGTATGCGTGTTTAGGTATGCTGTAAAAAGTGGCAACACTGTATGGAAATTTGTCGGAATTTCGAATATTTTCATACACTGTTGCCTCTTTTTAACCGACGAAAAAACAAAAAGGAGGAGGTTCTCAATTCGTCGCGTATATTGTTTTTTTTTTTTTTATGTATGATCACGCATAACTTTTTACTGTGTGGACCGATTTTGATAATTCTTTTTTTAATCGACAGGGTATACCTTGAAGATGGTCCCATAAAAATTTTTAATTTCTAGATTTGTGTGTCGCCACTATGTTTTTCCGTGATCATCTCTCGTGATTAGCTGACTCGATTTTGATGCGGTTTTCAAAAAAAGATTTGTTATATTCGGGAGATGGTTTTCGTGGTTTAACAGACTTCGCAAAAACGGGAGTTGTCAGTTTATATATGTGTCAGTATATTGATGGCAGATCCATTTTTTTTTAAATAAATTATCATTATTATAGTTATTGAGGTTGGGAATAGTAGTAGTTTTAATGTTATCTTCTATCTTCCGCAGAAGAAGACATTCCGCAGTTCCCGTTCCCGGCGGTGGTCCTGCCGCCGCCCGCCACCCCCGCCGCCCCCGCCGCCCCCACCACCCCCGCCCCGCGCCGCGACGCCACCATCATATCTGATATGAGCATGAGCTTCGATTGATTGATGGTTTAAATTGCATAGTGAGGTGACATTTGAGGACGCTGATGTTGAAGTGAAAAGTGAGTGGTAAATTGGGAAAGTGTAGTGTGTGTGTACAAAAATCAGCTGTCCCGTACATTCACCCCGCCAGCTGATCGAACCAATGTATGGAACAGCTGTTATATTTTTTGAGATTTCGACCTATGTTGCTTTGGGAAAGTTGTTAGTTATGGTGAGCAGAAGCCGTCCTTTGATTTATTACCGCCTTGTCAGAAACACCCGGTATAACGAACAGTAGAACATCATCGTACAAACGGCCGAAACGCGAGTAAGTACTTACGCGCTGGAATCTCCTAACGAGTACCATGCGACCCCGGGGGGAGCCGCAGGGTTATGTGGGGTTCGCACCCACTAAAACCCCGCCGGTGTCCATCTCGGCTGTTTGCAAGGGGGTCACGGGAGATCTCTCGAACTTTGTGTTCAGCTCCGCGACAATGTTTGTCCTTGTGTGATTTGTATAGCATACCTCGGCCTACCACCAGTCGCGCGTGCTACGCAGTTACATGTCAATGCGCGTCGCTCCCGCGAATTTATTACGCTCGCATATATTTGAATTATTTTGTTCAATACTCTCAGATTAAAATTATGTTTCTTTTATCACTGTATAAGCTGAACAAAGAACTATATTGTAATCAAACTTAAAATATTATAAAAAATGGTCCGGTTGTTTTTGATTAAATGCGGAAATGTTGTATAGGATAAATGTACAAAACGTCAATTTCATAAGTAAGAACATAATTAATTTATTATGAAATTATAAGCAAAGCAACAAGAGTGACAGTCAGTAGGCAGCCCTATCGCGCCTTTCTACCGGAAGTGCACGAGCGTGTCTAGGTATTTATTTCAAGGACGCTGCCGGGACAACTCAGGCGGTTATCACATTGCCACGCATCACGCAGCGTGGCGCGTGAATGCGTATTCTAACGTTGATTGTAAGTACCTCCATTTGTTTAGAAACAGGCGCAGTCCAACACACAGAAAATGCATCCACGTGCGCGCGCGTAGGTGCGTCGAAACGCAACATGCAGCGTGGTGCGTGGCAATGTGATAACCGCCTCATTGTTCTTATATACATTGTTTAAAAAGCGCAATTTTGTTATTTATATCTCAAGGGATAAGGAATTAATTGCATGTTTATATAATATACATTTGTATATATTATTTTTTTGTAAATAGTGTGGTTTAATTAAATGCATTTGTAAGTTTATAAGCCTTTTTATATTTACTAAAACAACTAACAACTACCGATATGTAACTTAACAAATAAAACAGTAAAATAGGTTCAATCATTTATTAGCAATAACATCGTATAATTTCAGTTGGAATGACTAAAGGAGCGTAATCAACATTTCAAATCTAAAATTCTATAAAATTCAAGTAGAAGTTTAAAAGCTTAAAATTTCTTTAAAAAGTTAAGCAGTTTTCTCTATGCCTAGCGTTTGAAATGCTTAAAGGCGCGCATGACGAAGGTAGGTTGTAAAAATGGTAAAATGCGCTAAAGGCACATTTCTATAAGTAACCAGCAAGAAGTAAGGTATTCTTGAATGTGATTCTCTTGTTGGTTACCTAACGATATACTAACAACAGTCTATGGTATACTATGTGCGGGCGGGTAGTAAAACGCGACTAAGTTCATACACTTGATTCTAAGTACATTTTCAAATGATTTTAAAACAAGAAAATATAACGTGGAAATAATTAATATATCCACTGTTCAATAAAATCGATTTTAAGTATACAAATAAATCTTTTATAAATTAAATAATATTTCTAAATAAAAAGAAAAACATTGATTATTAAATAAAATTATACTCTGTATAAGTACGAATTGTACAATCATCAAACTTAAACGTAATTCTAATAGCGAGGTGTGCTTGCACGATTTACTGAATTAAATTTAGATTTACAATAATCGCCTCAATATCGCCTCAGCTGAAGGCGATATTATGAAGATTTTTCGCCGAAAGAAAGTTATAACTTATTTTTTTATTGCTGCAAACAAATCAGGACTGGATGTGCCATGAAATCTACAATATTTATGCGTTTCACGCAATAAAAATCCCAAGTCCCATAAAAAATGTTATAACTATCTTAAGACGACAAAAAAATCACTCCGAAATATACCATTAAAATTTTAAAACAATAAAATGACTAACAAACAAAGCATAGTACCGTGCAAGCACACCACAGCGCCGTCAAATTGGCGAACGCCAAACTTAATAGCGTCTCGCGAGCGGTCACTGCGCGTGGCCGGCGTGGCTGTCGTGTCCGAACCCGTCGTGTCCGGTTTGTCCGGCGTGTCCGAGCCCGTTTTGTCCGGCGTGTCCGAGCCCGTTGTGTCCGGCGTGTCCGAGCCCGTTGTGTCCGGCGTGTCCGAGCCCGTTGTGTCCGGCGTGTCCGAGCCCGTCGTGTCCGGTGTGTCCGGCGTGTCCAAGGCCGTCGTGTCCGGAGTGTCCGAGGCCGTCGTGTCCGGAGTGTCCGAGGCCGTCGTGTCCGGAGTGTCCGAGGCCGTCGTGTCCGGAGTGTCCGAGGCCGTCGTGTCCGGAGTGTCCAAGGCCGTCGTGTCCGGAGTGTCCGAGGCCGTCGTGTCCGGAGTGTCCGAGGCCGTCGTGTCCGGAGTGTCCGAGGCCGTCGTGTCCGGAGTGTCCGAGGCCGTCGTGTCCGGAGTGTCCGGAGTGTCCGAGGCCGTTGTGTCCGGTGTGTCCGAGCGTTGTGTGTCCGGAGTGTCCGTGCCATTCCAGCTCCTCGCTGCTTTCAGGGCCCAGCCCGGACATCGGTGGCGATGGGGTGTCTGTTCATACAAAAACATCGTTGTTAGGGTTCCGTAGTGAGACAGATTTTGCTAAGTTTGTTTGTCTGTCTGTCGCAGTTATTTTTCTCAGAAACTATTTAAGTTATTATAGTATGAAAGTTTTGCACAGATCTTTATTTTCTAAAAGGATAAGCCACTTCAGTCAGCCCTTGTCAGCATGGCCCAACAATTAGCGGCTATTATAAGGATTCTTTAAATTTTAAGAATTTTTACCATACATTCATTGTTATGGTGTAAAATGTCAAGTTGATTGTAATCCTGTAAGATGTCCAGAATGTTAATAATAGTAAGGGGGACCTCTATTAGAGAGGCTAACTCAATTAAATATATTTTGAGATAGTACTTCTTTAATTCTGTAATTAAATAATTAATAAATTTTAAAACCCTAAAAGCATCATGAGTCCGTCGCTCAAATTGGATATGTGTAAGCGAGAAAGCATGATGTTTTTCATGGTTTTATATTTTTTTCTTTATTTGCACGGCTTATAAGTAAGTATAACTAACCGCTAGAGTTCATAGTGGAGAGCGCGGCGCGCGTGTTGCGCATGAGCGGGCGGTGGCGCGCGGCGGGGGCGGCGGGGGCGGCGGGGGGGGCGGCGTGCGCGCGCGCCCAGCAGCCGCGGCAGAAGTACCTGCAACACGTAGGTACCAAGCTGCAGTCGCACACACTACGGGAACATTGCTCGCTGTCACCTTTTTTTTATTACAGGTGGAAATGCCTTGCTAACGCATTTTCCGGGGGATTTTAGTGGGCTCGCATCGCGCACACTTCCCCCTTGAGAACCCCCTTTTTTACAATTTTGAATTCTACAGGGTTAACTTACCCTAAAACCATTTCAACTTTTGCACTAGTTGGGGCCTTAGTCTCTTAAACTTACAATTAAACTTTTATTCTATTACGATTGGATCAAGAATTGCGATTCTCGAAATTTTGATAGTATCTTCATCCTACTAGTCTTATAAGATCAAAGTTACAAGACTCGCAATTTTTTACCCAATCGTAATAGAGTAATAGTATAATAGTAATAAAATAGAAGTTTAATCGTAAGACTAAGGATTCTGGCCTATTAGCTCGTGCCTTATTAACTCTTCCACCTCCACCGCGATTTCAAAAAACACAACGCGCCACGCCACCATACAAAGATTTCGTTCGCCGCGCAAGGCCGACAGTGCGGCGTCCCGTGGCGCTGCGCGAGCTGTAAAAATCACCTTAAAATCTACCGATTTTGGCAGAAAAAATGGACGTGTTTACGCAGAATTTTTTTTATTCAACAACCAAATGCTATACTTTAGTTTATTTATTGGCTGACTAAAGTAACAGTTTTTAAATGTAGCTGCCAATTTATTTCTTATTTTAAGAACTAAAAAAGGTTTGGTGTATTTTATCAGAAAAAGAGGTTTCGAATATTATATTTAATTGTTTTGCAACTTAATGATCTCACAATTTGTTAAAGGTCTAGTCAGGTAGTCAGGACCCATATCATGATTAGGATAAGTCCTTAATATTTCACAAAATTTTGTCTCTGAGGACGTAAAAATAAAACAGTTATTGCCGTTTCGAACACGCTACCAAGTTCTGGAATAAAAATGATTATTATGTTATTATATTATTATTATAATCTTACGATTATGTCGATATTTGTCAACGCTGAATGGTGAAAACCAGAAATTTTTCGAAGCATAATTAAGGCAGAGTCCGACTCTGTAGGCGAGAGAACTACTAACTATCAGCGATTTTCTCGCTCAAGACAGGAACAATACATAAACATTCTGTGTAAAGGAAAGTAATGCATGTATTAATAGTTGCTCTCTGACTGTTCACACTGCCGCCGGCTACGACTAGCTTTTAAGAAAAAGAGCTCGTTCAGCGATGCTCGCTCGCACTGACCGCAGCGACAACGGGCGAGTGGCGCGAGAAATCGCTCGTTGCCCGGCGAAAAAACTATCCAAACTAAACAGTCGCCTTCCACTGATCGTCAACTCGTTTATAGTTTCTAGTTCTACTCGTTTCTCGTTCATCGTCGGCGGCGCACCACTGCCTTAAGAAATAATGAAGGTTGGATGGTGGGTAAACGAAACAAGGATAATGGCGCGGACATCGAGATCTAGACTTATGGACGATTTGGAGAAGTTAGGCTATTGCCTTTCACAATGAAAATAAGAATGAGTTTTTTTTTGACATGTGATAAGTATACATTGCGGGTTTACAGCTGAATCTCTTGTGTAGGTAGACAAAATTCAGTAGATTCACTTATATACCCGCAATTTATACATATCTTATGTCAAAATGATTCACATTCTAATTTTCATTTTGAACGGCAATAGATCCCCTGGCTTTTAGGTCAAAGCAAAGTGCAATTTGTCGAAATTTGTGGAAGTAAGAAACAGGTTCGAAGCATTAATGTTTTTTTTAGTAAAAACAATAATAACAGTTAACAAAGTGAAGAAAAAATCTAGTATCAAGTCCAACACGCTCAGTGAAAATGTTTACATTTGACCTGATATGTGGATGCTCATGACTCCACTTTGGCGTTTCGAGGTCAACATCTTTATAATTCTTCAGCATTTTCATTAAAAATATTATTTTGCTGTTCGCTATTTAATGATTCTTCTATAAAATTTCATCTTCATTCAATGATTCATCAAATCTGATGAATCATTCCAGATTCAGGTTCCGATAAATGACGAGTTGCAACCACTAAGCCCGTAAATTCATTTTCAGTAAACTCATCGTCCATATCTGTTTATAGCAAAATGCAATTTACATACCAAATTTAAGAAGTATGTAAAAGGATTTATAGGATTCTCTGAATTAAGATCTAGTGATTCAATTAGCAAATATGGATTGAACACATAGTCTAGATTTAATATGGCAAACAGTTGTAAACAGGAAACTTTATCCTGATAAATAAATGAAAAATTGAATTCTGTAGTATACACACTTAAAATGATGTCCATTTAAGTACTAAAAAAAAAAAAAAAAAAAATAAAGCTGCTGTAAATAAATGATTTCTTTCTTTCTTTCTTTCTTTCTTTACTAGGTACTAGTTTCTTATGTACTAGAAAGTACTTACAGTTTATTGCGATAACATCTCTGTTGATAACATGTTTTGAAAAGGGATTCAAAGAACTTAATTTGTCTGTTTTTATAGCCAGATCACATCAAATGAGGGTTCAGAGTACCAGTTTCATTTCCCATATCAATCGTAGTGCCAGTGTTCATTGTCAGATCAGTCTTAGGAGGGTTCGTAGTTCGTAGTGCGAGTATCCTTATCTAGGTCATTTGATTCAAATCGGAGTATCGGGATTTACAACCAGGTCACAAATTTCACAGAAATACAAACAAGAGATGAGATACGCCGCAGTACCTAACGATTAGACCAAGGCTAACCTGCCGTTGCATTTACTACATAAAACTAACCTAAACCAACATTTTTTTTATAAGTATTTATGCTCTCGGAGGCAATATTTACGTGTACACTTTTTCTAAGAAGGATTAATCTGCTAAAACCAAAAAAAAAATTGTCGACACATTTCTTTATTTTTGAAAACAATAGGCAATGAACCGACGCTGTGCATTTTTACGATCGAAAGACAAAAGAATAGCGAGCGGCGACCACTCAAAAAATATCCTAATCTTATGTTAAAAACAATGAAACGCACAGCTGCAAAGATTATGTATTGTGTGATTTTCGGAATATTTTTGAAATGTTTCTTTATAATTAACCGACACATTAAATAAAATAAAACAAAAAATGTTTCGTTTGAACTTAAAAGCACCGATAAATTACCGCCTTATCTTTATTTCATTGAATACAAAATTGGTGATATGACGCTTGTTCAAATCTACGGTCACCGTTATAATTACAAAAAGTCGAAACCGCTTACCACTTCAATCCTAAAAGCGGCGTTAACTGCTTGCTTACAAGTCACATTTTCCCTAGCACTTGGACAAAGTAGCACGCGCGAACCGAAAAATACACTTCCTCGAGCGCCATCGGGCGCAACGTATGTGCCCTGTTCCAAAATATACTAAATCACGACATAAAAATTTCAAAAAATTACAACGTATAGTTCTATTAAAATTATTAAATTCTGCATTTAAATAAAAAAAATTGAGTAAATAGAATTAACTTTATCTCAAGTTGAACTTCAATGGCTATTTTTATATAATAAATGTATGAAAAAAGTATAAAGCGTGAATAAGATCCTTTTAATCAAATCCTTGAGTGTCTTTTTTCAGTACAAATAATATTGTAATATCCTATTTAGTATGGTTTTTATTGAAAATAGTGCGAGCGCCAGCCGGCGTCCTCGGCGCCTGGGGATATGTTTTTAACGGACGCATACGTTGCGCCCGTGGCGCTGAATGGGTTAAGGGTTAACACTTATATTTAACCAAAAGTATTTAGGGTTAAATAAAATTTATTAAAAATATTAAGGTAAAACTATAAAGATAGACTGACCGGTAGCAGGCGGGCTCGCGGCAGAAGTAGGGTCCCTGCTGCAGGTTGCAGACGGAGCACATCGAGTCCTCCAGGTACGGGTCCACCTGCACCTTCTTGCTGAACCTGGGAAAAGAAGAGATCTTACCACACCGAGGACACTTCATAGAAATAATAATCTTTTTTACAAAAAACCTTCAATAATCCGACACATACATCAACTGAGCACTTCCTCTTTTTCGTAGTCGGTTAAAATAGGTACTAAAACCTCCTGAATGTAACAAATACTTATATCTGAATACATCAAGATCAGTTCAGCAAATCGCGAGATAATCACGGACAAACATACATACAAACATACATACAGGTCAAACTGATAACCTTCTTTTTTCAAGTCGTTTAAAAAGCGCGTGTACGTGCTAGTACACCATACTTTTGTGAGTGAGATAAGACGTGCGACGCTGCTTTATCTGTACTGAGCGGTAACTGAGAGCGGGAGCCGTACTTGATAAGTACTATTTATGATACTGTGATACCACTAAGCGAGCAAACTGTTAGCGGCTGACTAAATTTGTGGTCTATCTGTTTAGTTTGTCATTCCATATAAAGGATGGTTCGGACAAGGTGGTACTCAAAGAAGAGACTCAGCACAGCATACCTGGGGGGTAATTCTCTTAACTAAATTCGATCGACTTGTGATTGTCTTGTTAGCGACTTCGTTAACCATTGCCGCTTTAACTAAGACAATTTCTGTTACACGCACAAATAAAACAGCAATGGTTAACGAAGTCGCTAACAAGACAATCACAAGTCGATTGAATTTAGTTAAGAAACTTGACCCCCTGATAACTTTCCCTTAGCAACATGGGTCGAAACTCAAAACAAAAATCAGCTGTCCAGTACATAGACCCCGTCAGCTGATTGGAAAAAAATTGAAGCTGTTTTTTTTTAGTTTGTTCGACCCATGTTACATTTAGAACGTTAGGTTTGGTGAGCTGCATCGCTCCTTTGATTTATAACTTTTTACAAACAGTGTAAAATTGTATTAGGAGGAGTTAAAAACAGTTGCTAAAGACCAGCTGAAGTGGACCAACATTCTGAAGCCCTATGTCCTGATCTTGGAATAACAGCATACGAAGATGAAGAAGAATTTAGAGGAGTATAATATAATTTATTTTTAAACCATTTCAAAAAAGGAGTTTCAGTCTGACCTGTATGTATATAATATTTATACGTATGTATTTATGTTTGTCCGCGATTATCTCGAGTTTGGCTGAACCAATTTTGACGCGGTTTTCACAGAAACATTGGTTACATTTAGTAAAAGGTTTTAGTACCTATTTTAACAGACTTCGAAAAAAGAGAAGTTCTCAGTTTATTTAGGGCGGGTTCCATTTTTGTAAAAAAAATAATTATATTTACAAAAAGAGAACACTTCCTATTTTTCAAAGTCTATTAAAATAGGTACTAGAATCTTTTCCTGAATGTAACAAATACTTTTCTGAAAACTGCATCACAATCACGGCCGCTTTTGTAATATTGCTTTGTGTCCTCTTTGCGTTTTTTTGTATTGACTTAGACACTCTAGAGGACGAAAATTAATATTGCAAATGTGGCCGTAATAGCCCCTCAAGTCAAAAAAATAACCTCTTTTTTAAGTCGGTTAAAATGAGTAGATACCTGTCGGTGATGATCTCGACGTGCCGCGCGGACACGGCGCGCACGTAGGAGCGCACGTTGTCGAACGTCACGCGCCCCGAGCCGATCGGGTACTTGTTCTTGTCCGTGTCTATGCCTGGAATTATGTTACACTAACTATGTTATATCATTGAAATAACAACAGGGTCATAGCCTTTAGCTGGGAGTAATAATAGTTATATCTGAGAGGTCTGAGGGTTAAAGAAGAGTGATATGATAATTAAAAATTGTAAGTAATAAAAAAATATCAAGAGTTAGAGTAATAACCAAGAGTAGTAACAGTAATTTACTTAGTAAGAATCGAGAGTAATTAAAGACTACTAAGTAAAGGTGTATTCACATAAAAGCTGGTAACAAGCGCTTGTTGGCGCTGGTTCGAAAAATGTATAGAAAATACCTGCGCTGACATTCGCGCTGGAACAAGCGTCTGTGTCCGCGCAGATATCAATATATATAAAACTCTTCCGTTACTGACTGACTGACTGACTGACTGACAGACAACGCAGAGCCGAAACTACTGGGCGAAGCGGGCTGAAATTTGGCATGTAGGCTCCTTATGGAGTGCAGGTGAGCACTAAGAAGAGATTTCCCGAAATTCCCACGGGAACGGAAAAAAACGGGAATTTTGTGTTTATGAGAATTCTGCGCGGGAAAAACCGCGGGGCAGCCTCTAGTTATTTATACATTTTTCGAACCAGCGCCAACAAGCGCTTGTTACCAGCTTTGTACAGTGGCGGTCTAGGTAGCCGTAACACTTCCGGTTTTTCTTTATTGCAAAATAGCTCTTATTCTTTGGCAATAGTCTAGGGCTGACGAAACCATTGACAAATCTGTTACGGCCTCCTAGACCGCCACTGTACGTGAATACACCCTAAGAGAGAATGTAATTACAAAGTAATCATTGGAAGAATAACTCAAATTTAAAAATTTAAAAACCCCAGACCCAGTCAGACCCCTCATCAACTTAAGTAGAACTAGAGCTAATCATCTTAAAAATATCATGGTTACCTTAACATATATTTTCAATATCATTGAAGTAACACTGTACCAAATTTTTAATTGATAGGACAAATGGAAGCTAGTTAGATCCTCTCATCCATTATTCAAGAGCTGATCATCTTCAAACCGCTGATCAGATCTTCATAAGACATGGCTAAGAACACTCGGCCTGAAATTATGTATGATACAAAATAAAACTAAACGAAAATCGGTTCAGCCGTTTGGGCTCTACGATGCCACAGACAGATACACAGACAGACAGATACACACGTTAAAATTATAACACCCCTCTCTGAATTTTCCGTTCGGGGGTTAAAAACAGAAGTGATAACAGTAAGTTATGACAAAGTAATAACAGAAGGTGGGCAGGGGTCAGACGAGCTGGTGAGAGCAGTGGACGAGCTGCAAGGATGAACTGACCGGCATAGAGCACGCCGCCGAACAGGTCGTCCATGATGGCGGCGAGGTCGCGCGCAGTGAGCATGCCGTGCAGCGCGCCCACGAACACCGTGCGCGCCGGCTCCAGCCGCGCCGCCGCGCCGCGCCGCGCCCACGCCGCCGAGCTCCCTGCCCACGGGATCACTTGCACCTGGGGGTAAAGATACACTTATTTTAAAAAAAATTAACAGACTTCAAAAAGGAGATTATCAGTTTGACCTGTATGTATGAATGTATATGTATGTTTGACCGCGAATATCTCGAGTTTGGATAAAAACCGATTTTGATGCGGTTCTCACAGAAGTATTTGTTACATTCAGAAAACATGGAGTTCTCAGTTTTATGTACTTATGTGTCAATTAAATGAAGGCGGGCTCTTTAAAAAAAAAAAAATTTAAAACAAAATAAGACCGATAGTTGTGGCGATTTTTGGGGAAAATTGATGATGATGTCAACACTAAATTTCAACCAAAAAAAAACTCCTCTTGACCAATAAAACACTATTTGGGACTAGTAACAGAACATTTTTTTTTTGTCTTTTCTGCAAAAATAGCAAAAACGCTTATTCGCGGTGTTGAAGTATAAACGACCATATTTAAGAAACTTCGCTGGCGCAATCTAGAAATAAATTTGTACAATTGTCCGCTGAAGGTGTAGCGCTTGTGTGCCGCTAAAAAGTGATAGTAAAAATAAGTCCATCCTAACCTAAAAAGTGAAGTAAGTAAGTGTTAAATGATGAACGAGTGAGTAGTAGTATGAATATATCTCACGTCCTTAGCCTTCACCTTGCGGCAGTGCATGGCGTAGTACCAGCCCGGGTGCGGCGCGCCGCCGCGCCGGCAGCTCGCCAGCAGCGCCCGCACGCGCGCCGAGCTCTCGAACGTCACGTAGGCGAACCCGCGCGGGGACGACTCCGTGCCCGGCCACTCCACGCTGCGGGAGGAACAGCTGCTTAGCAACAAGGCAGTCTATGATACACGACATCAGAGACGAGTCCGAGATACAGGCTATTTAATAAGCCTAGTTCAGACTTCATTCAATGTATTGTCTTTCCAATAAATTTATTATTGTTATTAATACCAGGTGTTTCTGACAAGGCGGTCATAAATCAAAGGAGGGATTCTGCTCACCATACCTAACAACTAAACCTAAGCAACATGTGTCGACCTCAAAACAAAAATCAGCCGTCCCGTACATTGACCCCGCCAGCTGATCGAACCAATGTATGGAACAGCTGTGTTTTTTTTTTTTTGAGATTTGAACCTATGTTGCTATGGGAAAGTTGTTAGTTATGGTGAGCAGAATTTCTTTAATTTATTACCGCCTTGTCAGACACCCGGTATATCACCAGGAACACATACAATGTTACCCATATGTAACCTCGCTCATAAATACCCCACAACCTTCCAAGCTACATTTTCACTCTTCCACACATCCCATGCCATAAACCCCAGGTCACACACCTTATGCCACACTTCCACATATCAATCAATCAAATATCAAATCAAATAAATATTTATTCAATATAGGATACAAGATATCACTTATTGAAAGTCAATTAGACAACATATAATCTAATCGCTATTGATACCTCATTTGGTAAAGTGTCCTATACTGTAAGAGGCTAGGTAGTTCAGGGTGCCCATCAATTGGCTCAGGCAAACAAATGTTTGCCTTGCCTTACGACAATAAGTCGCCTGGAGAGGCCCCCAAACGAGCCCTCCTCTGTCAAATGATTCTACTCCCTTTCGCAATGATTTTACAGCGTAGAGAAGAAAGGGGTAACAAACTCTACTTTACAATTTATCTCTCTTTTTTTTTTTGTGATATTACAATTACAATACAATTAGGTGACAATACAATGAACATTATACAGATTAATACAAATGAAAGTACATGAAATAATGAAAATATCTTAAGTGCAGAGCTAGACTACTTCCATGCGTCTTTGTCGTTTAACATAATCATGCCACTCATCCATACACATCTCACGCAAAACACGCTATGCCATTCATACATTCAATGCCACACTTTCATACTTCCCATGCCAATAAACCAAACATACTCCATGCCACATCTTCATACAACTACATACTCTACCACATTCACACAACCCATGCCACACTTGCACACACCCTATATCACGCATACATTATTTTAAGTAAAAGACTTACCGTAGCGGATGAAACTGCCTCAAGGTTTGCATGAGCGCCTGTTCCGTGATGTCATAAGGCAGTCCTCCGAAGAACACCTTGGGAGAGAAGCCCGCGCCGGCGTCGGCGCAGCGCTCGGGCAGCGTGCCCTTCCAGCGAGCCGCGCCCGCGCCCAGGCCGTCGCCGCCCGACACTGCGCCGCCTATAGATCAGTATTACATGGTTTTACACGATCATTATACAAAACACTTATACAGAGTGTTTCTGACAAGGCGGTAATAAATCAAAGGAGGGATTCTGATTACCATACCTAACAACTTTCCCAAAGCAACATGGGTCGAAATCTCAAAACGAAAATCAGCCGTCCCGTACATTGACCCCGTCAGCTGATCGAACCAATGTATGGAACAGCTGTTATTTTTTTTGAGATTTTGACCCATGTTGCTTTGGGAAAGTTGTTAGTTATGGTGAGCAGAATCCCTCCTTTGATTTATTACCACCTTGTCAGAAACACCCAGTATATCACTTAAGACGGCGCAGACAATAACTAGAATAGACTGCGATACTAGCGCCAATCTCGAAAAAAAATCTAAAACATGGTCAAAATAAAAAAAAATGGATACCAGATAATGTCGCAGAATCGTGGCACTGTTGTGTAGCTTTCAGAACAAATATCTAAGAAATTAACGTTTGTTAAAATTGGCCACTTCGCAACATTGGCGATTGGCCCTAGTATCGCGGCTGGATAGAATCCTCTTAATGTGATCAAAGTCAGTAGGTGTTGTCTTGGGACATAATGGAAAGCGCCATCTTTGCAAAGGAATGCTGTGACTGCCACGGTATGCATCGGCAAACCTCGGCATCCAGTCAAATGAATTCTCGACTAATGAAAATAAGATTCAAAGTTCTAAATCCTTCTGCCAATGGCCATGATTTGGTACACAACCAGAGAGATTTTTTTAAAAGCCATAGCACAGCTAAACTAGCGCCACCCGAGAAAACAAAATACTTCTAAACTAAGGAAAATATCAAAAATGTGAAACAGTATTTCCCTAGATAATGCAGACTAGTATTTTTAGGGCATTGTTGTATAGCTTTTAGGTTAAAGACTGAAGAAAGCTACTGAATTTTGTCAAAAGTGCCCGTTTTTAGCAACACTTTGTAGCTGTCTTTGGTCTTTAAGAGCGTATACTGGATAGTATGGAATACTATTTCGCATTTATGATATTTGCCTTAATCTAAAGGATATTAGTTTTCTTCGCGGTTGGCGCTTCTTTAGCTGTGCAGTGCTATGCCTCGTAATGAAGTTTGTTCATACGACTCGATGGCTGTATAGAAGTTGTGAGTTGAATACTGTGGGTGGGCCTTAACTCGGGTGAAAAGAGTATAAATTACGAGCTGTCACCGCTTACTTCGTTACTCACGCCATAAGACTTGGCTCTATAGACTATGTTCTTTTGACAGCCCAGAATGGGCGAATAAAAAAACAAACAACAACAACAAACCACCTGTCAAAATATGTAAACAACGGAAAAAATATTGCAGCTTGGGTTACATTATTTGAGTTTAAGGATCCCTAAATTTTTTGAAAATCTAATATAGCCTATGTCACTCGGGGATAGTGTAGCTTCCTACCAGTGAAAGATTTTTTTAAATCGGTTTAGTAATTCTGGAGCCTATTCGTTACAAACAAACAAATCTTTCCTCTTTATAATATTGGTATAGATAATACAAAAACTTACAGAAAGAAGCGCGGCGAGCCAAGCCGGGGCCGCGGTCGATGCCGTTGAAGTATTCGGTGTTGTTGTTCAGAGGCTCCGAAGACCACAAAGAGTCCGTCTGCGAAAAATCCTACAAAACAAAAAGGGTATTTTTGTAGTAAAATCTCATTATGTACAGTGGCGGTCCAGGACGTCGTTACACTCCCGAATTTTCTGTATTGCAAAATAGCTCTTGTTCTTTGTTAGTACAGTCTAGGGCGCACGAGACTATAGACAAATCTGTTACGCCGTTCTAGACCGCCACTGTAAACACACTTGACTTGGGAAGTAAGGTAAATGTGACGAGAGCGTTACGAAAAGTGTTATTAGGTGAAAAGAACGGAGAAGTTGAGATGGAGATATTGAAGTTAGCGAAGACAGAATAATTTCTTTTTTGCAAAAAGAGACCTGCCTTCAACAAACTTACACATACATAATCTGAGAACTTCCTCTTTTTCGAAGTCGGTTAAAATAGGTACTAAAACCTTCTCCTGAATGTAACAAATACATTTCTGAAAACCGCATCAAAATCCGTTCAGCCACACGCGAGATAATCGCGGACAAACATACATACATACATAAAGGTCAAACTGATAACCTCCTTTATTGAAGTCGGTTAAAAAAGAGTAAGATTTCGTATATTACTGTAGGAGCGAGAGAGAGCTAAAAGCGCACATTTTCTTTCTCTCTTTCTCTCATAGAGCTAAACAAGTTTTTCTTTAGTCGTATGATTTAAAAGCACTGTTTTTTTTAGCACGATTTGTTTGTTTTATTTAGACGTAAGTCGAGCTAGTAAAACTCGCGCAGATAAAGAAATATTTTGAAAAGATATGACATAAGACTCGTGCCTCTTCGCTCAAGAGATGAATATATCAGAGCGAGACAGTATGATGTGTTTGTAATCAATATATATAAAGCTCTTCCGTTACTGACTGACTGACTGACAGACAACGCAGAGCCGAAACTACTGAAAATTGGCACGTGGGTTCCTTGGGGAGTATAGGTGAGCACTAAGAAAGGATTTCCCAAAAATTCCAATGGGAACGGGAAAAAACTGGAGAGGAGAACCGCGAGGCACCCTCTAGTGATCTTATAAAAGGATCTGCGCAAGTTAATACAACTTGTTAAAACTGTTTTGGATTGAAGTTTTCGTTATTTTATTGTTTGTATATGTTATGTACTTATGTATGGCAATAAATGTTTTCCCTCATTACCTGTGGGTCCGAGCCCTCGTAGCTGAGATGGAAGTGCAGCGAGGCGCGGCTGCTGGGCGCGGGCGGCGCGGGCAGCGCCAGGCTCTTCTGAAACAATGCGCCTGTCAACCGGACCCTCGCCTAGCCTCGCCATCTCAGCTAGACTCGACCAGACTCCCCACAGTGTGCCGCAATGCAACCTCGAAATAATGTTCCTGTGCCGATCGGCACTAACTAGCCACTCGTTGGCAACTCGTTCACTGCTGGACGTAGGCCTTCCCCAAGATCGCCATACCGATCTGTCTTGTGCTACCCTTACATGTACTCTCCCGCAACTTTTACTGGTCATCCGACCATTTGTGAGGTGTCTGCCTAATCTGAGTCTTTCAGGCGCGGTCACTAGGACTTTTCGGACTCAGCGGCCATCTGTTCTTGGAGCTATGTGTCCCGCCCGTTGCCAGCTAAGATTTTATCCTTTGGGCTGTCAGTGACTTGTTCGTCTGCGGATCTCATGATTTCTGATTTGATCACGCCTTACACGCTACGAACAACAATACTCAGGAAGCGTAACTCTTCTACAAAACCGCTTCGATTTTGTTTCCACTTACGCACACACAGTAACTCCTATTGCAACAAACACTCGCACATTCTGATAGACGGCGCTTGCACGCTATTGGCCGCTTCGCTCGCGTCTGTCGACAAAGCAGCGAGCTAGCCCCCCTGCTTTTGACTGGTTCATATTATCGCTACTAGATGGCGGACAAGTGCTATTTTACAGAATATTTATTTAAAGGTGATATAAGTTTTTTTTTGTCTTGATTGCTTCTACAACACTTTAAAAAGCACGAAGGCATATTTGTAAATTTAAATTTATATATAAGGCAGTTATATGCTCCCGACGCTGCAGCCAAACGACTCAAGGTGCCACTAGGAACTGACGCGGCCTGGTGTCCGTAACCTAGGCCCCGCCCACCGGGGCTTCTTTTAGCTTCTTACGCTTCTTAACTATTGTTGTTCGTAGCTTACACGTAAATAAATTTTACACTAGAAGCAAGTTATAGTAAAATAAGTAGTGACTTACCAAGGAGGTGACGAGATCAGTGATGCCCTGACCAGACGTGCCGCTGTCCATACTGTCGCTCCATCCGGTGCCAGGACGCGCGCTCTCACTGAAAACATGCATCATAAATAGCTGTAATAACTATTTTAATAAAAAATTATATTGAACACGCTTGCTTATTTTGTAAAGGACCTTACAAAATGTGACTTTCTTCCACAAACTACGATAAAGCTGCATCTTATTGTTTTACTAGCCATTAAAATTGTCAGCTTCATTGTCAAAAAATAAAATTAGGAAATGTACAAATACATTAAAATTTTAAATAAGGCAATGCGCGGCTTTATCGCTAATATATAGCGTTTTTCCAAGCAACCCACATAAGTAGAAATATAGGACAATACATAACGTCACGCCTGATCCCATTGGGGTAGGCAGAGACAATTGATTTCCACTTGCTACGATCCTGACACACTTCTTTCGCTTCTTCTACACAGTCATAAGCCTTTTCATACACGCACGTCGGTTTCGTGGAACTCTTCACGCGGCCTTTCCTCAGAACGTCACCAATTTGGTCGGTGAACGTTTTCCGTGGCCTACCTCTTCCAACCGTGCCTTCCGCATCCGCATTTCTTTTGTCATCCATCCGCTCTAAGTGACCAAACCACCGAAGCATACCCTTTTCAATCTTAGTCACTACATCCTCTTTCAAACCACAACGTTCTCTGATAACAGCGTTCCTCAATCAATATTTTAGACAAATTGAGAAATTTAGTACCTAGTAAGGCGACATAAAAATCCAATAGTTACCTGAAACTAGCATAGCTGGGCGGATGCCGCGGCGGGAAGCAGGCGGGCGGCACGACGCGCGGCGACCGCGCCGGCTCCGGGCTCGGCCCGCTCTCCCAACACCCCCCGCCTTCCTGTTGGGTTTAACAAAAGCTTTGTTATATTTTTAAAAATTCTATAAATATATTGACAAAAAGGTGCACCAGCGTCAGAGGGTCCCGCCGCGGCGTCAGAGCGTCCTAGCGCGGCGTCAGTGCGTCCTAGCGCCGGCGCTGTGCGTGGCGGCGTAATACTATACAATTGGACGTTTTAGCACCGCCATAGCGTGAAACTCTTATAAATTTACTATTGCTGACATTCACAGTCAGTGTTTGGAGGGTACTCGGTCGAGTATGATACTCGGACGAGTCGTTCCGGAGTACCTATTATCCTGGCTGGAGGCGTCTTAAACTCCGTCGTGCGTATACTTTACTTTCACAAATTCGGAAATTAATTATGTGCAGCAATTTGGAGCGGAGAACGATCTAAAGATCTGACTATGTCTATTTAAAGTTTAATTTTGACACTCTGGTGTGCGACTCGACTGTGAATGTAAGCCTATCCTATAAGACTATCTCACTGACGCGCGACTGCCACAGAAGCCTCTAGGCTTTATCACAACACAAAAATTTACTTAACACGGACACGTATTGACGTGTATTCCTATTCCTGTATTGTTCAAAAAAATATAAGACTTAATCATAACAGCTTCCAAAAGCTCTAACAATAAACTCATGATATTAAAATACTAGTAACCGCTCGAACAAGCAAGCAGTGCAGCGATCCAAACAGTTTCTTTATGAACAATAAAAATTTATAAGAGCAACGAATTTCAACGCATGAAACTGCAACAACGCACCCTAATAAATGGCCAGCGAGTGCCAACAGCCCTCCGAACGTCACCGAGTGCACAACTTATTTTCCGGCTCGACTGAGTTGGTACAATACGGATCCTTTGGCAGCGCCTACACAAATAATATTAAATTGCCGAGAGCATGCCAATAGCTAGCAATACGCGACGTTGCCAAGTGACATGGCCCATGGCCCGAGAGACGTTATTATTTTCGATACATAAGGGGTCCATTGCAATTTAGAACTTCTGCCCGAATCTTGGCAATGCAACATTGCGATTCTTATGAGTTTGTCTTTGCTCTGTGGAGCGCAGACGATGTAGTGGCTAATAAATATGAAACGCGACAATCCTATTAAGTATTGAGATTTAAGGCTCTCCCCCACATTATTATTACGACATCGTTTTTTTAGTAAATTAGTATAGGATAGCACAACGAAGTGATACTTCCGCGACAATCTCTATCTATAACGCTTGATCGTATAAGGGAGAGGCTTTATGGGTATGTTAATATATCGTTAAGAACATAATATCAATTTATTGCCTTTTGATTATAATAATAATAAAATCAGTACATAAAGAAATAAAAAAAAAAAAAAAAATATTTATTTCAGTTGCTTAGTACTAGGTAGTAGGTATACATTCAATATCACAGCATGACATATCTACAGACTGCTTTCTGTCCTTGCGACCAGTGCTTATTAAACAAATTGTGAGGGCGGTCGGCGAAATGAAGTCGCTTCCCGCGTCTGTCCCTATGTATGCTTAAATCTTTAAAATTACGGAACGGATTTTGCTGCGGTTTTTTTTAATAGATAGAGTGAATCAAAAGGAAGGTTTATAAGTATAATACATGCACAAAATTCTAATAGGTTAGGCGGTACGAAGTTCGCCAGGTCGACTAGTTAATAATAAAATAAAAAATATCAAATTAAGTTTTTCGGTATTTAACATTGGCTAGCAACGTTGTTACGTTCATGACATACCTACCTTATAAAGCTGAACAAATTTCAACAAGAAAGCTATAGTTCAACATTAGTCTAAAGTATAGAGAAATTATAGCATCAACCGATATACAGAGCTTCGCAACCTCGCGGGCACAAAAATTGGCTTAAAGCACTAAAAAATACCCAAATAAAACCATAAAAATTAGCATAAAGAAACGCTTGAAACAGTGTAAACTGCATATCTGCCAATTGTGAAGCATCTAATACGACGGGGTGTATTTAAAAGCCTTGCTACGCTCTGTAGAGCACAGATGATTTGGCAGCTGCCTCACATTAATACGACCCTTTGGCAGACGGACCCGTTGGCGGCTTCGGGGTATTAACTGACATTGCATATGGGCTATGGTGCATACGAATTATTATACAATGCTAATAGAAAGCTGTATGTGTGATTTAAGAGTGGATAATAAATATTAAAGAGTGCGGGAACGAATGTTCCAAATAAAGATTTGGCGCCCAACAAACTTTAAAGTGGCGCCCAACGTGGTTTAATAACAATACACACAAACTAAAGGAGCATCGAAGTGATTTTCATGAAGATTTAGCTAAAATTAGAATTTAAACACCCGATTTGTTCGTAAGGAACGAAGTACGATTGGGCACATTGTACCGCACAGAGGTCGTAACTGACTTCAATATAATAATACCTTTTTAAAATGAATCCTAGGAAATCATATTACGATATCTGGATTTTTCTGTCAAGGTGGTAATAATTTAAAAGGGGGATTCAGCTTAACATAACTAACAACTTTCCTTAAGCAAGGATTTGGTGAGGGATCGACCCAGTGATTCCTCAAAAAAAAAAAACAAGAGCCGTTCTACACATTCGATCAGCTGAGACGGGGTCAATTTACGGGGTTGTTCCCAACGAGTACCACCAAAACGTGTACCACTGGTTCTCGTTGGGAATTTCCTTTTTAAAAATTCCCAACCAGTACCACCAACTAACTTGACAAGTTTTAGTGGTACTCGTTGGGAACTACATATCAATAATGTTTTTTTCACTTTTAGTCGTATTGTGGGTATTTTATTAAGATTAACAATACCAGTGAGTGAGTGACCCTAGTAATGAACCTACCTATAACTCAAAGATATTTAGAAAATGAACAGGTATTTTTTCGAATACTTACTGTCAATGCAGTTATCTTTGCAACCTTAATTTAGTTATTTTAAAATGTATTTAAAGAGTGTGTTGGAAGTGTCGGCCACTGTACCAGGATAAGATGAACTAGTGGAAGGTTATTATAGGCTTTGTCAAACAGACGGTATTATTGCGTCGCGTTAGATTAGAGCGCTAGCCTGACGCGGCGCTATTAAAGCTATGCCGCATCGGGTGCTGTTCAACCCTTATTTAGATAAAGGAGCGACGAGCTGTGTGCCCTAGATAAGATCTGCCACCTGATCGCCAGACCGTGAGGATTGGAAAGGGAGAGAAGATTTTTGTTTTGAGATTTTGACCAACTTGTCAGAAAGACCCTGCATATTTTCTCCACACATTTTCTGGTATACGCACACGCAACTAATCAATTTCAATAACTCTACCAACTTATTAAGTTCTGAATAAATAAAAATGTGTAAAATAAAAAAAAAAAATACTTGCAAGCATGACGAGGTGCCTAGTCAAGTCGTAGTTATTATATTTAAACTTAAAAGCCCATTCCGTGTCAAAGCCACTCTCAATGTAAGTTTCTAAGCGCCATCAATGGCGAGTAGCTAAAGATGAAAGTGTGCAAAAACTAAATTCCAAAGTGTCTGAAAACCTTAAAGCTAAATAGGTAAAGACAAGTTTATTCAACTATGTACGGAAGTAAACCAAAAAAAACCAACGTAACATTCTACCCTCAAAATAAAAAAAGAAAAATAAAACTGAATAAATTCAAAATTTCAAATTAACGGACGTTTTGGTCAGTCTACCCTCAAATTTAAACATTTCGAGCGTGCTTAAAGTAACGAGCCATAAATTCAAATCGCACAAAAAACAGAATCTCCAGCAAAAATACTGATTTGGTTAAAACCCAGAACATAAAAAAAACACCCTAAAAATACTAATTCCTAAAAGACGCGTCTGGTCGAGATTCGAATACTTTTTGCCATAAGGAAACAGTAAATAGATTTCGCAGTTTCTATCCACATCACCCCCAATGCTGCTTGCTGCTTCACTTAGATATTTGTAGCTGGATAGATAGTACCTACCGATAAGTACCTTGAAATAAATTTATACATACATACATTCTTACCGCGCACCGGAAGACGCAGAGTAGGCAGACCGTACACAAGGTGGTCAACGACCTGGTGAAAGCTGCGGGAGTACACCGAATGAGGGTCGCAGAAGACCGGTCGTTGTACCGATTTATGGGGAGAAACTTGTCTGTTGAGGTTATTTATTACGGCATGCTTATGGCAATCAGCGGGGGAGACCTACGTCCAGCAATGGACGTGGTGATGATACCGTCACGCCCGTTTTCCATCCAGGTAGGCAGATCCCTAATACTGGCATACTTTTTTCGCTTCTTCTACAGTCGTAATCCTAAACAAGAAAAATCTTTGTACTCACAAAACCGTTGGGCAAGTTGGTGGGCGCAGAGGGTTCAGCAAGGAAGGCATCCAGCCCTCTGAAGTCTGCAAGGGACCGCCGTTTGTCCGAGCCGCCTCCGCCCACGCCGCTCCGCATGTCCTAAGGAAATTTAAATTTTGAATTCGGTAGAAAATTTTCTTGAAATAAAATTGTTCTGGAAAAAAAGCACGTGGGCGACAATTTTTTGAAGGTAGTTGTCTAATTTAAGACTAAAGAAGAATTGCCGTTAAATTTAAACGCTAAAACCTGCGTTGAACTTCAATTTACTAAAAATTGATAGTAAATTATTTTAACAAGTAGGTAAATTAGGAAACTGTTCCTAATGAATAGCCACACTTAAAATGATTTCAATATAACGTTCGGACGAAGTGAAGAGACGAACAGACACGTTGGAAATTATATATTTTAGATTTTAAGAAATATAAAAATTAAAACTTTCAAAGTAATTTTGTAAGAAAATGGCGACAGTACCGACAAAGTTTCAAAGTTTTGAAAAAAGAAGATGCGGAATAAAACAAAAAGTTGAACAACAAACACATACCCAACTAAGAACTCTAGCAGCAACAGCAAAATGTCTTTAGTAAAAATTAAAGAAAGTACTTACCCGAATAAAAGGCATTAGTTCCGCCGTTTTTACAAGTTTATCGTCGATAGCCAATCGGGCAGAGATTTCGGCAGGCGTGCGATCGCGTCGGCTGCTCGCAAGAGACTGACGGCGGCGGCGGCATCCGCGCGCCAGGAAACTGTGGCCGCGTCATTAGCGCCTCCCACCGCCGGCACCGGAGCCGGAAAACACGCCCCTCTCAATACTTTTTATTTTAGGAAAGTCCCAAAAAAGACTAAAATCTCGTTATTTGATGGAGGAACTGTATTCTAATAATCAAAATAAATGATTCAAATTTATGAAATTTACAAAATGATGTGGGAAAAGTTGTGAAAAGCGATTTCCCGCCTAAATAATAAAATTAGGGGGCGTTACCTACGCAATGGGTACTGCGCATGGCGAACGGAACGGAACTGGAAACTGCGCAATGGTTACTCAGAATTTATTTTATTTCCGAGAATGGAAAGTGGCGAAAAATCATAATTCCATCAAAAATGCAATAAAACATTAAAAGTATTTTTAAATAAGTAAGGCAAAATAAACCTAAGGAGAATAAACATTTTCATCAGAAAGGATTTTCACCGGAACACTAAGCAGCGGAAGGAAAAGGAAACTGTTCCTAAAATTATAAAAAAAAACTTAATAATCAAACAAGTTTTCAATTACAATTCATTTATTGCAATTATTATTATTTTATATAGCACTTAATTATAAAGGTACTGGCTATATATAGATACCTATCAATATTTATATTTAATTGCTTCCGGTCTGTAAATACAAACTCCTGTTTTAAAATTATATCAGTTTACGCGGCCTTCAAATACTTACATTATTGCGGTTTCCTTACTCTGAGCATTATTCACAAATAAGTATGTATATGGTATATCTGAAGTGTGCTTCGCCACCTAGCGTGATTTTTTGAACCTACTTAATTTTTGCTTTCTTTACTTCACCACGACCATATCATCATAAACATATAAATGGTCCTCAATTATCTCGTAGATAACAGCCAATAAAGGTCTTAAATCACCCTCGGTCTTCCCCACTTCCCCTTGTTGGATTCAAGCACACTAGCACTACAGCGGAGATAGCACGAACCGATTCCTACATCGGGTTTCCAACTCAGATAGCATAAGAGGCATGGCACAGCTAAAGTAGCGCCACCCGCGCAAAAAAAATAATATCTTCTAAACTAAAGCAAATATCAAAAATGCCGTATAAAATCAGTATTCCACTTTTTAATACTGCCTAGTATTGTTAAGGGCACTGTTGTAAAGCTTTTAGGTTTAAGATCAAAGAAAGCTACTGATTGTTGCCAAAAGTGGCCGTTTTTAGCAACAATCAGTAGCTTTCTCTGGTCTTTAACCTAAAAGCTATACAACAGTGCCCTAAAAATACTAGGCTGCATTATCTAGTGGAATACTGTTTCGCATTGTTGATATTTGCCTTAGTTTGTAAGTTTTTTTTTTGCGGATGGCGCTACTTTAGCTGTGCTATTGTACTTGACGCAAGTCACCCGCAATTCCAACAAATTGCTATATGCCTGACACATTAGCGATTGGTTCATAATTTTACCGCGCACAGACTTAGACCCACTCTAGGGAAAGCATTTGGAGTAATTTGCCATTTCCTCTATGCTCTGCCTAAACCCTAATCGGTCAGACCAAACATAGGAGCCAGAATCAGCCCAGACTGTTGTAAACCAACAGGTCTTGGCAGTGGGCCTCTTTCATCAGCGTAGATGTATGGGAGACGCAGGATCCAGTAGGCAGAGGCTGACAGCTTGATGGGACCCTCTTCTTCTGGCTGCGGGATGAAGATGGGACCACCTGGGATCGGCTGGACCTGCAAGATGGACCATAATTTTGAGCTGATTAGTCAATAGTTTGGTCTGTTATGGGATTGTAGGTGGAGTTGAAAATTTATGAGCTTACAGTACAGAATAACAACAAGAGCTTTTTCCAAATCAGAAAAACCGGAAGTGTTGCGCTGAAAGAGTCCGCGATCTGTACTCCAAATACTTAAATTTTTTAGGCCAGATTAAACGATTGTTCTAAATTTCTTTTCTTGCCCGTGTAGAGGCGACATGGAATGAGGTGGTGGTACCACATCTCCTCAAATGGGTGTCTTTAAATAATAATAACCAGCGGTCCCGGCTTACTTCGTTACGCCATAGAATATAAGATTCTACTAAAGACTTGGCTCTATAGACTTCGTTCTTTTGACTGCCCCGAATGGGCAAATAAAAAAACAAACAACAACAACAAACCACCTGTCAAAATATGTAAACAACGGAAAAAATATTGCACCTTGGGTTACATTATTTGAGTTTAAGTAAGGATCCCAAATTTTTTGAAAATCTAATATAGCCTATGACACTCGGGGATAGTGTAGCTTTCTACCAGTGGAAGAATTTTTCAAATCGGTTCAGTATTTCCGGAGCCTATTCGTTACAAACAAACAAACAAATCTTTCCTCTTTATAATATTGGTATAGATAACGCATCACCCTGAGAGCCCCTAATTAGGAAGAACCTGTATTTAGGGTGCCCGAAACACGCACAAAGAACATCACAATCAGACCGAAAACAAACATCGATATTCATTAAAACAATGTTCGCCCCGCCGGAAATCGAACTCAGGTGCACACGCATACTCAATCCACATCACTGCCAACTGAGCTACGGAGCAGTGGACTAAAAATGAAAAGGTGTCTAAGGGAACAGCCGAAGGACGGGCAGCAGGGTCTTTCGGTGAAATAATTGAAGAGCCACACTGCGATCGCCAACTCCGCTGAAAATTGTGGACATTACGGCACACACAATGTCCTTCTGGGCATCTGTGGGGGAGACCTAAGCCCAGCAGTGGTCGTCTATCGGTTGTAATAAAGCTGATGTACTGACCCGGGGCGCGAGCGTGACGTGCACGGGCGCCTTGGGCGTGACGACGTGCACGCGCGCGCACTGCGCCAGCGCGCACTTGCCGCCGCGCGCCGGGCACGCCGCGTGCAGCGGCATGTCCGAGCGCGCCAGGCGTGCCCCGCTCGCGCTCCCCCCCGCGCCCGAACACGCCGTCGGCGCCTCAGGGGACGACATTATGAACCTAGCAATCAAACTTACATTAGTGTACAGTCGCGGTCTAGGACGTCGTAACACTTCCGGGTTTTATGTATTGCAAAATATCTCTTCTTTTTTGGTAATACAGTCTCGGGCGCACGAGACCATATACAAATCTGTTACGGCCTCCTAGTCCGCCACTGTACGTACATTTTACTACTACGGTGCATTTACATCAACCGAGGAAATGCTCCTCCATCCTCACTCTATCAAATTATTTTAGTCCGTACTAAATATCAAAAAAAAACACTATTGTTCTTTGTAGCTAGCTATCATAGCAGCATCCATTCAGATCGCATAAGGCCAATTGAATGGCTCGTAAATCTAAATAATGTTGATTCTGGCCACCTATTAGCCAGAACCTTTCAATAACTTAAATATAGATAAAATTTATTTTTGTCCGGCTCGAAGGACCATGTTCAATAACGTAATTCTGTTATCTTCTTGATTTTTGTCAATTTTATTAACTTCTAATTAATAGGCACTTTTGATTATCCTTGCAAGTAATTAACCTTCAAAGCAATGAGTGCACCGATCTGTTATACACGGCTACTGTAGGCTATAATGCTAATCCCATACAATGACCAATACGAAGTCTCAGCATTTTGACATCCTATATAGGACTGTCGTGCCCCTCGCCCGCCAGTCCTTGGTCCACCTTCATCCATAGCAGTAAGGCTGCTCGAAGATTCCGTTTCCGTGTAAAATCCTTAAAGATCCTAATATAATCCTGTCCAAGTTTAAAAGTATTTTTTTTTAAAAGGGAAAACCAGGGCTCCGCGTAACAGATCGGTACCAGGAAAACTGTTACTAGCAGACCAATTAGTGCACCGATCGGTGCACGCCTCACGCGAAAATTTCGTGTTCGATTTTTACGTTCTAATGAATTATCCATTGACCGGATGATTTGCCTTCTATGAATAATTGAAAGATTAATAAAAATCGAATTGGTTGACATTCAAATCGAATAAAGCTTCTCAACAAAATATTTAAAAAAAAAGTGTTAAATTTTTTGATTGTCATTTGTTTGTATGCACTACGCCGCCATGATGCTTTCGCGAGCCGCCGTGGACTTGGGCTTTTCGCGCGCCTCGCGCTACGTTTTCACTACGAGGCGGTTATCACAATAATTTATGATACTGACCTATGCCCTCTAGGGCACTCGTATTCGAATCCAATAAATATCTTGACTGTGAGGTGAGACTTGCCGCGCCGCGTCGCGCCCCACGCGCCCACCGGCTGCTCCACTCTTTAAAAAATAAAAAAAAAACAATGTTATAAAGATTGATTGCGAGTTTTATTGATTGAGATACTGATGAATAGGAGGTAAGTGTAATAACACTTCATACGAATAACGTCGTCATGCCCAACTCCATGGCACTGCAAGCGTTATCCATGGTTTTTCGGCAATGTTGAAAAATTCAGTAGATGTGTACAGTGGCGAACACGGACGGCGTACCACTTTTGTCTATGGTCTCATGCGCCCTAGACTGTAATACCAAAGAATACACTAATACAGTCTAGGGCGCACGAGACCATAGACAAATCTGTTAGGCAGTCCTAAATCGCCACTGTACGAATAATACGAATTTTTTTTTTTTTAAAAACGTATACAGTCTGGCAACGGTGTCTTGAAACTGAACCATTTTTATTTTTAAGTTAGAAAACTTAAAAAAATAATAACTTATTTTAACGAAACAGATCATATTTTTTTACATTTTATTTTGTCTAACCTTGGGCTAGCCATATTGGTTTTTATTGGTTTTTTATCTAAAGAGAAAATTAATAAAAATTACTAACTCCACATACAAAGTGGCGCCACCAATATTTTATAGATTTTCGTGCCAAGCTTTACATTAAATACAAAGTGTGAATTCGAACTAAAGCAGCGCTTACCTGGCGTCCCACGGCGGCAGGTGGTGAGCGTGGGGCAGCAGCCCCGGCTGCAGCTGTTCCCCTAAGCCTGGCCCGTGCGAGTACAACGAAGCTCCCCCCACCGTCACCAAGAACCAGGAGGTGAAGGCTGGAAGTAGACCCCCAGGGGATAACGTGTGCAGCATGCCTGGTAAGTATTCTGTGGTTGACGGCTGGCGGGTTATCGTCTTTTCGCCTGGAATTGGAAAAAGGTTTGGGTTACTGTTAATATTTAAGTTGTTTCGAAAATGACGAGCTTATCTATACCAATATTATAAAGAGAAAAGATTTGTTTGTTTGTAACGAATAGGCTCCGGAATTATTGAACCGATTTAAAAATTCTTTCACTGGTAGGAAGCTACACTATCCCCGAGTGACATAGGCTATATTAGATTTTCAAAATAATTAGGGATCCTTACTTAAATCCCAAGGTGCATTTTTGCCGTTGTTTACATATTTTGACAGTTGGGTTTGTTGTTGTCTCAGAGAAAGGAAACCGCCGTTGTGGTTGTTTGTTATTTTTAATTAGCCAAAAGAACCTAGTTTATAGAGCCAAGTGTTAAGTTGTACATTATCTTAAATTCTGTGGCGTAACGAAGTTCGCCGTGCCAGCTAATTTAACTAAAACTGAAAAATAACAATTGTTACAACTTGTTTTACATAGGCGGAAATGGACAGCGTAACACTTTTGTCTGTGGCCTCGTGCACACTAGTCTGTAATACAATACAACAAGAGCTATTTTTCAATACAGAAAAACCGGATGTGTTTCGACTACGGCAGCATTCATTACCGAAGTAAAAAGGTTGATACTAAAAAAATATTAAAGTTAGGTCATAACCATGTTCCAGGTCACCTGCAGTTCATACGTTGGTTGATTTGCTGAGAATTATAATTTAATAGTCGACCCGGCCAACTTCGTACCACCTAACCTATTATACTATGTAGCTCATCTATACCAATATTATAAAGAGAAAGATTTGTTTGTTTGTTTGTAACGAATAGGCCCTGGAAATACTGAACCGATTTGAAACATTATTTCAATAGTAGGAAGCTACACTATCCCCGAATGACATAGGCTATATTAGATTTTCAAAAAAATTAGAGATTCTTACCTAAACTCAAATAATGTAACTCAAGGTGCAATTTATTTCCGTTGTTTACATATTTTGACTTTTGTTGTTGTTATTTGTTTTTGCCTATTCTGGGCAGTCATAAGAACAAAGTCTATAGAGCCAAGTCTTTTGTAGTATCTTTTAATCTATGGCGTAACGAAGTTAGCCGGGAAAGCTCGTGTATTATACTTTTATACTTTCCTCTTGAATCACTCTATCTATAAAAAGACCGCATCAATCCGTTGCATAGTTTTAAAAATTTAAGCATAATTAAGGAGCCATCGATTGCGTAGTGACGCGATACTAGCGCCACTTGCAAATATAAACTAATATCTTCTAAATTCTTCTATCTACTTTGTATTGATTTCGCGTTGTGGGAAACTACGCCAAAAATAACTGATTCACAGAAACACTGACACTATACAACCAATAACTGACTGCTTCGTGGCTCAGTTGGCAGTGATGTGGACTGAGTAAGCGTGTGCACCTGGGTTCGATTCCCGGGCAGAGCGAATATTGACAGATAAATCTGTCTGGGTGTAATGTTCGTCTCTGTGTGTTTTTCGGGTACCCTAGATACAGGTTCTTCCTAGTAAGGGGCTTGTAAATGTGTTATAACAAAAGAACTCAACTAACTAGTTCCACCTCGTAACAAAAGCGGCAGATCCTGGGCGGGGCTGGTTTCCTCAGAATGAGGTGAGAGATCTTCGCCCGCGCCCGCCCAGCCGCCGGAGCCCCCCGCCCAAGCCTCCGCGCCTTCTAACAGCTCCATACCTCCTGGTACTGATGCCGCTCTGGAATAGTTTACGACAGATTATATTAATAATAGTAGTTTATTTAAGGCGGTAAGTCACGGTATGGCGCGAAATTCAAAATTTTTCGCGTTTTTTAATTATTCTGGCGAAAGTATTCATTTTTAATAAAGTTTTAATGAATTCGCGTATGTAAAAACCATTTCTCACATTGTAATACAACGTTTTTCGAAGACAGACCTACTAATTTTGTGTCTAAGGACCTAACTTGATTTTTGGCCTTTATGTCCTTAGTCACAAAATCAGTAGGTCTGTCTTTTAAAAACGTTGTATTACAATGTGGCAAATAGTTTTTTACATACGCGAATTCATTGAAACTTTTAAAAATATGTATACTTTCGTCAGAATAAATAAAAAATACGAAAAAATTTGAATTTCGCGCCATAGCGAGAGTTACCACCTTAATATGGGTGTAAAGTGATGTATAATAAACGAGGGCGGTCTGTTAAAACCCGAGCGCAGAGAGAGAATAATGACTTGAAACTTGAACAAGCGAGGATTTTAAACTCACCCGAGGCAGACTAACTTTACCCCCAAGTTGTACATACTACAACTGTAACTGTATACTTGTTGTATATACAGCTTTTTATTCCATCCGACGAGAAAATTTACATATAAAAAAAAACAGGAAATTTTGCTGACCTCATCAGCTATCTTGTTTTCAATCCCACTTCACTTCAATCATTTATTTTTGTAACTATAATACAATAAGTACAGTGGCGGACACGATCGGCGTAACACTTCCGGTTTTTCTGTATTGCAAAATAGCTCTTGTTCTTTGGTAATACAGTCTAGGGCTGACGAAACCATAGACAAATCTGTTACGGCCTCCTAGTCCGTGACTGTACATCATAGTTGCCCAGAGGTCAATAAAGAATGTATGGAAATTTATTATTGACTGGCTACAAACCGCGTGTGAATAATGAGGAACTTTAAGACCTGAGAAAAGTTATAAAAAAGTCTACTTTTCGAGTGGATGGGATAAAAAGGCATTTTTTTATTTATTTATTTATTTTCCGCGCGGGTATGCCGGCATTATTTTTGGCCTATGCTTTAAGCCCGGTGGCTAATAATACTCCCCGGCTGTGCAGCTGGCATAGTGTGTAGCAGCAGTTTTTTTTAAGTTTATTTAAAAAATAGTTGTTACGATAAATGAAAAGCAGGCTATTATATTAAAAGTATAGGTTTAAAGAATTAAAAGGTTTCTATGTACTAGAAATCCGGATCGAAGGACCAATAAACCTTCTTCACTGTTGAGCCTTAGGAGCTGGCTCGGAAGAAAGGGTGTGGTGGTGCAGGGTCTCCAGATTCCAGAAGAAAAGAGCAGAGTCGGGGACGAACGTGTTTATTGCACGGCTTCAGAAAAAGGAATAGACAGTGTCACAGATTGACTAACTTTACATTACAATATTGATTGATACATTGGCACACAGACTACAAAGATTTAAAAGTTAAAGGTTACCTAACTGGTGCCAATAGATGGCGCTACTTACTGTTTTACAATAAAAATAATGTTATAATAAAAATCTAGATGGCGCTAATAGTAAATAATGTGCATTGTGTAACATTCACCATACACCTCCGTAGTAGGTACCAATCCAGAATAACCTTCAAAAAATAATAAAAAAACGCAAAATACAAACCTAAAAGCAGTAGTAGAAGGCTGAAAGACGGGGAAGTGTATGGCGTTCAAGGTCGGGCAGTGGGTACAGTCGGCGGCGGCGCGCTCGTAGAACGTGAGGTTGGCCGCGCGCACGCTGTACGGGTCCTCCCGCGAGGACTTGCTGCGGCCGCAGTTGCAGGCACTTATGTACTTGACGCCTGAGGAGTGCTTCTTGCTGCTGTCACTGGGAACATTGATGATGATGTCAGTTGAGATATATTTTGACATTAAATATGATATAAATTTTCTCTACTTCTACTATCTACTATATTATATAAAAATGGAATCGTGGAAGGAACCACGATCCTTAGTCCCGCTAAATCTTGAGAACGACCGGGCCGATTTTGGTCTAAAAATGTTCGTAGTAGTCCAGGGAAGGGTTAAAGGATGAGAAAACATGAAAAATTAGAGGGGAAGTAAGTAAATCAACAATTTCATTTGTCTATATAAAATTGTGAGGCGCGATACGAAATTCGCCGGGACAGCTAGTTTATTAATAAAGTATTGTACAGGTGGTCAGACGATCTGGTGAAATATGCAGAAGTACGCTGGATAAGTGTCGCTAGAGACCGGTCGTTGTGTCGATTTATGGGGGAGGCCTATGTCCAGCAGTGGACGTCTTTAGCCTGGAATGATGATGTAGTAAGTTAGTAAGACTGACTTAATTAAAAAAATAACTAAAAATAATTATAAAACAATATCGTCGCTTATACTTCAACACCGCGAATAAGCGTGTTAGCTAATTTGCAGGAGGGACAAAAAAACTGATATTAGTTGAAAACAGTGTTTTTATTGGTCAAGGATAGGGCGCTCTTGCGGTGTTGAAGTAGGCATATATTTATTTGCACACAATACAGACACATAGTAACATGTTCGGAAATATAATCAACGATGTGTAATATGTGTAATACTGACTGTTCAGGTTCGACGCAAGGGTTCCCGGTGAGGGATGGCGCCTCACAGAGCCGTCGCGATCGCCACGAAGCGCCACACGCAGCCGCCAGACGCGCCCGCGCAGCGCCCGCCCGCGGACCGCGCGCCATTGCCGTGAACACGCTTATTGCCGCCGCCAGCTATGAACGTACATCATTATTAATAGGCGTAACGGAAAACAGTATTTAATAATCAACGTCATGATTATTTTAGGGGATGATACAACTCTGTTTAGTACGTATAGTTTTATATAAAAAAAAATAAGACAAAGGATTCACTGAAATAAATGATTCAAATACAGATATGGGCCATTTTGACAAATACCCAGAACAGCACATGACGTCACTACTACCGAATACGAGTAGTTAAATTTTATTTAGATTTATTGCTTTTAAAATTGCTCAATGAACGGACATGACAAATTTGACGTTTAACCTATACTAGGCGTGACGTCGGAAACAAGGCCTTGACACTGTGAGCTTTTTTAAAAATGGTTTTTAACATCAGTTTTTATTTATAGCCGAAATAAAGTAAAAAATATTTATAAATAGGTATATAACTTTTTTTTTATGAATTCGTTCGTAATACCTTAAGTGCGTGATGCTGACTGGAGTAATGTGAGGGCAGGCCCTCGTTATACGACGCCTGCGCTATTGGTAGAACCTGTAATATAAATTAAAACTTTACGACACACCGCACATTTATTTATTCTAAACTAACATTATTGCATGTCCGTTATTAAGTCGATATCGTTGGCAAATGGATATCGCCACTTCAACAACGCGAACCCTCAAAACCCCCTCTCCTAGTTTCAACTAATTACAGAAACATGTTTTGTCCATCCTGCAAAGTAGTAAAAACGCTCATTCGCGGTGTTGAAGTATAAGCGACGATATCTATCTTGCTATTGACGAGCTATCTTGTAAGCTTGTGTAAAATTATACCTTAGCACAGCGAGCATCAGAGAAGCGCACATCAGTAGCCAGGGCGTCGTAGAGCGCGTCCCCCGCCCCCGCGTCCCCCGCCCCCGCTGACCCCGCCCCGTACTCGAGGTAGAGCGGGGCCAATGCCTGAGCTGCTTCGCGCCACGAACTAGCACTTGGCAACTGCAAGAAAAATACAAACAGTTGCAATAGTACAGATTGAGCAAAAATTATCGCATCCAGGTCTGGTCACATTCACAGGCATATATTTGTAACAGTTGTGTGTGTTATTTGCGTGCACGCTGTTTTAGACCTTATGCTATGTATGGAATTTTGTACGGTACTGTACTTATACTAAGAAAAATAAGTAGGGAGGTCCTGTTCAATTTCATTATTCTTGCCTTTTTTTGACACATTGATTTATTTAACCATCTGACCTGCAAAATGAGATTTATTTGGATTGTGGACAGCAAAGCAAGTAGCCCGGGGGATGTGATACGGCAGTCCTATCCCCCTGATACTTGTACCGTCACACTAGCGCGACAGCATATACAGAGCTCGAATATTATTTCTATAGAGATGTTGTATAACTAAACAAAAAACAGTAATTTTAAATTTTATGTTATGTCATATAAGCCGCGCAGATAAAAAATACGATTAGAAAATAGCGGCCGAACGCATGCTATCTCGCTTATATTAGTATGAAGGAAGAGTTAAGAAGAGAGACAGCCTATACAACAACTGCCATTTTGAGATCGTTTCTTTATGTGCGCAGGTTATACTAACCTCAAAGAAAGACGTACTCATGGCGTACTTCCCAACATTATCATCGAACCCATCTCCAAATGCAATCTCCACATGCCCGTTCAGGAATTCCCTGAATGTTGGCCTGTCACACGGAGTCATCTCAGGTTCCACAGAGCAGAGGTCCACCAGACCTCTGATTAGGGAACTGATGTCTCGGGCCGTTCCTTGGTCATCATCAGTACTCATGTAGACAAACTCTTCGTTCTTTGGTATTGAGAATAGGGCTTTTGCACTGTAAACATTTTTGTAATGTTGAATAACGTTAAGTTCGGTGTCGGGAGAGGAAGATAAGAGCTAATACAATACTTATGAAGTATTCCCGCTTCCACCATGTGACACCAATGTGATGTTCTGTCAATGTGCGATTATAGTCAAGAGAGTTCTGACTTGACATTAACTTGTTACTTCTCTCATGCTGTGCAATATCCATAAGGTAATTTTTTGTTACCAGAGTTTAAACATTACATTCAGAGCCCTTACTAGGAAACACATACAGAGACAAACAATACACCTAGAATTAGAAACAAACATCAATATTCATCATATCAATGTTAGCCACCACCAGGTATCGAACCCAGTGCTTCCGCATCCCAGTCCACATCACTGCCAACAGACAGAGCCACAGAGCAGTCAACGCCAATGTTTGGTTTAATTATGGTGATTAGGAAATATAAATAAAAAATAAAGTCAAACACTTACCAAACATTAGTAATGATCCTAGCCTTCCTCAATATCAAATAGAGCTGATCTTCCACAGTATGCTCTAGCCTCTTTAGAGCTGCTGGGTTCTTCTTCAGCTGTCTTGGAGTGCGACGAAAGTGGAAGAGAAGTCGGGGGCAACAGCTGCGACCGTGGGACTCCCAGTTACCACCAATACCACTTACAGCATCTGCTGTTTGCTGGGATAGTTCAAGTCTGTAAAAAAAAAAATAGACATTTAAGAATCACTCAGATATTGGAGAGATGATAGCATTACCCTAAACTAAACTCCGGAAGTTGAGAGAGCAAATCTTTTAAACCACTGAGGTATTGTGGAAAAACTATGTAGCTTCATTATAGGCACACAGTAAATTAACTTACCTTAAAGCATCAATGGCCTTAAAAATCTGCAGATATCCTAAATCAAAGACAGATGTAGGAGAAGACAGTACAACAATGTGACTCAGATGGAAAACTAAAGCCATAGTTTTGCAAGACTCGGCAGCTAAATCCCCAGCTTCAATAAGCCAATGAGAAGACTCAGAGTCATTCTCTGACTTTGGCTGGTTAATTTTCTCAGCAGCCATGGCAACCAGCTGGTTGGTGTCCATGTAAGTGACAGCATGTAGGTAGAGGATGCTGTTGCGCTCGTCCCAGAAACATTGGATACCATTCTGAGAAGGAAAATCGATTTATGCAAAAAGTAAACAAAAACCTAACCTCAAAATTACTGGTGAAAAAAAATTAGTGGTGGATGGTACTTTCACTATGTTCAAAATTGTTGCAGACTACAAAATGATTCAATGATAATTGAAGTAAGTTTAAAAGAATATGATATAAGATTATTGAGTTATACGTACTTGTTCCGATTGCACTGAAGGCAATAGTGGGATAGTTTTGTTTGGGTGTCGGAAGGAAGATTTCCCAATAACCCCCACTACTACTATGCTTTTTTTCTTAGAAAACTCCGGTATATCTGTTATGGAAAATGACTTCATTTTCATCACGCTTTATCGTTATACACTAAAATCTTAAAATCCACCTAGAAACATTACAAAACACGAAACTTACAACAACAACAACAACAAAAAAGACTGACGTGATGGACGTGAAAAACGTTGGATGATGGAGGGACTGACAGAAAACAGCTGATGCAGATTGTTTCTCGTTGAGATAAGATTGATTGTTTTCATTTAAATCAGTTTCCTAGTTGTAAAGCATGACATGAGGAACTGTGAAATTGAGGCTTTTCTCAAGCTTTTCTCTCTTGAAATCGTATGACCAAGAAAGAGACAGCAATAGGAAAGATTATTGACGCTGACGTTTCATTCAACCACGTCGACCGACTCAACTTTGGCAAGTTTGTTTTGATAAAATTTTGATTTCTGGTGTTATAAATTTATGCTGATAATTTTACTTTCTAAATTTTATCAATCCAGTTTTCAAGGTCCACGTAGGAGGAGGTGATTGGAATTAAGTTATGGCTAGCTTTGTTTCCAATTTCGAGTTATATAGTACATTAATTTTATAAATTAAGATCTTGCTAGTTTTGGATATAAGAAGGTAAAATAGTTTTTTTACAATGTCTTCGGTAACGGAAGATATTTGCGAGCTGCTGGACAGCTATACTGGGAGAGACAAGGTAAATTAAACATAAATAATGTTGAATATAAGAAATATAACCCTACTTTTGTTTTCATTATATTATTTTTTAATCAGGTTGTACGTTTAGCATGTTACGCATTCAAATTATATGGATGCCTTCGAGAAGACAAGGGATGGCAATCAGCTGGATCCCGCCTCTCCAATGCTCGGATGATGCTGCGTCTGTTTGATGATATTCCTATGATAAGACATACTTACAATTATGGACTAGGAAGACAGGTACTAAAAACAAATAAGAAACTGACAAGTTATTTTTCTTTTATTGTAGGGGTAGAGGAATGCCTCTACTTAGCTCACATTTTTGAGCCATGATGCTAAGATTCTAAATTATTTTATGTCTTTATCAGCCCAATAGCACTTCACCTTTAATTTAATCTTAAAATAAATATAAAATCACTACATATTTTGCAACAAAGTTGCTTCCCTCTGTCTCTCTGTATGTATGCTTAGATCTTCAAAACTAGGCTACAAATTTTGATTTTAATTTATAAAGTGAATTAAGAGAAAGTTTATATTATAAAACATGCACAATATAGTTAATACTATAATAATACCTTTATAACAAGATATATAAGACATGTGTGCTACAAAAATTACATTGTAGCTTGAAATATAAACATCTTTAAACCTAATTTAATTTAATTTATGTCTAACAGGAAACATCCTACATGTCATCAATCCTAGGCGTTCTAGCAAACATAGTGGACCAAGTTTTCCTCCCCGTTGAGAAGGCATTATGGCTTCAGGAGTGCGGGATCCTAAAGATGTCTCCCAAAACAGCAGAGACCCTTGACATAGTCAGCACCACACTTTGGGCCTCAAGCTTATATATTTCTTTGTTACAGTAAGTATATGTTTAAGTTTTTTCTTATGATACTTTCAATATCATTAGTTATTTTATAATTATTATTGACTAACAGGCTAGTCTAATATTTTTTACGATATGCAAACAGGTTTTATAGAAACCATTCCAATAGTTTGTAGTCTAGCTCAATTACATGATTTATTGCTAAATATTTAAACAGTGGTTTTCCTAAGTATCTAAAAGCAAGCCAACCAAAGCGGTAAGCAAATTTTTGCTACCACAGCCATTTCCATTGCATAAAACTTCAATACATAGTATAAAACAAAGTCGCTTCCCGCGTCTGTCCCTATGTATGCTTATATCTTTAAAACTATCCAACGGATTTAGATGGGGTTTTTTGTAATCGATAGAGTGATCCAAGAGGAAGGTTTATAAGTTTAAAACATGAGCAACATAGTAATAGGTTAGGCGGTACGAAGTTCGCCGGGTCGACTAGTATTATTATATATTAAAAAAAACTAAACCAAAAAGGAATCCAATTCAGCGGTTCATTCTTACTCTAACCAAGTTTAAAAGTTTAAGTTAAACTCAAACCCATTTCCCCCCAGAACGCTGAGATCATTCAGACAGCTATCCTGGAGCAGAGAATGTCTACAGCACTCTTCGGAAGGCTACACGACAAACGCAAAAAGAAATCTTGACGTCAGACTGGTGATTCAAGCGGTGACAGTGGGCAAGTTATGTTTAGACATCACTCATGCTGTCAGCTGTTTACCTGAAGGCTGGCTGTGGGGTGAAAGGATTGGAGGAACGAAGGTGGCTGCGATAGCTACCACCTCGTCTGTGATTGGTATTGCATTGTATTTTGCTAAGAAACGGTTGTTGAAATAGGTAAGATTGTTGGTTTGGTTAGCCTATAAGTAATTATAAAGGTGTACAAATGTGTTATATAAATGAAAGAAACCGAATGCCGTACTTAAGCCAAATAGTTTTCTCAATGTCTTCTAACGTAACTCTCCACTTAAACTTTTGCACTAGTGCTATTTTCTTAAAACTTTTTTTTTGTATAAAGTAAAAGTAAAAGTAAAAAATGATTTATTCAATACAGGATACAAGATATCGCTTATTGAAAGTCAATTAGACTAATCTAATTAATATTGATACCTTATTTCGTAAAGTATCCTATACTGATAGAGGCGAGGTAGTTCAGGGTGCCCACTAATTGGCTCAGGCAAACAAATGTTTGCCTTGCCTTACGACAATGGTCGCCTGGAGACGCCCCCAAACGAGCCCTCCTCTGTCAAATGATTATACAGAAAGCATAAGTGTACTTATCATGAATTTGACACACACACTTAGTTTGCAATAAAATTTATGATTTATGATTTATGACATCTCCATTGTATTATATTTTTTGTTAGCATAATCCAAATCTTTCTTTCTTTTCTTCCGATTAGTTTAAAAACATTTTAAAAAATGCGATTTATGGACTTAAGTTGTGTAATTGGTTTGTTTTTAGTCAGCTTTTAAATTTAATTATACTAAACAATTTAATAAATTGTAAATATGTATAGACAAAAAGAACAAGAACTTGCCTTCTTACCAATACATGTAAATAAAATGCCCCTTCCAATGTATGTAACTTCAATGTTTTTTTAATGCTTATTAATAAAATATATTGTTTTTACAAATTGTATTTTTGTAAACTTCAGGCTTAATTTTTGTCGTAAAACCGTCTTTATGAAACGGCTCCTCAAAGGATAGGTAGGTTGAGGTGACTATACCTATTAGGACTTTTTTAATTTCGAACCGTGTTATCAATTTGTTTTATGAGTAGGTAAGCAAACAAGTTTTGAAGGCTGTTCAAAGTTCAAGTACTAGGTCCTTTCGAAAATAATTAAGTAAGAGGTACTTAGTAGGTATTTAATTTCACTTTCCTGATAACTATGTTTTTATTTTTATCTTAGTACAGTAGAAAGAAAATTATAGTCCTATCGCATTCTTTTAAAAACCTTCCCTAATCAAATCAAATATTTTTATAATTTTGAACGTTGTCATACTTAATGAATTAATGGTTTAAGTACTAGCCTGCATCGTCCCACTTCTGGGAGTAGGCCTCTTTCCCCTTTTTCACACTTTCCAGTTCTTAGCAGATTCCCGCCAGGCCCAGTCGTGCGCTCCCAGTTCATATCTCCATCATTTCCTGGGGCGACAATGTCGTCTTTTGGTGTTTCTCAGGCTCAACTTACCCTTACTTATAAAACTTCAGAATATTGAAAAGGTTTAATTCGTAGGCTCACCTTATAATATACGATTTCCTCTGAACAACCTAGGATTGTGTGTGAGTAAGTACATGTTATATATTTTTTTTATGTAGATGTAAATATTTAATGAGATAATAATACCGCGGTATCTAATCTTTTGATAATTTTATTTTAAGTATGAACAATTCTTTGTTAAGTTTTTTTCAATAGAGGTGCTAAAAGTGGGTAAGTATCTTCCGATTTAAAACTATTTTAATAAAACGTTGTGTTAATTAAGTAACCTTGATACCAACAACACTGTTTTAACAAAAATAAAATAAAAAGAGGTTCAGTTAAGTAAAATCGCGTTCAAAGAAATGAATACAATTCCAGAAAGTACTTACAATTTTGATTTAAATGTGACAACATATATATAATTTGATTAGGTACGGGTACGTTTCAATACATAGTATAAATCAAAGTCGTTTCCCGCGTCTGTCCCTATGTATGCTTATATCTTTAAAACTATGCAACGGATTTTGATACGGTTTTTTTCAAAAGATGTGCGAGTGATTCAATAGGAAGGTTTATAACTATAATACATGCACAAAATAGTGAAAGGTTAGGCGGTACGAAGTTCGCCGGGTCGACTAGTGTATAATAAATAATACATTATACTTACATACTGTTTATAATCTTCATTATCAAGATAAAAATAAATAATTCGACCGATAAAGTTCGGATAAAGAATTTATTATGTAGTGTTGAGGCGGGCCGTTCAGTCTCGCGTGAGCTGTGGGCTGCGAGTATGCGGGCTGTGGACGGATTGTGCGACGTGCTGCAGTCGCATGCTGATCGGGATAAGGTAAGACTTTATCGTGAAATTTTCGTCACTTTCCTTGTTTTTTTTCCTTATACGGGGTGCTAATTCATATATTAAGCTTAAAAGTGTGAGCTAGAAATCATAATTACTCGTTCCTATAGCCAGCTAGGAAGTTGCCTTCTAGTTTGTAGAGTGGTAACGTGTCTGTCTGTGCATATGTGTATCTGTCTAGGATATCGTAGCTTTCAAACGGATGAACCGATTTTCGTTTATTATTTTTTTATATCGCATACCTCTGCCTATTCAGTATGTATGTAGTTTATTATAAATTCAGTCAATCCAGCCAAGAATACGTACACTGGATATTTTTCAGTGTACGTATAAAAGTATTAGCGTACTATAAGTGGTAGTATGTACTTATGTGCGGAATTTAATGCCTTTCAATAAATGTTTAAGGACGGATTTAAGGGTAGGAGTTACGGGGGTACGTGTCCCCCTCAGACAGTATCTTTGTGTTTTGTTGAGTTTCCCTGACCGTATATAATATTTCAGTGATTGCTATATTTTTTGCCCATCCGCCGGCCCGTAGTGCCCTCCCTACCCTGGATCCACCCTTAATTATAAGTAAGTACTTAAGTACCTCCTTTTTTTCAGATAGTAGCTCTAGCATGCTACACGCTCAAACTATGGGGAGCGACAGCTAAGAAGCAGTCATTGCTGACAGCAAGCGCCCGGCTGGCGACCGCTCGCGCCACATTCAGATTGTTTGACGATTGCGTTGCTTTAAAAACAACAGTCAGTTATGGATTGGGAAAACAGGTAGGTGCCTAGCACTATTAGTTATGTACTTAGTACAGTGGCGGACACGGTCGGCGTAACACTTACGATTTTTATGTATTGCAAAATAGCTCTTGCTCTTTGGTAATACAGTCTAGGGGCTGACGAAACCATAGACAAATCTGTTACGGCCTCCTAGTCCGCCACTGTACCTAGTCCTGAAGTGGTGGTAGCCCAATGGTGTTTCGCGTGTGTTTCACGATCCGGGGGTCCTAGGTTTGATCTCCAGTGGCGGCACATGTCTACAATTGAGGGCCTACAACTTTTACGTTCCATTTAATTTTTTTTGCAACTACCAAAAAAACAGAAAGACGAAAGGCACCTCGTTACTCGGACTTAGACAAAATATCAATAAACACAAATAGAGTACTTAGGTAATTTTATCGTAACTTACCTCATACATTACTTATCATCTCCAGGAAGGTCCATTCTGGGGCACACTAGGCGTCGCCAGCAACTCGCTGACGCTCCTCGCTCTCCAAGTGGAAAAAGCGGTTTTCCTCCTCGACTGTGGTATTGTCCAGGTCAACAAAGACTTGGAGTATCGAATAAGGACTATGTACAAGGTGCTCTGGGCCCTGATTGCCGCTGTGGGGCTTGTGAGGCAAGTTGCCATTAGAGTTTATAAGGTTGACTTAGATAAAAGAGTTTAGGATATTGTAACGCCTGGGCTGAGGATATCGGTTACTAATTGGTAACGGAAAGATTGTGCTATTTTATTTTATTTCAGTTTGAAGGCAAAATATAGTATTAATCAATATTTACATGCACCTATTCCTTCAATATAATGACTACATATGAATCATGAATGCTTCGCTTTCAATCTGCGCCATTTTGTCACCTCGGGACCTTAAATCAGAAAGGATTCTCGTATTTTCAGTGGCTAACCTAACAGCATGCCAATCGTCGTTGGATAGCTTGATACGTTTTTCTGTACTTTTATACATAATTTATTATTTGTGTTTATCTATATTGATAACTCGCAATAAAATGCATTTAAGTATTAAATGAAAACTAAAGTAGTATATTGTTATATACCTAACACTGCTTGCTAATTTCATGATTCCCGCTGGGTTTGTATAACATTATTAATCCATTTTCATGTTTTGATAACAAGGGCTAACACAACACTCCATAACTTATAACAATTCATTAAATTAACATCCAATAACCATCTCATTACAGATCAATCCGTGGTCTTCACATCTCAGCAACAGAGCTTAAATCCGCGACCCCGCGCAAATGTGCCCCCGCTCGCTTCACCCAATCATCACTTTTAACAACCAAGCTGATGTTTGATGTGGTACATCTTGTGGGGTGGCTTCCTGAGGGGTGGTTTTGGGGGGGCAGACTGAGTCCGGCCCAGATGGGAGGTTTGGCGACTGTGTCGGGTAGTGTTGCGTTAGTAATGCTTTATAATGCAAAGAGATTAGCACCGTAGTCTAAGGTTTTTAATTGTTGTAAAGTTTTTGATATTGTTAAACTATTTATTTAATTTTGTCATAATATATTTAGTAAATTTTTACGTGTTATTATTTTTTACTTTTAAAACTCGTCTATGTAGTACTATTTTATAAAGTAAACCGCAGAAAAGTGTTGTAAATGCAACTAATGCCCACCCAGTATACTCAATTTGATAATTGTTATTTTTTTTAATACTCATTTATAGATAACTGTTCGACCCGGCTAACTTCGTACCGCCTAAACTATATGTATTATACTTATGAACCTTCCTCTTGATTCACCCTATCTATTAAAAAAAACCGCATCAAATCCGTCAAATCGCGCGTCAAAAACGCGGGAAGCGACTTTGTTTTATACTTTGCTTTGAAGCAATAAAGTAAAAGTTAGTGAATCAGATTCATTTTAGAACTAAGAATAAGGTATAAAAAACTACAGACATACCTAAACTTCAACAGATAAATTGAGATGTCAAGATACCACAAGCTTCTGAATATCGTTAGATATCTTGAATCAAATATTTCCTTGTTTATCATAGATTGTTGACAATAATTTTTATGTTATGAATTTCTGATAAAATCGTTTATTTTCTACGATAGTTTGGCACGTGAATTTATTCTAAAGACGATCATGCATGACATGACATGATAAAAAAATTTTGAACGCAATTTTACTATACATACTGCTGTGAAAGAATCCTGCTTGTTTGTGTACCCAAATAAAAAAAAAAAATAAGTACTTTAACTTTGTGTGAAAAATAAGAAAAACTATTATTATTAGATTAGTAATTAAAAAATACACTACAATCTACAGCAAAACAGGATGTTTAGTCATTAAAGATTTGGTTTGCTTTACATTGACTCGTCATGGGATCCAACAAATGTATGTAACAGCTGCTTTTTTTTTTAATTTTGACGCGTAAAGTGTTATGTATAGTGTAACTTTCTCTCTCTATTCTATTTTCTGTTCAATAAAAGTCTTAAATTTTTTTTTCACGCCTTAAAGCTTTATTTTAGAAACAATAAAAAAGGGAATGGATACAAAACAACTAAATGAACTAACAACTCTACCTTATAGCACCATTGTGAGTTTGAATTAACAAACTAAAGAGGTGAGCAAATAACACTCCGATATGGCTGCAAGCTGCAAATCTTTGGCTTATCATAACTTACTTGATTGCAATAAAGTATCTATCTACTAAGGTATCACTTTATGTTTATATTAACGAAACATATTTGAACACTTTACAATCTGAGGATCGATTGCCGTTCAAAATGAAAATGAGAATGTGAATAATTTTGACATGTGACAAGTATACATTGCGGGTATATAGGTGAATCATTTTGTCTACACAAGAGATTCAGCTGTAAACCCGCAATGTATACTTATCACATGTCAAAATGTTTCTCATTCTTATTTTCATTGTGAACGGCAATAGCCTAACTGGGCACATTGCTGCTATTCCTTGTATCATGTTGTTGCTCCGTAACGCGATGCTAGCGCCACTTTAAAAAAATAATTAATGTCTTCTAAACCATGTCCGAAATAAAAAATATGCGTCAATGATGCTCTAAATAATCTTGCTTTGAATTTTAAGGGCTCTGTTGTGAAGCTTTAAGGATAATGATCTTAGAAATATACTGATTCGAAACCAAAACCAAAATTGGCCACTTTAGACAACAAACAGTATAATCCTTAGATTTTGAACCTGAAAGCTACACAGCAGAGCCTTAAAAATTCTAAGCAAGATTATCTAGGGCATCATTGACGCATATTTTTTATTTTGGCAATGTTTTAGAAGATATTATTTATTTATAGAAAGTGGCGCTAGTGTCGCGTCACTACGCAAACAGAGGCCCCTTAAACATCGTAATTAAATTTTCTACCTATAAACCTACATCTTTATACCTTCTTACGAGACTATAGTTGTCATGTACAAACATATATTATTAGTCTGACCCATCTATATCGGCTGCTTAAAAACAAAACCTAGTAACTCGTTTTACCAAAAATTATCAGGAGAGCCAAAAAACTGGTCGGCCACTTTAATTCGTTGCCCTGAAGAAACCAGACGCAATAGCGATATGGGTGTCTGACCAAAAGTTTGACTATATTGTTGACTATAGTTTGTAGTACTTGTAATCGTGTTAGAAGTTATAGTTACACTTAAATTGATCAAACTATATTTTTTTTTGGAAATTTACCCAAATATGACAATGAAAACAATTTCAAAACATAGTATTTCACACTTAGTTATTACAATCTCTGAGTAAATTCGCTACTTTTTATAGCATTTTATATTTTTAGTTGTACGTTTCGAGTGACAAATGATATTTTTGAAGGGCATTCAATTAAAAGTTATACAAATGGTTTATTTGTGGCAGAATTTAGTTTTTGGTTACGACTCGGGGTTAATTCAGCCAAATTTCCCTTCTTTGACTTACTGTTTTTTTAACTTACTAAATTCCATCAAAAATTGATTGATTTTATAATTGGCGCCAAATTCAAAACATAGTAAGTCAGCTTTCAAATTAATAACCTAGTAAGTCGGTTGAGTTGCTAGGTTTTTTTATTTGTAATCCGACATACTATTTTAAGAATTTGTACTTCATGGAAATTTTAGTAACTTTTCCAAATTGGGTAGACTTGCTAAATTTTATTTTTAAAGTTACGTAGGAAACTGGGTGTTTTAAGGTCCATATCAAATCGATACCGCCTAGTAAGTCGAAAAATGACAAAAACGGGTTTTTTTGCAAAAACACCAGTTACTAGGTTTTGAATTTGGGCAGCCGATATGGCTCTACGATATCTTATGATTTTATCACAACAACTACATAATATATTTAAATTATTTTAAAAAGCCGATTAATTGTATGGCCAACACCTAAGACAGAAAAGTAAGAAAATCATCAGAAAGAATGATATAAACATTTGAAAAAAAAAACAGTTATGAGTATATTTAAAATTCAAGTCTATCATAAAATTCATGTAAAAAAAAACCCTATCAAGTATTACGAAAACGCGCTAAGCAAGGGATTGTTCCCACTATTCCCACAAAGTCCTACAACTGTTTTAAGATTCTTAAAACATTTCTATACACCCTGTTTATAAAACCAACCTATTTAGCCAAATCCAATTCGAACCTAAAATACCTCTCTTCCTTCGGGAACAGTTTCATTGCTAGTCTCGGCAGGTATTCCTGTTTCGCCTCTCTGCCCCAGTCCGCCGCCTCGCCGGGAGTCGAACCCAGTACAGTCGGCAGGTAAGACTCGTAAGCACTGATTGCTTCCTCGGAGTCTGGTGTTAGGATGCACTGTGCCAAGCGGCAGAGGAGTCGGTGTCTGTGAAAATTTTTTAGATTATTTATTAAGGGTGTAAAGTAATGAATTTTGGTGAGGGTTGTAATGTAACAGCACCCGAAGCGGAATAGCTTTACGCCCACTTTGTATACTCTACTTTTACTTTTACATTCCCACTCAAAAGAAAGTTTTCTATTATAAAACGAGTGTTAATTTAAAAGGTTTCTTTTTATTAGAAATAATCACACGTAATATTTCTCTGAATTTGTACCTTGGGTAGGTTAGTCTTTAGAGTTTTTGCATTTGTACAAGGCTATAACTATAACTATAGCTTTGTTTTAAAAAAAGAAAGTATATCGTAGCCAATAAAAAATCTGCTGCTCGACTATTATAATCTTTTAAAACATTAAATGTACTTAAATCGAATTCTAATAAAAAGTAAACAATAATTGGTGCCATTTTTTTTATCAGTTGGTTCAAAAAGCAGCTATGAGGAGATATGAACAACTTACTTGTTAGTAGGCAGGTCGGAGTGTTGCCCCGTGAGAGTTCTGAGTAACGAGCGGCGCGGGGCAGCGGCCCACGCGTCCAGTGGGGCTCGCGCCCCCGCGCGGCAGAGTAGGCAGATCCACGCTGACACTATCACTTCTGACTCCACGCTGAGTATAGATATAACCATAATTAAGTGTTTGAAACAGCCAACAGAAAATTTCAAATAAATAATATTTTTCGCATTTTTTTTTAATCTAAACTGTTCAAAAAGTATAGATTGACATGTAGCAGCACACCAGCACACTTACGCCATCCAGCGCTACACCTTCAAAGCGGAGATCGCTCGAACCAAATCCTACATCGCGACATCAAAGTTTCCAACGCAGCTAGCATAAATAGAAATTTCCAAGGTAGAATCAGCGGGAGGTATTGGCCAATTCCTCTTTGCTCTGTCTTAAGACATTCAAAATAATAATAATAATAACACATCACACTCAGAGCCCCTAACTAGGAAGAACCTGTATCTAGGGCGCCCGAAACACACACAGAAACGAACATCACACCCAGCCCGGAAACAAACATCGATATTCATCATACCAATATTCGCCCCGCCCAGGAATCGAACCCGGGTGCTCACGCTTACTCAGTCCACATCACTGCCAACTGAGCTACGGAGCAGTCAAAATGTATCAATATTCCTGTCAGTCATGGAAAAAAAGTCTACGAAATCTAAAAATATAATTCGACCGCGTCATTTTCCGCGGATTATCGTGTGCTGTTAAACATCGGTTCATTAGTTAGCCTGCGGGATGAGATAACTCACAAGTCAATAGGCGCAGTGTGCAGGGGCGGCACGTCGCGCCCGCGGCCGGCCGCCAGCCGCGCGCCGCACGCCGCGTGCAGCCGGCCGCGCGCCGCCAGCGGGCCCGCCGACACCCACGCGGACACAGACCAACGGGATATCACTTCTGACCAACCACAGCTTTCTAATGTAACAGTGAAATTAAACACCACATATTTAAAACCAAAATTCATCGGGTCAATCGGAAATCAATTTGCAATGCTGCCAGCATTCTCGCGTTGTTCACAATCAAAGCGAATAAAAAGTCATTATGAAAACTACAAATACCTATAATTGACTCAAGTTGTCTCGTTGAAAAGGTAAGGTCTATTTTTTTTTATTCTATAATTCCAGCTTTTCCTGATATTTTCTCCTTAGTTTATTTTTAACAATAAAGCCTTTTAATATTATCTTCTAGTGTTCAAAGGAAGAGACTGAGCGAAGGTTCGGTTTCGGTTTCGGCCAAAAAAAAAGTTTCACACACAGTTTCGGTTTCGGCTAAAAATGTCCGAACCTTTTGCCGAAAACTAAACTCGATGTTCGTATGTCCCTCGGCTAACCTCGGAAGAATTCGTCAAAACACACGCGAACCTCGCTCGCACCAGCGGTCCTGGGCGCTCGCAATACAAAAATTTTACTAAGCCACGTGAGTTTCGGTTTCGGTTTCGGCAGAAACTGAGGCCAGGGCCGAAAGTTCGTTTATTGTGTCGGTTTCGGCTGAAAATCATGTTTCCGTCTGTCTCTAAATTTAAAACAATGTTTGTTAGACAATCTTAAGAAATTGTAATTTATGCATAAAGTATGTAATTTAACTTTACACTCATCATTTTGTTGTTATGTTTTCTCATAAGTTAATTGTTATTTGTAAACAGTGCACCGCCAACAAAATGTGTGAACAGTTTGGCGAACTTACTTATGTTTAAAAAGTATTGTAACTTATGGCCAAATAAAGTATTAAAAAAAAAGGTAAAAAGAAAAACTTCAAAAAAAAATAACGCCAAAGCACGTCAACTACACAGAAATATCACTAACACTGACCATCATTCAATAAGTAAGCCTTCACGGCAGCGTCGGCTAAGACGGCGTAGTGGTCGAAGGTGGTGAGCGAGGCGAGCGCGGTGAGCGCGGCCGCCAGCGCGCGCGCCGGCGCTGCGGACACCCAGCTTGTCCATACCTGTTTGAAAATGACAATCAATATATATTAAACTCTTCCGTTCAATACAGAGATCATTCATTCATTATCATTATTATTCCGTTACTGACTGACTGACAGGCAATGCAGAGCCGAAACTGCTGGGCCTAGCGGGCTGAAATTTTGCACATGGGTTCCTTGGGGAGTGTAGGGGAGCACTAAGGAATAGTTTCCCGAAATTCCCATGGGAACGGGAAAAAAGGGATATACGTGTTTATGAGAAATCTGCGCGGGTGAAACCGCGGGGCAGTCTCTAGTTCAATATATAATACAGGGTATCTCTAATTGAACTACCAAATAAAAAACATAGCTTCCTCTATTTTGTGCTCCAAGAGGGTAGAAGATTTATGGGTACCTCCAAAATAGCGCGAGGCAAACGAATATAAAAAAAAAAAATACCATCACACTCAGAACCAAAATTTTGTTAACCAAGAATACCTACCGCACTCCCCGTCACTGCCTCGGAGATTTTCAGTGACACTCACCAACTTGATGACCCCTTTTAGTCGCCTTCTATAACCGGCAGTTGATATTGTCGACCTAGACCTTTTTAACGCCTTACTCTTAAAACCCCTAATAAGGAACGGAACCAGTAGCGGAATGAATTAATAAATGAACTCTTTATTGATTAAAAAATACAAAAACATAGGTAATATGATCAGCGCGGTATCAAAAGGCGATCCTCAGTATTCATCTTTGAACTTTCATCATCGGCATAGGGTAACTTACCGGTAGAGAAGCCGCCCCAGCCGGCTCAGTGCACAGTATAGTTATTGCTCGACTCAGTAGATTCTCTAGCTCTCCATGCAATGACTCGACGTTTGGCGCTAAAATATAACAAAGTATTAGTCGTATTAATTTAACTAACGCATTCATCGTAGCGTTGCTATAGACCAGTCAGTAGTTTCTATAGAGGTCCATATGGAGGTGGGGTAGGACCCCACCCCGGACCCCACCCCTAGGTGTCCACGGGAGCCTCGACGGGGTCTAAGTTGGAGTGAAAAAGGTTATCTATATCTATCAATTTAAGGGAATATGGTAGAAATGTAATGCAAGTATGGTCTATGAATGAAAAAGTTTGGGAACCTCTGCTATAGGTGTAATTGTAATGATATAAATCATAGGAGAAATTCAGGTTATACCCATGTGTGTAACAACCCACACACACTTTGGGAATGTTTTAGGTTTAGTAAGCCAAATCATTCCATTTATAATTACAGACAGAAAAATTAAAAATAACTAAAGCAAGTAACAAAGCTTAAATCCGTTAATGGCTTATGTATTAACTTGAATTTTCAGTATTTTACAATTTGCGCTGTGGATTTATGTATTAGTAAGAATAATATTAAAACAACAAATAAGTATACCTAACGAAGTGATCGCATCAAGTAGACACCTCGTTCCCTTCGCCACATGAGCTTGCAGCGACGGGTGCGAAAGAGAGCGAATGTAGAGCGAGATGAAAGACTGACGCTTCTCGCTCGCGCCGGGGCGGGTCGCGAACGTGTTGATTGACGGGTGCACTGACAGCTCGCTTGCGAATAGGATCAATCTGGAATTAATTAGTTTTTTTAGGGTTTTGTAGTCCAACACCAACAAGGAACATTTATAGTTTTGCTTATCTGTCTGTCGCCGACATTTTTTACAAGTACAGTGGCGGTCTAGGACGGCGTAACACTACCGGTTTTTCTGTATTGCAAAATAGCTCTTGTTCTTTGGTAATACAGTCTAGAGCACGAGACCATAAACAACTTTTCCCCCTTCTAGACCGCCACTATACTATTGAGGAGTTTTTAAAATATTAAAAAACTACAGGCTGCCCCGCGGTTTTTGCCGCGCAGATTTCTCATAAACACAAAAATCCCGTTTTTCCCGTTCCCATGGGAATTCCGGGAAATCCTTTCTTAGTGCTCACCTACACTCCCTAAGGAACCTACATGCAAAATTTCAGCCCGCTACGCCCAGTAGTTTCGGCTCTGCGTTGTCTGTCAGTCAGTCAGTCAGTAACGGAAGAGTTTTATATATATTGACTAGAGGCTGCCCCGCGGTTTCACTCGCGCAGATTTCTCATAAACACAAAAATCCCGTTTTTTCCCGTTCCCATGGGAATTTCGGGTAATCCTTTCTTAGTGCTCACCTACACTCCCTAAGGAACCTACATGCAAAATTTCAGCCCGCTACGCCCAGTAGTTTCGGCTCTGCGTTGTCTGTCAGTCAGTCAGTCAGTCAGTCAGTCAGTCAGTCAGTCAGTCAGTCAGTCAGTCAGTCAGTAACGGAAGAGTTTTATATATATTGATTACCTTCGAAAACCCCTTCGCTCGATGTGGGTATTTACTAACAGATCTGTCTTAACCTAAATATTCATACATTATACGACTAAGAGAAACAAATTTCAGAGCATCTAATATAGTGATTCTAAGTAGATATAGTCGTTTTTAAAAATTAAAACAGGGAAAGCTGCCCCTTTCTTGGCACCCCGACTTATTATTGGTCCATTTAGTGGCTATAAGGATTCTTGGCATTTTACATACATTTACCGCAACACACATACATATTGTTTTTGTTTTTACAGCTGTAAATACCAAAAATCCTCATATTCCGTCTCTAAATGGACTATGCCCATAATAGGACGGGTTGCCAAGAAAGGCTCAGCTTTCCCTAGTTACATTTTGTCAAATGTTCGGCAAATATTTATTGTGAAACTAAGATGCTAGTACAATATAATTACAAAAAACATAGGAACATGATTTGTAACTTATTTTGTTTTTAAGTAATAATTATTTTAATTTAATTACTTTTGTATTCTAGCCGTAAGTTTTTTGGTTGAATAAATAACATTTTCATTTTCATTTTCAATCTTAACAGTAGTGTGACTTACTTGAAGCAAGGCAAGTCGTGGTAGGCCACCGCCGCGGAGTACCGTCGCGCGAAGAACTGCTCCACTGCGTGCTGGAGGCCGGCCGCCGGCAGCCGCCACCACGGCAGCTTCGTCGCCTCGTCTAGTGTCTGTTTTCCATATTATTTTATATTAGTAGATTACAAGTGATTGAGATTCGTTTCAGTTTCACGGGAAAACTACTGATCAAACTAAAGATTATATAGGTACTTGATGCAACTTTCAAATTAAAGTAGATTAAAAGTACATAAGAATAGCATGGGCTAAAAATTATTGTTAATCGTTTACCGTCTTATTCATAAAGAAAAAGTACATTTTAAGTAGCGTTACTGGAGGTCTACTTCTCTGGTTTGTTGTATGGTAAATACGTGACATCCAGTCTAAATTGACATACGTCAAATAACTAAAATGCTCTTTAACTTTTTATGAATAAGAGGGTTAGACTTTAATTATATTGCTGGGAAGCTCTGACGCCGGGCGCTGTGTGTGACAGGATAATACAGTCATAGTAATGCTCTAGCGCCGCGTAAGGTCTCATTTAAGGAGACGCGGCACGTTGCGCGGGGCGTCGTGCTGGCGCCGACGCGTCTCCTTGTATCAAACATAGGTCTATATTTTCATCTTGAGGCGTTGAACGCCGCGGCAGTGCACGCGTCGGCGCCCGCATTGACTGTGCCAACGCGTCTCCATAAACGGTCTCATACATTGCTAAACATTTTGATTTAATCGCAGCACGCCCCGCGCAACGCCCCGCGTGCCCCTAAATGCGGCCTAAGGCTCGCGCTATAGCGCCGTCTGTTTCACAAACGCTGCACACATCACGTACCTCCTCAGCAAGGGGCAGAGCCGTGAGCACGCCGAGCACGTGCGCCAGGTGCGGCGCCAGCTGGTCGGGCAGCGCGCCGCGCGCCCAGCACGAGCTGCGCGCGCCACGCACCACCGCGCACGCCCACGCAGAGGACGCTTCGTCGGCTTGCGAGCACACCTGCTTACGTTGAACTAATATAATAACTAGTCGACCCGGCGAACTTCGTATCGCCTAACCTTTTACTATTTTGTGCATCTATTACACCTATAAACCTTCCTCTTGAATCACTCTACCTATAAAAGAAACCCGCATCAAAATCCGTTGCGTAGTTTTAAAGATTTAAGCATACATAGGGACAGACGCGGAAAGCGACTTCATTTTATACTATGTATATATATTGATAAAGAAACCGATAGAGCAGGAGATTTTAATGAGGAAATGGCGTTGGTCACGTGTTAAGGAGAACCGACGATCACACCTCCAAACAGGCTCTGACATGGCACGCATCCGGTAGCAGAAGGCCAGGTCGCCCTCGCATCACCTGGAGGAGATCGGTGGAGAAGGAGATCGCAACAACTGGTCTCAAATGGCGGGACCTGGAGGAGGCAGCCCAGGACCGTATAAAATGGAGAAAATTACTTCGAGCCCTTTGCCCCTGATGAGGGGCTATAGGAAGAAATCATCATCATCATATATATTGATGATGTAAGGTTCCTCCATAAGTCTGGGAGGGAGACAGGAAAACTCACAGGTAGTTGTCGGTACAAACCACAAGGTGGTCAGACGCTCTGGTAAAATGTGCGTTGCCAAGCAAGAACCGTCGGTATGGGTCTTGGGTATGGTATTATATTTAGCAGTAGACGTCTTTCGGCTGAGACTATAATAATGATGATACATAACACTAGATAATTCATAGAAGACGAATCTGTATTCTGTAATCTAATATAGTCTATGTCACTCGGGAATAGTGTAGCTTCCCAACAGTGAAAGAATTTTTAAAATCGGTTAAGTATTTCCGGAGCCTCTTCGATGCAAACAAACAAACAAGCAATCAAATCATTCCTCTTTATCATTGGTATAGATTTATCTTAGCCAAGTAAAGTCCACTATTGCACATATGACTCCACATCAGATTCCTACATAAATTAACATGACTTTGATAAATGACACGCTAGGGTTATACCTGCATGAGAGTAGGCATACACCTCGCACTAAACCAGGGCCGCGACCAGTCCATCTTGAGCTCTTCAGCCAGCAGGGTCGCGAGCTGCACCTTGAACTCTTGAGTGACGAGCGCCGAGCGAGAGGCCAGCACTATCTGGCCGGTCCACTCGAACAGCTCTTGGTAGATGTAAGCTTCTGAACCTAACGGGAAATAAATAAATAGACATAGGCAGATCCCTATTTTCGTACATAATAAATACGTGAATTTCAACAGTTTATGCGTAAAGCAGGCGGGTGCGCAATCGTCCTGTCGTAAAAGGCGACTAAGATGGGACCCCGGGGTCGTTGGGTGCACGAGGCGGAGCCCTCGTGTAGTCATAAGCGTCCTTCGTTAAACATCTTAAAGAGCCAAACTAGCTTTTGATCTAAAACAAAATTAGGTAGAAAGCCCAATAATACACTACAAGGAATTTACGTGATGTATTTTGATGAGGGTCCTCGTTCTAAAACCCGAGCGCAGTGACAGTTTCAAGGTTTTATTCACTTATATTCTCTACCGCCAGTAAAAGTCCATAGATTCAATGCTAAAATACTGTTTTTGTTAATACTAAATGAAAAGCACACTATAGAACGTGGGTGTAAAGTTATTCTGCTTCGGGTGTCGCTTTCTCGCTTGTTCCAGTTTCAAGTGCCCAACTTACCAGGGCATCTTTCCATGATAGCCCGGAGCTGGTTGAGGAATTTCTGCAGCAGAGCCAGCGCGGGCTGCGAGCCGGGGGGCAGCAGCGGCGGCGCGCCCGCCTGCGGCCGCGCCCACGGGGCCCACGCCGCCTGGCACGCCGACCACGCGTACCAGGCCACTACACATAAACAATAACTCAAATTTAAAAATTTAAAAACCCCCGACCCAGTCAGACCCCTCATCAACTTAACTAGAACTAGAGCTAATCATCTTAAAAAGAGCATGGTTACCTTAACATATACTTTCAATATTATTGAAGTAACACCGTACCAAATTTCAACTCGATCGGACATAAGGAAGCTAGTTAGATCCTCTCATCCATTATTCAAGAGCTGATAATCTTCAAACGGAAGATCAGGTCATGGTAACTTTAACAAATACTTTCTATATCATAGATGTAACATGTTACCAAATTTCAAATCGATCGGACATAAGGAAGCTAGTTAGATCCTCTCATCCATTATTCAAGAGCTGATCATCTTCAAACGGAAGATCAGGTCATGGTTACCTTAACAAATACTTTCTATATCATAGATGTAACATGGTACCAAATTTCAGATCGATCGGACATAAGGAAGCTAGTTAGATCCTCTCATCAATTATTCAAGAGCTGATCATCTTCAAACCGCTGATCAGATCTTCATCAGACATGGCTAAGAAAACTCGGCCCGAAATTATCTATGATAAAAAAATAACTAAACGAAAATCGGTTCAGCCGTTTGGGCTCTACGATGCCACAGACAGATAGACAGACAGACAGACAGATAAACAGACAGACAAATACACACTTTAAAATTATAACACCCGTCTCTGAATTCCTTCGTCGGGGGTTAAAAACAAGTACACATCAGGAAGATCCACACTTATGGCAAGTTAAATAGACGGCGATAGAGAGCCGCGCATTCTTTGTATCATTAAGAGCCATAAACTTCTTATCTAGCGTCACCCGCGAAAAAAAAAACTTCTTAACTAAGGCAATTATAAAAAATGTGAACGAAGAAAATTCAACCTAAGATGAGAGTGTTGTTCCTTCTTTAACTTCCATAGTCAATAAATGGTAGTACTTTACATACTTTATGGCCAATAGTCTTTAGTATTGTCTATGTAAGTTTCTTCTGTCTCTCGACTCCCGTTAACCAATGTACATACATGTGCTTTGGCTAAATTTAATCTTAATAAATTAGTTAAAACTGATCAAACAAAGACTTTTAAAGTTGTGCGAGCAAGAGTATGTCACTAGATAATGTGGCCTAGTATTTTTAGGGCACCTTTTTATAGCTTTTAGTTTTTTTTTTTTGAATAGTTTATTTGCATAAAAAAGAAACTTACATCTATTACTAAAACCCAGTAGGGTTTGTATGAGGAGACAAGGTTCAGCTTCTTACGCTATTCAACTCATTATTCGGTAATAGTAATAGCACTAACAAATTAAAAGTAACAAAGACAAAAAAAAAAAGAACTATATAGGTATATATAGTCAAGTGATAGGCAGCGCGCTGTCTCACGTGTGGCCGCGCGTTACCCATCACAGGATATACTCGCTATCCGTACATGTAAGTAGGTATTGTTTAATTTTTCTTATAAATTTCATTGTTTTTTCTTTATAATTATTTTGTAATGAGAGGTTTTCAATTTGACAGCTCAGAAGAAAAAAAACAAGTTTCATTAAGCTGCTACTAGATGGAGCTCTGCCAGGAGCAATAGGTCAAGATGAAATGAATGATTCAATAGCTCAAAATGAAACATAAAAATTAAAATTTAACTGAGGCAGTGACGGAGTAGGTAAAATTAAGATTTATACTTAGCAGAAAATGATCCAATCCAAAGATTTAGTCAATATTCGATTTCCCATTTCTCTTATATAGCTTTAGACACCGCCATCTACCGGCGTATTATGAAACTTTTTTTTTTCTTTTCTGTCACTTTGAAAACCCCTCATTCCGTTGACAATTCATTCAGGATTTTAGGTATAATATAATCGTTTATTCTCATTCCGTGTACATTATTTGCTTTTGGTAACATATATTTTATTTTGGTTGGTAGTCTAAGACCTTGTTTGCGTGTTTTTTTTAATAGATTTTTACAATCGTATTCATCATATTTTAAAATGTGAAATATTTATTTATTTATTTACGAAACAAACAGTCGTTAGGTAACAAAAAAAATACAGTTTGTGATAATTACAGTTTACAATAAACCTATAGTTTCGCTTAATAAATAGGTGAAATACCAAAGAAAAACAATCTGTAGCTTTCTCCTTGACGTGCGTAGCAAAGCGTTTGTTTTATATATTTGATCGCTAGTGTCTGAGGCGTGCTTAAGTCTGTGAATGAAGGAATTACCTTGGTCCGTGGTGTAATGGAGGTCGAGCGCAGCGTCGACGAAGGCCTCGACTAGGGCGTGCAGCAGCGCGGCGGCGGGCGGCGCGTGCGCGGCGTGGCGCGGGTCGGGGCCGGCCCGGGGCGACCCGCGAGCTTCCCACCATATCGCTCCTAGCTCCGTTAGCGTGTGACCTAACTGTGAATGAAGAAATAAACAGATAAATAATTTCTTTATACAAAAAAGTAACCCGCCTTCAATAAACTGACACATACATCAACTGATCACTTCCTCTTTTTCAAAGTCGGTTAAAATAGGTACTGAAACCTACTCCTGAATGTAACAAATACTTATCTGAAAACCGCATCGAAATAGGTTCAGCCAAACGCGAGATAATCGCGGACAAACATACATATTCCACAGGTCAAACTGATAACATCCTTTTTTGAAGTCGGTTAAAACTTGGAGTTGCTGCCACGGGCAGAGCGCTGATGTGTGCTGTGCACGCCTAGCTTCTTATAGAATAGAAAAGAAAACACTTTATTGCATTCAATGTAAGATTCAAAAAAACATTAATAAATTCAGGGTACAAACAGATTCAATTTGCATGCAATGGCAGCCTTATCGCTAAAAGCGATTTCTTCCAGACAACCCACCTTATATACCACGCTGTAGCATTTAGCGGTAAGAAAGAAAGAAAAATACATTTATTTACCAGTTTACCGGCGACATAAGTAAAATTATAAATTAAAGATTTAAAAAAATATACATTACAATCAAGGCAGTGAGCTTATAACAGCAAGTAAATAAAATAAAATGAAAACAGGTTGCAGTATGCCCTACGATCACTGAGTCATTAACAAGCGGCGGCCACCGACGGTTCAGTGGCAAACGGGATGCCAATTCTGCATAGTGCTCCAGTTGTCCAAGACAACCAAAGCTGCTGATCTTCCATTGACCACCCTTAGGAAAACGGTACTGCTGTATATTTAAGATGCGAACGAACGCCTGTGTTCCTAATCGCAGTAAATAAGCCACTCACTAACTAGATGGTCGTTTGTTTATTATACTTATTATAAACCGACATTGCGCCAAAAATTTAATTTTCAAGGCAGATTCGCCAGTTCTTCTTTGCTTCGCTAATAGACTTAAGGTTATTACTATAAGTACGACACCCTATCAAAAATTCCATACATTGCGTAAGAAACTTCGCTTTAGTCAACATTGTGAGGAATTGGCTAAATCCTCTATGCTCCGCTAAAAGACTAACCGTATTATTCATAAAGATACAGTACATTTTAAGTAGCTTTACTGGAGGTCTACTTCTCTGGTTTGTCGCAGGGTAAATACGTGACATCCAATCTTAATTGACATTGTCAAATAACTAAAATGCTCTTTATGAATAACATGGTAAGGTAGTTCCTTCCTATAAGTAACAAACCTGATCAAAAGGCACTTGATGTGCGTGACTGTGTACGGCAGCCAGCACGTGCGGCCAGTGCGCGGGGGGCAGCGCGGCGCGCGCGGCGGCGCGCGCGCTCGCCACCAGCAGGGTAGGCAGCTGCTGCCACGAGCAGAGCGCTGACGTGTGCACGCCTAGTAGCTGCATGTTGAAACAGAGACGCATGTCTATTACTTTCACCATACATACTATTTATTGGTTTACAATAACTTTACGTTTTCTATTTTTAAATCATTGGGGAAGAAAACTGCCAATTTATCCCGCTAGTGTCGTTTGTACGGTCGACCCATAACAAACAAAGTTTTGTATGTGATTTGCATTGGCAGTCCAATTATTTATCAAAAATACTCACTATGTAGCCGTTGGGTGTAAGGAAAGTGATGAAAATCTTGTTTTCTAACAATTCCCGGCTAGGAAGCTATGAGTTTAAAGAACTTCAAAGAAAACGAACCGATCGAGGTTTTGTTTTCGACATTTTGAAGATTTCAACTCCCGAAGTATAAGTTTTACAACAGTTTTGTTCCTAATTATATATCTTATCGCTGTTTAGTGGATCTGCAGTCCTCGCACAGGGTTTCTGAGATGACCTTTGATTGTTTTTAGGTTATATTTTGTTTTACTTGTAAAAGTCATTTAAAATGGTTTATTCGTATGAATTTGTGTCCGTACACCATAGTAATTAAATGTGAACTTGAGATAATGACAAGCAAATGTTCCTAGCTAACATAAGCTAAAGTTTACCCATTGTTTACTTGCTCACCAAGTTCGCGTTTTTGTCACGTAAAAAGCCATCTCATTCGTTAATTTCTTCTTGCAACTATGTTTTCTTTTACGTTCCATACGATACAATACAATACAGTGTAAAATAACGTCGAAAAACACAAAAAAATGCCATGTTATTGTATTTCACTTGTTTGTTATGAGTCGAACATATAGAGCGTCATCTACAAAAAGTTTTCCGTGTACAACCCCATTGAAAAATATAATAAAAGTTTTTTTTCTCTGTACAGTCACGGACTAGGAGGCTGTAACAGATTTGTCTATGGTTTCGTCAGCCCTAGACTGTATTACCAAAGTACAAGAGCTATTTTGCAAAACAGAAAAACCGGAAGTGTTACGCCGATCGTGTCCGCCACTGTACCTAGTAAAGTAGAACCGAAACGCAGACGTCTATGTTTGAGCATTGCGTAACGTCATCGTTTCAGAACTGAGATAGAACTCTCAGTGAGAGTTAATAATAATAATAAGGCGTAGGGATGTGACGACCCCATCGCCCAGTGGAAATTCCAGTACTTTCAGTCTGGAACTTCCATTGCAATTAGTCACCGCAGGGACGGCTTGTGGCGAGTCGATGGTGAGTGGCGACACCACGGACCAGGGGGACACACGCAGTCATCACACGCACACTCACATGCAGTCATCACACACACACACCCCCCCGCCTCTGAGCTTGCCTTCACCAGCCGGCCAGAGTGGAGTAGCAAGAGCGAAGCCTATGCTCCAGGTTGGAAGTGTAAAATGTCATAACGCCGGGTGCATCTTATGCTGCCCGCAGTCTCACCTTTCGACAACCTTAGCTGTCCACGACAGTGTTGCGACCCGTTGCCAATATATAGGCGACTTAGTGGAAGCCCACCCAGTGGACAGCGAGTCACCACCTGCCATGATAATTAGTGAAATGTTGCATTAAAGGCAGGCGTACCGGTATTTCACTCCATAGCACCAGTTAACCGGTCCATTAAACAGTTCACCCCCATAAACCATTTCTTGTCATCCATTTTACAATAGTTCCTATCACCTACTGGGTGCCGCCTCTGGGTGCATGATCTATTTGTGCATTTAGTGGCGGTGCCTTGTTGGTGATCCATATACAATATAGCAAAACTCTCGAAAGGGCCTCTACGAGTTGGATTCGTCCCCTCGCACGCCTCTCAAAGGACCGGGCTCCATCCCGTGATACCGAAGAGTATTGAGAAACATATTAATAATAATAATAGATAGATCCCTACGTCCCATAATAGATAGATAGATAGATAGAATCTTATAAATAAACCTACGAATATTTTACAATATTTTCAGGAAAATAAAAGTTGCCAATTATCATAAGCGCGGATCCGCGTTCAGATAGTTTAAAGTTAAACTGCGTGGATCCGCATTCCGACATATGAAAGCTATCATAAACAGCCAAATATGAAGAAGACAGAAAAGGAGTGTTATAATTGAATAGATGCATTCCCATACTAACCTCCAATACGACTTGGTACTGCGGATCGGGTGCGGGCCCGTGCTTTATGACAGCTTGCGTGACGGCGTTCAGCGCCTCAGTCCGCTCATTCTGGTCCGTCAGAGATGATAGGAGACTCGGTTCAAACTGGAACAAACGCATTAATAAATAAACGTTTTAACTATTGGTCCTGCCGTGGTAACATGACGAAAATTTGTCGACTTTGTCGTATTCTATCTGTCACTTTTGTCGATCGTCTCCATACATTTTCCCGCATTTAAATGTCAAAAGCGATCAAAAGTGACAGAACGACTCGACAAATGGTCCGTCGTGCTGCGTAGACTGCCGTGGTAGCATAGACGACAATCTGTCATATCTTTCTATCACTTTTGACATCTAACTGCGGCAAAAAGTATGGAGATGATTGTCAAAATTGACAGAAAGATTCGAAAAATTCCACAAATGGTCAGTCAAGCTCCGGACCATTTGTCGTATCTTTCTGTCATTTTTAATCTCTTTTGACATTTAAATGCGGAACAATATATGGAGAGGAGATGATCGTCAAAAGTACAGACAGATTCGACAAATGGTTGGTCAAGCTACCAGGGCAAGGCTGGTGTTGCCCATAAGAACTCCGTGATCAGAGATCGTTGTGTATTGAAAGAGGATGTAGAGTGCACGCCAGAAAAGTCTGCGTGGACTGTTAGCGCCACTGATTTACGTACTTCACCTGCCATTCAAAACAAATCGCTGATTGATAATTGGTTCATATTTTAACCGCGCACAGAATTATTTGCTATGGCTTACAAGTTTTTTTTTGCTATTGGAGCTTGAATCTAGGCCTCTTAAATAGTACAGTACACCTTAGACAAACAGCTTAAAGCTTCACTAGCAGCGAAGTCTAGTTCCTTTAGTCGCTTTTTATTATAGATGGAGTTACTGTCACTATTTGACAATACCTAATGCTCCATGACTTAAACAAAATTAGTAGTTAATCAGTGTTTGGAGAGGTAGACTTGAAACACTGACTGTAAATGGCAGCCTAATAGCTACGGGACTGTGAGATGACAAGTAGTACACTAGACAAACAGGTAAAAGCTCCACTAGCGGCGAAGTTCCTGTACCCTTAGTGGCTTTTTACGAGTAGATGATCTATTTTTGGCACCAGTTGACCATAGTAAGTGCTGAATGGGGTAAGATATAGGGCTAAATATACACTATACACGTACCTTGGGCAAACCTAGCAGAGATCTGGCGACCCAGTTAGCGCGTGTAGAGTAGAATCCAATGCGGCATCTGCAAAGAAGATCGGCGCAGTGGAAGGCTTAGAAGGCTATAGGACTGTGAGATGAGAAGCAGTACCTTGGACAAACAGCTAAAAGCTTCGCTAGCAGCGAGTTCCTTCCCCAACAGTCTCGTGTAGAGAGGCACCCAGTGCGGCAAGCGGCGCGGGCGCACGAGGCCGGCCGCGGCCGCGCGCTGCAGGCTGGCGGAGCGCCAGGCGCCCAGGAGCTCCGCGCAGTGGGGGGCCGAGGGGGATATGTAGCTCTGTGGGAGTGATTACTTTCATGGATTGTCAGTAAGTACTGTAACAATCCACTGCTGGACATAGGCCTTCCTCAAAACTCACCACAAGGACAAACACGTTGGAAATCGCCGTGTGGCTGTTTAAATTTTTCAACAAGAGACGCTTCTGCTAGGACTGCTTCGGAAATTCCTTTGGCGCATTTAACGGCGCAAATTGGGAGAAATGGGATGCAGTTACAAATTATTTAATGAAATGGGGGAAGATAATGTCATGCTGGAAGTAATGTGATAGTAAGAATCACTGAGTTAGGCCAGGCTTTGTCTAAGCCAGCTTCCCAGCAGAGTAGCGCAGCGGAAGGCGTTGTCAGATAGAAAGGGTGTAATTTTGTTATAACACCTGAAATGGAAGTTATCTTAAAACTGGAGGTAGAATTTTCTAAAAGGAGTCATTCTTTTATTTTTGAAAACTGCATTCAATCATTTTTACCCTTGTCACATATTTATAGGAATCGAACAGGGAAAAAAATGGCCTTATTAATTTTTATGGTATGCCATACCCGTTGATCATAGGATTAAGAGCCAGTTTACAGAGATGCTAGCATTCGCAAAAAGAAATTATATCTTCTAAACTAAGACAAATATCAAAAATGTGACACAGTATGACACTAGATAATTAATGTAGCCTAGTATTTTTAGGGCACTGTTGTATAGCTTTTGAATTAAAGACCAAAGAAAGCTACAAAGTGTTGCTAAAAGTGGCCACTTTTAGCAACAATCTGTGTATAATTTTGTTCTTTTAAGTTTGGACTACTTTACTGTAATCAAAAAATACTAAGCAAGATTATCTAGTGTCATACTTTGCCACATTTTTGATATTTGCCTTAGTTTAGAAGATATAATTTTTTTTGAGAATGATGCCCATAAATGATGTACATAAGGCACCGGTGTAATCTGAAACACGCTTAAAGCTTACCTCGCAAAGATCAGTAAGCGCAGAAGCAACGGAGGACCAAATAGCCTCGGAGCCGCCGCTCTGGCGCAGCCGCTCCGCTACCGCGCACGCCGTTTCCGTGTCGCGAACTTGCCTATCAATACATAGTATAAAACAAAGTCGCTTCCCGCGTCTGTCCCTATGTATGCTTCATCATTTCAGCCGTAGGACGTCCACTGCTGGACGTAGGCCTCCCTCAAGGCTCTCCATCTGTACCGATCGCAGGTGGCCTGCATCCAGCGTGGACCCGCAGCCTTGCGCAGATCATCCGTCCATCTGGTCGGTGGACGCCCTACGCCGCGCTTGCCGATCCGTGGTCTCCACTCGAGAACTTTTCGGCCCCAGCGGCCATCTGTTCTGCGGGCTATGTATGCTTATATCTTTAAAAGTATGCAACGGATTTTGATGCTGTTTTTTATAATAGATAGAGTGATCCAAGAGGAAGGTTTATAAGTATAATACATTTACAAGATATTAATAGGTTAGGCGGTACGAAGTTCGCCGGGTCGACTAGTTAAATTATAATAACGGCTGACACGGCGAACTTCGTATCGCCCTGCATTCTGCATTTTTGAGAATATGCTATAACCTATGTCACCCGGGGATAGTGTAGCTTCCCAACAGTGAAATATTTTTTGAAATCTGTTCAGTATTCTCGGAGTCTCTTCAATGCAAACAAACAATCAAATCTTTCTTTTTAACCGACTTCAAAAAGGAGGTTAACAGTTCGACGTATGTATGTTTGTTTTTATGTATGTATGTTTATCCGCGATTATCTCGCGTTTGGCTGAACCGATTTTGATGCAGTTCTCAGATAAGTATTTGTTACATTCAACAGTACCTATTTTAACTGACTTAGAAAAAGAGGAAGTGCTCAGTTGATGTATGTATCAGTTTATTGAAGGCGGTTTCCTTTTTAAAAAAGAAATTATTGAAATCGGCTCAGTAGTGTTTGAGCCTATTCAATGCAAACAAACAATCAAATCTTTTCCCTTCATAATATTAGTATACCTCTAGATCTAGATTAAACAACTTTATGCCATGTAGTGGCGGCATAGAATACCCCATCCCATCTTTTCCAAAGGATGTCGCAAGAGGCGACTAAGAAAACAACCGAAGGACGGGGGCAGCAGCGTTCTTCGTTGAAATACTTGAAGAGCAACACTGCAATCGCCAACCCGCCTGCCAAGAGTTGCAAAGATAGCAATATCTCCCCAAAATGCTTGGGCTTTTGGCGATCTGAGGCGGTAAATTTTACGGAAGCCATTAGCCAGCGCTGGGACAAAAAAGAGGCTTAGTAACAAAACCAAGTTGTTATTATTGTAGAAAAACGTGTCTATGAAAGCTTTTTTTTTCACTCATCTATAATAATAACATAATAACACATCACACTCAGAGCCCCTAACTAGGAAGAACCTGTATCTAGGGTACCTGAAACAGACACAGAGACGAACATTACACCCAGACCGGAAACAAACATCGACATTCATCATATTAATATTCGCCCCGCCCGGGAATCGAACCCAGGTGCACACGCTTACTCAGTCCACATCACTGCCAACTGAGCTACGGAGCAGTCAATGATTTGCTTGGAAGAAATGGCCCATAACAAATAATGTGTGAGAAGATATTATGCAAAGTTGATACATTACAATAAAGTGTAAATCTAACTATGCAACTATGTATCAAAATAAAAATACCTAAATGGTTTTCTAAATCTCACCTAATGATACTCTGCAAAGCTGCCGCAGTTTTGGCCGCGTGGGGGCGCGGGCGCGCCAAGCGACTTATAGCACTTCTGCTATTGTTCCTATTCTCTTCTATGCCACGCTCCGCCCTTGTCGATATGCACCATTCTTCTACCTAGAATTTTTTGTAGAGTTCATCGTAATGTTAAGGTGTGTACAGTTACGGACTAGGAGGCCGTAACAGATTTGTCTATGGTTTCGTCAGCCCTAGACTGTATTACTAAAGAACAAGAGCTATTTTGCAATACAAAAAAACCCGAAGTGTTACGCCGGCCATGTCCGCCACTGTACTATTGTCACACCTCGGAAACTTCATAGAAAAAAGGGCGTTGTTTCGCGCACAGCCGAAACTAGTGTACGTGCACGCGTAGGATACTTGTGTGAGTGAGATGAGACAGGCGACGCTGATTTATTTGTACTGAGCGGTAACTGAGAGGTAGCCGAGCGCGGGGGCCGCACTTGCCGAGGGAGGCAGGGAGTGCCCGTACTGTATGTAGTCTATTTATTATACTGTGGTACTGTAGAGACTATGTACCATGTTATATTGTGTTTAATAGCAAATCCGAACTCGTACACTATTTAACCTTGTTATACAAAATTGCCACTGCAAACAACACTTTAGTACCCAGAGGTTATGTGCATGTTTTATATTTTAAAATAGAAATATTGTTCGATGGCTAGAATGAAAAGTACTGTAAACAACGCGGGTGTAAAGCTATTCTGCTTCGGGAGCTGTTGCAACCCCCACTTGAACTCGAAACTGTTCTAGCATGCGCACTATCAACTCTCATCATACAACATCACTCTGTACACCTTTTTCATAGATATAATCTACTAATATGACATCGTATTTGTTTATTAAATTGATTAGTATAAAGACTTACAGGTACAACTAAAGTGATGGGCTTGCATTTGTTAGCGCAGGCGCGGCGCAGCGGCGGCGCGGGCCGGCGCACGCGCAGCCCACCCACTAGCGGCCATAGCGCTGCGTCCAGCTCCATAGCGCGCTTCGTCTCGCCTGACCACTCTCTGAACAGACAATACGCTATTGGCTTCAAAAATAAACAAAGCTGTCTGCTTTGAACCATGTGATACTATTTTATTATTTAATAATAATAATAATAAAGCATCACACTCAGAGCCCCTAACTAGGAAGAACCTGTATCTAGGTTGCCCCAAACATATACAGAGACGAACATTACACCCAGACCGGAAACGAACATCGATATTCATCATATCAATATTCGCCCCACCCAGGAATCGAACACGGGTGCGCACTCTTACTCAATCCACATCACTGCCAACTGAGCCACGGAGCCAAATTGTTATATACTGTTCGCTCCATCGCGCCTAGTGCACTGAGACTTCCACGCAACAGTACCTAAAGCAAAAAGACCTAAAATAAGGTCCAAAATGCTTACTTAGCCAGCAGTTCAACCTCCCTCAGGTGCCTGTCGAGTAGCCTCAGTAGAGTGCGTTGGTCCTGCGCCGCGCTGCCCTCTAGCGGGGATTTTATTACTGGAACTTTGCAGCGTCTAGACACAACACAATTAAACATTTAAGGGACGAAACGGTTCAAAACTAGCGCCACTTCGATAAATAATTGACATCTTCTAAACCACGGCCGAAAATATGCGCCTATGAATGCTGGCGTGCTCAAATTAGTAACCTATCATTAAAAAAACAATTAGTCGCGGTCACAACGCCAGTGTGGACTCTTGTCTTCCCACAAATACTTTCTAATGTAGTTATTAGTATCAACTACATTGCATATCCACGCAAAAACAATAAGCCCCTATACTTAGACCAAGTGGGAAGAACGAGAGGTATGGCAATGAAAATTTGGGTTTTGTAAAGGTATATTAATTGCACTACCCACCTCGTTTTACCACTCCTATATTTCTTAAGTCTATCAACAACTCGCTGCAATGGGCCGGCAGGGGGCGGGGCGGCGCGCGGCGGCGCGGGGAAGGGCGGGAGCATCTCGTCCAATGGGGACGAAAGGGGCGTGGTCCGCTGTAACTCCGCCTCCCATGCTGCTTTCTATGTAGGTTACAAGCATGGAATTAATAAGTACTACGTACAACTAGAAAGCTTACTGTGCTTCGAAAACGAGCCGAGTGAGAGGTCATTCACCTTGGGTCGTCGCTTTCTAACTAGTGTCTAATATAACTAGTACCATTGGCACCTGGATGACATTGGACCCTTCACTTTCCTGTAGTGCGAAAGGGACACACAAAAAAAAACGACGTTTCACTTGGTTTTATTTTTTAAAAGATATATTGGTTATTTTTAAAAGCACTGTATTCGCATACAGTTTGGGGTTTATTATGATATGACCAATAGCATGCAGTGAGCATTCCAGTTGTATGTTTTACTTATTCATTCCATGGTTACAAGTTCATAGATGTCATAACGGGGGAACGGCTAAACCTGTTTCATTCATACTTTTTTTTTGTTAGATTTTTTATATGTACTTTGAAGATAATGATTTATAACTTATAACTCACAATAGCATCACCGTCCGGTTGGAACAGCAAACTCTCATGATTCGGCGTCGCCCGCACGGCCTCTCCTTCCTCGAGCCATGATTGAAATCTTTCTATAAGCCTGAAATATACAAAAAACATTAGGTTCAAAAGGCCTGTAGCCTTATAAAGTTTCCCAATGCTGGGCAAGGCTTTACCCTACATTCATTTAGTGCTACTTCCAACGAGTCGAAAACGCGTTTGTTCAAGCTTATACGATCCGTATTGCGCATCCCTTTTTCCGCATCCGTGCTGTGCGTCCAAATATCACTGTATATCTATACCAATATTATAAAGAGGAAAGATTTGTTTGTTTGTTTGTTTGTAACGAATAGGCTCCGGAAATACTGAACCGATTTGTAAAATTCTTTCACTGGTAGTAAGCTAAATTAACCCCGAGTGTCATAGGCTATATAAGTTTTTCAAAAAAATTAGGGATCCTTACCTAAACTCAAAAAATGTAACCCAAGGTGCAATCTTTTTTCCGTTGTTTACATATTTTGACAGGTGGTTTGTTGTTGTTGTTTGTTTTTTTATTCGACCATTCTGGGCAGTCAAAATAACATAGTCTATAGAGCCAAGTCTTTTGTAGTATCTTATATTCTATGGCGTAACGAAGTAAGCCGGGAAAGCTCGTCACTTATAAATATCACTATCCGCTCCTAACATCACTGGCCGGGGACGGGCGGATATCTTGGTGGGGATGCACCGACGACGACTCTCTTGCGATGTAACTCGTGTGTGCGGTTTACCTTGTTTGTCTTATTTTGTGAATAATTAAAATCTTAAAGTAATAATTGAAATTGACTCTTTAATTCGAAGTCTAGGGCTCCGGGGTTTAGTAAACTAGGACCTAGGCTCACTACGTTTTCGTCGTCCATCATTTGAAAACTACTCGCTGACCATTTTCGCCTAAAAGTCCCCGGTCCATTCGATTACATAGAGCCCAAAGAATTTACAGGCATAGCCCAAGGAATAAAAAAATTAGGCGAGGCACATAGCTCAGATAGTCGCTGAGGCCGAAAAGTTCTAAGTTTAAGAGTCGCAAATGACCGGTCACTTTGGCGTTCTTGGGGAACCTATGTCGTGCAGTGGACATAACCCTACGAACAACAATACTCAAGAAGCGTAACTAGCCCAATAAAATGCTCACACGGAAAAGATCACTCGGTGGGCGGAGCTTAGGTTACGGACACCATGCCGCGTCAGTTCCTAGTGGCACCTTGAGTCGTTTGGCTGCAGCGTCGGGAGCATTTTATTGTGTTTTGGGTTTTTCTGACCGTGTTTTGACTTAACAATTATGCCTTTGTGCATTATAAAGTGTTGTCGAAGCCATAGACAAGAAAAATACAAATATCACTTCTATTAAGTAAGTTAATAAATATTTTGTAAAATAACACTTGACCGCCATCTAGTAGCGATAATGTGTACCAGCCAAGAGCGAGGGAGCTATCTCGCCGCTGTGACTGCTCCGTGGCTCAGTTGGCAGTGATGTGGACTAAAAACGTGTGCACCCGGGTTCGATTCCCGGGCGGGGCGAATATTGATATGATGAATATCGATGTTTGTTTCCGGTCTGGGTGTGATGTTCGTCTCTGTGTGTGTTTCGGGCACCCTAGATACAGGTTCTTTCTAGTTAGGGGCTCTGAGTGTGATGTGTTATTATTATTATTATGTATATATTTGTTCGAAAACCTCGGTTTTTACGCCGGTAGAATAACTGATATTCACGGGCCGGAGCCAAATGAATATCAGGGTGATGATGTAGGTGCATGATGAGGTGATGTGTATGGAGCGTGTGTGGTTGAGGTAGCCGCAGGTGTAAGTCGGATAAGTGCGTTATCTTCTGTTTGCAAGAACTTTCTGACTATTCTACAAGTATTTAGTATGACTGCTTTTTGTATGGTGTGGTATGTTTTTTCTGGTAGGTTAAGTTGTTTAAGTGATGTGTGTAGCAGCTTTGGGATAACACCGGTTGTGGATATAACTATTGGGACTATTGTAACCGACTGAAGTTTCCACATTCTTTTTAATTCTTCTTTTAAGTCGTTATATTTGCATATTTTTTCCGAGATGGTCTTCTGTATGTTGTGGGTATTCGGGATGGCAATGTCAATGAGGAAGGCGGATTTATTAATTTTATCGTGGACTGTGATGTCTGGTCTATTGAAGTGGATGGTTTTATCAGTCATTAAAGTTCGATCCCAGTATATCTTAAATTGTTTATTTTCTAACACTGTTTCCGGATTGTATTTGTAATATGGGAGTTTTTGTTCTATTAATTTACTATTGTATGCTAAATGTTGGTGAATAATTGAGGCAACTTGATCATGTCTGTGCTTGTAATCAGTCTGAACTATGGAACTATTATTATTATTATTATTATTTATTATTTGTCGACAACGGCGAGCGAAGCGACCAATAGCGTGCAAGCGCCGTCTATGAGAATGTGCGAGTGTTTGTTGCAATAGGAGTTAATGTGTATGCGTAAGTGGAACCAAAATCGAAGCGGTTTTGTAGGAGAGTCACGCTTCCTGAGTATTGTTGTTCGTAGACTTAATCCTCAAGTAGCAACTCACGGGGCAGCAATATTAAGATGATATCTGCTTCTCAGTCCCAAGAGTCTCATTTCGGGTGAATCCTCCCCTTTATTCTCCATTCCTTCGGAGGAGTCACTCCCCTCCAAGTCACTGTTCGAGTTGCTCCCACCCTCGGAAGAACCAAGAGTCAATGATGGTAGGAAACTGGTGCTGGTATAGTTAGGCTTTTTTTCTTTTGCTTGATTTGGGTTTTGTACCTGAGGAAAAGAAGAAAGAATTAGAGGTAAAGCAACCCCGCCTTCGAATGGTTGCCCTTGTAGCGACGACCTATGGGAGAGGCTTAAGTGAAGTATGTCTAGAAATAGACGTCTTTCAGCTGATATTATAATGCTGATGAATTAAAGAACTCAGACAAGCATGGTTAGGATTTCGCCTACAATGCCGAACGCAAATCATAGATATTCAGTCTTTTTTTTTTGATTTGCTGAAATGTAGCATAGACGATGCCCGCTGCTTCGCCTCCTAATTTCATGAAGTAAAACTTTCCTTCCCTTGTAGGGTAAGCTGCCTTATTTGAAACCCCGTCCTGGTATAGGGCATTTAGAGGCACAGTGTATGAATGTTGTATTAATGCGGTAACATCATAAGAATATCTAATAATAACGCTTCACATCACACTCAGAGCCCCCTAACTAGGAAAAACCTGAATCTAGGGTTCTCGAATCCCACACAGAGACGAAGAATACACTCTTCCACCGTCCCAGACCTGGAAACTCATCATAACAATGGTCGGCCCGGCCGGAAATCGAACCCTGACCATGGACCATGCAAATAATAAACCGAATGGGAAAACTTACCCGTTTTGAAAATAGTAACTAGTAAACTCACAGTCGGTCTCCGATCCAAGGTCTGTGCCTCTGCCGCCAGGCGGGTCCCCTCGTGTCGGTGCAGGGCCCCGGCCTGCTGCAGGCGCCGCCTCAGGAGCGCCATCGTGCGGGACTTCATGAAGCCGCTGAAGAACAGCGGCCCTACTGGTGCGGTTGTTTCACGCCTGACAGACAAATATATACATTACCTATAGATAAGTGAACGAAACTATCTCTGGCAAAATTTATTTTGTTTAAAGAGGATCTTCAATAAACTGACACATACATAAACTGAGAACTTTCTCTTTTCCGCACTAAAACCTTCTCCTGAATGTATGTAACACGAGCTTTCCCGGCTTACTTCGTTACGCCATAGAATATCAGATACTAAAAGACTTGGCTCTATAGACTATGTTCTTTTGTCTGCCCAGAATGGCCGAAAAAAAAACCATCAACAACAACAAACCACCTGTCAAAATATGTAAACAACGGAAAAATATATTATTTGAGTTTAGGTAAGGATCCCTAATTTTTTTGAAAATCTAATATAGCCTATGACACTCGGGGTTAATGTAGCTTCCTACCAGTGAAAGAATTTTTCAAATCGGTTCAGTATTTCCGGAGCCTATTCGTTACAAACAAACAAACAAACAAATCTTTCCTCTTTATAATATTGGTATAGACATATTTTTCTGAAGACCCGCGTCTGACTGAGTCTATCTCTATGAAGAATTTCAAATGAATTTGTAAATCTGTCTTAGAAAAGTGCATTTGACAGACGGACAGACAGATTACTCATATCAATAAGGTCACAGGACGAGTACCCGGAAACTTACAAAATGCGTTAAAAAAAATCTTCTAAACTAAGGCAAATCAATATATATAAAACTCTTCCGTTACTGACTGACTGACTGACTGACAGACAACGCAGAGCCGAAACTACTGGGAGTAGAAAGCTGAAATTTGGCACGTGGGTTCTTTGGGGAGTGTAGGTGAGCACTAAGAAGGGATTTCCCGAAATTCCCATGGGAACGGGAAAAAACAGGATTTTTGTGTTTATGAGAAATCTGCGCGGGTGAAACCGCGGGGCAGCTTCTAGTATCAAATAAATATGTGGAACAGTATTCCACTAGATAATGCAGCCTAGTATTTTTAGGGCACTGTTGTATAGCTTTTAGGTTAAAGACCAAAGAAATCTGCTGATTGTTGCCAAAAGTGGCCGTTTTTAGCAAACAAAGTGTTGTTCCTGGACTGTCTTTGGTCTCTAATCTAAAAGCTATACAACGGTATTCTAAAAATACTAGGCTGCATTATCTAGTGGAATACTTTTCCACATTTTTAATATTTGCCTTAGTTTAGAAGATTTTTTTTTCGCGGGTGGCGCTACTTTAGCTGTCCTATGGCTCTTAAAAAAACGTAAATACTGTAAGGGATAAAAAAACTTACATATCAGAAGGTGGTCGCTGCAAATAGAGATGGAAGAAAAGTTGCCACAGCAGTAAGTGCGCCGGGCTGCTCAGTGGCGCCGCCAGCAGCGCCGCGGCCACTTTGTGAATCACCAGCTCTTCGGAGCTTATTGACCATCCTATTTGCTGTATTTGAGTAATTAGTATTAATTAATTATTTTATTAAATTAAATGGTCTTGACTCCACTTAAAGACAAAACTAAACACGGTGCAAAACTAGCGCCACTCCCAATAAACAATTAATATCTTCTAAACCATGGCCGAAATCAAAAATATGTGTCTTTGACTCCCTAGATAATCTTGCTTAGAATTTTTAAGGCCCTGTTGCGTAGCTTTCAGGTTCCAAATCTTTAAAAAACCGTTTGTTGCTTCAAGTGGCCACTTTAGTTTCGTAAAAGAATATTTCTAAAATCATTATTCTAAAAGCTACAAAACAGAGCCATACAAATTCTAAACTAGACTATCTAGGGAGTCAAAGACGCATATTTTTGATTTCGGCCATGGTCTAGAAGATATTAATTATTTATCGAAGTGGCGCTAGTATCGCACCGTTTTGCCCCTTACCTATGTGAATTATTATATACCTTGAGTGTATTATCCACGTGTGCTTGCTCCCCCAGCTGTCTCCTCGCATGCATAGCATCCAGCAGCGTCGGCCAGGCGCCGCCCGCCCCCGCCCCCGCCCCCGCGCCCGCCCCCGCCGCCGCCGCCGCGCCGCCCCAGCACAGGGCGGGCGCCGCGGCGGCGTGGCGCACGCATTGGCTCAGTATGACTATACTGTCGCTTTCCTGGTTAGGTTAAATATACATATTTAGTTAATTATGGATAGATCTAGAGGCTGTCCCGCGGTTTTTCCCGCGCGTATTTCTTATAAACACAAAAATTCCGTTTTTTCCCGTTCCCGTGGGAATTTCGGGAAATCCCTTCTTAGTGTTCACCTACACTCCCCAAGGAACCCACGTGCCAATTTTCAGCTTTCTACGCCCAGTAGTTTCGGCTCTGCGTTGTCTGTCAGTCAGTCAGTCAGTCAGTCAGTAACGGAAGAGTTTTATATATATTGATATCAAAGTTTGAATAGAGAATACTGTAGGTTAAGCACAATCCATACAAATATTATAAATGCGAAAGTAACTCTGTCTGTCTGTCTTTCTGTCTCGCTTTCCCGGCAAAACTACTGAATCAAATTAAATTAAATTTTGTACAAATATAGAGGCTGAGAAAGGACATAGGCTACTTTTTATCCCGAAAATCCCACGGGATCTTGGGATTTTGCGGTTTGAATGGAAATTGCGCTGGCGAAGCCGCGGGGCGCTTACTTAACAGCTTATTTTTACTGTATTTGTATTAGTTTTTTTTTTTTTTTTAGCAATAAATCGTTTTCGTAAAATGAATAATGGATGAGTGATTACAGAGTTAAATAATATAATACATTTTCTAACAAGAATTCTATTTCTATAATTTCTAAAAAGAAGAAAATTTTATAAAGCGCTGTAAAAGGTAAAGCTTATTAGTTATTGATTATCATTTACAAATTAAAACCTTATTATTTTACACAGAAAATTTCCCTAGAAAAATACATTAAAGTGTTAATATTAACCTGCATAAGAGCTGCCATGTGACTGGGCAGCGCGCCCGGCACGCCCGCGCACACGGCGGCCGCTTCCAGAGCCGTTCGCGCAGACGGGTGCGGCCATAGTGCGCGCAGCCACGCCGCGAACAACGCTTGTTGACTCCCACTGGTTGGGTTAAAATATGAGTCGAGAAGTTGGTAAAGATATGGTTAGATAAAAATATAGAGAAATGCTTCTTGTACAGTACTTTCGAAATTCAATACATAGTATGAGGTCAAAAACAGCTTCTATGCAAATATAAGCTGATTCAGTCATTATATTAGTTTTTTATTTAATTGTGCTATGGCTATGGATTTTGTAGTCCCTATCAATTTTCAGTTCTGCGCAATCACGTCTAAACTACTGAACAGATTGGGCTGAAAATTATAAGTTAGCTAGCTTCGTGTCGTCAAGCAGCTGGCGGCTCCACCAACAGGAACGAAGCTATTCAGTTTGAAGAAGTAGAAGCTTAGAACGACGAGACGGACATTGGAAACTTTTTAACCCGAAAATCTCATGGAAACGGAAAAAAATGCATTTTGAATTTAGAAGAAAAAATATGCTGGGAAAAGCCGCAGAGAGCACACTAGTAATAAATATATAGGAGACAAAGATCAGACATAAATGAGATGAGACAAATTGTAAAGCAGAGTTTGTTACCCCTTTCTTCTCTACGCTGTAAAATCATTGCGGAAGGGAGTAGAATCATTTGACAGAGGAGGGCTCGTTTGGGGGCCTCTCCAAACATTTGTTTGCCTGAGCCAATTGGTAGGCACCCTGAACTACCTCGCCTCTCACAGTATAGGATACTTTACCAAATAAGGTATCAATAGCAATTAGATTAGATGTAGTCTAATTGAATTTAAATAAGTGATAACTTGTATCCTATATTGAATAAAGAATTATTTGATTTGATTTGAGACAAAAAGAATACTTACTGTTCGCAAGCGGCTCTAATTTGTTTGACAACTAGATTATGTATGAGATGGAGACCCGAAGGCACCTCGCGGCCGATAGCGCGCTGCAGCAGCGACGGACCACTCTCCAACATCAGTGAGAACACTTCATTGAACCTACAATCAACATATTTATGATAATGGATTGAAACTAGAAAAATCCAGGGTTGTAACAGCACCCGCAGCGCAATAGCTTTAAACCCATGATATATGCGTATTGTATGTTTTCTTCCATCCGTTGAGAAAAAAATACAAATACACTTAAAATAATATTTCATCTTTCTTTATCACACCAGAAAAGCCTGCTGGCTGCTGGACATAGGCCTTTTTTTAAGGCGGGGAAACTCCTAACGATTATCCTGTGATCCAGGGGGGAGTCGCAGGGTCATGTGGGGTTCACACCCTTTACAACCTTGCCGGTGTTCATCTCGGCTGTTAGCAAGGGTGTCCGCAACGCTGGACATAGGCCAACCCCACATACACAGATCACCACAAGTATTAAGGGGGTTTTAATATACCAGTTTGATCATAGAATGGCTTTTTAAATTTTTAAACGAAGGAACCTGGCAGACATTTGCGCAGAAGTCTTTGGCACATAAAAAGTTGTTTGCTTTCGCTGCCTGGGTTTTTTGATCGTGTTTTGTGGTACCGGACATCTGACAGTTCAGACAACATTTGGCGCGTCATCGTGAAATATTTATTTTGGGTTGCTTTATTATAAGCCTGCTTATTTTAAAACCACAAATAAAGTACATAACCAATTAATAAGTATCTATACCAATATTATAAAGAGGAAAGATTTGTTTGTTTGTTTGTTTGTAACGAATAGGATCCGGAAATACTGATACGATTTGAAAAATTATTTTACTGGTAGGAAGCTACATTAACTCCGAGTGTCATAGGCTATATTAGATTTTCAAAAAAAATAGGGATCCTTACCTAAACTCAAGTAATGTAACCCAAGGTGCAATATTTTTTCCGTTGTTTACATATTTTGACAGGTGGTTTGTTGTTGTTGTTTGTTTTTTATTCGGCCATTCTGGGCGGTCAAAAGAACATAGTCTATAAAGCCAAGTCTTTTGTAGTATCTTATATTCTATGGCGTAACGAAGTAAGCCGGGAAAGCTCGTATCATATAAAGAGACAAACTTGGGAGTGTAGGTGATGGACTCGGGCGACTGCGCCATGACCAGCATGGCCGGGCCCAGGCCGTGCGCCGCCTCGCGCACGCGCCCGCCCCGCAGCAGCCGCTCTAGCGTCTTTATCCCGTATTCACATATCTGTTGAATTCATTTATTTTTAACCCCCGAACGAAAAATTTCAGAGTGGGGTGTTATAATTTTAACGTGTGTATCTGTCTGTGGCATCGTAGAGCCCAAACGGCTGAACAGATTTTCGTTTAATTTTTTTTTGTATCATAGATAATTTCAGGCCGAGTGTTGAAGATCTGATCAGCGGTTTGAAGATGATCAGCTCTTGAATAATGGATGAAAGGATCTAACTAGCTTTTTTTATGTCCGATCGAGTTTAAATTTGGTACCATGTTACATCTATGATATAGAAAGTATTTGGTAAGGTAACCATGACCTGATCTGCCGTTTGAAGATGATCAGCTATTGAATAATGGATGAGAGGATCTAACTAGCTTCCTTATGTCCAATCGATTTGAAATTTGGTACAATTTGGTACCATGTTACATCTATGTTATAGAAAGTATTTGGTAAGGTAACCATGACCTGATCTGCCGTTTGAAGATAATCAGCTCTTGAATAATGGATGAGAGGATCTAACTAGCTTCCTTATGTCCGATCGATTTGAAATTTGATACTATGTTACATCTATGTTATAGAAAGTATTTGTTAAGGTAACCATGACCTGATCTGCCGTTTGAAGATGATCAGCTCTTGAATAATGGATGAGAGGATCTAACTAGCTTCCTTATGTCCGATCGAGTTGAAATTTGGTACCATGTTACATCTATGATATAGAAAGTATTTGGTAAGGTAACCATGATCTGATCTGCCGTTTGAAGATAATCAGCTCTTGAATAATGGATGAGAGGATCTAACTAGCTTCCTTATGTCCGATCGAGTTGAAATTTGGTACCATGTTACATCTATGATATAGAAAGTATATGGTAAGGTAACCATGACCTGATCTGCCGTTTGAAGATGATCAGCTCTTGAATAATGGATGAGAGGATCTAACTAGCTTCCATATGTCCTATCAATTAAAAATTTGGTACAGTGTTACTTCAATGATATTGAAAGTATATGTTAAGGTAACTATGATATTTTTAAGATGCTTAGCTCTAGTTCTACTTAAGTTGATAAGGGGTCTGACTGGGTCGGGGGTTTTTAAATTTGATTATTTTGTTAACTAGTCGACCCGGTATTGTATTATACTTATAAACCTTCCTCTTGAATAACCGTATCTATTAAAAAACCCGCATTAAAATCCGTTGTATAGTTTTAAAGATTTAAGCATACATTGGGACAGAAGCGGGAAGCTACTTTATTTTATACTATGTATTGATGATTTACAAAATTCCAAACATAGTGCAAGGTCTAGTACGGCTTGTACGCAAATACACACACAACTGTAACAAATTTCCCCGCTGGATCAAAATAAGTTCAAATCTGTACCCAAATTTCCATGCGAATATGACGGTGAAAGTGATGATAGGATGCGGTAACTTTTGTTAACACTGCAGGCATTTTCACATTTTTCTGTACGTTACCGAGTAATATAGGAATAATATTAACGTCCTCATAATCGGTAATGTGGGAAGAACAAAAATATTTATTAGTAGGTACAGTGGCGGTCTAGGACGGCGCAACACTTCCGGGTTTTCTGTATTGTAAAATAGCTCTTGTTCTTTGGTAATACAGTCTACGGCGCACGAGATCATAGACAAATCTGTTACGCCCTCCTAATCCACCACTGTACATTAGGGCTTTGTACGAAGAACATTTTTTTTCCTACCACAATGCTGGTAATGTAACTCGGTTTTGTACAAGGAACAAGGATTCTCATGTAAGTATTAGTTTTATAGCCAGTTAACAAACTATTCATGTATATTAAATCGACAACCAAAACACATAAAAACTCACCAAAGGAACCGAATGCGAGATTTCAGTGGCCATCATAACGACCGCCTCTTCAAACAGTCCCCTGGGCTCCCTGCCCCCGGGCCCCGCAGTCCCCGGGAGGCCCCACCAGGCTCTATGAAGGGCCATCTTGCGGAAAACTGTCCAACACCACTCTGGTACTGTAGTTGGTGAGGTAGCTAGCTGATATTCTGTCAGCCAGGCGGATATTGCTAGCTGGGTCTCTAGAGATAGACCGCTGTTGAGTGGAAATGGTATACTTTGCGTTAAATTGTCTGACTAGCAGCTAGGCGTGGTAAGGACCCCGAACGCCCTGATCATCATCATGATTCCCGGGATCCCTTCCCAAAAAAACCCGTGACGGCCACCAGGGGATTTAAGTGGGTGCGAGCCCTGCATACCCCCGTCTTTCCCCGGGGCTACAGAAAATTAGTTAAGTATTTCCTCCCGTTATCAAAAAATAAGGGTCAAAAACAAAGGTTCGCGTTGTTGAAATATAATCACGATATACTATAGAGAGACTAACTTGGGTTGGGTGTCGAGTGTAGGCACAGGAGTAAGGAAGGAACAGAGGCTAAGCTTCTAAGGAGGTCGCAAACTCGTGAAGTGGTCAGTATGTATTTGCTAGGCCAATGGCTGAGCCGGTATAAACCGGTATCTCCGCGCACACACGCGTCGCGCGCTTGTAGTAGTGTAACGTCTGGACCGTTGTATGAAGCTTAGTCTCCTGACTGACCTGTACTGACGACCAGTTGTAAACAGTGTTTTTATTGGTCGAGGAGCGGCGTTATTGAATTATCTATTCAATGGCATCAAAAAGTAAAAAAAAAGTTTTTTGTAAATTCGCGGTGTTGAAACATAAACGACGATATACTATAGAGACTAACTTGGACTGTAAGGTGACAGACTGACCTGTGCGGCGTCCAGTCGAGTGCCACTAACAGAGCCGGCACGAGGCGGGCGGCGCGGGCGCACTGCTGCAGGGCCGGCGCGGCGCCGTGCGGACTGGGACGCCAGTTTGAAGGTGCCAGGAGGGCTACCGACGACTGTATGCTTTCTGGAAGTTATTGTACAGTGGCGGACTAGGAGGCCGTAACAGATTTGTCTATGGTTTCGTCAGCCCTAGACTGTATTAAAAAAGAACAAGAGCTATTTTGCAATACAGAAAAACCGAAAGTGTTACGCCGACCGTGTCCGCCACTGAACTTTCAGTCAAAAGTCACAGATTTTCTCCCATGTTTTTTGTGTGTGCTCTTTTGATCGCTCGAGACCGTCGAATGACGACGACGGTCAAATAATTAATATCTAGACTAAAATCATCGTCCGCTATTAGGCCGAAATTAGAGTACTGCTGGATATAGGCGTTCTTTAAATTGTTTTTTTTTTTTATCAAAATGTATTATTTATTTATTTTTATTCACAATAAATCCACAGCACATTACAATTTATTTTAATACTAGAGTTATACAATACTGAGGCCAATTACGGATTTAGATTCAAAAATGTCTTCTTTACTACTTTGTCTGAGGGCTCAAAGCCCACCAGCTTATTTTTTTATTATTTCGTTCTAAAAAAAATATTTTTAATCAGTTAGTTTTTTAGTTTTGAGAATATTCTAACCTGTTGTAAATTTACGATTTAATAGCGAAAAGAATCAAATTGGTCTAGTAGTTTTGGAGCCTAATCGATTAAAATCAAACAAACAATAAATTGATAATATCAGTGTAGAAGGAGACTAGAGTTTTAGTAACTTAGTATTTTACTATTGAAAAAGCATACCTTGATCAGAATCGACGAGTAGATTGAAAGCGGCGGGGTACAGGTGAGCGTGCCGGGCCAGCAGCTCAGATATCGACTCCCGCGCAGCCGTCTCGCAGCCGCCTTTGCATGCGGATAGCTTGCGCTTCACGCCTGTCTATAGAAAACAAAAATTAAATTGGGCTGGTGACAGAATTTTTATAATAATAATAACTCAGAAACCCGAGCCGAACCACCAATTTCTTTGTTCCTGTCTTCCACGGGACTGGCTGTCTGTCACCGCGGGATGGGATGGAGATATTGCATTTTTAACGATTAAGAGCCAGTTTACAGCTATGCTAGCGCCATTCTAGAAAAAAAAAAATATCTTCTACACTAAGGCAAATATCGAAAATGTGACACAGTGTGACACTAGATAATGTAGCCTAGTATTTTTAGGGCACATCTGTATAGCTTTTAGGTTGAAGACCAAAGAAAGCTACAAAGTGTTGCTAAAAGTGGCCACTTTTGGCAACAATCTGTGTTTTTTTTTGTTCTTCTTACTTAGAACTACTTCCACTGTTTTGCTGTGCTCAAAAAATACTAAGCAAGAATATCTAGTGTCATACTGTGCCACATTTTTGATATTTGCCTTAGTTTAGAAAATATAATTTTTTATCGAGAATGGCGCTAGCATCGCGGTAAACTGGCTTTTAAGGTACGAAAGATAATGAATCTTCTTAGAACCGACATACACGGGATAGACTGCTTGGTGACTCACAGACATCGACTGCTCAATCGGTCCGTGTATCCTAAGGCCTACCTTAGGCCTCATTTAAGGGCGCGCGGTGCGTCGTGCGGGCGCGGTGCGGGGCGTGGTGCGTTTTTACATTTAAGGACATGCGGGCGGCGCGTCGGGCGTCAAGCGACGTTAAACGCTTAAAGATCAAAGCATAGGGATTTGTTCGATATCGTACAAGGAAACGCGGCGGCACTCCCATTGACTGTGCCAACGCGTCTCCGAAAAACGGTTACATTGCTAATATTGCTAAACGTTTAATTAAATCACAACATGCCCCGCACTATACGCCGCGCAACGCCCAGCTTGCGCCTAAATGAGGCCTTAGCCTTAGGAGCACTCAGAGTTTGATTCGTTATTAATTTGTATTTATATATACCGATAGTTTCCAAGCTATAAAATGAAAAGGAAATCTTTAATTTAAACAAATATTTTTTGTTAATTTACCTGAAACAGAAACTCCAGTACTTTCCTAGCCAGCTCGTAGTCAGTTGCTCTGTCGACCGCCATTCCCGTGAGAATACGCACTCTCGCCTCGCAGGTAAGCTTGGGTGGTATCTCTATTTCGATTTCTTCTACGATCTTAGTTGAGTTGTCTGTAAGGTAGTAATTATTTCACGTCCACTGCTCGACATAGGTCTCCTGTACACATTGCTAAAGGAATAAACATTATAGACGGAATTCGCCGGTTTAACTTGGTCAACGAACTACACGGCCCGTTCCTTAGTAGCCTTTTACAACACCCACGGGAGAAGATGTAATAATAATAATAACACATCACACTCAGAGCCACTAACTAGGAAGAACCTGTATCTAGGGTGCCCGAAACACACACACAGAGACGAACATCACACCCAGACCGGAAACAAACATCGATATTCATCATATCAATATTCGCCCCGCCCGGGAATCGAACCCGGGTGCACACGCTTACTCAGTCCACATCACTGCCAACTGAGCCACGGAGCATGTGGGGTGGTGGTTTTCTGTGCTGCCACTACTAATCTATGTATTAATCTATATTTTAAAAGAATTTTAAGAAGAAATAGTTTCAGTGGATCAATCTTCGGAAATACCTATTTTTAGCACTTGAAATTTAAAAAAAAATATTTTCTCCATGAAGCTAAATTTTTGCTTAATCATGGAATTGTCAGAGTAAATTGGAACTAACTAGACTAAACATACAAGAGCTCGGCTTTAAATCTCCTCGAGCAAGAAAATCGTCGCGATATAATAACCGTGCGCAGACACATGCTAGATGAAAGAAAATGTATATACTGTATAGAAATACGTGGCACTGGGATTCTTCCACTCGTGGAGACGGTCCTTTAAAACAGAAATAAAAAACTCACCATGCAAACTTGCTATAACCGCAGCAGCCAGCGCCTCGCACGACTCATCAGTCAACAGTCTGTACGGCAAGCGTTGTAACGGAACGTTCCCGCTCACGCACAGATTGAAAATGGCGGCAAAGCACGCTTCCAGCTCGCGCGATATCACGTCTCGGATCTCGTACGAGTACGAGGACCTGGTAATGATATTGTAATTTTATGTAAAACTAGTCGACCCGGCGAACATCGTACCGCCTTACCTGTAACTATTTTGTGCATGATTTATACATATAAACCTTCCTCTTCAATCAATCTATATATAAAAAAAAACCATCAAAAGCCGTTGCATAGTTAAAAACATTTAAGCATTAATAGGGACAGACGCGGTAAGCAACTTTGTTTTATATTATGTATTGAAAAACATTAGTTCTGTAGCCATGTTTTTTTTAAGCGAATGAACATTGGCGGACTAGGACGGCTTAATAATGCGGTATTTCTGTGTTGAAATAATAGCTCTTGTTCTATGGTATTACAGTCTACGACGCACGAGAAGACAAAACTGTAACGGTTTCCGGGCTTAATGCCCACCACTATGGCTAGATAACTTGTTCAAGAGTGAGCTTTCGTTCGCTGTGGGTTCTGATGTAACCTAATTTGTAAACTGACCATCTGCAAAATGCTCCACAAGAGTCAAGTCTACACTAGCGCTACAGCAAAGCTTATACAGAGATTGAACTAAAAAAATCTACATCGCGCTATCAAAGTTACTAACGCAGCTTGAATTCATAGAAGTTTCAGAGCTAAGAGATGGTTTTGCCAGTTCTTCTTTTAATTGCTTAAAACGCTCTGACAAAGATCGTAAAGAGCTGTCTAAGGTATTTAAATCCAGCCTGGTTGGGAATTTATTCAGTTTTCCTTCTCCAAAAAAAACCTTCAAGAATACATTATCACACAAACCTAGAGTGCTCGTGCAAATCAGCAACAGCCCAAGCGGTTTGTTCGCCGAACATTACAAGTTCGTTCGTCAAACGTTTGTACGCAGCATTAGCGTTCGCCGCGCGCTGCAACACCGCTAGAAGTGTCCGCGCGCCGCAAACTGATTTTAGTACGCCGCGGCCGCCCGACGCGTCGCCCCATTCGTACTCTACCGCTTGTGTAATGTCCTGTAATAATTGATTTATAGTGGAAGGATGTGAAAGAGACCTTTGCCCAGCAGTGGGACAGCGTAGGGTAGAAATATTAATAATAGGGCGTACGATTTTATTAATTACGGAGGAATGATTTCCCTTTTCTTGAAATGTCATAACGGTAAATTAACACAACTGATCCGGCTCGAAGGACCAACATATTTAGCTTGGAAGAAGTAGTTTGAAATATGGACAATTTATTTATAAAATATTACGCTATGCAGATTTTTGAGAATATACAATGCTTATGTTAAAAGGGATAATGTGGGATTCTGAAAATTAAAGAATCTTTGAAATCGGTCTAGTATAATAATAATTATCGGAGCCAATTTGATTGAAACAATCAAATCTTTCCTCTGTACAATATTAATATATTATCAAACTGTTTTATTAAAAGCCACAAACCTGATGACGTATAAGCGCAAGTCTAGCAACAATGTCCCTGGCGGGGAAGGCCCGTAGAAGAGCCAAAAGATCGCGCTCCCGCAGCGATCCGTCCGCAACTGCCGCCGTGTCTCCCCGCCTGTCCAGCTCCTCCCATACTTCTTCCATTTCTGTTAAACAAACGCTATATTAAAAATGAAAAGGATTTTGCGAATCGAAATCCGTAATCTCGGGTAAGCTGCCTTTTTCATTTTTCTGGTGACCCCTATCACCCCCTTTCTAGCTGCGTAACCTTTTGGGACACCCAGTATAACTTACCCTATTTTATTACTTGTACCTTACTTTTATCATGTACTTTGTATCTTACTTGTGTGCAAATAAGTGTATATTATCTTTCATACATTGCTAAATATGCCATATTAAGAGACTGATTATAAAGATTCAGCTGCTGCTTCTAAATTAATTTTACAGCATAAAAAAAACAAAAAAATAAAAAAAACAAAGGTATTGTATAATGTTTTAATGCTGTTGAATGGCAAGAATGCTTTAATTCAGCCTGTAAATTGACATATGTCAATAATAAGAAGGAGGGCCAAGAGAGGGGAGACATTTACCGTATTATTCATAAAGATACAGTAGCTTTTAAGTTTAAGTAGCTTTGATGGAGGTCTACTTCTCTGGTTTGTTCTATGGTAAATACGTGGCATCCAGTCTAAAATGACATACGTTAAATAACTAAAATGCTCTTTATTTTTTTATGAATTACAGGGTTACTCGTTAAGGAAACAAAACAAAAAAGTTTAGGCTATTATTGCTGTAGCTAACCAAAACAGGAGTGAGCTAGATTGAGCTGTATGTGTACGAAACTAAATTGTTTTTTTATTTAAACAACTCCCTCCAGATAGCCATATTATTAGGTACTATAACTATCTTGTGCACGTATTATATTTATAAACCTTCCTCTTGAATCACTCTATCTATTAAAAAAAACCGCATCAAAATTCGTTAAATCGTTTTAAAGATTTAAGCATACATAGGGACACGCGGGAAGCGACTTTATTTTATACGAGCTGTCCCGGCTTACTTCGTTACGCCATAAAAATATAAGATACTTACTACTAAAGACTTGGCTCTATAGATGTGTATGTTCTTTTGACTGCCCAGAATGGGCGAGTAAAAAAACAAACAACAACAACAAACCACTTGTCAAAATATGTAAACAACGGAAAAAATATTGCACCTTGGGTTACATTATTTGAGTTTAAGTAAGGATCCCTAATTTTTTTTGAAAATCTAATATAGCCTATGTCACTCGGGGATAGTGTAGCTTTCTACCAGTGAAAGAATTTTTTAAATCGGTTCAGTATTTCCGGAGCATATTCGTTACAAACAAACAAACAAACAAACAAACAAACAAACAAACAAATCTTTCCTCTTTATTATATTGGTATAGACTATGTATTGATTCTGTGATTCTATTGTCTACCTTCAGTACACTCCTGGGCAGAGGCCACCTTCCCTCCAGCTAAGGCCACGTCCAGCAGGGCGATGGCTGAACATGCTGAGCTGAGGTCGCCCGCAGTCACCAGACCAGATAGGAGTTTCGCTGCCCATTGCACCGACCGAGATTGCCTGGACAAAATAATAATCTTTTGAATAACTATAATTTTTTGAGAATTTTCTATAGGCTATGTTCATCTGGGATAATGTAGGATCGGAATGGTGAAAGAATTTTACAAATCGTTTGAGTAGTTTTGGAGCTAGTGGAGAAAAATACGAAGTCCAAAGGTCCTATGCATGCAACAACTTTTAAAACGCCGTTTGACTGCTCCGTGGCTCAGTTGGCAGTGATGTGGACTGAGTCAGCGTGTGCACCTGGGTTCGATTCCCGATGTTTGTTTCCGGTCTGGGTGTAATGTTCGTCTCTATGTGTGTTTCGGGTACCCTAGATACAGTTTCTTCCTAGTTAGGGGCTCTGAGTGTGACGGACGTGTTATATAGTGTTCATTCTACAAGCACTAACGGTTAATAAGAATGAAAAAGCAGTTAAGGGTCTTACCTAAAAAGATGGTGAAACAGAAACAGCATCTGTCTCGGTTCCCGCTTGTTTAGCAAGGCTGCCACTAGGGCCCGCGCCCACCGCCGCAGCGCACCGCATATCGCCTCCGACCCGCTTTCTGATAGACGCAACTCCTGTAGGATCAGTGATAAGGCGGTGCGGATTTCTGGTTTGCCACGGCTCATTGTGTTTGCTATTAGATCCTCTATCTGAAAGTAATATTATTATTTTTTTTAACAAAAAGAAACCCGCCTTCAATAAATTTACACGTAAGTACATAAACTGAGGATTTCCTCTTTTTTCAAGTCGGTTAAAATAGGTAACTTCTCCTGAATGTAACAAAAACTTTTGTGAAAACCGCATCAAAATCGGTTCAGCCAAACTCGAGATAATTGCGGACAAACATTCATACATACATAGATACAGGTCAAACTGATAAGTAACCTCCTTTTTAGAAGTCGGTAAAAAAAGGAGGAACGTGTCTTGGTTCACGCTATAGGAACGAAGGCCGACTGACAGTCGACCAAGCCACTGCTCTTAGGGAGGGGAGCGAGTACTGCGAGCGAGCGAGCGAGAGAGAGAGAGATATATATATAGTTCTCAGTCTCTTTCATTCTCTATTTCGCTGTAACTCTTTTGTATCTCACTTCAGCCGTAACGCAGCTCTTTTCTTGGCTTCGTTCCAAAAAAAAAGTTAAACAAAGCACGCAGACTTGGAATTAAAAATCTAAAAACGCGCCACCGCGCCGAAACGCGCCGCCTCCGCACTACCGTCACGAGCGATGTTCTTAGCTGCGGTGCGGAAGCGGCGCGGTCGCGGCGTCGTCTGTAGAAAGAAGCGCCAAGTCATACTAAGTATCACATTTAGGAGTCATTTGTTTGGAGGTATAATTTGATAAATTATTCCATTACAGCTTGGTACATTTTGAAATAAAAGAGTAAAAACAGCATGAAATACGAAATAACATGGTACCTGACAGTGTGCCAGCAAGGCTGCATGCTGATGATGGCAATATGACTCCTGTACATCCGTTAGCAGAGATTGCAATCTCATTTTCGCCGCTGGTATTTTATCCTTCATCAACTCTGCATGTTCGTATGAAGCTTTCACTGTGACGTCAGCGCCGCACTTGCATTTTTCTGATACAGTAACTTGGCGTTTCTCAACTTTCCATAATGCATTACGGAATTTTTCTTCCTCTGCGTAGCCACGTGCCAGGTTGACTCTTTCACGTTCAACAGCACTGACAGAACATCTGAAGAAATTATATTTAAAAATTAATTTTTTTTTTAAGAATCAGGGTATTAATAGTATAAAGTAAAACATATTGTCAGAAAAACATGTATTTTTTATTGTAGCTCTATTATATTCAATTTTTATTATTATTAGGTCAATTTAGTTAAGTTAGGCAAAGATTACAAATTTAAACTAAATGGAAATTGGCCTAAAAGATACAGTAAGCAGCAACCACTTGCAACAGCAAATTATAAAAATATAATTGGCCATGTTGATGTGCTATCTGTCTACCATACTCTTAGCATGCTCAAGAAGCGATATCAATCACGCGATAGGGGTTTGATAGCCAATATAAATCAGTTTGATAGCCAATATAAATCGCTCGTACATAAGTAATATTGATATAATATTAATTGTATATCAACATTACTTACATCTGGCAGGCTACATGAATGTATGAGTGATTTTATAATCGCTGTCGAACCCCTATCATGGATCGATATCGGTTCTTGAAGAAACACATTACATTAAATACAGCCAGACCATACAATAATGAAATATTATAGTATATTTCATCATTCAGGGCCATAAAACAAGAGCTTCGCAGGTTACCTCATTGCCCTGTTTCATAAAAACCTTACCTCAATGTATGCAACAAGTCAACAAGAGGATGATCAGCACCAACACTAGGCCCCGCCTCCACAAATGCTTCCTCTCGCTCACTCATCTCTGTTACTGCCATTATCTCTTTTGCTCCAAACAGACGTATAGCCTCTTCCAACGACATACAGGGTGCTTTTTGACTTTTCACTTTAACAGTTTCTTGTTTTGTGGGTTCTATTGTTTTTTCTATAGTTTCAAAAACTGGTGCAGAAGGAGATAATTCTTCAGTAAGGTTTAAGGTGTTCTCTGTAGTTTTTGGTGATGCTTCAATACTAGTATCATACTCGTAAGAAGTCAGCGTGGTCGATTCAGGTGTTACAATAATTTCTGCTTCACAGTTACCTTTGCTGTCCAATTTTGGTGTAACAGTAATATTTTCTATTTGAGATGGTAAAGACTCTGTTAAATATCTCTCGGTTAAATCATTAGTATTTGAGGATTCCGGAGAGACTTCACTCATGTCGCAATCTGTTTCAATTGAATTTTTATTTGGTTCAGGCTGGGGCAAGATATGTGTCGGATCTGGTAGGGATCGCAGATTATCATCAGCCCTTTCCAGTTGTTTTAACATGCTATTTGTAGCTGATTCAGTCAAAGTCGGTCCTAGTTCTGATTCTGGATCCAAGTTGGTTGGACTTAAGTCTTTATCCCTCGCTTTCTTCTTTCGCTATAATAGTAATTTATTAATGTTTAATCAGGCACCTGCTGCGTAAAATAATATACAGGAACAATATGTAAGTAGTATATTATTGGGAAGTCTAGCTCACGGTTCCCTGGGAAAGGAACTGGAGTACACAAATTCAGTTCCTGAGACATCAGTTCACAAGCACACTGGATTCAGTGCGAGCAAACCGCACATAAAGGAGCGCCTTCAGCGCTCCTTGTGCGGTTTATTGTCGCCCTGATGCGTCGTGCTTGTGAACTGATGTCTCAGGAACTGAATTTGTGTACTCCAGTTCCTTTCCCAGGGAACCGTGCGCCAGACTTCCCAATAATATACCCGAACTCTTACTGTTTTTATAGGTAGATACTGAACTGCTTGCGAACAGCTTGTACTTTTGACACATAGGAATTGAGATTGACAGCTAATATTATTTCTGCAGATTTTTAATTCCTGTACTTAAATAAAAAAATATTTATTATTCTTAAAAACATTTATTATCTTTACACCACTTATGCAGACACATTACATTTTTTAATGCACAAACGTTAGAATGATACATACATGAAAAAACATTATTTGATTGTTTATATTGATCATACAAACTTAAAAAACTAGGACAACCATTATCCTCTAAATTAATTATTACATTATTTTCTAGTATACTTTGTAACCACATAACTTTCTCAAGTCCCTTTGTAAATATAGTTTTACCTTTCAATATATTATCTATGTCTATGTAATCTTTAAAATTTGTATAAGGTATGAATCCTTCTCTCCAAAATATTTTCCTGTTTCTTTCGATCCAACACACTTGTCTCATCTCTGTTTTAGATAGTTCATAAAATGGGAACGGTGGCTTAATTAAATAAACCTGCGCTTTTTCATTACTTATAATTGCCATCTCTTTGATAATAAACAAATTAGCATCGGTTTTGAATCCTTGAATATCAACGATTGCGTTCATTATAGTTTGCGAACTATGTTACTCAGAGGTTTATACTGCACTATTCTATCGTTTATTATTAAACAATAGGCGGTTGTATTGGATGGAATATCTTCTAAGCTTTCAATTTCTAGTCTCACATCAACAGGACCTGATTTCAAGTTTTCGTTTTGCCTTGTACAATCAATTACGAATAAAGGACATTTGTTTTTAAAATCTAAAATATTGAACAGCGGATCTGCAGGAACACCGTAATAAGATTGACGAAATTTAGTATACATCTCATATAAAATACTGTATCGGTTGTCTTTGAAATTTAAGTTCATACCTTCATATGGATAATACTGATAATTTAAAAACAGTGTTACATTAGATATGTTGCAGTGATCAAATTCACTGCTATCACTTGCTTTACAGTTTTTCTTGCCAGTTTGCAATCCAATGATTACATATCTAGGTTTTTCTAACTGAGAAGTGGTTTTCACGGACCAAGTATGTTTGGTTGTTGTTGGTAATAATGGATACTCATATAAGTCCCAATTTCTAAAAGCTATTTGGATTGGTCTGTCACTTTCTAGTTGTTTTAGTAATAATAACCTTTCACGGTCTGATACCTTGATATGCGGTACACGCCATTGTATTCTATGTATATTTATTGCAATATTTAATATATCAGAATCATTAATTTTAACACTGTTCAAATTTGAATTACTTCTATTTAGTATAAGTTCATGTTTACAGTTCATTATTATTTTATTATAATCTTCAGCAAAGCCTAGTATTTTGTTGAGAGGAACTACAAGGCTAAAGTAGCCATTGCTTTTGAAGCCGTTTTTATTCCACCCCCACAGAGTCGCCACTTTACTGTCACCATCATTCATAGAAATACATGATTTGATTGTTGTGGTTATGCCTACATTTTTTGTACGATCTATTTCAATACCATTCAATTCGTATCGGATATCTTGAAACAAAAACAAATAAGGGTTTTTAGTAAAATCCAACTGTTTTTGAAGCGGCTTCTCTTCTTTTCCAAATGCAGATGCAGATCCTTCAATGAACAGAGAACTTGCGCATGGGAGTAAATATAAGTCTTGTTGTTGGATAGGTATTCTGATTTCATCATTTTCTTTAAAACTGTTACTGTAGGGACTGTACGTGTGAATTTCATAACCTTCGATCGAGTTATCAAATTGAGGTAAATTAGATACTTGAAGCATACTCATATTTTAAATCCAAGGGCTTTAAGAAATTTTTTGTTAGATATAGAAAGTTTATTTTTTACTGTCGCACGTCTTTTCGCTTTCAGTGAAGAGGGTATATTAACTTTCTGTATGTTTGTGTTCACTGTTTTAGCGAAAACTAACATTTTGCTTTCCGTAGATGTAATCGTAACTGTATATTTTCTTTTCCGAAGTCAATACAATCTCCTTTTTCGTTGATGATTTTTATAGTTACCGATGAAAGATATTTTTTCTCTACTGGTAAATATATAATATTATTTGGTACTTCTATGAATTGGTGACCCGGAGGCACATTAGGAACAAACTCATGGATTACATGAGAAGGTAATCCATTTAAATAAGATCCTCGCACGAAGTCACATTCGAATCGTATGACAGACAATGGAATAATGTTGACTGGATTCTCAGATTCATGCCATTTATTTGCTTCTAATTTAATATTCTGAAATCCAAAAATTTTACCTACACTATTTTTTTTATCGAAATGTATTGTTTTTGTACAATAAATAGAACAATTTAATGTATTGCTATTAGGCTTAATATCAATTTTACAGTTTTTTAGTTTAGATTCCAAGAAAATAAGCAGATCGTATAAATCATAATTGCCATGCGGAATAGCAATATGTTCACCATCATTTCCGTAATAAAATAAATTATTACTTGAGTTTATATTTGCAATTGAATTACAAGCAGAAAAATATAACAGACCACATTCCCAACTAGTGTCTATGCTTAGCGGTGGTTGAAAATGTGACTCCAATATTGATTTATTACCAGTAAACGTTAGTGTTATAGACATGATACAAATTAATTGACTGACTTGAAAAAACTACTTATCTTTTATACTATCCCAAAACTCTTTTAAAAAATTAAGACAAAGATGTCCACAATTATAGGGATGATCCTTCTGTATGTTTTCTAGATTATACTTTATACAAGGTCCAAGATACTTGATACATTCTTTTGGTGGCTTTAAATTTCCATAACTGTCGAAATATTCTATGTAATTATTAAACTTTGCATAGGCTACCCAATGTGAACCTGAATTTTTAGAGCTATCTAAATTAATAATACCACATTCTTTAGAAAGAGGAAATTTTGGTATCTCATCTCTCATAAATACTCCTCGAAAATATGGAATATCTTTTGCGAACTTCAGTATATCAATATTAGTAAGAGCTCGTTTGGGTAGCCTGTGAATTAGTTTTTTTTTTTAACAAGGGTTTTCGGCAAATAAATTTTGAAACCATTTTTATGTCTTTTCAATTGAAGACCTTTTCCTATGCAAAGGGATTCTATTTTTTTGTTGTGTCTTTTTAATTCCAAAAGCCGTTTCTTTGCAGCTTTATATTCATTGATAACCTTTGCAATGCCTGAAGCTCCACCAGTCAAACTTCCTACAGCTGATAATCCCGCAAAAATGGGTATGAGTGGTAGCATACCTCCAGTTTTAGGCACTGGAATGATACGTGGTACTTCAACAGGGACTCCTTTCGTTAATTCCTTTGCTGCGGCTATTGCCAGCTCAATCGCTGCTTTCTTAGTAGAAGGTTTTAAATTGAACAAATGTTTTTTTGTACGCTTTATAATATTTTTTAGTTGACTTCTTAATCCTGATCCAGTTTCATGTTTGACGATTTTGTTTCCTTTTTTTCTTTTCAATCCTGCACCCGTACACACTTTAGCTAACATAGCTTTGTTTACAACATGAGCTGCAATTTTCTCACCTATACTTGCATTTTTTGCACGAGAACGTATTTTCGCCATTTGCATTAATCTTAAATCAGCTTTATATCGATCTTCAAGGGATGAGTACTTGTTGTATGCTATATCGTGTTCTTTGCAATATTCATCCAAAAGATTGATCCCCTTACATCGGTTTTTAAGTCTTTTATGCAGTCTGGTTCCTGGTCCGCAGTAATTATATCCAGGAAGATGCACCTCGAATGGTAAATTATTTATAAACCAATTAAGGAGACTGCATCCTTTCATGATCTAAACATGACTGAAGTAAATATTATTTCACTCCTTTATTTAAATTACTCTTTAGAAATATCACATTGATGAATCCAACTGTTTTCACTTGATGGTAATCCTAACCATTTAACATACATTTTATTGCTTTTTCTTTTTAAGATTTTTTCAATGAGGTAAAGATTAGGATGCTTGGTCTTTTGTAATTCTTCGTTGTAGAACGCTCCTAAAATTGGTTGATGTTTAGAGTCTTCCAATAGATATGTTATCGGAGAAGTGTTTTGGATTTTCCTAATTTTAAATATCTCCGTAGACCAATTTGGTGTATAACCTTTAGCAAACACTCCTTTATGTTTACTAATACGTACAAAGTCTCCAACAACAAATCTTTGTGATCTCTTATGAATTGTATTAACATGTTGTAATTTCGCATATCTCTGAAGTATTTTATTTTTGTTGTGTTCGCCAACGTCAACAGGTTTACATCCTATGGTTCGATGTTGAGAGTTATTATAAGTGAAAATAATTTTATGCAACGTGTCCCCGATCCATTTGTAATTACCTTTAAGACTAAATTCTTTGTATAATTTAGATTTAATAGTTCTTATTAGCCTTTCTACTATTGACGCTTTTTTCGTGGAATAGGTTGAATAGTGATTGATTGCAAATGTTTTCATAAGTCGGTTAAATTTATCATTATAAAACTCCGTTCCCAAATCAGTCTGCAAGTTTAAGGGTTGACGACCTTGTGAAAGTATTAATCTAAAAGCGTTGTGTACATTATCCTTTGTTTTTCGCTTAAGTGGTTTCACCCAGGCAAACTTTGAAAAAGTATCTATTACAATGAGTATGTATTTATTTTGAGCATTTTCTTTACTATAAGGTTGCATATCAATTAAATCAGCTTGCCAGAGGTCATCAATATCCTTCATAATAACATTTCTTCGTGGAAAATGTATTCTTGTATTTTTATGTATTTCATTAACAATATCTGATTTCGTCATTGTTTATTTTTTTTGTTATTATTTAATTTTGGACTATTCTCAATGATTCTGTGGAATTCAGTAAATGTTTCCTCCAATAACTGTAATCTTTTTAAAAATTCATGAGAAAACTGATCAACGTATCCTTTAGTAGCACAGTCTTGAATATCTTTAGGTAATTGAACGTTTTTAATTAATTTAAATTTCGCATCTAGTTGACCATCATTTGTAATGTCCAAAATGCATTCTGTTAAAATATCATCATATTTAAATCTTTTATTCTTATGAATGTGGTGTCCAAACTTGTCAACGTTCATCTTTGGGTTTAAGTAGAGTACTGATTAGAAACACATGGAAATAATATTTTTATTCTTTTATGATTTTAGCCTCTTTAAGTTCCTCGATTATGGATAAAATTTCGTTATCATGGTTGCTGTTTCCAGCCTCTCTAGAAGCTATGAGTATTTTTAATCTATCAACTAACTCATTAACATCATCCCAGTATATGAAATCAGTATTAGGGTTATATTTTTTCAATTTTGGTAAACTTCCACCTTTTTTAAGAAAATTATCGGATGATTCTATCACTTTGAACGAATTGACTGGTTCTAGAAGAAGTGGTTTAATAACTTCTCGATACTTAGTACTTTTATTACCTTTTATTTGTGCTTGGGGATCAAAATCTCTTTTATGCGCATTAGTAGTGTACAGCATTTCTTTATACACAAGTCTATCTTGGTCCGTGACCAGTGTTAAGTCTGGTTTGCTTTTTAATAATAACTCTCTTAAGCCATTGGTAAGGTTAAACTGCTTATCGTTCATGGTAATACAGTACAATGGGTCAGTGCTTGAACAGTTTTTTGCTTTTGTTATTTTAACACACGAATTACCCATATAAAATTTGTCATGCTCGTTTCTTAATCCAAATGGAATGTTTATTGTATTTAATTCACGTAAATCGGTAGTTTTGTTTAAATCATCACTTCCGGAGGCATTATGGACTATTTCGTTACAATCTTGCACAAAACTAGAATTTGAAAAATTACTATCATTATCAACATCTTGAAATTCCATGGAATTCGTAACGCTTACATCTTCTGTTTTGTTTTTATCATTACACATAGAATAGTTTTTGTTACTACTTGTAATGTTTTTATTTGTAATGAAAGCATGAAGTGGTTCTGTAACTGGCTTTAAAAATTTTTTCATTGATATATCAGTTTCATCTTCTTCTTTTCGCATTTCTTGAATTTTAGATTTGATAGAGTCAACAGATTTTATTAATTTTTCTTTTAGAGCTTGTTCCATTTTTATTCACAATTTGTAAGTGTGTTTTTTTCTAACGTCTGGACACTAATGAACAATTTTTAAGGAGTTTCATTTTAAAAGTACATAGATAATTAATCTAATGCAATAAAAACATCGAATCCTTTTCTATATTTTCCATTTTGCACAGAACAATCTGTATTGATGACTAAAAACTGATGTGGTTGTTGCCAAATCGCTTTGCACAAGTCTTTAAAAGCAAACCAGGTCATATCACCATTAACATGCTCATCATGTACATGTCGTAGGTTTGTATAATCTTGTTTAAAAAGGATTAATAAATTTGCATTATCTCTTAATAATTGTTTCGGAACTTTCGAGTACGTTTGCGATAAATAAAAACAGTCTATTGATTTATGACGCCCCATACAAAAATAGTTACGGATATTTGTCTGTTTTTCACATATAACATCATCAAATATGACTATTGAATTACTCAAAGCGTCGTTGGGGTGAAGAACATCCTTATCGTCTTCGAAAATATAGAATTTGATTTGAGGAATCCTTTTGAGAATCTCACTTAAGAAGCGGTACTTTGGTTGAAATGTAGACTTAGAATAAAGATAAATATTTTTAAATTTTAGACCATTGCGATGAAGTAATAAACTAAGCATCACATTGGTTTTTCCACAATTCGATGGACCACATATGATACAGCGAATCGTATTCGGTAAAAGAACACTATGTCGAACATATTTATCGGAATCAATATTAATATCAGTAACTTCTAAATCCAATCCCTGTTTTATCAACTTCATATTGTTGTCTAAGAAATTGTTGTTCTGTTAAGTCTATTTATACACCAGAGGAAGGGAATACATAGATACATATTTGAAAATAAACACCAAATATTGTATTAATATAAAGTTTTATTTAATATATCATATTATCTGACACAGTAAACATTTTATGTGATAGGAACCTATACAATTTCTTATAATAAGTAATACATAATATCCTTTGTTTAGGTTTCCTTACACATTAGAGCGAATCACAATGACCCCAAGGCATTGTTGTCACCTGATTCATCATGATTTGACGTTTATCATCATCTGGGTTTAAAACGAGTTTTTTGATACTCTGCGAATACAAAATATGTTTTATTGATCTTATTATATTCATTTTACATTTCACATCGATTTTGTTAATAAGGGTATTTCTGTACTGTGAGGATGTTAAACGCTTTGTCACTGTTTTAGAAATACCTTTTGCTTTCTGGATAATACATTTTTGGGTCTGAATGCAATATAACTTAGCTCTTAAACCTATAAATTCTATGATAATGTTACCTCCCATTTCATCTTTGAACAAACCTGGAACTTTAGCATTTTGTTTTCTGATACCATAAGAATTGTTATCCTCAAAATTACTTGTATCGAATACAGACATGTTTTCTTTCATATCCCGATAAAAATCTTGTGTGTTTATCGAGTATAAGAGGCTGTCGGTATCTGTGTAGCATAATTTTGCTTTGTTTTTGTACCTCTGTTGTATGAAATCATAATGAAATTTGTAAATGTGTTGTTTAGCATACTCTAATACTGTGAATCCTATATATATTGGTCTATCTAATATAATTTTTTCTTTACTAAGCTGAATAGCAACAAAATTTTCCGAAAATATAGCAATACTTTCTAAGTTAGGTCTAGCAATAAGTTTTTCAGCTCCTATTATTTTATTAGTTTTGTTTTGTTCATCTCTCCAGGTTGTTATTAGCCTAACATCAACATGTTTCCTCTTATTTTCAATAGTTTTTCCGAAAATAGCATTATTTAAGAGTTTAAAAAAGTCTTTTTCAAATGCAGATGTAGAGGCTTGTCGCAAGCGAGTATTTAAATCAATATATTTTTTTAAAAAACATTCTTGTTTAAACCTTACGATTCTATGAATTTTCTGCAATTTCAAACCATGCTTCAAGCATTCCTTTAAATGTGTATAGTGTATAACGTAATTGAACTTATCATATAAATTTGCTATCAATTTTTCTGTCTTTCCTCCAGGAGGGATGAATCTCTCTGGAGCGAATGGGAGGTCACAGTGTGATTTATGTAAATTATCTGGGTAAAGCAAATCTACTTCTAATATAAAACCATAATCATCATCTTCTGATATATCCAAGACATTAAATGTTTCAATTTCTTTTTTAGATAAAAGGCAAAAATTAGATATTGGAATTTTTTTCATCATAGCGTGACCATATAGATTATTACAATCGAGATATATCAGATAATTCGATTCTTTTTTACTGTTATATCCAGATATGTATTTGTTGTTTGCTATAGCATGTCTTAATGAGCATTGAGCTAAGCCTCCGCGAATTCCTTTTTCTATTAATTGGTAAATTTCTAGGTCACTTATGAGATCAAGTTCAACACCAGTGTGCAACAACATAGCATCCCAGCTTAAACCTGGTGATGATACATAGTAAACTGGATCTAATCTGTAGTAAAACAAACTACTATTCCTAAATTTCTCAAAGATATCAGATAGGAGTAACACGTCACTTTTGAGATACAAGTCAGTGTACTCTCCTAGAGTATCTATATCAAATACATCCCAAATCTTTTGCGCTCTTAAGTACTCACTATCAGTAACATGTTTTGATGTTAGGCTATTGTAAAAATGTTCTTTGAGAGGTAAACAATTTTCATCAAATTTTGACCAAGAATCCATGTAATCGTAGGGGTAAACACCTTTTTCTTTTATTAATTCTAACTGTTCTTTTATGTTGAATTGATGAGCCAAGTGATGATAATCGTCTGAGGATAAACTTTTGCTTAAAACATCTAAACTAGAGCTAAGAAATTGAAAAGAATCTATGAATTTAAGTTTCAGTGATTCTTTTGAAGATAATTTAATAGTTTTAGTAATTGCTGTATACTTCTCTTTAGTTTTAGGTATGACATATGTATCACCTGCATATTTCATTAGTTCTTCAATAAATAAATGTGAATCATAGTTAGTTAAATTGTGAAATATTATAGGTATAATTTTTTTAGTTTGAAACAACAAATTACATTTCGAGTGTGCAGCACCTCGATATTCTGATGTGATGTGATCATGATCATGCACTTTATCATCATCTATAAATGGCTTCCTACATATATGACATTTAGTAGCATTCAAATGTTCTACCTTTTGTCGAGTACTTAAGGGAGTCATCATCTTATTAATACAGAGTTTTGAGTTTAGGAATATTGCATCTTCAATTAACCGTTTCATAAACACCTGAACGCAATCTGATCCTCTATAGGTAACATATTTATTGTAACTTTGATCATATGAACAGCAAATGTAGTATCCAAAACATGATGGAGTATGCAATTTATAATTTTTGCTGCTCTTTGTATTATCATCAATGTGATCACATAAAATACTTTCAAAATCTGCATAAATCACAAACTTGTGTTTTTGTTGGTTTTCAAAATTGTTAAATCTTAATTTTGTGTTTTCTTTTGGTAAAACAGTTAAAACTTTTGCGCAATTGTGTAAATCAAATTTAGCTGGTGATGTAAATAACTGTAAACAGTTTTCACACAGCTTTGTTTTCCCATGATGTCGTGTGACTTGACTACGAACGAGTCGCTCAAGATCTTTTATCAGACAATAATGTCCATTTCGTTCATTTTCTATGTATAACAAGTTAACATGATTGATCTTTCTTTTATCTGTTACATATAGAGGTCCAGTAACGGTTTTATCCTTATCTAATCCGTAAACACTTATGCTTATAGAAGGATTGATTTTCTCAAACAATTTTATATCATTATTTGATGGTGGAAAATTAGTTCCCTTAATATTTAATACAGATTTAAAGTATGGATATGAACTTGTTCTATTAACATTAGTCTTACGTGGAAAAAGAGCTGCTACTACACACCAAAGAAAACAATAATTGTCATTATTTTTAATATTAAGACAACTTTTAGTCTTTTTTATAGCATCAGGCAATTCAATATAAGAGCCACCTCTCAAAGGTGAATATTTGTTGATATTTAACTCTAGATAACCCAGAGACTGAAAAGTCCATCCAGATTCACAGTGTTCAAATTCTATTAAGCTTTGTTGCAAGTTATGAATTACCTTAGCATACATATCATCAAGATCTGTGTTACAAAAAATAGCTTTATACTTATAAACGAATGATTTTAGCTGTAAGGTTTCAGATTTAGGTAAAAAAAAGTTTAAAAACAATTCAAAGTTAACTTTGATTGATCCATGTTTTTCTAGAGATGCTAATATCAACTGCTTAACATTTTCTTTAATGTCGCAAAGGAACTGTTCAGGCGTAAAGCTATGTTTATTCTTATCAGGATTAATTTTATAACTTACTATCCTATTTTTGAAAGCCGTTGCTATGATATCTATATTTTCTAATTGAGTTTTCAAAATACAATTTCTTTTGTGAATATTAGTCCTCAAATGAAACTTATAACTATTTTGATGTAACTGAACATTGCATTTGTCACATATTATGACTTTGGAAGGTATCCTCTCTGAAAAGAAAATAGTCTTATGTAATTAATTAATACCTACTTTAATATAGTTAAAGTTTTTTAGATTAATATTATTTTAGATTTAGACTGAAAGTAACTTTGATACCTAAATGTTTTGTTTAAATGAGCTTATATTATAAAAATAAACAGAACACATTTTAATATAACGATTATAATGCTCAAGATAAGGAACACATCAATTCTATAATTATTTGATCACGACATATTAGACGAATTAACAAATGTGGTTGGTACATCTTTAAATTCAAATTTAATGTGTTTCAAAAATTGAACAAGGCTATTCCATGCTGGAGAATCGTCTGAAGTTTTTGTTTTTAATGATAGTATGGACTTACGCCACATTTGTTTTGGCTTAACCTTCTCCAATTCTTTACAGTTATAGATTTTTAGGTCTATGTATTGAGACCCCTCTTGATTGTTTATAGGATGATCAAACGAGCTCACCTGAGTGAAGTTCGATCATTATTGTACGAAGGCTTTGTATGAAGATGTATATTGTTAAACATGCAGCTTCTCCGAGTTGCTTGGCACCTTACGCGCTTTAAATCCTTCCCTATACTAAAAAAAAAAACTACAATATTGATTGTCTATGGTCTAGCTGTCAAACGTCATTCTTTAGAGCCATAACGAGCTTGACTCACAACTTGGGTTACTTACAAATTGTAAAGGGCGGGCGGGACAATATACATCTTCATACAAAGCCTTCGTACAATAATGATCGAACTTCACTCAGGTGAGCTCGTTTGATCATCCTATTGTACATCGGCTTTGTATTCGATGTATATTGTTAAACATGCAGATGTTCAGAGCCAATAATATATCTTAAAATAAAAGTTGTGAGGCTTCTATCGAAGATAACCCCTTCTAATATAGGAAAGGACAAACAGATTTGTTTGAAAAACTTAATTAAGTTGTTTTATATATCCTTAGTAAAGGAACAAGAAAATTCATTATCATCATCATCAACAAATTTGTTTTGAAACAGATTTGTTTGAAAACTTAATTAAGTTGTTTTATATATCCTTAGTAAAGGAACAAGAAAATGAATTAAAACTTAAAAGAAAATTTAATAAAGTTAAAATGTAATACCTATTTAGTATCAAAAACGGCGTATTAATACCGCTTCTTAACTAAAACAAAAAGATATCACATGAATAGAGTTGTATGTGAACCTCTACATAGTTCAAGACCTACTGGTTTAGTCAACTGTCTGTCTAATGACACACCTTTAGCTCTAGACTTGGTGGTTGCTAGATAGCTGGTGTTTGTCCTGCAAACACCTTAACTTTCAAATTTAAAATTAAATTATTCTACATAGGATACAAGGTATCTCTTATTTCAAGTCTCATATCATTATTTTTATTAATATAGTATCCTATTCGCAAGAGGCGCAGGCAAAAACAGTCCCCAAAAGGACAGACCAGTCCGCATAGCAAAACATTGTACGTAGCTACGTCATGCTACACGAGCCAGACAGCACCCTGCCGCGGCACGCCTTCGATCAGACCCATCATCGAAGCCAATGATGGAAGCCGCCAGGAGACGCACTCAAAAAATATTATCTTATTTAAAAGATTCTACTCCCTTTTTACCCCAAAATAGCAAAATATTTTTGGTCCAGCATCCTATTGTTGATGAGGTCACAGATTTGTGTCGTTTTTTGAAAGAATTAACAATGGGTTTTTTACGAATATTTTCTCAAAATCTCACAGAAGTTTTACAGAACACAAGTTTTTTCACGTTCAAAAACTTTGATTAATTTAATTTGGTTTACAAAAAAATCTAAGACTCAATGTCTTAACAATATCAGTGTAACTTTATGTATATTGAAGTCTGTATTTATTTAGTTCTAGTACTTTACTTTTTAAAAGTGAATACTTGTTCTGTGTAGCAGTAGCTACTTAAAGCTTGTAACATGACTAGTAAGTTAATACTTGTTCTGTGTAGCAGTAGCTACTTAAAGCTAGTAACATGACTAGTAAGTTAATACTTTTTCTGTGTAGCAGTAACTACTTAAAGCTAGTAACATGACTAGTAAGTCAATATTTGTTCTGTGTAGCAGTAGCTACTTAAAGCTAGTAACATGTTTTTTGGTTTAAATTATCATTAGGATACTATTCTTTTAACTGTCATTCACATTCAATACTTTAATCATATCTCATGTAATATTATATTTATTTATAATATAAATAAACAATGACATTAATATGGCAATGGTGGTAGGTCTTCATAATACAATCATCATCCCCTATTTTAGAGCCACCATTCAACATAAAATCAAATTTATAAAAATTTGAAGCACCTGAATTAACATTCTTAGGAGGAATGTGCATTTATATGGAACAGAAAACAAAGAATGGATCATTGTTATTTTTATTATTGTATTGAGTTTGCTCAATGCTCACCGCTGAGGACTCAATTATAATTTCTTCAAATGACAGTAGTAGTACTGATATTTTAAGCCGGTATTGCTAGAGCATATCTCCGTTTCTATATTATCTGACAATGAAGCAGGTCTTTGAAAGGTGAAGATAATAATTAAGAAAGGTTTCTTTCAGGGTGTTGCAAAAAAACCAAAAAATAATCCATAACAGAGAACCAACCATAAGTTGTGATAACCATCATTATGCTGGTAACATAATTAACACTAGATACGGTAAATCAACATTCCAGGATTTTTGTTCCAGTTTCCAAAATTCACCCATGCATAGCAAGAAGCTGGACAAGCTTCTACTAATGTTACATATGAAGTGTCAAAAGTAAGTAAATTGCGAAAATTTTTTGGTTTGGCTGGTCATAAGAATACTGAATTCAAGATGTTTGACTAATTGAATCATTGTAATAATGAAAAGAGTTATTAAAAACTTGCATCTAAAGAAGCGAAAAGAAAAGGTTTGTCAGAATCATAGCAAGTAGAAATCAATTTTCTCTGCCTACCCCTATGGAAACAGGCGTGGCGATAAGTATGTTTGTATGTATGTATGTACATATCAATGTACATATATGAACATTTATAGAAAGTGTTTGGTCTAAACAGCTTGTAAGCACTCAAAAAACACACAACTGTTACTAATACCCCTTGCTGGCTCAAAAAACTTGGTACACATTTGTACACAAATTCCATGTATTACATTCTAATGCTGTGAGCGTAGCAAATATGAGGGTAAATGTGATAATTTTTGTTAACTCTTCATGCATTCGCATTTGTCTGTACATAATATGTATTTGTATAAAATTATATTTTTTTTTTTCATATATTTGTAGAATAGATTTAAAAATTTACAAAATAAAGGCTTTATTGATGTAAGAAAGCTAAAAACCACTTTCCTTATGTACTGTAGTGAAACTGTACACATCCATAAGGATGTGTCTGGAACTCATGTAAATGTAAAAATCATAATCTTAAATGATTTAAACCTCTAAATGTCCTGCGCAATAAACTGTACATAGTTTTATGCGTTTGAGGGTATAAGTATAAATTCGACGTGTAAAAATACCACTGTTATAAACTGATGAAATATTTCAAATAAAATAAACCATGATCACCAATTAGACATGACATGATTACTTAGACATGATTTTTATATAACTGACTGGCTTGATTAAGTCACACTTTTAACAATCCGATTAAATTTTTGACTATATCCATTACTTAATTTATTTAAAGATGGTACTGTGGGCAATGTTAAAATATTTTAAATGGTTTTAATTTAACCATATTACTGAGTTCTTGGACAGTTTTTAAGATTCTATTGAATGAGAAGGTGTAGTTATACCCTTAACATACATAACCCAAAATAAACAAAGTATAACACAGATTTTTCCTTTAGCTGGAAAAAAAGTGGAAATAAGCTTGCCACCATGGCTTACCTCTATTTGTCAGAAGGAGCATGCCGCTTAGACAGGGCTGCGTCTGGGTCGTTAGGCTGTTGCCTGCAAAACCCTATGGTGGTTCTAGTATTGGTAGTTCCTGGCTACCAGGGGTTTCATGGGTTTTCCCCATACAACAGTGCAAACCAGTATGGTAGTAATGGGATGGCCTGATAAAGTTTTCCCATTCAGGGTTTGCAGGTGGCTTTTTGCATATAGATTTTTGCATTGTGTTGACTAAATTGTCATTATTGCAATCTTCTGTTGAAGATCATGGCCAAAATAAGGAACTCGTCCCCCAGTACATCATTGACTTGATTCAAAGAATGGTTTCTCTAGATTAGACATGGTAAAATTTATTCTTGCTTTTGTTTGAATAGAATGCAAGACAGCAAAGATCCTGACTGCATCGCAGTGGGGATATAAGTTTCAGCTGGTCTATGTTTTAACTCGCTGTTAGTGTTGCAAGAATTATCCCATAGCATGGGGAGTTCCAAAACAAATTGATTTTGTTTAGTTTAAATTCCCTTATCCACAAGGTATACTTAATTTTCTGGGAAAAGCTCTTCCAAAAGTAAAGTTTGAGCTTATTTCTTTGGGCCAAATTAAGGTTGTTGGGAAGTTGGTATCTCCCTCAGTGTCACTGATTGAACCTGAATGTTATGCCTGCCTGTAGTACCACTGTATTAACTTGCTTCGGAGAAGATAAGTTTTCTCCATCCTTTGTTCTATTGGCATTTGTGCCTCATGTTGATTGTGATTCATTTGAGTAAATCTATGTGATTTGACACTTAAGAAATTGTAGAGCACATCCATGTATCTCGTACACAGCCTGTGTCTTGTTCAGAAGACAAAAAATATTTTGCCGCCAAAATGTCTGCGCATAGCGTAACGCCCATATCAAACCAAAAAACGGCATGTTTGCCTACGAGCACGTCGGTATATCTCGTATACCACCCGTGTCAATGTGAAAGGGCTTGTTTGTAAAGGCATGCGCCAACAAACACGTCGGTATATCGCGTATACCACCCGTGTCATTAGAAAGGGCTTGTTTGAAAAAAGCATGCCCACATTGTGTCTTAAGAGGTAATATTGGTGCGTAACCAATTAATTTTCAATTATACCTGAAGAATTCTCATCCTGCAGATCAGAAAATTTCCGAACGTCCTTGTTGCAGGCTTTTTATTTTCCTGCATTTCACAATTTTCGGAACTTGTTTCGATATATTTCGAGTTTCCTGTCCTTTGACTTATGTTTGTGTACACATTTTCGTGTAGTTTTGCTGTTATTTTCACTTATTTTATAAAACGAAACTATTTTTTACTAAAAAATAAAGCGCCGGCACCACGCGAACACAAAGAATGACGTTTGACAGCTAGACCATAGACAATCAATATTGTAGTTTTTTTTTTTAGTATAGGGAAGGATTTAAAGCGCGTAAGGTGCCAAGCAACTCGGAGAAGCTGCATGTTTAACAATATACATCGAATACAAAGCCGATGTACAATGTATTGTTTTGTGTAACCTTTAGCCACGCGGCGATAAAGATAAGTGTTTAAACCCCTATTACCATTCTTCTTCCATTCTTCTTCATCATCGTTGTCGCTGCCAAACAGATCAGTAGCTGTCACCTGCTTTGCTTTCTTATCATTTTTCAACCTCCTGCATAAAATAAAACAAATTAGTAAACATACTTTATTTTATAACATTCATATTTACCGATTATTAGCTAACAATACTTTAAAAAATGTAAGTATGTAAATGAAAAAATGCTCACTTTTCAATCTTCTTTTTATCCACAACTGCTTCTGCTTCAACTGCTGTTGTAGATTCAGCAGATTTCAAATCCTTTTTAGACCTAAAAAAAATTATAAATCGTAAGCCAAACTTGATAACAACTGTTATGTGGAAATTAATGTTCTGAAATAGACGTACATTTAAAGTACAAAGTTTACCTTTTCTCTACAACCTTCGCAGAAACTTGTTTTCTTTTACGTGATTGCTTCACTGCAACGTCTGCCTGCTTAGAAGTGGAAGGAATAGGCTCCGATGACGCAGGCGGAGCCACGAGCTGGACCACCGGCTGCTTTACGGGCGCCTGCTCGCGCACTCCACATCCACTTGATGACTCACAACTTGAACTCGACGAACTTGAGGAACTCGATGACGAAGAGTCGGAGTCACAGTCCGAAGAGAGGAGAATATTCTTAGACCTATAATTTAAAACAATGAAATTCTGTGTTATTTTGTAAATTAAAGATACAGTGTAATGAACAAAATGATTTTTATATTCTTCATAGCTGCAAATTACTCAGAAATTTCAGTTCTCAAATTGAAGAAACTTGCTCATATAGTTTCAATTCAGCTATCTGTGATTTGATTTCTCAGAAGATAAAGTGTTTGAGGATATCAATCCCTAAAACTGTAGTACTTCAAAATATTAGTTCACAAAAACTTAAGTGCCTGAAAAATACTACATTAAAAACCCTAATAAACAGTCAAATAGGAGTTCAAACTCAATTAAAATATTTTAAATTATTTAACAACTTTAAACAAATAATAAAAGGTTATGGTACTTACATTATTGTTTAAATTTTAAGGAAACTTTTTCACAATGTTCAAGCACAAAAACCTGAGACAGAATGAGGGCAGCGACAGCGCATGTAAATTGCATGCCGAAGATGAGGCTGCAAAGTCAGCAAAATTGCCCTCAAAGTCTCTTCTTGGTAACAAGTAAATCGAAACCTATTGTGTTTACACCTCCGTACAGTTAACAGAGCATTATCGTAATCATATTAGAATTTATTTCATAGTCTTATGATTGCAAACACCAAGCAAACACTTAAAGAAATATTTAAGTAATTCTTTGTAATCAATACAGAAAACTTTTTTTCGTTTGTCTTTCTTCAAATAATGAATATCTAAGTATTTTAAAGCTAAAAACTAAAAACATAATTCAGACAAATCCGTATACTTACACAACTAGTAGGTATACTCTCTCAATAAACCGATTATGATTTTTTTAGTAGTTCTTTGCTCCAAGTCAAAGCTAGTGCATGTGAATACTTCGTTACAAAAAATAAGTAAAAAATGGTAAGTCTAATGTGACAGTATTTTTATAAATTGTTTCTTTAAATAACTTAGGTCTGAAATACATATCACATTTATTCTTAACTATATACTTACCTGTGTTTTTACATAATATATTCTGTTTTTACAGAGTTCCGAAGAACTTTTTCGATTCATACCGATGGCACCGGAAGAGTCTGAAAATGGCAGTACTTCGGACTCGGGAGCTCGAGGAAAAGATGTAGTTGGGTGTATGCGACATCCCAAACGACAAAACAAACACTTATTTTATACAATTATAAAGAAACCGAATCATACTAATAAAAAACCTTATAAAGTTGTGAAAATTGAAATTTTCGATGCGAATAAACTTACAACAGAGCAGATCTGTGAACCTGACATATCTGCTCAGTACTCTGTTTTAAGCATATTTGATAATATTTATGAAGATACAATGAAATTGATAAAAGATATTCAGGAAACCTTATACCCATAAGTATTTCTAAATTGTTAATTTTGTTAATACCCACTTATAAGAATAATAAATAAAGAGATATTAAAACTATTTTGCTGTTTTATATGAGATTCATAATGAGGGGTATGTATAACGCATGCACAGGGAGATGTTTTTATGCTACTAAAGCCGGTGTGCACCAAGGATAATCGACTGTTTAAAACAGCCGGTTCAAAAGTTCACGGTTCGGTATATATTAAAGAAAAAAATAAAGAAAGAATATACATTTATTAGTAGTAGTAGTCAACTATTAAACCGACTACTGAACAGTCGATTATTGTTGATGCACACCGTCTTAAGTATTATCTAATTCTAAGACATCCCAATACTTAAACTCCCACTGAAAACATAGTTTAATAGGTAACTGGCTTTGCTGATCGATGTGCATGCATTTGACTAGCAGCAGTTCCCAATTCAGTTTGCTGATCGATGTGCATGCATTTGACTAGCAGCAGTTCCCAATTCAGTTCATCATCTAAGTATCCTGTAATTAAAACAGCAATACTAGGTATCCTCAATTCGTTTGTGTCAAAATAAAAAACTGTTCCCAAACAGTTCAGTAACCTATATGCAATAAATAGTTGCTAACTGATGTGAATAGCAGTTCCCATACTCAGTTCATCATCTATCAGTAATATAAAAACAATACTAGGTATCATCAATTCATTTGTGTCAAAAGTACAAGTTGTTGTTGTTCGCAAGCAGTTCAGTATCTACCTATAAAAACAGTAAGAGTTCGGGTATATTATTGGGAAGTCTGGCGCACGGTTCCCTGGAAAAGGAACTGGAGTATACAAATTCAGTTCCTGAGACATCAGTTCACAAGCACGACGCATCAGGGCGACAATAAACCGCACAAGGAGCGCTGGAGGCGCTCCTTTATGTGCGGTTTGCTCGCACTGAATCCAGTGTGCTTGTGAACTGATGTCTCAGGAACTGAATTTGTGTACTCCAGTTCCTTTCCCAGGGAACCGTGAGCTAGACTTCCCAATAATATACTACTTATGTATTGTTATTAGGATAAGTCCACTTACTTCTTTGCGTTTTTCCTTTACCATAGTAGCCATTTATTCAATTTACCACTGTTAGTTCTATGCGTGAAAACCTGTTCTTGTTTTTAAAAAGCTATTTTGCTATTCAATAAGGCGTTAGAAAGGAAACCCGTGACCCGAGGACTTATAGAAAAACAAATACAAACATGCAAAAAACTGAGGTGCAAAACAAACAAAGAAAGACAACAACAACATTGTGCGCATCAGCTGTTCAATCCAATCAATCCAATCAAATGTCATATTTGTTGGCTGAGGTTGTTGGTTTTTGTTTGCGTGACGTTGGCCATACAGTGGCCATACAAGGCCATACCATGGTGCTCAGAGAAAGGAAACCGCCGCTACCTACGCTTCAACCTGAGGCTTCAACCATGGTGCCATGCGCGGCCAGTGAGGCCAGTGCTCGGCCAGTGAGCTGAGGAAACGCTGCGCGGCGCGGCTGGCGATGCGCCGCCTCCACACATTAATAAAAACGTTGTGTTTTTAAAACCGTTTTTCTGGTCTACTCTAGGACTTTATAATTTATTAGCTTATGGGACCACTAGACTAGACTAATCACAATATGTTAACAATGTGAATCTAATCTTTTTTTTTTTCTCTATAAAAAAAAAATATAACAAAAAAAAAAATACTGTACTTCATTCTACTTTTTTATTTTATTTGAAACATAGGTATAGGTACATACGTACATACATAACTAACCTAAGTAATAATGTATGTAACGTAATGTAATTTTTTATTCGGATGACTGCGGCGTATCTTCGTATTTAACATCCTTGAAATCTGTAGGAGTTTGCTGTGAAATACCCACAAAAACGGGATCTTTTCCATGGCGGGATTTACGTTTCTTTTTTAAATTAGTATCTTGGGACTTCTTCATTTTCGCTTGAAACATGATGTTATCTATCTCATGCATGGCCAAATCTCGCTCATATTCATTAAGCTTTCTTAGTTTCATAGCAAGAAGCTGACAATAGATATCACACTCATCCTTTTCATAAGTCATTTCATCCGAAGGTTCTTTAATATCACTATCATCTGAAATGATTAGCTCTGTTGCTTGAAAACAATCGTCGGAATCGGTTTTAATGCGTTTCCTCTTTCTAGAATCCACTTTCTTTTGACAGTTTTCTATAGCTTCTAAGTTGATCCCTGATGTATTGTTGATTTCTTCAAAGTATGCTTGCAAACTGGATGAATCAAACTAAAAAAAAAACTAATGAGATTATTGTCTTAGGCGGTTCAAGCTTGAGTGGCGTGAAATCCATTTTTTTAATGAATATCGCGACACTCAATCTTGCACCGCTTTAAAAACTACCTACGTGTCCCAGCATACTTAATTTCTCCTAACACCATATAGTAGAATACCTAATGAAAGACCAAATTGGGCTAGGTATAATTTATTTCTAACTTTTCGGTCTTAACTTTTTTTAATATTTCTTTCCGTAATAACTCTCTACGAAGTACTTAATTTAACGATTGTAACAAAAAAAGCTGATTTCATAGTCTTCTTTTCATTCCTTCACGAGAAAAATAACCGTGTATAACTTAAGAAGAGATTTTAGGCTAACATTTTAAGGGTTTTGCGAAGCTTTAAGATTAGATTAACCACTTGAGTGCAAAAAAAAAAAAAAACGTTTCCAACCTCATCCTCATCCTTGATGCTCTGGCGATCATATTTTTCTCCAAGAAAACTTGCCATTTGATCATAAGCAAACCAACTTGGCTTAAAATCTCGTAGAGTTTTTCTTCTTTGAGCGTTAAGACGAAAAGTGGTCATCAAACTCTCTTTCTTTCTTTTCAAATCACTAACAGAACATTTAAGACTCATAGCTTTTTGGATTCTTATCCAGGCATCTGTTACTTCGTTTTTGTTTCGTCTTTGTGGATGTTTATGATCCCACAGTATAGGTTCGCCTTTATAAAGGTCAATGAATTCGTGAATTTCAGAATTTGTAAACATCAACATTTTGGAAGAACCCAAGGTCAACAAATTGAAAGGGATACCCCATTTGTAAGTAAAGTATGGATCTGTTTTTTTTTTTTTCAATATTTTAGTTTCATAGTATAATAAAATTATATATGTGGTTTTCTTAGGAGTACTTAGGACTTATTTGTTCAGAAGCTAACACCGTGGAATAACCGTGTTTTTGAAATAAATAAATAAAAGTACTCGGGAGCTCTGTAAATTTTTTCTGTGTCACAGTTTATGAACAAACACAAACTTTGCAAAAGAGGTCCAGTTGGGACAAATGCCCAGTAATGGCCCAAAATGTGGACAAAATTGCGTTGCTGGCTCCAAGTCACGTCCAACCTCCACGAATACAAATTCTAACCAAGTCCAAGTAACCAATCAATATCTAACTGACATTATGTTCAATGTTCAATCAGTCCTCAAGGCGAAAACTTCTATGTACTTCAGTCAGTCGCCAGTCCAGTGTTACCAACCCGGAGTTTTTAGAGGTAGATTAAGCTCTATTGGGTTAAATCAATATTTTTCAAATTGGGTTTAGCTCTAAGCTCTTCTTTTTTTCACAATTTAAGCTATATTTTTTCATTTATAATTCAAACAATATTTTTGTATTATTTTTAGTTCAAAATACTTGTTTCCATATTTAAAAATCAAGATTGGCTATAGTCGGTCTAGTCATTCTTGTTGGGTATTTCCCGAGAATTTTTCTAATCTTTTCGGCTGCTAAAAAGTTAGAAAGTATTATTATTACCTCGACATAGTGAATTAAGTAAAGTTACTAATTCAATGTCAGTGGAAGGGTTAGTTCTCAGTGTTTAACAGTCGGTTTAGTATAGTTTATAATATATTAAGATAAGATAGTAAGATGGCGCAAATTTGGGATCAAAAATCAAAATATTTTTTCCTTAGCTCAAATGTAGGTAAGTACATACTTATTATTATTATTATTATATTTTAAACAGGCAGCTTTATAGCTGATGTGTTTAAATTTTGAGTGTCTTTTTACTTTATTTTTTATTTTTTGTTTTAAGATAGATATCTAATTTATTTTTAAACTGATTAACAGATTCTGCATTAATAAGGTCAGAAGGCAGTTTGGCACTTAAATGGTTTTCAGCTCCTTTTTTGTAAAAATCTAGCTCTTTCTCAGCTTCGGACATGATCTAGTAGCTATCTTTACAAATCCGAGTTGGCAACACTGGTCACGCACGTCAGTCACGTCACGGTCAGTCAGTCAGTCTTCTTCTATCGTTCGTATCGTTCAGTGGACTGTTTCTGTTTGTGTGAATTCCAAATTTATTTATTAATTTATTATTTTCGTACTTTTCCAGTTTTTATCTTACTATCAATTTTTTTTGTATCTGAAGATCGGATTATCAAAGGTATATATTAGCTTACTCTCTGAAGAAACATTGTTAAAAATCCCCTGGTTTTTAACAACTACCTACCTGCCTTGTAATTCTGATTTCCTGTTTACTAATCACAGTGAGTTGTAATGACTAATCAGTGATTTTTTTTCTTAGGTAGGTACCTACCCACTAATTGTTCATAGAGTAGCATTATGCAGGTAGGTAGTTAAATGTTTACATCTTACAAATTCTAGAAAGATCATCATTATTTATAGGTCCATCCACATTACCACAAGCACAACATGTATAGGTTGTCTGTCACTTTGTATTGAAAATTAATTCTAAGGGTTTAAAAGGTAAGAGCCTAGCGCCACTCCCAAGCAAGATTATCTAGGGAGTCAAAGCCGCATATTTTTTATTTCAGCCATGGTTTAGAAAATAAATTTATTGTTGTATACAATGAGTTTATGTTTAAAACATCCTTATGTAACAGCCTCAGTAGCTCTGAACATTTTATATTTTAGATGGCAACAGACATCAGTGCACCACCAGCAATGCCACAGCTCCAGTCGGTTCAGAAAGCCATGGCCATACCCACTGTGGGTGCTGCCGTCGGGCAAGTTGGTGCCCTATACAGTAAAGTCAAAGGTTAGTAGTTTAAGATAGGTGATTCCTAGGGTAGAGTATGGGTCAAACTATAGGAAAGGGGGTCCCATATAAAAAACTTGTTTTTTTTTTCTCTCAAAATACTCGGGTTAGCAATATAGATGCACAAATCTTCGAAATAGTAATGAAAAAAATTTAAAAATTTTCAGGGTATTTGAGAAATTATTTATCTTAGAAAAAAATGTCTTAAGTTTATACCCTTGTTATTACATCCATCCAGCAATAACTTTAATAACACTTTTTGTTAATTTACTGCCATGTCATGCATTGATTGTAGATTGATTTGATTGGCCAGTCTCATAAGTATGTTATAAGTTCAAGAGTATTTTTAAATTCATCAGCTGTGATAAATACAATAAATGGGTTGGCATAGAGAATGTTAAACTGCAATTTCTTTAGCCCCTTACAGCATTTAAGTCTACTTCTCAACAATAAATTAAACTTTTCCTCAATTCCCACACCAGGAGCACATTCCCTCCTCGAATGGGCACTATCCTCGGCCGAGGCGGGTGTAGTTCTTGCAGCGGCTACAGCAGCACCCTACGTGGCGGCCCCGCTGGCCGGCGCAGACGCGAGGGTCTCTGCAGCCCTGGATGAACTGGAGCGCCGGGTGCCCTTGGTTACTGAACAGCCTAAGGTTATCGTTGAGACGACCAAACAGGCCGTTTTGGCGAAGGTTGCGCCTCATGTTAATAAGGTAAGGATTAGTATTGTATGGTTCTGGGAGAATCATTAGTATTGCATCAATACTATTACTTTCATTTCACAGCCGCAAGTCATCCACTGTTGGACATAGGTCTCTCCACAAATCCTATAAGGTATAAAAAAATATTGTTATCGCCACACTTGGCAGGCAAATGTATGTCTCCTCAAGTTTTCAAGGACGCTCCTGCCTCCTTTGGGTGAAAGAGTTTCTCCAAGTATAGTTTTAACTTTTTTTGTAACAAGCTTAATTTTCTGTTTTGTAGGTAGGTAAGTAGTTTATTTTTATAGTTTTGTCGGTCACATCTTTAACATAACATTATTATTATTACTGTGTTAATCACGCTAGCAATCTGTTTAGTCAACCTAATTCATGAATCATAAAAGATTTGGATTAATGCTATGTTAGTACTAATATTGCATCATAATAGTTACAAAAATCATAAGTTATTTCACACTTCGACCCCGATTCGCGAATAGCATGACGCACGCTCGATGCCGCGTACTGATTGTGGTTGAGTCAGTTTTTGTTATGCTGCACCAACGCTGCAATCGTGGAAAAACTACTTGCTCTAAATAATAGATTCCCTCAAATAAATTTGTTTCAAAAATCACTTACGATCTCCTTAATTAATGCGGGAAGATCATGGTACAGTGTCGGTCTAGGACGGCGTAACAGATTTGTTAATGGTCCGTGTTGCCTAGACTGTAATACCAAATAACAAGAGTTATTTTGCTACACACAAAAAACAACTAATTTTATAACAGGCTGTCAACTTTATATAAATTAAAAATTTCTCACATTGATTGCTATGGGCGACCTCATCTCTTAAAGCGATTTTGTCCAGGCAACCTATAAATAAATGGAAATCGAAAATCATCTCATAGTATATCGTCTCATAATATAGAGCACAATCGACAAGTGTAGGTTGTTTGGAAGAAATCTCTTTTGATTTAGCGATTTTAAGGCGTTCATTTTTTAAAACTTCAACTGGCATTTTTAAGATAGTTTTGGGGCTAAGCTGGGTGTTCTTGTGTTATAGTGATTTTTGCGGATTTCGACACCCAATTACTTACATAGGATTTACATTTTAAGTTGGTCGGAGTGTGGTGCATTATATTTTATTCATTCAGTATAATCTCTCCCATAATACTACAATGTAAGTAATCTGATGTTAGCAATAAGTAGTTGAATTTTGTTCAAATAGAAAGTATAGCGTTTAGCTGATGTTAATGTTATACTTACGAAATGTAAAAAAACGTTCATGCACATGCATCAATATCGTGCCGAGCTCTGCTCACGCTTAAGTTATTTCATAGCCTTGGTGTTTTGTAAGTGACTGCATTAACAAGTGCACTCGGGTGACCTCTGTGTACTACTTACTTCTAAAATGTACGTTTAGGGAGGTATATAGTTAAAATTATAAATATACCTAGTCGACCCGGCGAACTTTGTACCGCCTAACTTTTTACTATATTGTGCATGTATTATAGGCACTCATAAACCTTCCTCTTGAATCACTCTATCTACGATATTAGAGAAAACGTCATCAAATCCGAATAGTTTTAAAGATTTAACCATACACAGAGATAGACGCGGAAGGCGACTTTATTTTATACTATGTATTGAAGAAAGCTCAGATTAGAAAGTTGTAATAAATATTCACTGCAACGATGACTTACGTTTAAAGAAAACGTCATGAAATTCCGTTGCATAGTTTTATTAAGCATACCCTACATAGAGGCAGGCGCGGGAAGCGACTTTATTTATAACTATGTATTGAAGAAATCTCAGATTAGAAAGTTGTGATAAATATTCACTGCAACGATGACTTACGTCCTTACAATAAAATAATCAAGTTTGCCTTTGGTTGGACGGACGCAGTATCGGGCCACTATCGCAGCGCTGCGGATCCACGCAACCGGACATTTGACTTGATAAGATAGTACTTTTTATGGAACTATAAAGTTAAGTGTAGATAGCGTTGATGTTGGACGATGACCCGGAATAAAGACGACCTTTGTTTTATCAAGAACTTACTAATGTTGATATTTGTAATTTTCCTGACAAGTATGAGTTACAATTTGTAGGTATAGTTGATTTTGATCACATTTATTAATTGACTTAAAACCTGATTTTAACTTAACAACCCGTTATCGTTGATAAGAAATTAAGACAACAGTTATAATACATTTTGAGAAAGCGATCATAAAGCAAAGTTTATAATGTAGAACTTTATTTTTAGTCTTAGTGGGAGACCGTGTTGTCAAGGATTTATTTCATTCCTCACATTTATGTAGATGTAGAACTTAAAAAATATAAAAATACTAGTTTCGTTTTCTTTGAGAGTACGTATGTTTTTATCGTACCGGTCACTTGTCCCGGAACCTTATTAATATGACTATTCCGTGCATCCGTCCGCCTGAAACGCACTTATCTCCGAAACAGCTTAATAAATCTAAATAAAATATGTGGGTACACGAGATTTTTCTTGTTGCCCAAGCAAATCTTAAAAACTTCAAAAAATTATGTACCTACGTAAATTTAGACATGATGCAAAATGTGCAAAATATTTATTTTAAAAAAAAATTACAAGCTACTTCTGAGAAATCGACTGTTTCTGAATTTAATATTGATCCTACAAATTTACTAACACAACAAACTAACCCTCCCCTCACTTACCAGCTTACCCCACAGGTGCTGTCAGCTCGTTCAGCCGCCACTCAGCGAGTGCAGACACTCAAAGAGCTGTCCTGGGCAAAGGCAAACGCCCTACTGTCCACAGCCTACGGGCAAAAGGCCGTGATGGGAGTCGACACAGGAGCCTCCGTTGCGATGCAGCTGCTTGACTACTACTTGCCGCCTGTTGGGCCGTCCGAGGTTGTTACTGGTGAGTTTGGTTTTGTCTTGGTTTCTGTTATTGTTACACCTATATGGTAACAAATATATCAAAACTACCCTTAGTTGTCTCCATAGACGTTACACAGTCTTAACCCGTTGAACGTTTGCCTACCCTCAAAAGCTTTTAATTTAACGACGCGGTGAGGTTTAAACGACTAAAAATACAGTTATGTTCAACAAACATTACAAAATACTTAGCTAAGTTTACCATAGAAAATTACACATTGTGTCGTTAATTTTTTCTTAATTATGTAATCTTCCACAATTTCTCGACTTATTTAAGAACCATCTGGAATTAACGTTCATTACAAAACGGGAAGAGAAATCGCGCCGGCCGTACACGCATGATGCCGTGACGCATTTTTTAATAATCTGATCTAAACAATAGCAGAAAACCTTTGTAACATATCCTCACCCTAACCAAAGCATTCTAACTTCTAAATACTCTAGCAGAAGCAGAAGAGATGACCGTCTCTGATACTTCTTGCCAAAGTATTCTAACCTCTAAACCCTCTAGCAGAAGAGCTAGTCCCGGCAGCCAACGAGCCGGCGCTGCACGCGGCGCAGACGGTGGGCCGGCTGAGCGCGGTGGCTGCGCGCCGGCTCTGGGCCAACTTGGCTTTCAAAGTCGACCAGCTGAGGCAGTCTGGTGAGTTACTAGTTACTACTTTTGTTGCCAGTGCATCTCCTCGGAAAGGCGAGTTAGGCCGCATTTAGGGATACGCGGGGCATAGCAAAGCAATGTATGAAAGCGTTTACGGAGACACGTTAGCACAGTCAATGCGGGCGCCGCTGCGGGCGTCGCCGCGGGCCCCGCGTCCTTCAACGCATCAACATCAAAACATAGGCATATGTTCGATATCGTACTTCGGCGCCCGCACGACGCCCCGCGTAACGCGGCCTAAATGCAGCCTAAGAGGACAGCGTCTAATAATCTCGTGCGATAGACGTCCACTGCTGGACATGGTCTCTCCTGGAATGCCACAAGGACAAACATCTTGGAGTGTGTTTGCCGTAATCGCCACGCTTCGGAAGCGGGTTGTTGATCGCAGTGTGACTCTTCAAGTATTTAAATGGAAGGACGCTGCTGCCAGACCTTCTGGTGTTCCTTTAGTTGCCTTTTAGCACACTGGGACACCTATGGGTAAGGTGACCATCTATCAATACATCTCGTTTTGAACGGGACTGTCCCTTTTTTCGATTCTCGATCCCGAAAAACTCTGGGGACGCCAAATTGTGCCGTTTTAAAAAACTGAGAGTAAATTTTGGACTGGCCTGGTCAGATAGTGCACGATGACATCTGATCAGCTTCGGAGCAGCGCTTTCGCTATCTCCTCCCATCTCCCATAGGCTATGGGAGGAAATAGCAAAAAATCTTAATTTCAAACCCTAATAAAAGTACATAACTATAAAACTGTTTCGTTCACCAGGCATAGAACTAGACGTGCGTCGCTACATAGCGGCCCTTCTGGCAGCCTTGCAATTAGCAGTGGCGACCAAGCAGGATCAACAGCGAGAGCAAAGTGCCACGCCGCCGGCGCCGCGCCGCGCCGACCCGCAGCCGGCGGCTCCGCGCCGCGACGGCGTCCAGACGCCGCCGACTGACAGCCAAACTACTCTGGCTAAGGTCAAGGCAACGCCTGAGGTGAAATCTTCAAGAGGCGATGCTATGGAGCAGTGATTGTGATTTGTTGTAAGGCTGGGTTTTGTTTTGCGGTTGTATGCTTTTTTTTTTAAACTGAAATTAAGTTTTTGATGTTTGGTTTCGATGAAAAAAATACTGTGTTACTTATGTAAATGCGCGATAAAAAAATAACCTTCAAATTTTTTTAGACATTTTACAACTTTAAAGTGAGCAATGAACAAATGAGCAAAAAAGCCTGTTTGTGAAAACATAAAGACTAATAAGGTGGCGATTACATATTTAAACAACCAAAATCTTTAAATACCTATCTTTATAATTTTTGCAAACTAATATTTAAGCATTTAATATACAATCGATTAAGCAAAATCCATTTATTATAGTTGCACAATTTTTTTGATATGATTTTATAAAATTTTGAGCCACACCAAGTGAACTCGCAATGTAATGTTGTGGTATTTATATTTTATTTAGCATTTAAGTGATTTGGAATTAAAAATAAATTATATAAATAAAATAAGACTGGTATAATATAAGTCTTATATAAAAATTTACATATTTATATTTATTGTGATGTATTTAAGCACTTTTCTATTGAAAAAGAGTGAAATTACGAATATTTTTATGAAATAATTATTTAATATATTGCACGGTGAATTTTGAAACCTGAATTTTATTTTATTTTTTAATAAGGGGAGAGAGGAAAATAAAACAAACTTTTACTTAATTCATAGTTTATTTAAATTATATATTTAGGCCTTATACGTGGGCTTATTTTATATCTAGTCTTTCAAATAATACGTAAATGCTGGAAGATGTATTTGATACTATTTTTATAATACTTCAATTCGAAGCAAATCTACTTGCTTTTTTATCATAAAGTCAAAGTTGAACTGTGATATGAGTCTAATTAACATTATATCATTTGATTACTTAGTATACCTAAAACAAAAACTGTTAAAATGTACTTAGATCTTATTTACTGATCTTGAATGTAAAAACAATATAATAAAAATTGTAGAAGAATAGTGTTCCTTTGTACACTTTGGCACAAAATTGTACTGCCGAATTACTGAAATCAATCGTTCATAATTATAACTTTATGTTAAAAATACGATTACGTATATAAGAAAAGTTAATATTATGATAAAAAAAAAAGAATATGACTTCAATATGCTGAAATAATCTAAACAATAATGGACGCAATGATTAAATTATTCTCACTAAAATAAAATACGATATAGACTAAAACCTCACTAGCATACATTTCTGAATAAAGCAACCAGCGATAACTAAAATAATATAAAACGCAAAAACCTTATCTGAAAAATGTAGCACGATTATTACGAACATAAAATTACAGCTTCGATGAGTCATTACATCCAGCAGCCTATGCAAAAGGTGACAGTGACACCGCTCGAAAACTGACAAGGATGGAGTCCGCTTTGTGACAACTTCACTTGTGCTAGCTAAGATATTACTTACTTACCGAAAACCGTAAAAAAAATAAAGAATCAACAAAATCGTGCTACATTTTACATTACATTTACAGTACCTTAATTGCAAAATTATTTAAATATAAACAGCCAGTCACTCGACCGCCATATTTATTTGATCAGGCCATCTTGTTGTTGCATTTTGGCGGGAAGCAAGCGCGCGTAGCCTAGCCGAGGCCGTGGTCCTCGAAGAAACCCTGCGGCGTCTCCTCCTGCAACAAGGGTCATCACTGAGCCATCAGGGACGCTCGTGGCCGTATTACACTCCGGCCATCGCTTGTCGGCCAAAAAAAAATAATTCAGAAGTTATGCGAGTTATGTAAAATAGGGTAAATCGCCCCATTATTGTCTCCTCTTCATTTCATATTACTGGCATGGTTCATTTATTTAGAGGCTGAACATTAGGTGCTTGGCATTTTACAGAGTAAAAAACGTGTAAAAAACAAAAAATAAATAGGTAGGAGTTTTATACCGTAGAATGGCAAGAATGAAATGAAATGAAATAACGCTTTATTGCCAACAACAATACAATCGAACAATAATCCTTTTATTCAGCCTCTTAATGGACCATACCGATAATGAGGCGGCTTACCATACTTACATATTTATGCGGTTGTAAAGGGTTATGAATACCATTTGTAAATGCAAGTCCCTGTATTCAAACATAATAATAATAATAATTTATTTATTTTGAAAGTATATAAGTAATACCTTTTTGTATCTCTGAATATGTAAGTACTATGTGTCTGTATTGTGTGTGCAAATAAATCTATGTCTATGTCTATGTCTAGGTAAGTTTAAAGAATACAGCAGACCAAGTTTTAAAAACACTTTATTCTCTCAATAAGTAAGTATACAATTATAATAAGAAAAATCTTAACATGAAGCTAACCAAGTATTAAACGGACTGGAATCGAAATAAGTAATTTATAATAGGATTGCACCCAAGGGAAAAATGGTTCAACACTCACTCAAGTTACAATCAAATAATAAGAACAAACTATTACCGACTATGTAATGAACAAACTCCAACGTGAGCGAGCCCACAGTACCTACCTGCCTACCATTTATAAAAATGTCTTACACGTTGCGAACTAGCGCTACTTCAATAATTAATATCTTCTAAACCATGGCCGAAATCAAAAAATGGGCCACGGTGTAGAAGATACGAATTATTTATCGAAGTGGCGCTAGTATCGCACCGTTCCGCCCCATAACGAGAAGTAACAAAAGCACCTTTTGCAATGGCTGCAAAGTGCAAAAAGTTGCAATGCAAGTAAGTAAGTATTCGACCGACGACGGCCAGCGCTGACGTTGGTCGCTACGCGCTATTACTCGTAGCTACGGCTAAGGCGCCTACTGCTACCATACCGATGATCGATATTAGCGATTACCATAGTTATCTAGCTAGTCTAGTGCTAGCTACGTCCTAACGACGTAACCCCCGACCGCGTCGTCTCCCTCTTATAACAGAACACGTAATATTAGTCTCACATAATTCTAGCGTTCCTAACTGTTATACTTAATGTTCAGTCCAAATAATTAAGTTACGCGACTTCGTATGACTTCATACTTATTTTTTTTGTCAATAATAAATAACAAATAATAAAATTTAATGAAATCAAAACTAATTCAGTTTTGACTATCCAATATGATAAAAAAACTTACGCCTAAATTGCATAAACTCTTACCTAATTTAAAATAACAGTAAATAAAATATAATAAGAATAATAAAAGTTTGGATGTGTCATCATATTTTTAAAAGGCGTCAATAAATTAAAGTATTACTATACGTATTTATTATCGCCTTGACAGAAACATCCTTTTTATTTATTAACACTGAGTAAAATATAAAAACAATCAATAAGAGTTTTTTTAAGTCTCCTTGGAAGGGCAAAAGCACATAACAATAACAATTAATTACATAATATTATTAGCGCTCTAACAGACGACGTCGCCACTCGCCACCGCGCTGCCGCCGTCCCGCGCCGCAACACTGTTCAGTTCAGACACGCCGACGCCGCCGCACCGACGCCGCGCAATCAATGCAAATTTTATCGTTCCACTGTACTGCACTATATTGTTAGTTCTAAACATCGCACGTTACGGCAGCGGCGGCGGTGCGGTAGCTGCGTCGTCTGTTTGAGCGCTTACCCCCTTACCACAAAAAAGTGAGACCGGTCTAAAATTGCCAATTTGTTCGACGAAGTAGTGATTTAAACTTAGTCTAGTGATTTAGACCAGGTTTTACTCTTTTTGTGGTAGAGCCGTTAAAGTTATACCCTGGCCTAAGAAACTATACAAGAATAAATTATGGTTATCGTGAAATAACACGTCATTTTAGGTTTATTGATTAAATTAAATCACTTTTTTAGTTCAAATCCCTGCAAACAATTTCACTGTTTTAGTTTTTTTTGGCATATGGAAGACGGTAGAGTATTATGAAAAAATAGTTGATAATATCCTTTGAAAATTCCTGCGCTAGGAATGCTGGAAGAATTCCTGTCCAGGTCAGAGCTGATGATGAGGTGCTCCAGGTGTTACAGAAGGCCGACTTCTCGGAGCGCTGCGTCAACTGTTTCATCCTATATATTAAAAGGTATCTATACTTACTCACTGAAATAAATTTTGATAGTAGGTAATTTAGTTAAGATTTTCATTAAAAATTCCTGCTTTATAAAAAGTGTGCTATCTGCAAATTACTTATTTGTTTAAGAGTACCTATAAGTCAGGATTTTTTTTATGTTCTTATATGTTCTGAATTCCGGTAAAAACACGAATACCTGGTAATAACAATGAAACTGAAAGATTTTTTGTCGAATATTTTTGAAAATCTTCTAGAATTATGTTTTTTGGTTGTTTTTATTAACATACTAGCTGTGCCACGTAGTATTACACGCAGTTTATAACAGCAGAAAAAGTAGACTATGTGTTAATCCAGGGTTTCAGCTAACTCTATACCAAATTTCATTAAAATCGCTCCAGCCATTTAGACGTGAAGAAGTAATAGATAAACCTATAAACAAACTTTCGCCTATATAATATTAGTGTGATATTTGATACACGCACGAGCCTCATTTCAAGGAGGTAACCAAATCCTACATCTCCGCATGGCTCTACTTTTGCAGTAACAGTGCGCTATCATTATGATATGACTGTCGAGAAATCCAGAAAGATCGCGGCGTGTGTTCTGTCGCCTATCTTTTTTTCAAGAAACTAAGGAACTATTACAGTTAGAGGTTCGGCTTATTTAGGCTACTTTTTTTTAGCTTAAGTTTGTTGTCAACCTGGGGACTTTCAAAAGTCTCTTAGCTAAAATACAATAATGAAAATAATATTTTATTTTAATATTTTTAACAATTTTTTATGTATTAAAAATAATGAAACAATAATTCATAATATAATGAATCATATTTAAAATAATAATAATAATTCATAATTAAACCTCTATCAAATTTATAAATATACAGTTTATAAATTATGTTGTGTGTTGATATATATTTATTATAAGTAGGCATATTGTTTAAATTATGATAATTTAAATAATTTGTAATAATTTACTTTTATTTAAAAATTTCATCATTGTTATTATCGATTACCGTTACCGCTACCGCGTATTTCATGGCATTCGATATTTTTTGACTCTCACACTACAGGTTCGCCTAGCGTGAGGTCATTGGCAAATAAAATGCGTCGCTTACCTTTCTATAGTTTAACCTACCCGTTATATTTATGAAATGTAAAGATGATAACTTGTGGTATTTAATAAATGATTATTTATTTATTTTATTTTATATTAAATTGACAGCATTCGAAAACTATTGCTGCGTTTTGGAGGACCACACACAACAGAACATTCCCTACGAAAAGCAACCATGGTTTTGGATAGCTGTCATTGTCATCCAATTATCATTATTAATTTAGTTAAGAGACTTGATACCCTGTCGGAAAAACTAAAATAATAAATAAATAAATAAAACATGCTACCACCTAACACCACAGAAAGCTACACCGCTCCTTACACCAGGCAAACAGGGAAAGGCATTTAAGGGCATGCAAGAAAACAGACAGTATATTTAGAATCAACTGTATTTCATATCCCACAATACACGTCTCATACAAATAATACAGACCCTTTGGAATGATTGTAGTAGTTCAGAAATTTTAATTTAATAAAATATAGTAAGAAAAAAATATATATGAAAAATTATAATTGAATAGTAAAGTAAAGTTTACAAAACCACCATAACCATGCCCAATGAACCTTTGTTAATGCTATAATAATAATTATATACAAACTACCAATTAACAAGCCATTAATGTATAATACTCGTTTTACCAAATACTTACATAAAATTAACATTTATGTTAAAGTAATCTTAAACCAATCACTTTCGTTTCTAATGACTTATGATAGAGCTGATTTAAGATAACCATAACATTAATGTTAAGTGAGACATTATATATAGACACATGCTACACTTTAGACAGACGGAGATTCCCCAAAACCATAAAAAAATGCTAAATCAGACAATATAGTTGATCATAATTATTTGGGACTGAATAAGTAGTTTAAAGCAATAATTATAAGTATAGAAATTGCAGCCTGTTAATCCTGCAATGTTTTTCACAAAATATAAATTAGGTACATATTTATAATGAAATTGATAAATAAATTTTAGATCAGATACATAATCTAAAGTACAGATTTCGTTTAAAAACAACCATATAGAATAGAATGACAACATACTAGCTAGCATAATAATGTGTATTCTGAGATATTAACAATGAGATTATGATTAATTGCTACATTATGAGATTAATAATGTTATGTCTAAGTATAAATATTTGAAGTGTAATGTTTTTTATTTGATTTCGTGTTAAGCATAGTAAACTAATAAAAATGGTTTTAGTGGAAAAAGTGTCAAGGTCACAACCCAAAAATTATCAAGAAAGAATGATGCTAATCAACAAACTAAAAACTTTTTCTACAACTACATCAATAAGTATCTAAAAAATCAATGAATCATCCATACACTTAATACTTAGTATTGCTTTTTTACTAGTTAACATGCATTTTTTTTTAAATATTATTTTGTCACTCTAGTACTACAAAAAACTACTACGATTTGAACTATTTAAGAGCAATGTAAGCTACAATTGGTTTTTCATAAAATTTGAGCACCTCTCTAAAGTCAGTGACTTCAGAGTATCGGGTTTATTGCTCGGTGGGGGCGAACATTGAGTTGGTTGAAACCAATGTTTGTTTTTTGTATACTGTATGTGTCAACATTGTTGTAAATAAATGTATCTTTCTTTTCCAAAAAAAAACAATGGAAACAGAAAAATGGGATTTCTGTGGGGCCTAGGGAACGCATGCATTCGAATATTTAAATAAAAGCATAAAGCAATCTCATGCAAAGGTAAGACAAGACAGAACAGACTTATTGAGGATGTGCACGGGTGGTCAGCGCGCGTGGCCATCATTCAAGTCCTGCATGCAGCGGCACACAAACACAGAGCAAAATAGATTAGATACACACTATAGTGGAATGTAAGTGGCCTGTTTTAATTTTAATATTTTTTTTATTTATTAAGGAACAGTTTTGAGAAGGAGTCTATTAAGTCTCATAGCTAAGTTATGGCTATCTTTAACGAAGGACAACCAAATATCATCATCATTTTTTTTTTATAAGACATTTTGTTTTGTAATCTGGCTATGTTTTATTTAGTTACCTATTTAATACTTTATTTATCTAATTTTAAAGATCAGATTCTAATCTGTATTATTATTATTTTTATCCTAATAACTTTTAAATCTAATAAGCTCTAAGTGCATACAATATTTTGTAAAACATTTTTGGTCAGTGCACCATAAAATTCCAATACATTTTTTAAAAGGTTAAGCTGTGTTCACTCCTAATGATATGTTTAAGACAACTAGGCATTGATAAAAGGCACTACTTAGGCCACTGTCCTAATTTACTGGTCCTCACAATTTATTTTACCTATTTAATTAATTAAATTTAAAACTGGCATTTAATAACAGGAACTGGATGGAAAGCAGGACTAGATTTGTTTTTAAATCATAAACTTGAGTCGCCAAGTTGTGTGAGTGTGTGCTTCATTGTGTGTGCTTCATTGTATGTTACACATACCTAAATAAATTAATTATTGAAGACATTAGAACTTCCTGAAATAAGACAATCCATAGAACAAACAAAGTTTGAATTGGATCAGAAATTTAAAGTAACAATGAGGCTGACATTCCCAGTGAGTCGGAGTTCAGAGTAGTAAATTGTTTGCCACTCCAAATTAACATACACAGTCAAGATTTGCCTTCAAGAAAGTGAAGCATATGATCAACAAAGTATGAGACGGCCTGTGGATAACATGTGGTCCAGATTCAAACTTGAGCAAGTAGACTCCTCTAAAACAGACTGCGAATGTGAGGCTAAATATTTAGTGCTTGCCTAAACACAAAGAAGTAACATCAAAGCATTTAGGTAAGCAGACTAAGGGATAATTGTTATAGTTATTTTACGCAAGTTTCTGTTTACACAAGCTCATTGTCCTGGCTACTGACCTCCTGCAGCAGGTCCTGTGCTGCGATGGCCTTGAGGACGTTCTTCTTGCTGGTCTCCTGCAGCTCCCCGCCCAACACCAGCTCATCCAGGATGAAGAACGCCTTCTCAAAGTTGAAGATTATGTCCAGTTCACATACCTGGAGATGTCAAATATATATTTGTTTAAGTACACTGTTTAATTGTTATTAGAATCTGTGTTTTTTTATACATCAATACGTATAAAAAAAATCGCTTTCAGCGTCTGTCCCTATGTATGCTTATGTCTTTAAAACTATGCAACGGATTTTGATGCAGTTTTTTTTAAAGGATAAAATGATTCAAGAGGAAGGTTTATATGTATGATTCACGCACAAGATAGTAATAGGTAAGGTGGTACGAAGTTTGCCGGGTCAACTAGTTTAATTCATAATACAAAAATTTGAAAAATTACTTTTAGGAATATCAGCATTTTTTGACGCCATCTACTAGAATACAATAAATGCTGTTTCAGGGCCCTTTCTTCCCACAATACACAACAAACACTTTAGTTTCTTAAAATAAAAAATTGTGTGTAGGTTGTAAGTAAAAATAGTTTTAGGGAGTCAGGATAGAGAGAAGTAACATCACTTGGTTGTCACTTAAGGCAATAGAGACTGACACTTAAGGCCAGCAAGCCAGCCAGATTTAAAAAAAATTCTAAAGATCAGTAGTAATTCACATGCTATCAACATACACTGCCAAAATATTTGTCTAGCAGCTCCACATAGCGATGTATCAGCTCCAAGGTCAGCAACTCGTTGTCGTCCTGCTCCATGGCACAGCAGAAATACAGCGAAGCGTATCTGAAAATAAGAGACTGAATTTAGTAACATGAAAACTATATAGGCCAAAGAGATAAGAGATGATCATTGATCAAGAATCACACACCTTTTGTAAACAATTTTGACATCTTTCCACTCCAGGAAGGAGCACATTTTGGGCTTCCTGGCCAGGACTGTAGTGATCAGCTCGCGTGTTATCTTCTTCTTCAGCTTGTCGGGGTGCGCCACGTACCACTTCTGAAGCCGCAGCTTGCCTTGGCGGCTAAACAGCAGCATAAATTGCATCTGGAAATATAATGTTCTAAATTATGAAACTAATAGGTACAAGTTTTACTAATTAATGTCCTGAAGAATACTTAGTAATGCATTCAAGCACGGTAAATACTTTCTGAAGGGTTACATTACAACCTAAGGTAGAAGAAACTCACCATTTTGAGTTGTATGTAATCACTCTAGAAACTTTATTATTGAGAGAAGCGTAACTATAATACTTGTCCGCCTTAAAATGATATTAAAACTGTTTGTAAACGAATTTTATTTGCAATTATAATATTTACAATTCTGTAAATTTGTTATTTGATCACTCACTCCATCTTGATTGATGCATGGACTGAGGACTGATGATTGAGATTAGAAAATGGAAATGATTGATTGACAATTTGACACTATTGTCAATTTAAGCCAATCCATCAATCCAACGCAAGTTTTCAGATGAAAATATTTTGATTTGTTTCGCAGCTTAGAGTATACATTACAGCTATAGAGGGAGTACATCCAAGTGGGAACAGTAGACACAGGTGAGAACAAAAAGGCGTTCCCGCCGCGAGCGTCTATAGTCTGTGATGATTGCTTGTACCGTGCGGTCCTGGAGAGATTTTGTTCGTATTTCGCCGTCACTATGGTGAAATGTGCAGTTGATTGTTGCAAAAATGATAACAGAAAACACACCAAATCGAAATCAAGTGTTACATTTCACCGGTAAGTCGATTTTCATACTTATTTTTATAAAAATAATTCAATAATCGCGGGGTTGAAGAAGACGCGAGAGGCGGGTACGAACAAGCCCGCCTCCACACCGCACCTAACCACACTCCCCACTTGCTCCCCACTCGAGATTTTAGTGATGTGCCGCGACCAACGTTAGAGTCGATGTTTTTTTATGAAATGTTTATAATCTGCAGAGTATAGTAATGTAACTGTATCACTAAAATCTTATGATAATCTTCTAGCTTTTATCTACTATAAGATATAAAAAATCAATCGGGGTTTGTTTTCTCGCTAAAACTCTAGCCGGCCGGGCGGATTTAAGGTGGAAACTCTCGGTATGGCGCAAAATTCATAAATCTTTGTGTTTTTTATTTATTATGATGAAAGTATTCGTTTTTAACAGACTTCAGAAAAGGAGGTTATCAGTTTGACTTGTATGTATGTATGTGTGTTTGTCCGCGATTGTCTCGAGTTTGGTTGAACCGATTTTGATGTGGTTTTCACAAAAGTATTTGTTACATTCAGGAAAAGGTTTAGTACAGTGGCGGACACGTTCGGCGTAACACTTCCGTTATTTCTGTATTGCAAAATAGCTCTTGTTCTTTGGTAATACAGTGCCAAAACCATAGACAAATCTGTTACGGCCTCCTAGTCCGTGACTGTACCTATTTTATTGAAGGCAGGGGTCTCTTTTTGTAAAAAGGAAATTATTAATAACTAGAGGCTGCCCCGCGGTTTTTCCCTCGCAGATTTCTCATAAATACAAAATCCCCGTTTTTTCCCGTTCCCGTGGGAATTTCGGGAAATCCCTTCTTAGTGCTCACCTACACTCCCTAAGGAACCTACATGCAAAATTTAAGCCCGCTACGCCCAGTAGTTTTGGCTCTGCGTTGTCTGTCAGTCAGTAACGGAGGAGTTTTATATATATTGAAAATTGGAATGACTTTGCGTATCTAAAAAAGCCGTTTCCCACATTGGAACGTTGCAACGGTTTTGGAAGACAGACCTACTGATTTTGTGTATGTATTGTATAGGGTGAAAGACCAAATCAAGTTTCTTATATATACACAAAATCGGTGACTCTGTCTTTCAAAAACGATAATATGTGATAATAACGATTAGTATGTGGGAGCTGGTTTTTTACATGCGCGATTCTTTTAGACTTTTTTACATACCTACGCGGAAGAAGAGAGAGCTAAACTATCAGTACTGATGAAGAACAATCTTTCATCAACAATAAACAAAATTTTGAACAAAATTTCATCTTAATCGTGAAATTCAATTTTTTTCGCATTTTTTAATTATTCTGGCATTTTTGATTAAGTTAGAAAATTTGAGTTTCGCGCCATGCCGAGAGTTACTTACCACTTAAAGATAAAGATATCTGCTTCAAAATTGAGTTGTAAGATTTCATCCGAACAATCATTCATACATACATTGCAATGCAATTTAAATAAATGCTTTTAAAAAACATAAATTGTTAATAAAAAAAAACATAAACAAAACGTTTTTTTTTATTTATTAAATCAACTAGCTTTCCCGCAAGATTTCTTCTGCGTAAAGTATTAGATGCAAAAGAAAACCGGTAAGTATACTTATGCACCCAATGCAAATAACTTATCGACATCTCGTTAATTGGTACGTAAGTAGTTGATTAACATCCCTAGCTGTCATACACATATCTCTATAGGTATGTATAGCTCATCTGTCTACACTGCGCACTGAGTGATTGACTGTTTAGGCTTGTTCTTGTGTTATTATTATTCTGAGTTTCGCAGTCACAAATTTTCAAGTTTTCAGTGCGTAAAAACTTGATTTTCTGCTCCTAAAAGAATTTCTCTGAAAACCGCTATTTAGAAAGTAAACTTACGGCTCTAAAATGGTATGTTATGTCTTCAAGGCCTGTTTGATAACATTATTATGCCATATGGTTTTTGTTTATTTTTGGACCGCTGGCTCTGGCTCTGATTAGCTTCCGACCTGCTTCCGACAAAATTATTCCACTTTCTTTACAGTCTATCTTTTCACCTTGCCTAGCTCCTACATAGGTACTGGAGAGTACTTAACCACTGCTGTGGTCAGTTGGTCGTTTTGGAATTAAGTTGGCGCTATTCGCGTTTCTTTTTTCTTCGTTTTGCTTTTGTAAGGAACCCTAAAACGACCCACCGACCAAGATTTTAGTTTCTATAACCTATGTGGAGCATAGAGGTACTTAATCAGATATAATGTAACTATACTACTACTAAATACCATGTACAAGAGATGATCATTATGCTCAAAATATTCTTAAAAATGTGGAACACATGGTGTACCTTAATTTCATACAATTATGATTCTTTTAAGTGGTGTAATGTTGGTCCTGTATAGTTTTAGTTCTCACTTTTCTTAAAATTCTGCTTTTATAGTTTTTTTAATAGGCAATTTTTAACAGGATGCAAAAGCTGGTAACTCAGCTGGTGGGACAAGTGATGGAGAAGCAGAGGAGTCCGAGGACCCCTCTTCTTCATCCTCCCCCGAGGTCTTTGCACTTCAGAAAAGTTTACAAGAACTTGCTCTAAAAGAAGATTCTGTGGTAAATTTTACTCATTAACCAGTCTTTAATTTTTTAAATAAGTATAGTTTTTTTTTATTTCATAATCATACTTTACAATTTCTAGGATTTTATACTGAGTGTTTTTGCCAAGTTTGCTATATAAGTACAAGTTTCTCAAAGAAATGTTAATCAAAATCACAAAATGTCCCAGACTTTGCAAAGTACACCTCTTACAAATAGGAAAATAAGATAAAATTAGAATATATTAAAAATTATAAGAAATAATAAATCAAATTCAGGGTAAGAACGATGAAGAGTCAGACCCATTGTCAGCCTTCAGGCAGCAGTGGCAGCGAGAACTGGAGTCGAGTCATACTCCGCAGCAGCAGTCACCAGTTAGGCAACTGAAGAAGCTTCCAGAGCCTGAACCAGAAGATGATGATGAAAGAGTAAGTTGTAATTAGTAATTCATGTTGTTATGAAATGTGTTAATGTACCATTCAGAAACACTAGTTAGACCCTAGTGAAAACCTTTTGACCAGTCACGTGATTGCCTTGTAAACACTTGACGGGCTAAATATACAATGTCTTTTGTCAACAATTTCACTATAAATTTGTCTGTACATCCATCATTCTTTCTATCCACATCCTTCTGTTTGCCTGTGTGTTACGCAAATACGCCAAAACTACTGTACTAATGGCCGAAATTTAGTAGGTAGAAAAATTCAATGATAATCTAAAAATACCACTGGAGTGGAAAATTCTGTATTGGGAAGAGAAATAGCACTTACGAAGCCTGCCAGCCTGCAGCATGAGGCGCAAACTAGCTCTTAATGATACGTATAGGCAAATCAATATGTTTGATGTCGTAAACAGAGCACTAAAAAGATTGTTTAAAGTCGGCCGCTGCGAAATCCAGACAACATCATCGTCAGTTTCCTATGTCAGAGCATTTAATTCCACTCCCGTATCAATCAACAAAAGAATGTTCTTTGGCATCGAAACGAGCAAAATTCCCTGCTCTGTCTTACGAAAATGACGATGATGTTGACTCTTTCTCGCTCAGCGGTTTTGCTCTTCAGATTTCGCTGCCGAGGTGTGCTACCACCATCAGTGTGCAATAAAATTTCATAGTTAACCAGTGCTATTGTATCAGGCAAAGCATCTGTTCCTCCGCGGCTGCGAGCTGGAGCGTCACGGACAGTTGTACGAAGCTGTGCAACATTACAAGAGAGCCGTGCAGCTGCGGCCCGACATCGAGCGCCGGCTGTACGAGGCCGGGGACTCTTATACTGCTGAAGGTAATGCCCCCACAAAAATCCATCTATCGACCAAAAAAGATAAAGACCAATGATGATGAGATGTAGTCTTTATGTAAGGACTTGCTGTCCCTATATAATTAAGCTGTGTTGTGTGTGGTTCCATAATCCTCTAGACTAAGGGAACACCCAAAAAAGCGGGCAGTTGCGTTCTTCTTTGAAAAATTTAGAACCATATTGCGTTCGCCGACCCGCCTGCCAATCGTGGCGATTATGGCAATATCACTCCAAAAAAAATGTTCTTTAGGCGATTTCCAGCAGTACAATTATATCAATCAATATCCTTCAAAATTATTGTCCTTGTTGCAATCTTTAGAAAAAGCGGCCTAAACAAAGCAGTAATAATAATAATAATATATTTATTTAGTATCAAAGTACAGGTTTCACAATAGAATAGAAATAGCAGTGAACGTCTTCTGGCTAAAATTATGATGTCGATCTCCGAATAAGCTGTAGCAATATCGCGGCGCTACATAACTACATTCCTGCTTTTGTAATAACTAATAATGTAACTTTGATACCCCAAGTTGAAACACCAGTGGAGGCAGACGAGCCTCGCCTGGCGCCCGCAGACGGCGACGACTACGACCCTGACAGAGACGGCGATCTCTACACCTGGATACAGAGGATACACGAGAGAAAGGGCGCCTTGTGCGAGCCAAATGTGCCTCAGAGGGTATGTCAGTTAGTGCTAATTGAAACCGTCATTTTAATCAATCATCATTATCAGCCTGTAAGAGCCCACTGCTGGACATAGGCCCCATACGGTCCTGCGCCAGTCTGATCCACTGTCTACCGGAGACCTTTACTACGTCGTCAGACCATCGGGCTGGTGGTCTGCCTACTCCACGTCATGATCGTAATCAATCAATCTCTTTAAAATTGTCGGGGTCACCATTTTCACAATAAATAAGATAAGATAAGATTTATGTTAACTTATCACACTCAGAGCTCCAAACTTGGTAAACTGTATCTAGAAGGGAACTAAGGAGTCCTTGGTGTCCTTTTACGTTCTGTGGGTTTCTCATTTGTTCTCATTTACTTGTGTGTAAGAAATTACCTTAACCGTAACCACGTATCTAGTTAATAAGACACTCCATAATGATTCATTGTATCCTATATTGCAAAAATGCTTTGAATTTGAGTTATCTTAGCATATGGAGTGGTTCCGTTTGTTTTAAATTAAGTTCTCAAATTACTTTAATCGCGTCGGGGTCACCACTTTGACAAAAGCAATGGAAGGCGCAGAATAGGCAGACCTCTTCACAAGATGGGCAGACGACTTGGTAAAGTTTGTGGCAGTACACTAGTTGAGGGTCAGAACATACCTTATAAAAACGCTTTATTGCCATAATAAACACAGAAATAAATATCATAAAATAATACTTCAGTAAAATTTTGATTTTAAAAAGGGCAATGGGCGGCTTTATCGCTGAAATCGATTTCTTTCAGGCAACTAAAGGTTGCGCAAGGTTAGTTGGAATAACCTATGTTTTACTTCTTTCGACCGAGATGTGTATATTATAATGTCAAACGAGCCAATTGGTACCAGGGTGCCCACATCTCCTGGCTCCCAAACGAGCTGATCCTGGAGCTACTCCGCTGGGTAGTCTCCCGGGACCTGGACGCGGCGTCCCTGGAGCGCGTGGCCTCGGTCAGCCGCGGCCTCTACCTCGCCGCTCGCCAGCCGGAGCTGTGGCGCGCGCTCTGTGTCAGGTGAGCTGGTGGTGGAACTCCTGGATACGCCCTGGGCTCTATCTTTAAGCTGGGCTCTAAATACGTGCTCCAGCGCCTCAAGAAGTCTCTCGTTACTTCTATCATTGCCAAGCGCTTCCTATATGGTGAGAGCCTCGTCCAGAAGTGACAAAGTCAGTCTTCGCCTCGAAGTCTTCGATCCTCGTGTTGACTCACATCAATTCTCATCCGTCAGGTGAGCTGGTGGTGATAGTCTCCCGGGACCTAGACGCTATCTTTTAATTGGAAGTTGTCTTTCAGACAGCTTACATTCTAGCCGTGGTGGCATAGCATACCACCAACTCATCTCCTCCTATGAATGTCGTAGAAGAAGGCATCTAAATAAATACCCGAGGGGCGAGCAGAAGCGTACTTCGTTGAAATACTTTAAGAGCCATGCTGTCATTTTTCCACCCCGCCCGCCAGGCGTAGCATTGGCAAATCCCCCCCCCTCCCCTCCTCTCAAAATGGTTGGTCCCGCCTGGTACTGTTTTAATCAGCTATTTGCATAACTTTGCTACATCCAACCACCAGCTTAGGCAGTTCAAGCCTGTGTGGGTGCCTGAATTAATTAAAATATTGAATGTCCAGCCACACTGGCTTGAACCGCCTTAATTCTAAAGATATTCAGTAGCTGTATAATATATACGACATGTTATTAAAATCCTTAGTACCTGGGGTCTGGAGTGTGGCACCCCGAAGGCCCTGGGCTTCCACTCCTGGCGGGAGATGTACATCAAGCGTCCAAGGTTGCGTCTGAACGGCTGCTACATCAGCAAGGTGATCCTACTTATTAGAAACATTATTTTAGAAATAATTGAAGGAATATTGAATTATATCCATCGAATTTCTTTGTTTTAATGTCAGACAGTTAAAAAACCATTTTTACACCATAATAACAATTGTTAAAAAGTTTAGCTTATACTAAGAACGGGTTTCCAAGAAGAAACGGCTCAAAGCTATAAGTCCGCCTGGTCCTTCGAGCCGGATCGGATTCGGCCGCAAGGGGGTTATAATGTAAACACCACCTTTTGTCAGCTTAAAAATGTTAATTTTTAACTATGTTGACTGATTGCAATAAATTGTAAATAACCTGTTCAAATACAAGTTACAGTAAAATCTCGCATTACACGTCTCATATGACAGTAATTGTATTGCAGACGTCATACCTGCGCGCTGGCGAGAACTCCTTCCAGGACCACTTCTACCGTCCGTGGTACCTCATCGACTACTATAGATACTTCAGGTTTGTATTCCGATCCGTTTATTTAACCGACTTAAAAAAGGAGGTTATCAGTTTGACCTGTATGTATTTATGAATCTTTGTCCGCGATTATCTCGTGTTTGGCTGAACCGATCCTGATGCGGTTTTTAGATATTTATTTGTTACATTCAGGAAAAGGTTTAAGTACCTATTTTAACCGACTTCAAAATAGAGAAAGTGCTCAGTAGATGTATGTATCAGTTTATTGAAAGCGAGTTCCTTTTTTGTAAAAAAAGAAATTATTTTTATATCAAAAAGCTTTTATATAACTTGAAATGTATGTATGTTTGTCCGGGTTAAAAATTGCACCTCAATTGCACCGATTGAGCTGTCATTTTGCATACACATTCAATGCGCCAGACAAACATAGTTAGTTAATATGACGTCATTAAAAATCCAACATGGTGGAAAACTCAAAATGGCTGACTAGTTGTTTCAGTTCACTTATACAATATGGGTATAAAATGAAAGGTCTTGCTGCTGAGAGTTACTCGAAAAACAAAATTAACATGAAATAAAATTACCTTCAAGCTTTTACCTTTAACTTTTTATGTTTTGCAAAGGTTTTTGTCAAATTTCATAAACAGTATTTGAGAGTATTGAGATTATTGATTTACTTTATGCATATCTATGGACGATAGTCCTATTCAAAGGCGATACGAAATTGAGCTTCTTACTACCGCAATTTATTGAAGACCATACGATATTAATGTAATGAATGCGAAAGTAATTCTGTCTGTGTGTTACGCTTTTACACATAAACTGTTAGACCGATTGGGATGATACCTACCGTTTGCTGACCTGGCTTCAACAGGCTACAAATACTGCGCCAGGCGATGCAATCAACTAGTTACAATAAAACACCGCTTAAATAAAACTAGCAAATCCAAATGAAATGAAATGAAATAATTTATTTACACTAGAACACGGTTATAACAGATGTTGTATATTATTATTATTTCATTTCATCCATGGAGGTTATGGGTACAAAGATATACAACAAACTACCAACAGATATGAAAAATGCGAAATCAAATGCTATCTTTATTAACCAACTAAAAAAGTTTCTAAAGCAAAATGCTTACTACTCTGTTCAGGATTTTTTATCTGAGTGAACACGTCATAATATCCACACCTTCTAGGTACCACTATCACAACTGAAACGTCCTACGTACTTATAATAAACAATCTAATGTAATCCAGTATAATTTAATGATAATTTTTAAAATAATTTTATTTAAGTATAAGATTAAATAATATATTATGTACAAGGCGCATTCTATTCTGCGCAAGGCTGCGGGTCCACGCTGGATGCAGGCCACCTGCGATCGGTACAGATGGAGAGCCTTGAGGGAGGCCTATGTCCAGCAGTGGACGTCCTACGGCTGAAATGATGATGATGATGATGATTATGTACATAATTCAATGTTTGTTTTGACATGTAATTCTAATATTATGAAATAAATGAATATGAATATGATAATTGGTAAGTAAATAACTTAGAATAGAGCCACTGTTCGGACATGGATAATTATTACCCATAAAAAACCAAGAAAACGGATTTTGATGAGAAATTTCGCGGGTGAAGCCACGGGCCACAACTAAATTACCTACTCTAGATGAGTATGAGTATCTGTTCATCACATCAAGCTTAGCCCGGGAGACAGAGGGGCAAGACAGACGCGCGGGGCGTACCCGGCATGCATCGGCCGCGGCGGGCGCCCGCGATTCGATGCATCAAAATTGCAACAATCACTCACTCAACTTACCTACGTGACTTGACTCGTTCGATCCGTCCGACACGTCGATCGATATACCGTGCGCGTACCTACTTATTGTCGCGATCTAACCCTTTGTATTGTGAATAATTCTTCATTAAACTAACGTACCTAAATTACAGTCCACTTTTTTATTGCTCTAAACCCCCTACCAACCTCGGCTAAGGCATTAGACACCACCAGTATCAGACGCGTTGTATGTAATGTAACCAAAAACTCCCTATTTAGGTTCTTCTCAGACGGCCAAGCGTTAATGTGGACGACAGCGGACGAGCCGGCGCAGTGTTTGCCGCACCTGCGACACCGCGCCCCTCCCGCGGCTAAAGGGCTCCCCCCGGGTGTCATGGCCGGACACTACCGGCTCATTGGAGACGAGGTGAGTGGGGGGAGGCCAGGGCCCGTAGACAAAGGTTGATTTTTTTATAGTTTTTATTAGTAGGAGATGATATTTTGCAAGAAGCGATAAAAATACAATTTCAAAATCACCATTGAAATTTTTATTATTTAATCTTAACAATGGGTATCCTGAAAGAAAATATTTACGGCACTGATCTGAATGTTATCGTTAAAGATCCTAACGACATTTCTGATACCTGAATCACACACGGATGAACCCGTTCATCGGTAAGAAGTAAGTCATTCGGGTAAGAAGGTTTGTGTCGAAAAATCCTAACCACCATTCCGGTTACAAAACTAATAAGACTATGTATTCACGTTAAGTGAAGTTATTATTATATTTATATTATAGCGGATATTATGTTATAGCGGATAGGTCCATCGACTTTCCTGAGCGTAAAAATAATTTATATACAGCGGATAAGTCCCAACGACTTTCCTGAGCGTAAAAATAATTTATATACAGCGGATAAGTCCCAAAGACCGTCCTGGGCGTACAATTGAATTTTGGTACTGCGGATAACTCTACGTCAGGACGGACGTACAATTACTTTAGTAGGTACAGCGGATAAGCCCGAACGACTGTCCTGAGCGTACAAAATAATAATTTCAAAAAACATATTTTTAAATAGGTATATGCAGGAAGGATTACCTTGGATCCGCAGAGCTGGCCTATTAGCAAAAGCTGGAGTTTCTTCAAAAGTTTATCACTATGTATTAACTTTATTTTAACCTTACACGTTTTGCACGTTACTGATTCACTTAAATCTTTAGAACGTCCTTTAGAAATCTTCCGAAAATATAATTTAATTTAATTTTGTGAAAATAAAATAGTGAACCGAGTGGCTCGAGCACTAAAATGCGACTGAGGCTCTGTGCGGGACGTGGTCGCCGGGGAACGGGAGAGTTATAAACTACCTTCAAAAAAAAAAAGTTCTCAAATATAGTGCAGAAGTGGCGAGACCTAGGCGGTACTACATGTGTTACCCTACTTATTATATTTATGTATGTACTAATCTCGAGGACGAAGCGCGAAGTATAATTGTAAAAATACCAACCATTCCAAAGTTTTGTCTACAAATTAAAAGCAATATACCAACCTTTCCATAGCTTTGTATTTGTATACAAGATTGTAAGCAATATCTCACAGTGGTGCTGGTGTGTTGGGACGTTTCCGGCCGCAGGTGGTGGTGGTGCTGAAGAAGCAGGGCAGCGAGAAGGCGCTGGCGGCGGGCCGCTTCCGCGCGCGCCGCAAGGACGCGCCCGACACGCAGGACCTCGTCTTTCAGGCGGTCAGATTTGTTTTATATTGTTCGTGATAAGTTTTGAGAAAATCTATCTATTTAGATCAAATCAAATTAATAATAATAATAACACATAATACTCAGAGCCCCTTACTAGGAAGAACCTTTATCTAGGGTGCCCGAAACACACAGAGACGAACATCACACCTAGACCGGAAACAAACGACCATGTCGTCCAGGCGACATTGTCGTAACTAGTCGTAAGGCAAGGCAAAAATTTGTTTGCCTGAGCCAATTAGTGGGCACCCTGAACTACCTCGCCTCTATCAGTATAGGATACTTTACGAAATAAGGTATCAATATTAATTAGATTAGTCTAATTGACTTTCAATAAGCGATATCTTGTATCCTGTATTGAATAAATCATTTTTACTTTTTTACTTTTTAAACATCGATATTCATCATATCAACATTCGCCCCGCCCGGGAATCGAACCCGGGTGCATACGCTTAATCAGTCCAAATCACTGCCAACTGAGCCACGGAGCAGTCATCCACACTTATATTATACTAGTCGACCCGGCGAACTTCGTGCCGCCTAACCTATTATTATGCTGTGCATGTATTTTACACATAATATAAACATTCCTCTTGAATCATTTAAAAAAACTGCATCAAAATCCAGTGTTTTGAGTCAGTGTTTGGTTTGGAGGCACTCGGTTGAGTATGCTACTCGGACAAGTCGTTCCCGAGTACTGATTTTCCTTGCTCGAGACGTTTTATACTCTGTGGAGCGTATATTTCACTGTCACGAAGTCAAAACTCAATTATCTTTATCATTTAGGAGCGGAGAACAATTTCAAGTTTCATTTTGACACTTTGAAGTGCGAGTTCGAGCTGCGACGCGACTGTGAATATCCGCCTTAAAACGCTACTCTTTACAAAAAACAGGAGCTGACCCTAAAATCAGTAAAAGGTCGTCGCAACTGGCAGCTCCTGTGGCGGCGCTACGCCTGCAAGAGCCGCTTCGGTCAGTGGAGCGCCTTCGAGCTGGCGCCCGGCCGCTACCCGCCGCTCGCCTTCAGCCCCGTGCGCGCCTACTCCGCCGAGGCTGATGCGCGGTTGCTCTAGGTATGTATGAGTGAGGGCCGCTACCCGCCGCTCGCCTTCAGCCCCGTGCGCGCCTACTCCGCCGAGGCTGATGCGCGGTTGCTCTAGGTATGTATGAGTGAGGGCCGCTACCCGCCGCTCGCCTTCAGCCCCGTGCGCGCCTACTCCGCCGAGGCTGATGCGCGGTTGCTCTAGGTATGTATGAGTGAGGGCCGCTACCCGCCGCTCGCCTTCAGCCCCGTGCGCGCCTACTCCGCCGAGGCTGATGCGCGGTTGCTCTAGGTATGTATGAGTGAGGGCCGCTACCCGCCGCTCGCCTTCAGCCCCGTGCGCGCCTACTCCGCCGAGGCTGATGCGCGGTTGCTCTAGGTATGTATGAGTGAGGGCCGCTACCCGCCGCTCGCCTTCAGCCCCGTGCGCGCCTACTCCGCCGAGGCTGATGCGCGGTTGCTCTAGGTATGTATGGTTCACGTGAAACTACGAATAATAATACTCAAGAAGCTTAAATCTCCTACAAAACCGCTTCGATTTTGGTTCCACTTACGCACACAAATTAACTGCAATTGCAACGAAGCACTTGCACATTCTCATAGACGGCGCTTGCTCGCTATTGGCCGCTTCGCACGCTACTTAAATCCCCTGGACGTAGTTCACTTACTGCACCTGGCAATAGGGTCACTAAGTCTAGTGATTCGTGGACTTATTGCACTAGGGTGGTTTGCATAGGGTCACAGGTTGAGTCATTAAGTCGACCGAGCCGAATTTTCCGAAGAAACAAAGTATGTAATTAATATAATATTTCTTTGTTCCAGATAAATTTTCTACTAATAAGGTTGTGATAATGACATGTGAGTTATAGTTAAGTATTCATAGTTGGTGTATTACTGTAAGAATAACTATATTACTTATGTACACTTTTATTTATTAATACAATACACTCAACTTAGACAATCACTTTATACAGACAATACTCTTCTGTTACTTTCAGATAATAATTATAGTAACACTCACACTCAGAGTCCCTTACTAGGTATAACCTGTACCTGTATCTACTAGTCTATCTGTATGACTGCTCCGTGGCAGTGATAATTAGGAAGAACCTGTATCTAGGGTGCCCGAAACATATACAGAGACGAACAGTACACCCAGACCGGAAACAAACATCGATATTCATCATAACAATGTTCGCCCCGCCGGGAATCGAACGAATAATTGAACTACGAGGGCTGTAAGATCCAAATTAAATTTCTGTAAATCTATATTTTTTAAACAAGAATCAATAAGAATATGTTATTCATTTTATTGCTCTAGTAGTCGACCCGGCAAACTTTGTAACGCTTTAACTATTACTCTGTTGTGCATATATTATACAAAAAAACCTTCCTATTGAATTACTCTTTCTATTAAAAAAAATCCCATCAAAATCCTTTGCATAGTTTTAAAGATATAAGACGCGGGTTTGGTTTATACTATGTATAGATGTCTGTACTTACTTATTAGTTGATTGAGCTTGCAGCTCATTAAATAATGACAAAGTTTTATATTTATATTTATTTGAAAATTTATCTGACACAAAAATGTAAATAATATTATTAAGATAGAATATTACCAAATTAAATTATGGCTTTGTCGGAATAATTCTTACTTACTGCATTGTGAAGGTGTCGGACTGTGCTACCATACCACTAATGCTGTACCTTTCTTTCCTACTTAAATGTTAAGAAACAGCATCTGTAAATTTGATAAATGTTTAAGGAATTGTGTTAAGTTAATAAATGTTTACAAATTTATATACAGTTTTATTATATTTATTTTTGAGTATATATTGTCACCGTTAAAGTGCGAAATACGTTAATGTGCACTTTATCGGGTAATGTGCACATTAACTGTTTATGTCAGTAAATGTGCAAAATGTTATGTGAAATTTCGGGTATCTGAACTTTACCTAGTTTATATGCGTATTACCAGCTTTCTCGACGTTAAAGTGCGGAAGAAAACTCCGACCGAAAATTTAAATCTAGGGCAAAACTGTTGGTTAGGTTAGGTTTGGCTTGTGATCAATAACCAGGTTTCCTGTGTCAACTGAAATCGAAGGCAACAGTTTTTCGAACTTTACCGTATGCTTGGTCGTTACTCTGCAGATTACCTAGAGAGATTTTGCAGATTACCTAGGTAATGTTTCAGAACAATATTTTATTTCGAACTCTAACGGATTTAGCCAGTTATAGTCTGTAGATTAACTAGTTAATTTGCACTTTAACTGAGTTTCGCACATTTAATTAGCGGTAACATTATACATATTTCTTGTAGGTTATAATAATTTATAGTTTGACATAGGTTATTTATTTAAAGATTTTCGTCCTAATTTCGCACTCGTCAGTGGTAAGGTAGCCCTTGAGGTAAATGTGCAAAGTTTCTTGAATGTTTCTGGAATGCGAGTGAGTTTCCTTAGCTTTGCTTGCTTTATTATCTACCACGAAATATACCTAGATAAAAATATAAATTATACTTGTATTTTATAGTTTTATTGCAAATTCGTAAATTACTGTATATTTGGCAGTTATGTTTGTTGATCTCAAACAGAAAGGCGGGGCAAACGTCAAAGACATTAGAGAGGGCGAAATTGGCCGCTCCCTTGACATTTACACAAAGTTAATATACATACATACCATATACCTACACTTAGGCCAGTACTTCATTCAACCTACCCACCCTAAAAAACGACTGTCCCTTAATAATTAATAGTAATAGCGAACGAAGCAAAATGAGTGGAAATAATAATATATGTATAATAACACATCACACTCAGAGCCCCTAACTAGGAAGAACCTGTATCTAGGGCGCCCGAAACACACACAGAGACGAACATCACACCCAGACCGGAAACAAACATCGATATTCATCATATCAATATTCGCCCCGCCCAGGAATCGAACCCGGGTGCTCACGCTTACTCAGTCCACATCACTGCCAACTGAGCTACGGAGCAGTCACATCAATAATAAGTGTATAAGCGATTTTTGGTGTAGCCTCCTCCACTGCAGTCGTCTCTCCACTCCAACTTCCCCCTTTATCTGCTTCATGTAGATCCTCTCGGTCTGCCCAGCCCTCTCCGTCCCTCTATTTTCCCTCCTATTATATTCTGTATGTAATTATCGTGACGTATTAAATGTCCTATCATTTTCCCTCTTCGTTTTTCTATATGTAATTGAATTTTGGTATAGTTGTAGTTAAAAGTGTTCTCGACAACATACTTAAAGTCCTGAGGACTTGGGGTAAAGCCTACCATCTGGGTTGAAGGTCAATTATCTAGTTTTTCTAGGTACATTTATAGGTACTTAACTTACCACCAATCTTGCCTGCCAAAGCTCGTCGCTCCACCTTTTTTTCGAGCGACTCGGTGCCTTTTAATATCTTTGCGGTATCCATTCTGTAGCTCTTCTTCGTCATAAGAAAATACATAGAGACATTTAAATACTATTAATTACTTTGTAGTATAAAATTATATTGGTTTTAAAAGATAAGGTTGAATCGCTTATCAGAGTATGTTTACTTTACTGCTTGATTTAATTATACTCTATGCGAACTTTGCTGTGATTTAGTTAATATAGATATTTGCATGGACGTAACACTTGTTATTTGGTTGCGTTATAATAAATCTGTAGTTTTTGAATGTTTACGACAAACAGGACTTAAAAAATATAGTTTTTAGTTAAATCGTGTAAGTAATTGTCTAATTAACATTGTCAGGATGATTTTATATTGAAAATACATCGAATCTGTACCCAATGGCAGATGATACAACGTTAACTCATGGTAAGTTACATTTTATACATATTTTATTCTCCTTAAAAGAAAATTATGAGGAATAAAATAACGTTCAAATTTTTGTTTATTTTATTAAAAAGCTAGTCTTCTTAAAAATATCGGTAGGTACAGTAGGTATCTTGGCTTATTACACTAACAAAAAACTACTTACTGTACAGCAAAACTATTGTACGACAAAATTTGTTGATTTTCTGTGTTCTGTACACCTGTGTTTTATGAAATACTTAGTTTAAAACTTGGATAGCAATAAAGATTCAGAATTAAGTAACTCATTTTGCATTGCTACAATACGTCTATGAAAATAATGAGAGATAAATTAATTATTTACTGTCTGGGAGATTTGTCGTGTATTTTTTAACATTTACATAAGCGGTCTCAAGGGTAATATGATAAACCGCAGACTCGCGTGATGGACCTAAAACTCACGCGTTCTTTTATGATTATTTAAATGTTTTCAAGAAAACATTCAGGACTAAGCGGCGGCGGATGACCTATATATCTCTTATAACTTGTATAAAACTATTTTATTTACTTAAGTCATTTATTTTTGCTTAGATTAGAGACTAATGGGAATTGTTAAACGGATATTTCGTTTTACATTAGTAAGTTATTCAATAAGCAAATAAGTACTTAAACTTCAATTAATTCTAAAATGGTACTATCATCATAACTCTTACTACTGAAACGTAGAATTCATTTAAAAGCACGCGTCCTATCCTATCCATTACGTAATTCAAAGCATCTTACGTGATATATGTTCTTCTATATTATTGTTTTATTTTTAAGAAACAGATTTATTTCACAGTTGTAGCGCCTTGGCCGTCGTAAAAGAATTCGCACATTTGCTGAATGAGCGGCAAACTCCAGTCCGCAGTTGATTTTGGAACTGTAAAGACATCCATTCACATTCGTGACGAAAAAACCCGCAATGGGTGCAGAAGTACGGGACAAGGAAATCTTTACCACCGATGAAAAGTCGAAAGAAAAGGAGGATGCAACTCCCTTTGAAGAGGCCCTAGACTTGACTGGCAAGTATTTTCTTTTTTTTTTATTTGTCTGTTCTAATTTCAAACTCGTACGTTAGTTGTCTATTATTAGACGACTGAAGCCCTGTAATAGCGGTGTGTGAATTGTTTTTCTTTCGTGCTTGCTAATTTAGTTAGGGTTTTCTTTAGTTAGCGACGTTTTTATTTTGTTTATTATGGGAAGCATCTTTATAAGAATGAGTCAATAATTTTAATTAAAAGCTGTAGACTGAAACACGTGCGGAAGCATTAAGATACATTTTTTTAATAAAAAGTTCGTTGCCGCCTTTATTATCTATTGAATTGACAGACATTATGCTTCTTATAATTATGAAATAATAAGTCATTCTTAATAACTTATATTTTAAAAAGTATTTTCATTTATGTAGTTTTATATGCCAATTAGAAAATTAAACATTTTAGAAAATATTGTATATCGTCATTTGCATTGTTAGGGATAATTTATTAATTTTAGATTTGATTAACTGAGGTACTGTCGACGTCGACTCCCTTTCCTATGACATTATCACAGAGTATATAATACTTAACCAGACAATATAAAGAATTTCAAAACATAATTTTTAACACAGCTTTTAATAGCAAGCCAGCGTATAGCCACAGAATACCTAATAGGTATAATAGCGTACTATAATTACGTTTAACGTACGTACGTACACGAACGTTAACTAACTAAATTGGGTAGTACGTTGTTCTTCTGTATGATCTGATAAACATTTACTGCTTTTGAAGTATCTGAATTGAAAATTAGCGTAAAAGTAATAGAACAAGTCAACGGTTGAGCGCAAATGCGCTCATTAAAAGTATCAATTCAGTTTCTGATCAAATTTTCAATTCAGTTCTATACCGGGTGTTCTTGAGAAGTGGGCAAAAAATATGGGAATAATATCTTACAAGTTGTAAGAGTTTTAATTGTCTTAGTCTTGTCTAGCAACTTCGTTAACCATATTTCTGTTGCCACGCTTAAAGAAAACCACAATGGTTAACGAAGTCGCTAACAAGACAATTACGAGTCGATCGTTTTTAGTTAAGAAACTTGACCCCCTGGGTTTATTTTGATTCGTTTAAATTTTTTTTTAAAATATGCGTCAATATTTACTTGATCTGAAACTCGACCATATTTGCAAAATGCTTTTCGTCCTCCAGTGCAAAAAGTCAATACAAAAAAAAAACCAAAAGGGTTCCTCTTAAGTCTTTAAACGGCCATAGTACGAGTCCAGGCTTTGAACTATTCGATTCACAGTCTTACCTATTAGTTTTTTCGTAATCTGCATTTTTCGTCATCATAATTTCAGCCGACAGTCGTCCACTGCTAGACATAGACCTCCCCCATAAATCGCCACAACGATCTGTCTTGAGCAACCCTGATCCAATGTACTCCCGCAGCTTTCACCAGGTCGTCATACAATCTTCTCTGCCTTCTCAGCGTCTTCCGGTTCACGGTCGCCACTCGAGAACTTTTCGGCGCCAGCGACCATCTGTTCTTTGCGAAACTTAACAAATTTTCGCCTAATACTTCCAGGTATGGGCAAGTACAACTACACCCTATTCGCAGTGAGCACAGTCCTGTTGCTCTCTATGGCCTTGGAGATATTCGGGACCAGCTACGTGGTGACGGCTAGCAAGTGCGACTTAGGACTGACCACGGCGACCAAGGGGCTCGTGGCTGGGATGCCTATGCTGGGTAGGTTTGATTGGACTTCGTTTTACTTATATTATTAACTAGTCGACCCGGCGAACTTCGTACCGCCTAACCTTTAACTTTTTTGTGAGCGTATTATACTTATAAACCTTCCTCTTGAATCACTCTATCCATTAAAGAAAACCGCATCAATATCCGTTGCATAGTTTTAAAGATATAAGCATACATAGGGACAGACGCGGGAAGCGACTTTGTTTTATACTATGTATTGATGATGATGATGATGAATGAATGGTTTATCATGAAATACTTCATCATCTCAGCCGAGAGACGTCCACTTTTGGACTAGGCACCACAGATCGCCCAATAAGCCTTAACAAATCGTTTTACTACCTTGTGAATGGTCTGCCTGCTCTGCGTATTCCGGTACACAGCCGCCACTCGATAATTTTTCGACCTCAGCGAACAGATTTCATTGAGCTTTATACAACTTAACTCTTTGGCATATATCGGTTATCTCTAGATCATGCATGCAGATCTGGAGCCAATTCAATTACAATGACAGTATTCGAAATGGTACGGTATGTGTGGTACGCCACCCACCACCCACTAGCTTGTAAGGTTTAGGCTAAGCATTCAATAAACGTAATTCATCAAGAACGGTTGTATCACTTCTCGACACCCAACTTGCGACATCCTTACAACTGCTTTTCTTAGGGCATTTGTACTGCAGTCGTGTTTAAAAATCAGCAATGATTTTCGAATCATGTCACTGTCACCGAATTTCCATTGTTCATTTTGTTAAGTAACTTAAGCAACGCAGGGAAACTCTAAGATTAGCCTTTTCCACTGCCCTTTTAGTGACGATAAGCTTTCTAATAATAATAAGTGATAAGGCACGGGCCTTATTCAATGGCCTTTAATAAATTAGTTCGTCTATCATACACGCGACATATTAATAAGCTGTAAACGTTTTTGTAATTCTATCCTATTAAACGATCGTGATATATTGACCTCTTCTATTGATGTGCATTGTTATCTTTAGTTCTTTTTACTATTGTTAGGTATGTATGTTATCTGTTCCCTAAGATCAATCTATATAGTAATATTATAAGAGGAAACATTTGATTGTTTGTTTGCATTGGATAGGCTCTGAGACTACTGAGCCGATTTCAAAAAATCATTCACTGTTGGGAAGCTGCATTATTTCCGGTTGATATAGGCTATATAATATTCACATAACTTTTCATTGAAAAGCAAAAAAAGTTGCTTGTAGATGAATTAATAAAGAGTACAAGCATATTCCTATTTAGCCACTCAGAAATACTTGACAGACCTATCTCGGCCTGGTCCTTAACGTATTCCCAGGAATTTCCAGAAAATACAATCGCTTATCGTCGGCATACGAGAAGATCCGCCTATCAATCAGATTCAAATTACAAAGATTATTTATGTTTCCCAAAAACAAAGTAGGTCCCGAAACACTACTCTGCGGAGCACTATAAATAATGTCTTCCTCACAGCTGGTGATATTGTCAATATAAACAGATTGCTTTCTCTCAGAAAGGTAATCTTTTAGAAGTTCTATTGGAAAATTCCTAATACCGATATTTTCCAGTTTGCGTATAAGGATAGGTATTGATACCGTATCAAAAGCCTTTTTTAGGTCTAGAAAAACGGTAAAGCATTTCTTTTTGCGGTCTTAAATTTGCGAAGTACGAATTCTATCTTCAGTGGATTCTTCAGTGGAGTGCCTAAAAAAAATTTCGACGGTGACAAAATATTAAAACTATCTAAGTAATAAACACTGATATAGGCCTGTAACTATCACCACTTTTAAACATAGGAGTGATCAAAGATTGCTTTAGTTTTCGCGGGAAAACACCTGTAGCAAAACAAAAATTAATTTCCCGTAAGTCGCCTTCTACACATAAAAGGAGATGTAGTGCTTTTCTCTGAAGTCACCACACGCAACAATCTTGCTTATAAACTTATCAATTCCTCTTATTTCCCAAGGCATAGTCCTCTCGTCGCACCTGTGGGGCTGGTTGGCGGACACGCGCGGCCGCCGCTTCGTGCTACTCCTGTCTATGAGCGGCGGCAGCGTGTTCTCTCTAGCCTGCAGCCTAGCGCCCGCCTGGCCAGCGCTGGCTGTCTTTAAATTTATGGCTGCTTTCTTGTAAGTTTTATTTTACTGCAATAAGACACGAAAGTCGTTTTCCTGTATAAAACGAATGACTGCAACTTTTGTTTGCGCCATTGTAAAAATGTTCGTATTTGTAGCTTTTTTGGAGCCCTAGATACAGGCTTTATCTAGTTAGGGACCTTAAGTGACATCATCATCATCATCATCATCTAAGCCAAAAGATGTATCAACTACCGGACATAGGCCTCCCTCAGACATTGCCATACTGAACGTTTTAGAGCGAACCACGTCCAGTGTAGTCCCGCAATTTTCACCAGGACTTCTGAACACCTTGTGGGAACAGCTTGTACCTACTCTGCGTCTTACGGTGTTCGGTCGCTACTCGTAATTTGTTTAGTCCCAGCGACCTGGAACTTTGTTTAGTTCTTCGAGCAATGCCCTGCCCATTGCCACTTAAGTTTTGCTATTCTTATAAAATAGTTGTTTTATCTAACGCAGACAAAGACAGTGTGCATTACATATTTATACACACAAGCGTGGCTCACCGTATTGTTAAATTACAGTAAGCTTCGGTATTGCAATAGGTACACATTACGTTATTACAGCGCGTCGGCAGCTAACGCGGTGACGTACGCGCTGCTGGGCGAATGCTCGCCGCGCGCGCGCCGCAACACGCTCGTTATGTACCTGTCCAGCGGGCTTATGTTCGCGCAGGCTTTCATGAGTGGTTTGTACAAGTAGCTGGGTCCACACCAAGCGAGCCAAGACGATCCGATCGCGCGCTACAGCTGCAAGCTCCAAAGAACTATTGATCCAAAGACTATTGGTCCTTAGGAGCGCGGTGAATCGCTTGGTGTGGACTCAAATATTCATCACAACACAACTGAAAGACCATGTAGTATTGGACATAAGTCTCCCCCATAGTATGTAAAATAAAATACTCCGCCGCCTGGTACCCTCTTCCGACGACGATATTGACATAAGCCTACGTCATCATGCTTAGACTGAGCGATAAGGAAATAAAAACACGCGCGCTAAAAGTTATGTTTGTGACGTAGGCCCGTGTCAATCTGGCACGAGACGACCAGTTTTTTGGACAATGGGTCGCCCTCGTAGATCGCCGTGCCGACCTTCATCCAGTGTTAACGCGCAACTTTCAATAGTTATCGTGCGCCCTAAACTTCAATACCAAATAACAAGAGCTATTTTGTAATACAGAAAAATCGGAAGTGATAGTCCGTCCTAGACGTTCGTCTTACCACCTTGTGGGAAGTCTGCTGCCACAAGTACAAACATAACGAGATGAGCAAGGTACACTTATATGCCCGTTTTTTAATGATCTATGAATATTAAATACCAACAAAAAAATTGGATTGTTTCCTTTTCACGATAGTATAAAAACACAAACTCGGCTAAACATGGGTCCGGCTCTGATAAGCTGATGCCTCTGCCTAACCCTTCGGGGACTAAAGACTAATATGTTATGTTATATTTTTTCTCCTCAGTCAATGCATTCCCAGTTCTTCGTATGGATTTCGACTTGCCGATCACATCCACGTTCCGTTACAAGCCTTGGCGTCTGTTGCAGCAGTGGTACGCTGCTTGGTTGGCGCTTTCTGCTGTTCTGGTAATTTCAAAACAATTCTGTATTACTTTCTTTCAATCAAGCGACGCTGTCGACTCTTCTTCTTCATCTTATTCTATTCTGTTGTAGGGGCAGCAGAATGCCTGCACATAGCTCACGTATTTCGAACCATTGTACGTTTCCCCACATTTATTGGAGCCACATCATCAAACTGCAGGATGAGGCCTGGATGCTCCAACAGCTCAGCTAGTTTGTTCAGTTGAGCTAAGGATGAACTAAACAACCTATATTGGACGCTTAGCTTTATAATGTACTAGTCGACCCGGCGAACTTCGAACCGCCTAACCTTTAACTTTCTTGTGAACGTATTATACTTATAAACCTTCCTCTTGAATCACTCTATCCATTAAAAAAAACCGCATGAAAATTAGTTCCATAGTTTTAAAAATATAAGCATACATAGGGACAGACGCGGGAAGCGACTTTGTTTTATACTATGTACTAGTCGACCCAGCGAACTTCGTACCGCCTAAACTATTACTATGTTGCTCATGTATTATACTTATAAACCTTCCTCTTGAATCAAATTATCTATTAACAAACACCTCATCAAAATCCGTTGCATAGTTTTAAAGATATAAGCATACATAGGGACAGACGCGGGAAGCGACTTTATTTTATACTATGTATTGATATTGATACTATAATTAAGTTCTAATAAAATTCTAGTTCTATTAGCTAGCCTTTGTATTATACTAGAAATATTATGTTGTCTCACGAGCGCCGGTTTGTGTAAGTGTACATACAATGCCTCTGGAGCGCTCAGTTTTGGATTACGCAAAGAATGACAGTGGGCATTTACCTACATAGCTCACTCGTGCTTGGACCAAACTTCAGTAACTATTTGTACCACAGGTGCTAGTGATATTAAAAGAAAGTCCCAAGTTCTACGCGAGCGCGGGCCTTAGCGACGACGCGGTGCGAGTGCTCGCGGAAATGTTCGCCGCCAACACCGGCCGCCCGCCTGGGGAATACCCGGTAAGATTATCTTACTAGAAGTGTTCAGTCTATTAGTCGAAAAGCAACCTGTTATCTGCTACATTGTATACCTAAATAATTCCCCTATTCATAAGTCAAAGTCAAAAGTCAAAAATGATTTATTAAATATAGGATACAAGAAATCACTTATTGAAAGTCAATTAGACTAATCTAATTTGTATTGATACTTTATTTAGTAAAGTGTCCTATACTGCTAGAGGCGAGGTAGTTCAGGGTGCCCACCAATTGACTTAGGCAAACAAACGTTTGCCTTGCCTTACGACAATGGTCGCCTAGAGACGCCCCAAAACGATAACATTAATATTTATTAAATGCTTCTTAAAAAAATTACCCTAACAGAAATCTTAATTTCAAGAATTCGATGGGAATTTACTGATAAAATACTCCCCAAACAGCTTGTGTTGTATTTGAAATTAAGGTTCCTTCCTGAGTAGAGGCGTTAGGTTAGGCATACATTAATAAAATAATTCCTGAATATATCACGGCAACGCGACATTACAGAAGTTAACTGCTCCGTAGCTCAGTTGGCATCGATGTGGACTGAGTGAACGTGTGCACCTGGGTTCGTTTTCCGGGCGGGGCGAATATTGATATAATGAATATCGATGTTTGTTTCCGGTCTGGGTGTAATGTTCGTCTCTATGTGTGTTTCGAGCACCCTAGATACAGGTTCTTCCTATTTAGGGGCTCTGAGTGTGATGTGTTATTATTATTATTATTAACTTTAAATAATTTTAAACTCAGATCAAATGTGATGATATCTTGGTTCCAGGTGAAATCAGTATCGTTCCAGGAGGCTAATAGCAGCACAAAGCATACAAACGTTCTCCGGTCAATGTGGGAGCAGACCGTGCCGCTCCTCCGACCGCCGCTGCTGTTCAATACCCTTGTGATAACTTATATTGTTATACTTGTCTATGCTATGTAAGTAAACGAGAAGTAGAGCCGTAGCTCCAACATCGCAACAATCGCAACAAGATAATAATAATTATAAAGAAACTGAAATGTCACAGTTAAATAATTAACTTAAGCCTTGGATGGTAGAAATGTTTATGTTGATGATTTTCTAGATGTTGCTAAAGGATTCGATACTGTTTCACTTTAAATAATACTTAAAAAATAAGAACCAATGCATCTGAATACAAGGCTGTGCACTTGAGTGGTTTCAATCATATTTAAACAGACGGCAGTATTTTTAAATTGACAATGATAAGCGCACCCTCAAAGGGGTAACAGGTGGGATCCCTCAAGGGCATCATCTAGGTCCTACATTAACTATCATGAAAAGTGACAAGATAAAATATTGACCTATATCCTGTAATGTATTAATTTCAGCTTATGATTTCGATTGATTGATAGCTATTCTTTATATTGCCACTCAACTTACGCCTGCCCTTTTACATTTTAGCAGATTATGATGATTTTGTATCGGTATCAGATCGCCAGCGTTCCTTATGTGGACTCCGACGATAGCCAACGCGTACTCCCGCGCAATAGCTTCGGGCTCTGGCGCCAGCTTTTGCGAACTTCTGAGGCCGCCGAGCCAGAGTCGAGACTACAACAGCACTGTTGTTTTGGAGGTCTGTTGGTATTAAATTGTGTGACTTCTGTTTTTATTGAAGACATATCAAGGGTCTAGACCCTACATACAGGTACCTGGTACCATACCTAGATACAGGTTCTACCTGCTGAGTTAAAGGCTTTGAGTGTGATGCGCATGAGTATATTTATACTAATATTTATGCGCACCGCGGCTTCGCCATCGCAATTTCCCTTGAAACAGCAAAATCCCTGTTTTATGTTCCTATGGGATTTTTGGGATAAAACGTAGCCTATTTCCTTTCTGAGGCTCTAGCTAGACTATATGTGTATAAAAAATCAGTCAAACGGTTCAGTAGTTTTGGGTGAAAGCGAGACAGACAGATAGACTGACAGAGTTACCTTCCCAATATATTATACTAGCTTTCCGCCCGCAGCTTCGCAAGCGCTTTTTATAATAAAAGTGAATAACTGGTTGATTTGTTTCTCAGAAATATAGGGAAATCATTTGTAATCGCACCAAAGCCCTAAAGAAATCATAAAAAAGCAGTTTACCTTTACAACAGTAAAATTTGGTTTTTCCAGTTCCCGTATAGTATATTCACGAATTCATGTCTTTGCTAGACTTATATTCCTTACGTTTCTATCTTAAGATGTTTGGGCTGAAAACTTAAATACTCATTGTTCCCTTTTTCCATTTCAGGATACCCTGTATTGTATAAACAAACTAACCTATATGCTTCATCTCTGAGGCTAAGCTCTGAGGCTTCACTAAAAATCCAGTTCTATTGTACCCTAATTAGGTCTACTCAGATTCATCATCATCGTCGTCCTAACAGATTTTCGTTCATTGCTGTAAATTTGCCTGTCCTACAAGTAGCCATAATTACCTTTCTTGCGCGACCCTTATCCAGTTTACTAACATCACTTTTTTTTTCATACAAACTGTTATACTCTGTATCAGCACCCGCAAAAACTTTGAAAACACGACCTACCCTATTACTTTATAAGGAAACCTAATGTTCGCCATACATATTGTATCAAGGTCTCCAGGACTAATAAACGCAGTTATAATGTCATATTTCATGTTGTAAGTATTATGAGGAGCTTATTTTGAAAATTTTAAGATAGCGTCATTACTTTAGATTTTAGCAAAAAAAAACCTGTTTTACCCTGAACTAAGGGGCAATAAATATAACCATTTATGAGGTTTGTAATGTAAAGAGAATCTTCAGCGTAAATTTCAACTTTCTAATCATAGCAGTTTAGAGTCTGATACAAACTGTTAGATCCTGTATACGGCGGCTCAGTGAAGTTATTCCCATATCCCGTCTTTGTGAGACGTAGGCACCCAGAATCCGCACACTCACAAATGATTTCGCAATCAGCGCCCCCAAAAACCTAGAAAACGCCACCCATATCGATTTTTAGTACAAATTTATTTCCGCCATCTTGGATTTCAAAATCGATGTTTTTTGTGTAATAGCGTCCCTTATAACCTAGAAACATCACTCATTTCAATTTAGCAAAATAAGGAGCGGTTTCGGTTTTTCATACAAACTTTAACACCCTGTATCATGGCTTACAGGACTAATTAACGCAGTTTTGATATCATATTTCATGTTTTTATATAAAAAGGAAAATTTTGAAAATTTCAAGTCTCTAGTGTAATTAGTTTAGATTTTAGCGAAAATCATATTTCATCCTGTATAAGAACTCAGGGGTAAGATATAAAAAAACTAAAACCATTTATGATGTTTGTAATGCAATGACAATATACAGTGTAAATTTCAACTTTCTAAACCCAGCAGTTTAGGAGTTTCATACAAACTGTTACACCCTGTATACGGCGTCCCGGTTAAGTTATCCCAAAATCCCGTCTTAGTGGGTGCCTACGTCACGTAAGGAAGCTACTGTCCAAATTTCATCTTTCTATCTTCTAGTGAGTGAGTGAGTGAGTGAGTGAGTGAGTGAGTAGATCAGTGGTATTTGGATTTTATATATATAGATTGTGTAGATTACAAAACTCACGGCACTCCTGCCCATTTTTTCTCTTCATGTTTGACAGTAAGTGGCATCAATCTCTCGTTTTGTTTCAGTCAGAATGCGTTGATAAGGTGGAGGATCTGACCTTCATCACGTTGTTCGCATTCTCTACATTCCTGGCCGTGCTGAACGCTCTCAACTCCTATCTCATCAAATACATTAGTAAACGGTAAGTTTTAAACTTCTTGTGAGGATTTTTTTATTCCTTTAACGCATTATTATTATTATGAGCCTGTGCTGTGTCCTAATGCTGGGCAAAGCCCTCCTTTACCTTATCACCTCCTTACCTATATAATATGTATATGTCGTGGCCAGATCGTTAAATTGGCCACTTCATGATATGGCCGGCCATTTCATGAAAAGTGATTTTTTCATGAAATGGCCGATTTTCGTAGGCCAGATCATTGAAATGTCAACGTTTAACGATTTGGCCAAGTAATAGCATGACTATTTCATGAAATGGCCAAATGTTAGCGATCATATCGTTGAATAGTTAAAAATTTCTCCGCTAGTGGCGCTGTTGTTGCATTTGTGTTGTGTGTTTTGATTAGTTAGTGATTTCAAAATTGAGGATGAGAGAGGGCCTCATTCTTTAGAAATTCACTAATTTAGCAATATTAGCATTTATTGTATAAGTAACATACTTACTTATATTTTCCAATTTAAATAATTAATATTAAAGTACCTACATAGTACAAACATAATTAATGTTAAGTGATTATTTGATGTAAGTAACGTTATAATAAATAAAAAAATGATTAAGTATTATCTTTTTTTATTTCACCTTTATATATCACTCTACATTCATGATTTGGCCAAACGTGGTTGGCCAAATCGTTGAACGTTGTCATTTCAAATACATTTCAACGATCCGGCCAACGAAAATTGGCAATTTCATGAAAAAATCATTTTTCATGAAATGGCCGGCCACATCATGAAATGGCCAATTCAACGATCTGGCCACGACATATATATTAATTTATTAGTGACCCTGTATCCTATGGATATCGTATCGTAAAAGACAACTAAGGGAACTTTCGAAGGACAGGCAGCAGCGATTTTAAGCAAAAATGGTGTTCGATGCTTGTCGATTACTGACAGTTAAAATGGTATCAACATTTGGCGCGTCGTAAAAAGGAACATAATATTTAATTGTTTTGTTAAATAAAAATATTTCTTACCCCTGAACTTTTATGTTTACCTTTTTTATCACGCCTCATTCACGGCCTTCTTAAAGCATATTACGGAACGTCTACATGTTTATCTCCCTAGGTCAATGGTAGTGTTAATCCACGCAATAGGCGGCACATGCGGCGTGGTGCTGCCGTGGGTGACCAACATCCACGCCAGCGTCGTGGTGTTCTTCCTGTTTCAAATAAACCTTGTTGCCATGGGGATCACCACTGGGTTCACTGTTGAGGTCTATCCTACTTATTTGAGGTATGTTTATCATATATCTTTAACTAGTCGACCCGGCTTACCTTTTCCTTCGTACCACCTTACCTATTACTATGTTGTGCATTTATTATACATATAAACCTTCCTATATATATTTTTTTTAAAAACTGCATCAAAATCCGTTGCATAATTTTAAAGATATCAGCATACAAAGGGACAGACGCGGGAAGCGACTTTGTTTCATACTATGTATTGATGATAGTAGATTTGTATAACAGTAAGGTGACAATAGGCGACCTTATCGCTAAAAGCGATTTCTTCCAGGCAAACTGTTCCTTTAAGAAAACCATGTATCTTTAAGAAAATTCGCGGAGACCGGACTAACTTTTTTGTGGTGAGGCCGAGAGTGCGTGACAGATAAGTCTGCGCGTAGTCAATATAAAATCATTTAGCAATCAGCCATTTATGTTGGATGGAGGATAAAGTAAGTTTAAAGCTTGACCGTAGCGATCTACTATGTCTATGGTAGGTATACAGTGGCGCCACCCACCAACCAGTCACGCACACACAGACATGTCTTGCGCGCACTAGTTTAATTTTCAATGAACTGTTGCTTGGAAATATTATATTGAGCGCCCCGCGCCATTTCGCCAGAGCATTTTCCCCTCAGATTTTCCCTTAAAACATCAAATCACAAAAAAAAAAAAATTGCCTTAGTTTAGAAGTTTTTTTTTTTTTTTGCGAATGGTGCTAGCATCGCTGTAAACTGGCTCTTAAGTAGTTTTACTGGAGGTCTAAAATATTGTCTATCTTATCTAACAAGTCTAGTTCTCTGGTTTGTTGTATGGTAAATACGTGACATTCAGTCCAGTTTAATTTGACGTAAGGTCAAATAACTAAAATGTTCTTTAACTTTTTATGAATAACGTTATGTAGTATCGATAATCAGTGTCTGACGGGGCTTGGTGTTGTCTCAGGGCGATGGCGGTGTGCCTGACGATGATGATCGGCCGCGGCGCGTCCTTCCTCGTCATCAGCTCTGTGGGCGTGCTGCTGGAGGGCCACTGCGACGCCGCCTTCTGGGCCCTCGGAACCGTCGTACTATGTCAGTTTTTTTTTTACATATACTTATTTCAAAAACTGATGTAATTACCTAATTTTAGTTTGATTATTTTTCAAAAGAGAAAAGCAAAGCGTTTTTTTTTGGGCAAAAATCGCAACCGAGTGGGTGCCAACTTGCCAAGCGATGGAAAACGTAAGCGTGGCCGGCCGAGAAGGAGATGGCGGGATGATATCGATTCCTATCTGTCCGACTGGATTCAGGTGGCACAGGAAAGAGACACGTGGATACAGAGGGTGGAGGTCTTTGCCCAGCAGTGGGACACAAATTAGGCTATAAAAAAAAAAAAGATAACAATTTGAAATACCGAGAATATATTTTGTTATATTTCTTCTCCTTCCTTGAATTGTTGACGACCTGTATGCTGCTGTGCTACTAATTAAATTATCTTACAGTCACCACCTACGCTTACCTTAGGCAGTGGTCCCACCGCCGACTATGAACGAGAAACAAATATAACTATTATTACATGCATCTCTTTCCTTTACACGGATTGTTTATTTATTGTGCGTTTTTTGACCGAGGAAATCGCTGATAGTTGGTCGTTTCTCGCTGGCTTGGCGGTGGGACCACGGCCTTATGTTTGGTTTGCTTAAACATAAAAATCATAATGTTGGGAATAACTCAATACTCTTGGGATTCGATATGGGATTGGAAGCTGACCAATAAATTCCAGAAACTTTACTAAAGCAATGTGGGTCAAAAATTTCATCATTTTGCATTGATCAGCTGTCAATGTACAGGAAATTATGGTTTTAAGAGGACAGTATAGCAACGCAAAAATATGAAGAAAACCTTATGCTGTCGCCCCCTAACCGCAACCATGCAACAGAGAGAGAGCTAACTTTTCGATGAAATTTGCGTTTCGTGGGAGAAAGTTTTTCACTATTAAATCTTAGAATATCACAATGATTTTGATCTCGCTTTGTCGCTTCAGCATTAAATGATCTAGGTTTATATTTTTTCCTTATTTTTATATGCATTGGTTTCGTAGAACAAACAACTTTATCCGAACAATTTTTTATCACAAAATCTCTGTATTTCAGGGGCCTATAAGTCCTTATCTATAGCGAATTTTGCAAAAAGGAAAAATAATAAACCTAGTGTTAATTAGTGTTACTAACATACTATAACTTCATGGCGATTGGAAAATAATGAGTAGTGGAAAAACTTTTACTCTTTTTGTATGGACGCGTTCGGGGTATACGGTCCTCTTAAGATTTCGACACATATTGCTTTGGGAAAGTTGTTGTATAGTGTGCTGAATAGTTTGATTTATTTCCGTCTAGTTAGAAACATCCTGTAACAATGTGAAATTGTTGCAGCTGGAGCATTAGTGGGCTTGCTGCTGCCGAAAGAAGTCACCCAAGATGAGCCCTTACCTACTCTACCCTAGTATAATATTCAATAATACCCCTTGTGAATTTGTGCTCGTCATTACGTCTGTAAATACTATTTGTAAATATTTTTGTAAATACATATTTTTTTATTTATGAATTCAAAAAAAAAAAAAAAAGACAATCGAATCAATTTTAAATACATGATTTAATTCATTTACACATCGTGAAAATTAATATAATAATATTCAGACTAAGTTAGAAAGAAATAAATAAATAAAACAACAACTAATGACTATTATAAATTTTATTTTTGTTTATATATATATTATATAAGTTTATGTATTTTGTTTCATTGACTGTTTTAATAATTTATTTACATCCTTGCGGGTTTGCATGGCGAGCGGGCGGCGGCGGCGCGCCGGCCCTGAGCCCGGGGCGGGCGCGCTAGATGAGCCGCTCGCTCAGCCAGATTCATATGTCGGGGGGCGGAGAGGGCGGCGGCGGGGGCTGCGGAGGCTGCGGCGGGGCGGGCGGCGGCGGCGGAGGCAGCGCCGGCTCCGTGTCCCGCCGCCGCACCTTTCCTCTCAGCTTCTTCAGCATGGTGGCCTGCGGGCCAAGCACACGAGTGACGATACCGCGCGGTCACGGCCCCGCGCCGCCGCCGCGCTTCGATTTCTTCAGCATCGTCGCCTGCACACACACACACGTCACGGACCTCGCCCCCCCTACCCCGCTCTCCCTCCCTCGCACGCTCTCCTCCTCACACTCGCACAGCGACGGCGTCATATTTAAGCCCTCCGCAACCCAACATTGGTCTCGCGCAAGATAAAATATCTTCGAGTTTTCAGAGTTTTAAGTAAGTAAGTAAACTTAAGTTCTGTTCATGCAATAGAAACTTGCTATTTGGATTGTGTAGGGCCGGGTTAGGTATGTCGGTATTTATAAACTTAGGTTAGTTTAGTTTATAAAACTTAATTGTAAATTGTAAACTTTAAAAAATAAGCTTAAAGGCTTAAAAGTCTAAGAAGCTGATGTGTTAATTTGTTTAAAAAGAAAGCATTAGCAAAACTACTTCTTCCATAGCCATTATGAAAAAAAAAAAAAAACTAATCCAGAATCCCTTACAATCGGTTTTTCGAGATGGAGATTAAATTAAATCAAAGTAAACTATTACCGTTACTTCACGGCAACCTCGGATTTTTTAACCGCCGTAGCAAGCCTAACAAGCTGTTTTTAATAAATCTATAGAGCTATAAATGAACAGAATGGCCGTGGTGTCTGAGCGTGATGATTTTATAAATACCGACCATATAGACATCGGTCTTTTAATGCAGTGTTGCGGTGCGAGGAGTGAGTGTGCTCGGGCGTACGTGACACGGGTTCGACTCCGAACGGGGCAATTTACACAGTATTTTATTTATTGCTTCCACATTCGTCCTGCCAAAGCATGCTTATAAACTGTTAATACTTATTATATTTATATTTAAACTCTACTTATTAGACAACACAAAGGAACCTTTAACCAATAAAAGGCACCATTAGAATCGGGTTATTTACAGATCCTTCCGTTTAAAATTCGTTTAAATTCTAAAGGTTTTAGGTTCTAAATAAGGCTAACGCTTACGCGCGAGTCTATTAAATCCATATAAAAACAGTTTTGTAAGACTGCAAATAAGCCATGTCTAATAATATTTTAAGTGCTATTAGCCGTGATTGTGGAAGCAATAAAAACAATTAAAGTTTATCAAAGACTATCTTTTAATATGTATCTACAATTTTTGTCATGGTAGAATGTCCAGCCATAAATTTTTAGTTTTTGAATATGTATGCAAACTTGGAGACATGTCTGCTTAAGTTCTTTGTAAGTCTATAAAAATAGATAGTCTCTGATATTATTTTAGATTTATTATGTAAGTAAAAGTATAATTATATTTTAATTGAAGTAAAAAAGTATTTTCTTTTAAAAGTATCTGATTGAACGGTACATGAACTATCCCCTTAGCCAAAAAGCACTTTCTACAATCTAATGCAACAATAGAAAACCTCATAATGTAGGTATGAGATGGAAATCACTCTTAGAAAAGTTTTCTAAAGAATTTGTCATACGTATTTATTTCTATTGTCGAAGTACTTAAGATTGTAGAATATATTTTTTATCTAGGGCTTGGTATTTCTTTGGATTTTAGTTTTTTTACAAATCCATTGATTTTAATTACGAAATTTGACCCCCGGAACTCTATTAGCTACGCGCTAGCTGTATTCATAGGGCTTATTGTCGTTCTTTAATCGAACATCGAACTAAAAAAGTCAATGACCATCTGTCAAAATAATAGTATAGTAGTGGGCGCACCGCGGCTTCGCCGGCGCATTTTCCTTTGTTACATCAAATTCCCAATTTTCCCGTGGGAATTTCGGGGTAAAAGTCCTATATGTCCTTTATCAGGCTCTAAACTCTCCATATACATACCAAATTTCGTTCAAATCCGTTCAGTGGTTTTCTCAGAAAAGCGAGACAGACAGATATACAGAGAGACAGAGTTACTTTCGCATTTATAATATTAAAAGTATGAATAGTACCGATTTTTAATCCCCATTAGAGAACGACAATGGGCCCACAGTTATTTTATAAAAAGCCTAAATGAATAGTTATATAAGAGTGAATGTACCTTGAGAGCCGACTTGAGGACGACGACCTCGCTGGGCGCCGCCACCCAGGGCTCGCCGTCCACCTGCACGGGAATCTCGCTGCGCAGGTTGATCTTTATATGACCGCCCTGAGGGAATGGAAGAACAGAAGGTTTAGTTTACCGTGCACGTGATCAGATATATACTTAAAAGGTATGTACTATTCTAATTACGTTATTTTTTCTTTAATCTACATAAGGGTACGTTCAGATAACAAGCATTCAACGCGCGTTTTGTTAACGCGCGTTTACAACTACGTATCATCTTATTCAGGCCGTACACATGCGTGTTGTACAGTGGCGGTCTAGGAGGCCGTAACAGATTTGTATATGGTTTCAGCAGCCCGAGACTGTATTGCCAAAGAACAAGAGATATTTTGCAATACAGGGCACGTCAACGCGCGCTTTGAGATCATTGTTTTTATGTTTATTCAGTTTATTTTTTTATAAGTTTTGGTTGGGAGAAACGAGCAATTTTTTTCTAAATTAATGTGTTGACTTCAAATCTAAAGCTACAATTGATAGACGCATTACTCGGGCTTATATTTCAAAAATAAAACCGAGGAAATGTTACGATTTATAGCAACACGATGGAAAAGATCGTCACAGGGATCGTTGATTTTTTAGGGTTTTTTTTTTAAAAAGCCATAATTTTATTACCACAGGGTCTATTTTTATTTTTCTGGTAGCTGTAATGACTTGCTCTACCTCCTGCTTCCGGTTTATCGTCGACTTTTGGAACATCCTGACATAAATTTTCCAAAATATTTTTTAATCATTTACTTACTCAGATTATAGTCCCACTCTCTCACCTGAGCTATCCTCATGGCGCCGCGGAGGCCGGACTGGATCTGGCCCAGGTGGACCACCCCGGTCACGCCCACCACCTCCAGCATCCCGTCCCAGTGGTTCGGCTTGCCAAACTGGTCGTCCTTCTCAGGACCCCAAGGGTTGGCGCCGGAACCCCAGCTGGAATCGAAGATGATAAATTTTGTTTTTGTTGATTTCATTCCTTGTTACAAAACTTTATATTTAGGTAAACAACTTTGTTACGTATATACCAAATTTTATTTAAATAAAAAAACTAAACTCTGCGTTATCGAAGCAGAAATTAAGAGATCCGCAGCAGAACTAAATTCACATAGATTTAAGTGGCAATGGGCAGGGCACATAGCTCGAAAACCTGGAGCCGAAAAGTTCTCGAGTGGCGACCTCGAACCGGAAAACCGGATGAGGATTGCTCAACACCGGTTGTTGTGGCGTTCTGTGGGGGAGGCCTATACCCAGTAGTGGACGTCTTCCGGTTGAAATAATGATGATGATGATGAAAAAAAAAAAACGAATAAGAGGAAATTCAAGTGAAACTTTTTTTCCTGTCTCTAGAAGTTACAAGTCTTCGTCTACATTTCTTGAGCTGCGTGTAAATGTACCCCCTCACCTAAGAATGTTGAGTATGATGATCCCCTCGACGGCGGGCAGCTCGACGTGCTTCCCGTCCACCTCGAGGCGCACGGCCTTGTGCAGGTCCTTGCACATCTTGCGGCCCACCATCTTGCGCAGGCCCATCTTCACGTACACACCCTTGTTACGTAGCCTGTCGAGTTATTGATTCGTCGTTATAATATACTAGAGGCTGCCCCGCAATTTCACTCGCGCAGATTTCTCATAAGCACCAAAATCTAGTTTTTTCCCATTCCCATGGAAATTTCGGGAAATCCTTTCTTAGTGCTCACCTACACTCCCTAAGGAACCTACATGCAAAATTTCAGCCCGCTACGCCCAGTAGTTTCGGCTCTGCGTTGTCTGTCAGTGAGTCAGTCAGTCAGTCAGTAACGGAAGAGTTTTATATATATTGATATACTTTTAATTTCTTCTTCTTAAATTATTAAGACTAGTACGGCCATATTTTAAGTAATACTTTTCGTCCTCTAAGAGTTTCAAAGTCAATACAAAAAAAACGCAATATTGCAAAAGCGGCCGTTTTACAGCAGCAGAGATGCTGAGCGCATAATGTCTCTGTATTCTGTAATGAGTTTTTAACAACCAATAGCATCACTTTACTCGCTGCTAGGAAAATAAAGTTTAGGTAGGTAATAGTAATTGGTTGGTAATTATAAGGCATTCTATGATGGTGATATCACATTATGCTGCAAAATCAAAATAGGCAAAAGCTGGGAATTTATCTACTTTTTCGTCGCCAAAAAACGTTCTTGAACGGAACGGAAGTGAAATTCACTGCTTTGACGTATGAAACTGTCGATGATGTTGCCTCTTTCTCGAGCAGCGGCTTCACCCTTTAGATATCGCAGAGGAGATGTGCTACCACAATCAAAACATTCCTAGCTACGCATCTCTGGTCAGAAACACACAACTAAAAGTCCCAAACAAAACTGACCTGCTATTAAACTTGTTAGGATTCTCCTCTCTAGCGTTGTGGAAGTCGAGGCAGAGATCCGCGTCGATCCCGATCCCGAAGTAGTTGTTCATGACGAGGATCTGGGAGTTGTCCTCGCTCTGGGAGCCTGCGGTCACAGACGCTGCAACGGTCAATGGGATCAGTCGGCTTGGCAGCGGCGGCTTTTTAGACACACCGGAGGATAGGTAGATGAGAAGAATTAAGCTTTAAGATGATCGTGAGTGAGGTGATCAAAATGCAAACAAATGACTTTTATTGTATGGGTCTATAATTGTAATCGATAGCGCATCTTCCAATACTAAGTAGAGATTACTTCTGGCGTGGCTGGTAAAACTTAAACTCTCTCAAACATTCATTGAATTGATCACAAAAAAAGAAATGAAGTGACTAATTTAGTGACTGGCGAAATTACCAGCCTCTATGCGTTCGCCCGCCGTTTTTAGAGGGCTATTTCAATCGTTTAACCCACAGGCTCAAGGAAAGGTGTCATATCCAAGTAGTTGGCGGGAAAAAGGATGAAATGGAAGAGGAAATTTCAGTTTGAAGAATTAGAACTAAAGGGGAAATGACAGGCGTAGGCAACCAGATGGCAGCGACATACGCTCGACGGAGTATGAGATGGCACAAGCCAGGAGTACCTGTACTTGAGAAAGAGTTGGCTGAGTTCAAGCGAGTGAATGTTCGCTTAGAATGAAGAGCCAAGAGAAATCCAAACTCCTTACCTGGCAACTGCTTAGACAGCTGCTCTTTAGGTTCGTCCTGCTTGTCCTCAGGATGGAAGACGACAGTCCACCGGTCGAGGCGGATCTCCTCGGCGTCGATGACGTCACGGAGGAGCGACAGCGGGTCCTCGCAGCCCGTGTAGCCGGAGCCCCAGCGGAGCACGCGCGCGAGGTCGTTGCCTGAATATACCACGTCAAACTTGTAGCTGAAATGACTTTCTTCGTACAGTAGCGGACACAGACGGCGTAACACTTTTATATTTAGTCTTGCGCCCTAGACTATAATACCAAGAGCTGTTTTGCAATACAGAAAAACCAAAATAGTTACGCCTTCCATGTTCGCCACTGTATCTACTTACAAATAATCTATTTTAGCTTTGCCAGAAAATACAGTAAAGTTTCAACAAATTTCTATTAGAGTTTTTGTGTGACTTTATAAATAGTCTTTGACCGACATTCAGGTTCTTTGAGATCTAGATAGGTATATCAATGCACATGTATGATGATTAGCTACGCGCTTTGAGCTACGTTTGCATAGCTAAGGCTACGTTTGCGTAGCTACGCTAAGTCCGACCTACATCAGCGGTCGGTAGAGCACTATTTGCAGCCTCATCATACTTAAATATAATTGACGGACGCACTCTGCTAGACATAAATCTCCTCATATTTTCACAAGGACTAAAATTTTGGAGGGAGTTTGCCGTATTCACTACGCTTGACAGGCCGATCAGCAACCGTAGTAAGGCTCTTCCAGTATTTTAACTAAGGATGCTACTGACCGGTGCCCAGCGGCACGATGGCACAGGGAGGGTTGGAGCACTGCGAGTCCTGGCCGACGTTGTCCAGGCACTGCAGCACCCAGCCGATGGTCCCGTCGCCGCCGCAGACCAGGATCTTGTAGTTAGGAATGTGACGAAACACGTATAGCCTGCAGATGGAAAAATATTCTTTTGGTCAGATATGAATATGGGTTTAGTTTTAGATAAATTATCCTTTAATACAACCAAGATTTTATAATGTTTGATTAATAATTTAAAAGGAAAAATATCTTACCCAGGCAACGGGCCACCGTTTTCCAAGTCGAAGACCTGGTAAGGGTTCAGGAGCTTCCGGAAGGAAGAGATGAGCTCCAGACCCTGGCAGCCGCCGGACTTGACGTTCACGAAGACCAGGAGCGGCTTCACCGTCGCCGGGACCATCGATGGTTCGATGCTGGGTAACAGCATCACTAGCGAGCGAGAAAGATGAAGATAAAATTATGTAAGGGTCATCAAAAGTTCAAAGTTTGTTTTAGCTAACTGCCAACTAAATGAGCTCCTCTTCTTTCAAAGTTTTTGTGTATTTTTATGAAATCATCATTTTAGCCAAAGAGCCACAAGGGGTAATATTTTAGGGGTGGTTTGCCACATATATCGGCATAGAATACCCCACCCAATCTCCTTCCATTGGTGTTGTAGAAGGCGCACAGCTGCAGGTTACGCAGCAGCGTCCTCCGTCAAAAAACTCGGAGAACCAGTTTTATAGCGAAGTACGCTGCTGCTGTTATGATGCTTAATAATAATAACACATCACACTCAGAGCCCATAACTAGGAAGAACCTGAATCTAGGGTGCCCGAAACATATATACAGAGACGAACATTACACCCAGACCGGAAACAAAGATCGATATTCATCACAACAATATTCGCCCCGACGGGAATCGAACCCAGCTGCACACGCTTACTCAGTCCACATCACTGCCAACTGAGCTACAAAGCAGCTATGATACAAGTACGAACCTAATAAATGCTTATCTTCATATTTGGCCTCTCGGAGCGCGTAGAGGGCGCGCACAGCCTTGCTGGCGTCCTCGTACGTGATCACCATCGAGCCGTACTCGTAGTATATCGGCCCGATGGTTGTAAACCTTTTATCTGCGGGGCAAGAAGTGAAATTATAGTAAGGTATCTTCTAATATATTCTATCTATATGTAAAAATCAATGGCTGTTCGTTTTAGAACGGTCGATTTTGACAAGTTTCTCGAAGTCTAGGGAAGGTTTCAACGGTGAGAAAATATGGAAAGAACACTATTCAATAAGAATGATTTAACATTTAATATAGAACGTTGCTCGGATGACTTGGAAATTGGAAACATCGCCATGAATTCAATTAAAATTGATCCCTAAGGCTGTAAACATACCTGAAAATCATAGAATTTAAGTATCAAGAAGATAATTTGTAAGTTTGAAACACTTCTTTTCGACTAATCTTCTGAAATTTCAGTGTTTCTCAATTTCGTACACCAAAGTGCTCCACGAAGATACTTTCCAGGTAATCGAGACAAATGGATTAAGCTGTTAACAAGCCAGAAACATCATCCACTCACCAGCTCCTAAGAACTCCATAAGAATATTCTCGTAGTTTCTCTCAGACAGCCCTGGAGGCAAGGAAGCGACGAACAGGGCCAGGGTGGGCCCGTGAGGGTCGCGGCGCGGCTGAAGGTAGAAACGTGCTAACTCCATCCTGCGGACTGATTCGCGAGCCAGCCGCACCACGATGCGCCATGGACGCTCGTCCTCCTCCAACACTCGCTCTGATACTGTTGAGGGAGTTATTGGATATTTAGATGTGGTGCTTATGGATACTTTTGTTCTCAAAGTAGGAACATGGATTTGAGGAACCCTCGCACTTGAATTTGATGCTATATGTTACTAGCTTAAACTGAACTTCTACCGCCTTGCGTTCTGAATCTATATCACCCGGGGATAGTGAAGCTTTCTAACAGTGAAATAATTTTACAAATCGGTAGTTTTTTCAGAGCTTTTTCAATGCACAAAAGCAAATCTTTCGCCTTTATAAGTATAGGTATTTAATGTAACGCACGCTTATCTTGGAAAGTAAGCAGGGGAATGTGTGATGAGAGCGTTACGAAAAGTGTGATCGGTTTAAGTATGTCGTGTCTACTTAATATGTATATTGTAAAGGTTTCGGCATCAATTTCCAAGTTTTAAGGAGTAAATGTCTACAGAACTGATAAGTTAGTTGGCTGTTGAATGTGAGTAACTATCATTAGTCTCACCTCCCCGATCCAGCAGGATCTCCGAGCAGCGGTAGTCCTGGCTGGCAGTGAGAGGGTCCAGCCCGAAGCGTTCCAGCGCTAGTGCCATCAGGTCGGCCACAGTTTGCTCCCCAGCGATCGGAACTGTTACGAAGGTTTCTCCGCCGCCCGCTATGCGTCCGGGGTACACTCTCACCTCACCACTGCCCGACTCTAGTTCCCTGTTAAAAAATATTTCGTCTTCTACTTATTTGTTATCTTTAATGGTATTAGAACAGCTCTGCTACGAAATGCAAAGAACCAAACCGCGTTGGAAGGAGACAAAAGATCATAGTCGGTTTCGTTCGTCAGTCTTGTTTCGCAGGCAAAGAAGAACGGTGGCGGTGAAACAGAAGATTTTGTAGCAGCGGGTCTGGCTCTTAAAAAATTGCAGCGGAGGTTGGCTTTTGCTACCACCATTCATTATACATAATTGCTACGCGTTGGGATATTGTAAAACTCTAACCAGCGATACACGATTTATCATTGGATCTTCAGCCAGCATAGCATACTAGAATTAAGTTGGATTATATCAATCTAAAACCAAAGTAACTTAGAACTTACTTGAAACGCAAAAAGAGTGCGGGCCGTTTATTGGGAAGCCTGGTAACTCTTGCAAGGGGATTAGGATCCCTCAGCGGCGGTTCATCTCCCGCCAACGCGTCAGTCAGTTCAAACTGGTCCGGGTCTCTGGCCACGTGGAATGCTCTCAAGGCTGCGGAGATCAGCTCCCGCTCGTTCCAGTTCCTTCCAACCACGACTGGTCGGTAGAGTCGCCTGGACCAGGCCGCCTCCCCGTCGTACACTTTCACTACTTCTGTGGAAAGGCGCCGGGATCACCTTGGTACGGTTTTGTGTGATCGGTTGATGGATGATTTTCGTTTTTTTTTATGAGCGAGATAAAGAGTATTGCTAAGGTTGGAAATGTCATAGATTAAAATATGTCTTTCAACAAGAAACTTAAAAAGTTCTAGAGCGGCGTCCTCTCACGGGAACGCAGAGTAGGCAGACCCTCCCCACATGGTTGGTAAATTTACCAGGAGAAAAACCATTTAGGAGTTTTCCCGCCTAAAAAAAAGGCCTACAGAGTCCACACTGGCCATATTCAATCTTTATACTATTAAAAACTACCTTTGCAATCAATGTAGTAATTTAAGAAAATAGAAACTCTGTTAATTCTATTGATTGCAATAAAGAGTATTTCTATTCTATTCTATTGTTCTATTCTACCTTCATCCCTGTCGTCAGGCGTGCGGTCCCGATGCTGCTTGTGATCGGGCCGGTGGTCCTGGTCGGCTGGAGCCCCCGTGGAGCCGCCAGCGGAGCCCGAGCGGCCCTCGCAGCCCGAGCTGAACTCCTCGCTGACGGAGCGGGCTGTGGAAGAAATTTCTCATGGTAAGCCCTCCCGGGCCCTTTACACGGATTTTGGGAGATGACGGCACGAATTGAAAAGGTTTTTGTCAAACGAATATTAGGTGAAGATGAGAGTTAGTATGGGTACATGGTTGGGTAGACCTGTTAGTATTCGTTATTATTCTATCAAAAGGTTTGCGTACCCTGCTTGAGGTGATTGGTAACATCCTCTGTTTTTTAGTGATGTTCAATTGTTTATTAAGCTGGATTTACTAACTTTCAGTTAATTCAATTATTTAAAAGAACATTGAGATTTGTTTTATTTTATTTAGGAATTTTACATGGAAAACTGCAAAGGATAAAAAATATAATAGGTTTTATCAATCACCCCATGTTATAGTTTTCTCACCATCACTAGAGATAGTTTGTGTTTTTTGTTTGTTTTAGAAATAGCCTAGAGTGCTAATTTACCACCACCAAAACAAAAGTTTTCTAGACTATAATTATTTTGATGTTATTGTTCTAGCGTTTAAGGCACTAAGTATTAGGTGTACCCTAGGTAGTTATTTCTACTTTGTGTTAAACAACGCAATTTAGTGTGGTCATATCATATTATGCTTAATTTAAAACATTCTAGTATAAAAATATGCAAAAAGTGTATTCGTGAATACGTTTGCTCTCTATTTCACACAAAAAGCGATGTCAGCTTGCAAAATAATGATACTGAAATAAAAAATACTTAACTAGTTTAGTTAACCCCCCAAATCTTACGTTAAAACTAAGTTTTTGATTAGTCCGGTTTACCTTGTTGAAGCACTGCACCATAACCGTTCTTGGAGGCATCGCGAGATACTCTGCTTCAAAAATTGCAAACAAAAGAGGGGAAATTATAGATACTGAACAAGACTGGCTCAAGAGCAGTGCTTTGAAAAATATTGAGTGTGGAGACGTGGTTTTATTCAGAGTTTATGGGGTCAGTTTATTTAATGAAAGCACATAGCGAAAGCAAAATAAAAAGGTAGTAACTATGTAAAAAGAAGTGATGGTGGCGGATATTGATGGCACATTTATTGAATGGACTTGTCAGTTTTTAATGACACATTTCATTTGGTAAGAAACTTTAAAATGTTTCAATAAATTAAGAGCCTTTGAAAAATAACAACAAGTTTCAAGTCTATTCAATAGCCCACCAATTTAAGAAACATGCAGGGTCATCACAGGGGTACGTCAGATGGCATACCTCTGGAATAGGGCGGCGAGGCTCCGTGGTGCGGGGCACAGGCCGCGGGCAGCAGCCGCCGCGCCAACTGCACCAAGGACGCCGCTCGCCAGCCGCCTTCGTGCGCTGCCGTCCATCCAATAAGCGCTCACCATCGGCCAAGCGCCGACCACGAGCGGACCAGCGACCGAGCGGGACTGGTCTGACTCCGAGTCAAAAGTGCCCGAAACGAATCATTTGAATTACGAAGGACCAGTTAACGGTCAATTTTGAAGTTAGAATAGTTAGTCATCCCGTGCGGTCGCCTATCCGTGGCCCTACTGCTAGGCCCACATGTGCCGCGATGTCCGAACACATGCTTGAGGAACCTACTAAACTGATAATAAAGCGAGAGAAATTCATGACTTTCCTATTAACTACAAAGCTGATAAATGACTGTGAAATAAGAAGTGCACAAATTCGATGATTCTTAAGAGTAGATAAGTGGAATTATAGAAAATAATCTCGTACCCCGAAAGAACAACTAATGGAGAAGTTAAAAAATGCAGTCAACAATGCAAAAGAAAGCAGTGTGTATCGAATTACGAGGCACATGTGGGGGGATGGGCTGTAGCCTGAACGCTGTATTCTAGACACTTACGGCAGCCGAAGTCCCTGTGCGAAGGCTGAGGTCTGACTTGGACCCCGATGATGGCCTCCATGGGGACCTCCGTGCGGGGGATGGAGACCGCCGACGGAGGCAGGAAGATCGGCTGCAGCATCCCGAAGTTGCATTCTTCCGGGATTAGTGAACGACATCCTGCGTGACACTGTGGAAAAATTGCAATAATAATTATAAACTTGATGTATTCTTTCTTTGATAACTTCTATAAAATTGAGGAGACAAGGGTCGATATTTGCTATGCCATGCAAAGCCGCTGATAAGCTACGGTTGACTGTTGTTTGTTTGAACCATATCTTGTCTTTTATGGCTGAAATTCTTAGTGTTTTACGTCTAATCGCCCAAGATTGAACTGAGACATGTCGTCCTAGAGTACAGATCATCTTGGCTGGCCCCGTCTCATACTCCTTCGAGCGTAGGTGTGCTTTACTGTTTTGAAGTCGGAACTTGACTGTCTGCATCAATTTGAAGCGGAGATCGATTTAAAATTACATTTTGACTTTTTGGAATGCTAGCTAGAATCCTATTCCAAGGTTGCTTAAACATAAAGGCCAGAGCTTCAAACTTGACCCACCGTGCTACCACACCACTCGCAGCGGTACCCAGTCAGGCACTCGGCCGACCAGCAGGCGCGGCGGCAGGCAGCACACTTGCTGTTCGCCGGCAGGTTCCCCTCGCGCCAGTGGTGCACGTGCCGAGGCGAGCTGCCCACGCAGTACGTCGCATTCTCCCTGCAGTCCGCTGCTGCGAAGTCTACGCACTCTCCGTGCACGTAGTACTCGCATACTGGAATTGGTTGTGAAGATTATTATTAAGCACGCTGCTAAATTTTTGTAGCGGGGCTGAGGGCGTTCCATAGAGCAGGCTAGTTGCGAGTAAAGTAAGTAAATGTCCGAGCGAGCTACTTTTAGAGTTTGTGCGACTGCAAACTTGACCGTAACCTTTTAAAATTTAAAGAGGTTTGTGTAAACGAGCTGTACATTTAGCTAGAGTCTAGTGAAAGAGCAATTCAATATCTCACAAGGTAACTTTGAATCTAGCTGAAGTCCTCTCTCCTACTACACGTCAACCTATCTTGAAATGAGTAAGTGCTCACTGTGCTGCTGTTGTTTAGGCCTGTTGTATTTAAAAACGTTTATGAGTTCATTAAAGCGTTTGTCAAGAGACGGCACTATAGCGTCGCGCTAGAGCGTCGACTTATATTGTACTATGACATTTTTACTCTGTCACACAGAGTGCCCGGCGTCAGAGCGTTCTAGCGTCGGCGCTCTGTGTGACAGAGTAATACCGGTCACAGTACATTACAAGTCGACGCTTTTGCGCCGCGCAAGGCTAGCGCTCTAGCGCGACGCTATAGTTTGAAAAGCCTTCGCAAGCTGAAAAGAAAATGGCACTGGTGCAATAGCTATTATGATATTCATTAGCATACTCACTCATACAATGCAGCGACGGCAATTCATCGAGCCGCTTGCGGCACACCGTGCAGAACTTGCGCTTGTGGTGCGTCGGCTCCGACCAGCAGTGAGCCACTGGGTTCTAGAACAAGATAATCAAGATTTTTCAACTGAAACTTGAAGCTCGCGTGAGGTGGTGGGGAACTCGTCTACCCGCACGCACCATCAATCGTTTCTTTACGCATTCAAGGTCAAATTTCAATTAAGGTGTTCAGGTCTGTAATCTACAGTCTGATTCCAGGGATGTGAGTCGCTAAAGGCGACTAGCAAAAATCGAAGGACTGGCAGCAGCATCTTTCGATGAAACTACAGTTCACAAAAGCCATATGTAGGTACTGCGATCGCCACAAAAGCCATACAGCCGTTAAGGCCGAAAAAAGCCGAAAATCATAATGAAAAGGTTTGTTTTTAAGCGTGGCGGCTAAAAAACACCTTTTCATTATGATTTTCGTAGCGTAGGTTTATGTCCAGCAATGGATGGTTCGGCTGAGATGATAATGATGATGTAAGAAACACTAAAGAGCCACATTAAAGTTAATATTTAAACAATGGTTTTCTTCTAATGCTATAATTTTATTTAAACTTCCGTAGGTTAGGTTAACTAGGTTACCAAGCTTATTCTAGGGACTTAGTTGAATGATGGAGTCACTTACTTTGATAAGGCTCGGCGCTACTCCGCAGCATGGCGTCACCACCTGCCCTACACACCTCTCGTGCACTATGAAGTTGCACACTGAAACAAATTATATACTTACGTGAGGGAGGACCTGTCTGTGTCTTGTAATAATGATTTTAAGGCAACTAGTTAGGGACTAGACCAAAATCATATTTAATATTCATCTATACCAATATTATAAAGAGGAAAGATTTGTTTGTTTGTTTGTTTGTTTGTAACGAATAGGCTCCGGAAATACTGAACCGATTTGAAAAATTCTTTCACTGGTAGGAAGCTACATTAACCCCGAGTGTCATAGGCTATATTAGATTTTCAAAAAAATTAGGGATCCTTACCTAAACTCAAATAATGTAACCCAAGGTGCAATATTTTTTCCGTTGTTTACATATTTTGACAGGTGGTTTGTTGTTGTTGGTTGTTTTTTATTCAACCATTCTGGGCAGCCAAAAGAACATAGTCTATAGAGCCAAGTCTTTTGTAGTATCTTATATTCTATGGCGTAACGAAGTAAGCCGGGAAAGCTCGTACTTAATAATATTATAAATGCGAAAGTGACTGTGTCTGTTTGTCTCGCTTTCCTGAGAAAACTACTGAACCGATTTTAATGAAATTTGGTATATGTATAGTTTAGAGCCTGAGAAAGTACATAGGCTACTTTTTACCCCGAAATTTCCACTGGAAAATTGAGAATTTGATGTTTCAAGGGAAAATGCGCTGGTGAAGGCGCGGGGCGCCCTCTAGTTACCTATATTATTTAAAAATCTTATCTACCAAAAACCTAGATTTTGGAGTTTGTCAGTTTAAAAAAATATTATTTTTCCCACGAGTTGGTCTTATGTAGAGCAACTAAATAGCCCTAATTTTACAGCGCCATGCAATCGGTTGATCAAATCATCGCGGCTGAGCGGCCGTTTGGCCTTCAGCAAGGTAGTGCAAAAAATGCATACCACTTTATTAAATTATTTTTTTTTTAAACGGTTTCATAACCTTAACTTTGAATAGGATCTACTTAAGTAGTAAACTTTTATTTCCTATTTGCTGCATGCCCTAACTATACCTAACCTAAGGTGTAACGAATTTCTATATAAATACTTAGTAAGTTATACGTATCCTGATCAGGTAAAAACGCATTAAGAATACAGTTGTAAGTTGTAGCTATTAATTTACTACAAGAGTAATTTCCCAAAATCGGTTCAAGCATCAAGTTCAAATATGGAACGTGTGAGAAGAGATCCGGGCGGGCGGGCGCGGGGATCGATACAGCCACGCATGCGTACAAACAGTCTTGGTACTAAAAGAATGTTTATAATGATTCAACTTCAATCGGGATAGTTTTTCGTGTTCACTTGCACTTTTAAACAAGGACGCGAAACCCTTTAGAGTCCTTATAACGATACTAGTCTTAGTGGCATAAAAAATCATCTAAAGCAGGCAAAATAAAAAAAATGACATCCTGTGTGACACCATATAATCTTGCTTAGTATGTTTAGGGCACTGTTTTGTAGACCTTAGTTTAATGAACTAAATATCTACGATAACTGCCTAAAGTGGCCAGGCCACTTTCAACTACACTTTAGTAGCTTTCTGTAGGTCTTTAACCTAAAAGCTACACAGTACAGTGCCCTGAAAATAATAATCAACATTATCATCTAATGTCAAATCATTTTAGATATTTGCCATGTTTTAGAATTATAATTTTTTGCTTAGGTGTAAAATGCCTCTTAATTTTCAAAGTGCCCCTTTTCTGTCGACGTCTATATTTAGGCGGTTATCACATTGCCACGCAACACGCAGCGTGGCGCGTGAATGCGTATTCTAACGTTGATTGTTAGTACCTCCATTTGTTTAGAAACACGCGCAGTCCAATATGTGCGCGTGTTTCTATACAAACGTGCGCGCGCGTAGTTGCGTCGAAACGCAACATGCAGCGTGGTGCGTGGCAATGTGATAACCGCCATAAACCTTTATTTTCTTTTTTAAGGTTATTCTCCGTCTTTTCTCGATCTGGTCCACGTTCGTTATCAATATATATAAAACTCTTCGTTTACTGACTGACTGACTGACTGACAGGCAACGCAAAGCCGAAACTACTGGGCGTAGAAAGCTGAAAATTGGCACGTGGGTTCCTTGGGGGGTGTAGGTGAGCACTAAGAAGGGATTTCCCGAAATTCCCACGGGAACGGGAAAAAACGGGATTTTTGTGTTTATCAGAAATCTGCGCGGGAAATACCGCGGGGCAGCCTCTAGTCTATTCTATGACAGTAATTTATATCACCTATAATTATGTACAGTCACGGACTAGGAGGCCGTAACAGATTTGTCTATAGTTTCGTCAGCCCTAGACTATACTACCAAAGAACAAGAGCTATTTTGCAATACAGAAAAACCGGAAGTGTTACGCCGATCGTGTCCGCCACTGTACATGGTACATCACATGTATATTTTCAATTCAGTGAGCAGTTAATAAATAATACACAGTTAGGGCTACCTCTCTCTAATGGATGTCTCTCCCTTTCATATACACTAGCTCTACCTTCATGATATTTTGACAAGATACAATATTTTTTTAATGGGAACCTTCAATGAACTGGCTAGGTACATAAACTAAAAACTTCCTCTTCTACCAAAACCTTATCCTGAATGTATCAAATATTATTCTGAAACCGCTTCAAAATCGGTTCAAAAATAAACATACATACATACATACAAACATAAAGGTCAAACTGAGAAGCTTTTTTTTTTTAACTCGGTTAAAAACACTAGTCAGCGTCAGCTTGTTAATTTTTAAACGAGTGATATTGAAACACTTTGAACCTCAGAAGTTTAAGAAATAAACGTTAAGTTAGGTCAACGCTTATTATTAGCTTAAAAAACTCTTTTCCTATCATCAATACATACCTAGTAAAAACAAAGTTTCTTCCGCTGTCTGTCGCTATATACCTATGTTTAAATCGTTAAAACTACGCAACGAATTTTGATGCGTTTTTTTTTTAAATAGAAATAAAGGTTTACCTAGGCAACATTTCGCCATCTCGCTGAATCTTTTGGTCTGTGTGAAACCTCTGGGAAATAAGCCTTATGTATATGTTCCCCACACTCAGATACCTATGTTTCGCCTAGTGTAGACTCGTAGGCTCATCTGAATATTTATGATTTTGTCGATGTTAGGGGCAATGTAGGGTATGAAGTTTAATTTTAGAACTGACTTAAAACGCTAGTCTTTATATAGTAAACGGAGTACAGGGATACTATTATGGCCGCATTTGCAATATTGCTTTTCGTCCTCTATACCTACTTTTTTTTGTATTGACTTTGACATTTTGGAGAACGAAAAGCAATATTGCAAATGTGGCTGAAATAGTACTGCAGTTTGCTTTGCAAGGCGTTTTTAAGTTTTTACAGTTAGAAAATGACGATAGAAAAAAAAACTGTTATAAGCTAACGAATGATCGATATAATTATTAATAATACATTTTTGATATACAGATTCCTCTCTGGGGGAGCTTTGTGTCTAACATTGGGCGTCTTGTTTTTTACTAAATATGACATCAAAACTTGGGACATTAATTCAAAATGTCCTCTAACTTAGAATGATAGTTCAACCCCACAAGAGCTCGTAACACTAATAGAAATATTCCGAACAAAAACCGAACTAACAAGCAAGGCCGCGCGAATTTTCCCATAGCTACATTTTTAGTGGCTTAAAGATTTATAACAAAGCCTCGACACCTTCAGTATAGGTGGGTACCTGCTGAAGAACTGTAACAGGTGCGGCGAGCACGCGATACTTAGCAAGCAACAGGTTGAGAGAAGTAGAAGTTTTTACTTAAGTTATATATATACTGTATACTTAGGTACATACAATATTGTGACCTGAATAGTTTTACTTATTATTTACTATAAAAGTTGTGCTCCGCGGCTTTTTCAGTGCAATTTCCCCTTTAAACCCACGCATAATCCTAATTGTTCCTGTGGTTATATCGGTTCAGTGGTTTAGGCGTGATAGTTATCAGACAGACAGAGTTACCATCGCATTTAAAATATTTAAAGTATAATTTAAAAAGGTTACATAAATTTGGAAAGGAAATATTCGTCATTTGTATCTAAAGCGCATCATTTAGGAACTTTCCACCTTGTTTTGAAATATATACTTTCGTAAATATTTACGAAAATCTGGAGGACTCACACACACACATGTGATGAAAATATATGTGTCGAATTATAATAACGTCAAAAATGTCTCGACGTTGCGACGCCGTTCATGGTAATCTTAGCGCTTTACATACGCCGGACTACATTTTAAAACAGCTTTCAGGATCATTTTAAAAAAAATACTAGGTACGGATTCAAAGCAAGTTATGAAAAGACACAGTAGACGTGCGGGTGTCCAACACGATTTTAGATCATCAAATGTAGCTCGAAATTGCACTAGTTACTAAATAAAATTATTGAATTCAAGGTGCAACGGTTTTCGGATGTCTAAGTTTATTTCCCGGAGGGGCCGAACATAGGTGTACGATGGTTATTGATGTTTATTTCCTGGGTTAGAGTTTCCATGATTTGTATGTGTTGGCATGTTCAAAACAGAGGTCTTGTTAGAGGTTGTTGTTTAATAAGGCGAAGCCTCAGAAGAATGACAAACATTCAAAAAGTATGATTGCGTTTTTGTGTTTTCGGCTCCGAAATATATATTTTATGTAAATAATACAAAATTTACGTAGAGTCACAGAATACCTAACAAAGAGTCTTAAAAAAATTCAAAAAAACTTGTTTGTTAAGAAATCTGATTCCGATCAAGTAATTTTTGCATTTATTTAAACAACAACACCTTATTACCAAACAAAGATCATAGAGATTCTGTGTTAGAGATCAATGGTAAAATACTAACTACCTGTTTTTTTTATTACTTGCAACTGAAATTGTGTGAACGAAACTGTAATAAGTATTGTATAACTTATGTGTAAAAATTTTATTTTAAGAATGTTTCGAAATAAAATGCATCCTCATTCATCACAAAAAAAACACTTATAAAAACAAAAAACGAAAGTAGGTTCCGAAATCGTGATTATTTTTCCGAGAGGCGCGTGTATGGCCTTCGGCGTGCGGGGCGCGGGCGGCGGGAGGTCGGCATTGACGTCACGGGCGCCGACCAATAGCAGGCGCGCTCGCCGCGAGTTCGAAATTTGACTATGCAAGGCTTTGCCTGTTTGGCTTGTTTCTCCTTTTCAGCTATACTCCGTGTGGCGGCGTTTGTCTTTAAATTTATAATCATCCAGTAAAATATATAAATAGGGTAAAACAAACCCATTATTATCATCCTTCAATTTAAGAGGCTGAAAATATGATTCTTGGGTTTTTTACACCATTAACAAAAAAAAAACTCATGACGAATAAATCGTAGGGGGGTACCAATATTTGGGTTTTGAAGATTTATACCAAAATATCAATGTTAATTGGTGATATGCACAAAGAACCGAGAAAAACGGTAAGCATTTTTATTTGGCAGTTATAATTTTCTAGTAACGAGAAAATCGTCATAATTTATCGATGGTTTCTTAAAGTGACAATATTTGGGTAGTTTACCCTACCTATATTATTACGTTATCATATATTATTGTTAGTCAGTGTTATGGAAACATTGAACATTTTGCCATGTTAATGGCGAAGTGTTATTACTGCGTACCGTTAGAGTGGATTTATTTCAAAATTTAAGTCAAAAGTCAAAAATATCTTATCTATACCAATATTATAAAGAGGAAAGATTTGTTTGTTTGTTTGTTTGTAACGAATAGGCTCCAGAAATACTGAACCGATTTGAAAAATTCTTTCACTGGTAGGAAACTACATTAACCCCGAGTGTCATAGGATATAATAGATTTAAAAAAAAATTAGGGATCCTTACCTAAATTCAAATAATATAACCTCCAATATTTTTTCCGTTGTTTACATATTTTGACAGGTGGTCTGTTGTTGTTGTTTTATCAAGCCCATTCTGGGCAGGCAAAAGATCATAGTCTATAGAGCCAAGTCGTTTGTAGTATCTTATACTCTATGGCGTAACGAAGTAAGCCGGAAAAGCTCGTTCAATATAAAATACAAGATATCACTTATTATAAGTCAATTAGACTAATCTAATCGCTATTGATACCTTATTTGGTAAAGTATCCTATACTGCGAGAGGCGAGGTAGTTCTAGGGAGGTAACTCTACACACTCCATGAAAACGTATATTATTGCGAGGTCTTGTTTTTTAGCATACAGCTCTTGTCCCAGTTCTATTTAAAACTTCGCCTTAGAAAAGGTAATGTAGGCACCTTAGCGGCTCATTCACAAAGCTAGCTCATTAGTGCTCGCGATAGGGGACCTGCACGAGGGTTTCATAGTACTATTTAAAGTGACAAGTTTATGTACTTACCATAAACACATAACATAGGTACTTACATGACTGTTGATATACCCTACCTATATTGGTTGCCTGGAAGAAATCGCTTTTAGTGATAAGGCCGCCATTTGCATTGATCTCTGTAACTTCTTCTTTTAAGGCGGTAACTCTCGGTATGGCGCGAAATTCAATTTTTTTTGCGTTTTTTAATTATTCTGGCAAAAGTATTCAATTTTAATTAAGTTTTAATGAATTCGCGTATGTAAAAAACCATCTCCCACATTGCAATACAACGTTTTTGAAGGACAGACCTACTGATTTTGTATCTAAGGACATAAAGGCCAAAAATCAAGTTATGTCCTTAGATACAAAATCAGTAGGTCTGTCCTTCAAAAACGCGAAAAAATTTGAATTTCGCGCCATACCGAGAGTTACCACCTTAAGGGTTTTTTTTTGTGAGTGCAATAAAGAATTGTCTAATTTAAACTAATCTATAGGTATATTTCTTTGTAGGGTAACATGCCCTATTACGGCGCGTTTTGACGACATTTTAAAGTAGGGTAAGAAATTAAACATTTCTAAATATTTTAGCAGATATTTAAATTTTTTTTTGCATTTCATCATAATTATATTTTCTATTTCAGTTGTCGTTTTATTTATTTTAGAGTGATAATTAATTTTAAATAAATATTTTTTCTGACAATTCGGAATTCCTATTACGGCGGCAAAAAAAAGTTTGAAGCCCATTACGGCGGTAAGCACCTATTACGGAGTATGGGATGACAACACACGCATGATAAAACAATTTCATGTCAGCTCATGGGTCCGTGCAATCAGATGCAATGGCTGTAATTGTTACTGGCACTGTACATAAATACAGGATCTTCCTAGTAAGGGGCTATTATGATAATATTTTGTGTATCAACTATTTAATAAATGGCCTCGCGCTAAGAAGTTTCCAATAATATAATTAGTTTAGGAAACACGAATAATGACTATTTGGCTGTATGGGCTACTATGTTTTATGAACGGGCGAATAACAAAACAACAAGCAATAAATCAATCTACGGCATCGTAACGTTCTCCCATCTCGCACAACGGAACGGAATGAATTAAATATGGGGACGATTTTTTTTAATAAGCCGCGCCGTAAAATTCGTAGCATTCGTTCGGCCGCGATTGAAAATGGCGGCCGAACGAATGCTATCTCGCGTATATTGGTATGAGGAGAGAGTTGAGAAAAAAGACAGCCCATACAACGGCCGCCATTTTGAGATCGTTTCTTTATGTGAGCAGGTTATACCCATAAAAGCGTAATTTGTGCAAATTCGGCTAGCTTATTAACATAATTTTTCATATTTATTGTTAATATACATTCAGTGAAGTTACAAATGATCATTATTTAATGTCTGTTGACCAGGTCAATATCTCAGTAGAGGCTCGACAAAAGTTTGTTCAAGAAGGAAGATTTTGGCACAATTTTTGCATTTTTCTCTAAATTTCCATAAGTTTTTGAAGTTTTTAATATTTGTTTGTATTCTTTGGATGACAAATAAAGTATCGTGAATTTTGTTCATTAAAATTAATCGAGCCGTTTCGGAAATTAGTGCCTTTGGCAGACAGACGGACGGATGTAAGACTCAAAACCTTAATCAATAAACTGATACAAACCTAAACTGAGCGCTTCCTCTTTTCTAAAATTGGTTAAATATAGGTACTAGAACCCTTCTTCTGAATTTAAAAAATACTTTAGTGAAAATCGGTTTTGACAAAATTTAATTAATCGTGGACAAACATACATATAGGTTAAATCGATAACCTCCTTAACCTCTTTATAAAACTGGACTTTGAATTGCTGTTCGTTTTTCTCCAACTTTAATTTGAAAAGGCCCGGACGAGGGTTTTAATAATCCTACTAATATTATAAATGACAAAGTTTGTAATAAAGGATGTCTGTAACTCTTTCACGTAAAAACTACGAAATAGATTTTATTGAAACCTTACAAATAAAACATATTTTCGGTAAAGTCTAGTAGTAAATTATTGTATTGATGGGAAAATACGATAAACCTAATCTTAGTATACATTTTTGTGTAAGTTTTTTAAATTATTTACTTACCCTGTTATTCATAAAAAGTTAAAGTGCATTTAAGTTATTTGACGTATGTCAATTGAGACAGAATGTCACGTATTTACCATACAACAAACCAAATAAGTAGACCTGCAGTAAAGCTTTTTAAAATGAACGGTATCTTTGAATTAACGAATGAATAAATATACACTTAGCATAAAGTAAGGTGACAATAGGCGACCTTATCTTTAAGAATAATACGGTAAAATTATTAGCTCTGTAATTTCCAAACACCGTGTTAGGATTCCTTACAGCCTAATACGGTAGGTACTAAAATATCTTATGAGTTTTTATTTCCTAATTCTGAAATATAATGTAAAGATATTTCGGTAATGTAAGTTATTACTTACAAATAAGAGCACTCTGACTTTACCATAAAACACTCAAATCGTTAGTAATCGTTGTATTAGACTATTTTTCTTCATTAAAACTCATACGTTAGGTTTCACAGTATTCCAACAAACTTAAATTTTTACTGTCAACTTTAAGCGTCAAAAACAAGGATTCCAGTTAAAAAACATGTACCTCCAAAATTGGTTTTATACTTGAGAACTAATGAAAATTACACTAAAATAACGAAATGTTCAAAAATTATATTTATTATACCACTAAATTTATAAATTCCCGACACTGCGTTTTTCCTATTACCGATGGTACCCTCCGTAATAGGCGGTACCCTCAAATAGCCTTCCTAATACGGCGGACTTTTGCTTACTAATATTTACTTGTTTTATTTGATTTTAAACAGAAATTAACTTGATTAACTAACACTACTTGAATGTAAAAAGTATTTGAATATAGTAACATAATCTTAAAGTGCTTGTTTGAACTAAAAACGAAGTCTGAAAATTCAATGTTCTACCGCAAGTCAGTCTGCGTTTGTATGAAACAGCTTCTCGCTTCGGTGACGTTACACAAAATAATTAATTTAAGTAATTTGAAACGATTTTAAACGCACGAGTGCTGGGTAATAAGTTACGTGTTAGTTTCCCTTGGACACTATGTAGTCACCTTTACCATACACAGTCACAACGAATCATAAATTGCAAAAGATAAAATAGAGCCGTAATAGGACGTGATATTGACTACCGCGGTAATAGGACGTTTTACCCTAGTGCTTGGCCCAAATATGTAGAAACTAATGAAGGCGCCACTTTGTATGAGGAGTTAGAAATCATTATTCATTTTTTTCCAAAAATAAAACACCGAAAGTTAGTCAAAATAAAAAATCTTCGAATTCATGATCTAGGTATATCTCTTCTTCACAACTGTAATCTGAGCTCCACAAAAATATTTTTTTTTAAGTTTTACAACTTAAAATAAAAATGGTTCCGTTTCAAGACACCGTTACCAAGCTGTATATGTATGTAAGTAGGACTGTTATGAACATAGGATAATCAAATTTAATATTATTAATAATGGGCGTACTCTTTTTAGTACTCTAAATATTATACTTAAAGTGTCAATAGCAAACTTTGTACAATGACGAAACAAAGTGACAAAATTTATCGTGTTCCCACACAGCGAAAAGCGATTTATTTCAAGCAACAGAATAAAGACGCATATTGTAAAAGATTAAAATATACGCAAAAAATAAGACATCCAAAGGTTAATTGTAAAGAGTTTAAGCTATTTCGAATTTTCTTTTAAAATATACTTATACTAGCGGACCCTGCGAACTTCGTACCGCCTAATCTATTACTATTTTGTGCATGTTTTTTACCTATAAACCTTCCATTTGAATTACTCTTTCTTAAAAAAAAAAAACATATCAAAATCCGTTGCGTAGTTTTAAAGACTTAAGTATACACAAGTGGGCCTTAAAATGAACATGGACAAGACGAAGGTCATGTCTAATGTCCATGTTCTGCCTACCCCAGTTATGGTTGGGAACTCGGTTCTCGAAGTTGTCGACGAGTACGTATACCTAGGACAAACCATCCAATTAGGTAGGTCCAACTTCGAGGAGGTCAATCGCCGAATCCAGCTCGGATAGGCGGCGTTCGGGAAACTACGCAACGTCTTCTCGTCCAATATTCCTCAGTGCCTGAAGACGAAGGTATTTAACCAATGTGTGCTGCCAGTGATGACATACGGTTCTGAAACGTGGTGCTTCACTATAGGGCTTATGAACAGGCTCCGAGTAGCTCAACGAGCCATGGAGCGGGCTATGCTCGGGATTTCTCTGCGGGATCGAATCAGAAATGAGGACATACGCAGAGAAACCAGGGTCACCAACATAGCCAAGCGGATAAGCTCGTTGAAGTGGCAATGGGCAGGTCATATAGCCCGCAGAACAGATGGCCGCTGGGGCCGAAAAGTTCTCGAGTGGAGACCACGGATCGGCAAGCGCAGCGTAGGACGTCCACCGACCAGATGGACGGATGATCTGCGCAAGGCTGCGGGTCCACGCTGGATGCAGGCCACCTGCGATCGGTACAGATGGAGAGCCTTGAGGGAGGCCTATGTCCAGCAGTGGACGTCTTACGGCTGAAATGATGAAGTATACATAGGGACAGACGCGGGAAGCGACTTTATTGTATTTTGTATTGATTGATGATGAAAATGACAATTAACATCCTATAAAGTGCCTGATGTTTAATTATGCCCCCTGTTAAATAAAGGCGTACATTGATGTATTAAATAAAGAGGTATATTAATCTCAAGATCCACAGTGACGTTACATTTGTCCGTGACGAAAAAGAAATCAGTAAAGTCATGTTTACATTCTCGACACGTCTAACAGTCGCAGCCACTCGCCACTCGCCACTCGGTCAACGTAAACCGACCCTGGGTGATGACGATGATGGAGCCGAAATTATACTTTGTGACGTGCGTCGTAGAAGGCTTGAAGAAGGCCACATTTGGTGGAATCAACAGTAGAACGTATCCATTAATAATGCTGGAGCCGCCTTAATACGGGGGTCCTAATTAATGTTGGTCAATGAACTGTAAAACAATTTCATGATTTATGCCATCTTGGCAAACTTAATTTTTGTGGCTTTAATTAATAAGTAAAATTTCTTAATAAATCTAATCTTAATCTAATATAATTTCTAATTTGTTTTGTGTGCCAAATAATAAAATAAAATAAACATAAAAGCTAGCTTTCCGATTTGCGTGTTTTTCGAAAGGTTTACGACTCTTAGTAGTACATATTATGTCAGGAATTCAGGATCGTAGCAAGTGGAAATCATTGGTCTCTGACTACCCTCGACTGGAAACGGGCATGACATGTACCAACAATATACCTATTATTACAACTTGCCTATACTTACAATATACCTATTATTTATGTTAAGATTCGTATATAACGTATCAAATGATTATTTCTCTAAGCATTCCCGATTTCCTGATAACAATCGCCTCGCCTAGCGCGGGTCGCTATGACGTCACGCCTGACACAGTTCCCGCTCCGACCTGTCCCCCCCCCCCCCCCCCCCTTCATACCTCCGGGAACCACCCCCCGCCCGTAACTACCCATCATCCTGCCAACTAGCCGTAAGCGTGTTTTATCAACTTTTATGCATCTATATAGATCTAATCGGCCATTTTCACTTTGCATTTGAAAAAGGAACGTGTTCTCTGCATAACGGCTGCCAGTCAAAGTGGATAAAATTGAAGGAAAAACTAAAGTTACTTACCTACTTAGAAACGTTCCACTCCGGTAAATCAGTTATAATTTTAGTCAGTAAATAAGGTATAGTGCAAGAAATGCGAAATTTTCAAAGATCAGTTTAAATAAAAAAGTTCTGAATAAAAATGTCAAACAGACTTAGATTTCATAGTAGCTGACATTTTTAACCAGCACTTACTTATTTTTTTAAACTGGGAGTCAGTCAAGTTTTTAAACCAAATTAACAATGTTGATTCAATGACAATAACAGCATTCAAAAACCATTGCCGCCTTTTAAGGATCACAACAGCACACGCCCTAAAAAAACAGTATTGATTTTCGAAAGCTTTCATTATCTTGTCATCGAAATTCATTGTTAATTTGGAGACTTGACCCCTCGGTCTTTAAAAATTCCCCATTCACGCAGCATTCAGTATTGATTTTACTATGAGCCGTGTTTGATTATGGAACGCAGGACTCAGCACAGCAGCGGGAAGGCAATGGAAATTAGGTCATCGCGTGCGCGTGACGCAAAGTCAAGCCCGCTCCGTGACGTCAGTGTCTGACATTTTTGACAAAAAATCATGCCTTTAAATTATCTTTAGGTCACACCTGTTTTTTATGCAGGATAAAAAATATTGAAAAAACTTAAATTATTTGCTTTGTTCTCTTTACTGTGGTAAACATAATGTGGTTTTCCTGAAGAAAAAACAATTATTTTAGAGTACATATCTCCCATTTTCCACTTTATATCCTATTCAAAAATAGTGTATTTGTATATTTACTAACCAGTTGATATTTTGTCCATAAGCGTTGTTTATCATAGCTTTAACTGAATATCTGAATGTTTTTTTTTTATGCAATAACTTTCGTAAAAGCAACGTCAGCATAACAATAATGTTATTTCTGTTAGTCTGTTTCGGTTACAGCGCGTTATTTTGGAGTTAGTACTATACCTGAGTTATTTTTAGATACTAAGTACCGTGTTTGACCTACTTACGAGGTCGATGCCTAGACCGAACCGTTTATAACCATTATTTTTTCAAGAAATTTTTACTTACAAAAATATTCGTTAAATGTATCAATTTTCGATAAATAAGTTTATAGACCGAAGTAATGAAATATATTTTTATAAATAATAAAATATAACATAATCTCACGCCTCTTATTAGGGTTAGGCAGAGGCACCAGCTCAAGAGCCGGACCCACATTTAGCCGAGTTTATGCTTAATGGTAAATAATAAATCTTGATATTTCGTTTTGACTCGTCACGCTCACTGTTTGAATTATTTCGAAATTCAAATTCAAAATCTCGAACTCAACGACCTCGTTAGCACAGCACACCGCCACCGCTGGATGCGGGTGCGGCACATTAAAAAATCCGCTAAATAAACACAACCCAATTATAAAACGAGAATTAACTCGTCAAGTGTAATTTGCAACAAATTACTGCAGTCACAGTTATTTGTGAAAAGTCGACACGTGCTGCAGTTGCACTCTCTCTGACAAAGCTTCTGAGTCTCTCTTTGTGACTGTATAAATAATTTATCGCAGTTGCACTGACTGCCTCGCAAGTAGCGAGGGGTGGCCTGCTTTGCCTATTGTAGCAATGTTTTTGTTTTTACCCACTGGACTAAATAGCATTCTGTTTTACTTAGTTCCAGTTCCAGTTTTCTGTATCATTCCATTGTTTTGCTAACTATTAAAGCAACGCCTAACAATGCGAAATGAGCCTCTGCTGAAACATTAAAAAAAAAGTCTTTATTACTACCATTATATGCTTATAATGGGTTCTAGAGCTTTTTTAACAAAATTGTTTCAACTAAGCGCTGCCTGAACCAGGCCGTACTTAGTTTAGTTCCGTTCGTCTGTTAAATTACGTTCCCAACTAGGAATTTAGCGTGTTATAATTAAATAGACGCTATGTACAGTACAGACCGCTGCAGTTCTTTAATTAACCTAGTTCTCATAATGGTTTCAGTCTCGTCAAATGTTCACGCGAGAGGAGCGTGCAGTATAGACCTACCCTTTTAATGTAAAATAGTCTTTATGTTCTACGCATTAATGTTTATGGGTGCCATGTCGTCTACTGTACTAACAGTCGCCTCGTTTTACTTAGAGGGATGCTCGTGTTTGTTCCGTTGAACGTTCCATGTCGTGTGTCGCCGCTTTGAATTGTGAATGGTGTCGGACTTTGTCTCTCCGTTTGTGCGAGGTGCCCATTGTCCTTGTCACGAAATGCCACCGGGCCCTGACAGTGGTTGTCCTAGAACTTTACTTTCACACTTTAAAGTACGTATCTCTTGCAAGCAATTAGAGTCAACTTTGATTTTGAGCGTGATCTTATGAAGGTGTGCTAAAATTGCCACGGACCTTCTGCTTGCTGAGTCCTAGCCTATGCCGATGCCGCTCGATAGGAAAAAAAATGGCAGGAGTTTAAAGGCTCTACAAAGAGCAAGCTTTTTTATTCTAATTTCAAGAAATTCACGTTGCAAGCCAAAGCGTAAATAAAGGTTTTCAAAGCAGGGTTAAATAGTTTTTAATTTTGCTTTGCAAGTATCTATGTAACCCACACCGACACCCATTCATGTACTAACAACCTGTCCCACGCATCAACTCATGACAATGACCTCCGATACGACTTAATCAAACGCAACTTTCTCAGGCACAGAAATAAATAGCCTCAATAGTAAACACACGGAAATAACTGAAGTAACTCTCATAGCAATTTCGCAGCTGAAAATAGCTGCGTAAACCTTTATTGTCAAACCGAGTACGAATAATGGGTAAAAATAGGTTTGCCCGGGTGGATGTTGATGGGGCTTGTGGATGCTCGAAGGCCGTGCGGGGCGGCGGCGGCGGCGGCAGTAGGGGCCACCATTGACGCGTTTACTTCAATGGCGATGGAAGTGGGTCACCAAGAATGACGTCACGAGCGACCTACATACGCGCGAGTTGGGATCGGTTGCTTCCACCGCGCCGCGCGCGCCGCCGCCGCCCGTGGCAAGCGGCGAGGCGGCAAGCTGCTTTCCGGAATACTTCGACTTGTTTTTAATGAAATAAGGATTTTGTGGTCAACGACGAGCCTCTGAGGATATTTGTAATCAAAGAATAATACATTTTCATGACCAAATGTGGCCAGTTTCTTTTTTATTTGGTACTTACGTCTCATAATTTAAGAAGATTTTTTTGATTAAAAAAAATCAATAGGTAGATAATGAAATGAACGTACTTTTTGAGTACATACTTTCATTAAGTCTCTCTCTAAGTAAAAGAACAAGTAAATGCTGTGATAATATTTTTTTATAATAAATTCCTCCTTCAACAAAAACTGAACGAGGGTGCTTAAAATGTATTGAATTTGTTTATTTTACAACGTCTTACATAAATAGCAGCGGCGGCCATATTTAGACTGACGGAAATAACCCGCCTTGTACGGAAAGTGTAGAGCTTGGAAATGCAGCCGGGAGGAGTGTTTGAGATATTTGGAATGATGCAATAACTCTTATTTAGCATTTTTAGAGTACTGTAGTCCAATAAGGAACCTTTTTAGTGCATTCGCCGTCTGTCCGCCTGTCTGTCCGTTTAACACAATCATCTCATTTAGAAAAACTACTGAAGTAACAGTTATCTTGCACATAATTTTGAAGGTCTGCTGTTGAATAACCTAACCGCCAAAGAAACCTTTACCAGCGATTCCCCCCTGTATCGATATTTCGTCAACTCACGTTAAATGAGAAGTGGTTTGCAGTAATTGAGTTTTTAACACAGAGATGGGTCAGTTTCTCTGCAGCAGACTGTACCCGTTACACAATGAAAAGTTCCTTGTATGAAGATACCCTAAAAAGATACAAAGGAAAATGTGGGGTTGAGCATTGTATAATGAAAATCATATATTTTGCTAAATAAGAAAGAAATGGTCAAGAGCTTGTCGGGCTCGCACATGAAGGTTCTTCACCAAACCTTTATTTTAGGTAAGTACCTACCTAGCCCTAGGTAGGTATAAAAATATTTTAAAAACGAAATAGAATTTAGGATCAAAGGATTAATTTTTTGTTTTCTTAATTTTTAATGGGGTGCTTGCGGGCGGGAGACAATATTTTTTGTAAAAAAAAAACATATATTTTTGTTCTCCTACAGCGTTTAGGCAGTTCACAGACATTCACAGTCGTCTCGCAGCTCGAACTCGCAATCCAAAGTGTCAAAATGTAAATTTTAATGGTTCTCCGCTATAAATTGATATACTTAGTCGAGTTCAGACTTCGTAACAGTGAAACCTATTCTCGCTCGACGAAGTATAAGACAGCCTGAGACAGTAGGACTCGGGAACTACTACTCAACCACTGACTGTGAATGTCAGCCTTAGATGTCACATTTGGAAACTGCTATGTAATAAACACAGAACGTTAATACAGATCCAGATTCTAAATTACACATTATAGGTAATTATTAAATATGTTAGGATAACTTAACTAGTACTTCTAACACACGTTTATTCTGTTTTTGTGAAAGAGCCGGAGTTCCCTAACACAAGTGATACTTAGAGACCCCATATTCAATGTTTTTGTAAGACGATTTATTGAACAAACTATTTTGTATTCGTATTTTGTAAATTCATCTCCATTTCGCGTTAATTTGATGGGTTTAAGGTGAAAATACTATTTATGAAGCTGGCACACTTAGGTAAATAAATAAATAGATTAAATAAATATCTATAAATGTATAAATATCTATAAATGTATAAATGTGTATTGCACTAAGTATAAATAACTACTATAAAACGTAAAATCGTGGGCGTGTGTGTAGCATGCAATCGACAGTTTCGTAATAATGCTACTGCCTTCGCGCCGCGTGGGTTTCAAAGTTAGAACCACTAACCTTTTAAGGCTTTGTCACGTTGTATCTGCTTCAAGGAATTCTATTTTGGCACTCTTGCCACCGTCAGCTGTGAGGTTTCAGTTGGCATTTGAGGCAGGGTGACATTTACCTTATTTCGGAAATCATTTTCAACAAAAATTTTAATTGAAAAATTATTTGAGTAGACTTTCTTTGTAACATTTTTTTCCCTAATAAATTTATTAGATTGTTTTCAGATTATTCAAGAATTTTGAGATACAAATAAAGTTTTATAAAGTAAATAAAAATAATTAAATATCGGTATGTACGCGTCGACTTCAGAACCTCTTCCGATTTTTGGTTTTTCGTCGGTTAAAAGGAAAAACTTTAATATTGTACTTGAACTTTTCATCTTATTTCAGCCTCATAATGTTTTTACAGTGCCGACCTCACGACCAAATGTCCAATAAGGCGTCAGTTTTCCGATAAATGGGACAGTTAAGTAGCCAACCTGTCAAGCTTGAATATAAGAGCTCTTTCAGAGATACCTACCTAGGCAGAGTCTGTATAGCCGAGGCGCTATGAATGCCGCCGCTCTGTCCGTGCAGTGAACAAAGGGGTATTGTCGCGACGTGAAATGTAGACGAGAGATAGCACGCGTGCTTTGTCGTCTCTCGCCTACTTTTATTATCACTGGCCATTGTTAAATAAGTTATCTTAAGGTAGGTACTGCTTAATTGGAATTTTACAATTGCTTTTAGGTTTTTTCTGTAGGTATTTTGTTTTGGTATACCTATATAAATTATTAGTTTTGTTCTAAATAAATTATATGAGTAGTATTTGAATATGTTTTTTGTTACAAAAAAAGGTGTATTTTAATTATTTTCTAACAGATTTAATAAAATCACAGCTACATTATCAATATCAATATATATCATCAATATCAATACATAGTATAAAATAAAGTCGCTTCCCGCGTCTGTCCCTATGTATGCTTAAATCTTTAAAACTATGTAACGGATTTTGATGAGGTTTTTTTTATTAGATATAATGATTCAAGAGGAAGGTTTAAAGGTATAATGCAATGTGCAACACAGTATTATGTTAGGCGGTACGAAGTTCGCCGGGTCGACTAGTATAGTATAAAACAGAGTCGCTTCCCGCGTCTGTCCCTAAGTATGCTTATATCTTTAAAACTATGCATCGGATTTTGATGCGGCTTTCGTTAATAGATAGAGTGATTCAAGAGGAAGGTCTAGATGTATAATTACATAGAAAAAGGTTAAGTGGTACGAAGTTCGCCGGGTCAACTAGTTGTACACAATTTTAGTATTTCATTATTAGGGATAAGTCAATGTGTACGAAATACTTTGTGTTTGTGTCCGGATCTTCGTTTTTTTGGGAACTGCTTTATAACGTGCTTCGGGCAAACTATCTATCAATATATATAAAACTCTTCCGTTACTGACTGACTGACTGACAGACAACGCAGAGCCAAAACTACTGGGCGTAGCGGGCTGAAATTTTGCATGTAGGTTCCTTAGGGAGCTTAGGTGAGCACTAAGAAACGATTTCCCGAAATTCCCATGGGAACGGGAAAAAACTGGATTCTAGTGTTTTTAAGAAATCTGCGCGAGTGAAACCGCGGAACAGCCTCTAGTATGTAAAATAAAGTTAAACTAGACCTTCTATAAGTTACACCTTAATTTTCAGTACCTAGATATTACCGGTATCAAGAAACCTTTATAATTTAAGAGATTTTAAGCAGAATACCCATTGACAACCTTACATGATACCAGACACTAACACATTCAAGCGTCACAATGTATAAAGCTCGCGACACCTTGTACAATACTTTATAGTATACAGTATACAGGGTGTCACAAAGACATCTGAACAATAAGCCTCTGTTATGTGGGTCAATTCCGGTCTGTCTTGTAAGTAAAGGAAATTAATATGTGGGAGAGATCTTGTTATTCTTATACATTTATATATTAAACTCTGTATTTCTAATAAACTTGTCAACTGTTACAACAATATGTAGGTAAATGCTTAGTGTGCATTCATTCTTTGTTAGGAGCTTCAAAGGACCTAGTGACGTCAACGCTTCATATATATTTTTTTAAACAAGAGTCATTTAAAACAATGAAGTTACTTAACTATTTTTCCTTTTGTTTTTTTTTTGTGTTCATATGATTTAAGTCGTAAAATAAAGCTTTTGTACCTAGTAGGCATAGGTATGTATAGTTATGTTGAAAACGATTGTTATATTTACAAAACTAAAAATATAACCAAGTGAAAAGTGTATCTTTAACCACTTTGCTCGGTGAAAGTGCTACGTGCAGCGCGTAGCAAAGTCGTAGCAACACTTTGCTACGATGCCCTAGCTACGCCGCGGTTTTTTGATTTTCTAATTCTTTATGTTTGTTGGCTAACTTTTTGGAATGATTGTCTTTATTATTTGCTGTTTTGCCATGTTTACTGTTTACATACATGTATTGAATTTAAATACTAGCAAATGTTCAGCTTTTGGTATTTCTGTTTCTCTGTCCGTATGACACTGCAGCAATATTGGGGTTCCTTATTACAGTTTTGCTATTTTTGCCAAGTATTGATTAAAACTTAAAATGCTGGAAATAGGCTTTACATTACGAGTGTACCCGGTGTACTTTTTATAAATTTTATACATATATAATCAATCTATTTAAAAAAAAAATTGCGTTGTTGTAAAAATCTAAGCATATAATTTAGGTATGTACATACGAACAAACAGCGGCCACTTTGTTATAAACTACGTATGTATATGTAGAGTGGCGGTCTGAGATGGCGTAGCACTTCCGGTTTTTCTTTATTGCTAATTGGCTCTAGTTCTTTGGTATTACAGTTTATAGGGAACACGAGCCATACACAAATCTGTTACACCGCCCTAGACCACCTGTGTACATGATATGAACTATGATGATTCTTTTTCTAAAATGTATTGAAGCATTTTTGGTTGTTTCATTATTGTAATGATATTAGTGCAGTTCTATAAATCTTTTTTAGATTGGTTACTTTCAAATGTATAATTTTCTTATTTATATAAGGTAAACCCAAAAAAGAATTTGCTGTTTAATTTATAATACAGCGCATGCGCGTTTTTAAACTTGTTCGTTTGAGTTACGTAAAGAATCCTATTTGTTGCTTTTGTTTTTCAAATTCTTACGAATCCGTGTAAAAGTAGAAAAGGGAAAACGTAGCTTTTTCAAAGGGAGGGCTAAATATAGATTTCTTTAAACAGTTATTATTTGCATAGCAGTCGAACTCGACGACGCTTGATATATTGCTACTGTACTGTACTAAAAATAATTACGACGTTGACTGAAAATTAAGATAAATGTTAACGAAACGAATTAGATTGTGTGGAGATTAATTATAACGAATTAGATAATGTAAGTCGTAATCTAAGGTAATATCTTAAGTACTAGATCTAAAAAAAGATAGGTTTAACCTTGTTGTTAAATATTAATAATTGATTAAATATAGAAACAGTTGAAAATTTAAGTAAATGTCAGATTATTCCGTTGGCTATGCGGACCTCGCTACGGCGTAGCAGACGGCGTTGAAGATGCTACGGAGATTAATGCGAACGGGTTGTCGAAATATTGTCAAGGTTTTAATATATTTTTAACATTACATTTGCTAATGTACTTGTAATTTGTAACAGCGTTTCATTGCATTTCATAAAAAAAAACTTATTTAGTATATTTCCTAGGAAATACCCCCAATCCATACATTTAAAATAAAGAACTGGGCCATGAAAACGTTATAGTAGGTATTGGTTATAAAACAAACCATGGAAAATAATCATTCTTCAGTTACGCCTGAAAATACTTCAGTCTATATTTTAACTAAAATAAGCTATACGAAGGTATACTAAACACAAATTAAAATTTGAAACACATTATAAGCAGCTGATGGATAGCTACTTACCTAGAAATAATACAATTTATCAGGGGCTAAGCCCGGCCGGCGCGCCCCGCCCGAGCAAAACAACGCGATCAATACGCCGCGATGTGCCCAAACAGAAATCATCACGTCTGACGATTAGTGAAACGCAATTAACTAACACTCTGCGAGCTTTTGCTGCATTTGCTACGTCACGAATGCCAGAGACCAGGAACCATGCTTATGCCTGCCTAGTAAGGAAAGGATATAGGGATTTGTATTAAAAAGTAAATGAATTTATAATGTTTTTAGAAACACGTGAAAGTTAACGACGAATGTTTTCTGATTTTTGAAGACGGTGCATCAAACTTTGTATCGTCACTATCTCAGCATCCGGTTCAAAAGGGAGATTGGCAATAGCTGGTCTGTTTAGGGAGGCGTACGTGCAGCCTCGTGCAAGGAGGGGAGGCGGGGGGCGTGCCCGCGACAACGCCGGCATTGCATAACGTCCCTGGTCGTGCACGGGGCGAGGCGCGCGCGACGGCCGGTATCGACGCGCGGTCGCACGCATGCGCGCTAAGGTACCTTCGCAGCCGTAGCCCTGCCCGATGAGCCCCCACAGCAAGTCGGAGCAGTGGTGGCAGTAGGTCGGCTTGTGGAAGGTCTTCTTCGCGAAGGAGTGGGTGCAGTGGGGCGCGGGCGCGGCCTGCGCCATGGCGGGCGCGATGGCCGGGCCGGGCTGGCGCGCTACTCATGCCGCGGCGCCGAGGTGCGCGCCGCGCGAGCAGAGCGGCTGTCGCGACCCACCATTGCGGCGCGTCTGCCGTTACCGCCGACGCCGCGCCTCTCCCGCCCGCCTCATCCCGCCTCCGTCCTCGGCCGCCCGCCCAAAGCGCCGCACGCATGCTGAGAGAACAACTAACCTCGGAGGGGCGAACTGAATTATTTCAAATTGATGAGCGGAGAGTTTTTTTCGTTATTAATAAAACGATTATAATTATGGATTTCAATGTTTCTTAAATGCTCGTGAGTATTTATTATTTACTGAGATACGATAAAATTTAGGGTAGGTAGGTATATATCAAAAAGAAAAAACAAATCAGTACCTATCTAAAATGACGCCGTGAAAAATTATGTATCCAAAATATGTTTGCCTAATTTCCTAGTTCCGGCATTACAGTCACAAGTCACATCTATTGTCAGGAAATGGTTTTCTCAGTAATAATAATATTAATATGAGCCTCTTTTCCCCGTTTCCACACTTCCCTGTCCTGAATTTCCCTTTCTATTGAAGTTTTAAATATTTTGGGCTAATTAGGAAAAAAAACTACAACATTTGTATAAGTAACTTTAGGCCATTTGACAGAATAACGCGTCTGTCGTGTCGGTCGGGCCAGCGTAGCTACTATACTATAGCTTCATGGGCGGGCCCAGCTAGTTTGACGTAAGTAACCGTTTATTAAAAGTGTTCCTCATAGCAAAGCCACCATGCCAGCAGGCCCATCGAGCGGGACGGGGGCGGCGTGGCGGGACGCAAGCCGACCGGCGCAGCATCTTTCACTACGCCGATCACTCGCTCACTCGCTTGCTCGCTCCCTCGCTGCTCGCTGCACATAATATGAATCGATGATTTTCATCTTTTCCAAGAAGATTTTCAGGAATTACCTCAAGTGCGCCTACAGTTCCGACCACGTGTTGATTTTAAAAGGATAAGGTAGCCGTGTGTACGTCAGGGTCATTGTTAGTAGAGAAATTTATTATATTTTGCAATATTATTTTGTAAGTTCATGGTTCAATCATATAGCTTTTCTAATCAGAATATTTTTTTTTATTTTTATTATATGAAACTTATTAGACCACTCTACAAAAGCAGAACCTCCTCGTTTCTGGGCTAGGCCTCCAGCAAACTATACAGTGCCAGCATACTGTAGTCTGGGGTTTAATATTATTTGTGCCTATTATAATTTAGTATGTACTATTAGGAGTACTAGGTATGTGCTATTACTTCAATCAATATATACAAATATTTCCTGTTACTGACTGACTGACAGACAACGTAGAGCCGAAACTACTGGGCGAAGCGGGCTGTAATTTTGCTCGTAGACTAAGGAATAATTTCCCGAAATTCCCATGGTAATGGAAAAAAACGGGAATAAGAAATCTACGCGGGTGAAACCGCGGGGCAGCCTTTAGTACATAGTATAAAACAAAGTCGCTTACCGCGTCTGTCCCTATTGTATGGTTATATCTTTCAAACTATGCAACGGATTTTGATGAGCTTTTTATAATAGAAAGAGTGCATATTCAATAGGAAGGTTGGAGTGAGGACCTGCGTTCCACATCGCTGCCACTGCGGGGATATGGTCGACAACCGAGGGTGCCACGGTTTGTCTTGTTTGCGGAGTGCAGGCTGTCGCGAAGTATCGTTCGCGAAACTTTAAATCCTAATATTGGTAGGATAATCTATAAGGCGACCAAATGAGGTTGTAGGGACATACAGGAAAGAACCGGCGGCGCGCGCGGCGAGAGGATTGCGCGGGCAGAGGACAGACGGCTTTGGGATAGATTCAAGTGCGGGTGTGTTGTCTACAATTGGTGAGTGTTTTATCGGGTCACTTATAAATTGATAAACTTAATTGTAATTGTGTCATAAACCATGATGTTTCTATCCAGTATTGTAGCAAACAGTATACTGTTGGTATATTGTAACAGTATACGTCAGATCTTATGATGAGCAAATGAGACACCAGGACCCCGTCCAGACGTGGGTCACGAACAGTTCGCAGCTGTCTTGGAAGCCGTAGGGGCGCGCACAGAGTTAGTTCTCTTTAGGTCATGTAAAAGACATGGCACGGTATTAACTGTATAAGGTTCCGTAATTGACATGCACAGTGTTAACGTTAACTGTACTGAGATTAGATGCACCTGCGGGTGGGCTTATTTAGTGTGAGGAAAGGGGTGGCTGTAGGGGAGGTTGGAGGCCACGTCAGAGGGTAACAACCCTCGTTGCACCAGACAAGAGTGCTGGTCAACCCTCGTTGCACCAGACAACAGTGCTGGTCAACCCTCGTTGCACCAGACAAGTGCTGGTCAACCCTCGTTGCACCAGACAAGAGTGCTGGTCAACCCTCGTTGCACCAGACAACAGTGCTGGTCAACCCTCGTTGCACCAGACAACAGTGCTGGTCAACCCTCGTTGCACCAGACAAGAGTGCTGGTCAACCCTCGTTGCACCAGACAACAGTGCTGGTCAACCCTCGTTGCACCAGACAAGAGTGCTGGTCAACCCTCGTTGCACCAGACAACAGTGCTGGTCAACCCTCGTTGCACCAGACAACAGTGCTGGTCAACCCTCGTTGCACCAGACAAGAGTGCTGGTCAACCCTCGTTGCACCAGACAAGAGTGCTGGTCAACCCTAGTTGCACCAGACAAGAGTGCTGGTCAACCCTAGTTGCACCAGACAAGAGTGCTGGTCAACCCTTGTTGCACCAGACAAGAGTGCTGGTCAACCCTAGTTGCACCAGACAAGAGTGCTGGTCAAACCTCGTTGCACCAGAGACGCAGTGCTGGTCAACAAAGAGTTGCAGTTCAGGATTTCTAGATGGAGTTAACGGCGGTGGTTTTAGCCAGCACAATTATTCGTCTCCCATACAGGATGGTGACGACACAGGCCGCTGGTCGCGCCATGCCAGCCTAAATGATATCATCCGTCGGGCTTTTGCTACCGTCAACGAACCAGCCATTCTGGAACCGAATGGTTTACTGCGTGACGATGGAAAAGACCCGATGGTATGAGGTCATTCCCTGGAGCCATGGCAGGCCGCTGGTGTGGGACGCTACTTGCGTCGACACTCTAGCGGCTTGCCATGACCAGCGGCTCGGCTGGCGCTGGTGCGGCAGCTGCGGCAGCGGAAGACCTCAAACGGCGCAAATATCAGCGCTAGCCGCATCTATCGGACAACAATATGAGTTTGTGCCGTTTGGGGTGGAGACGCTCGGACCATGGGGACCGGAGGCGCGCCGCCTTAGGCACATAGTTCGAGGATGGTCTCTGGGGCTGAAAAGTTCTCGATTGGCAACTGCGCACAGGAAGAGCAGAGTAGGCAGATCCCCAACAGGGTGGTCATACGACTTGGTAAACGTTGCGTGCGGGAGTACACTGGATAAGATTTCTAATCTTTCAACACCGGTCGTTAAGGCAATCTGTGGGGGATACCTATGACCAACCAAACTAAGTTTACTTAATTTAAAAACATTTTTTTTTTATAAATTTGAGTAAAAAAAAAGTTATTTTTAAACTAAAATATAAAATCAAGATAACCTACTTTTACGTTGAGTGTTTTAATTTGAACATTTCTTCAAAAACAAACATTTTTTCAAAGAAAAAGTAAAATACCGAAAAATTACCGAAATACCGGTTTCCCGGTTTTAAAATTTTCACTACCGAAAAAAACCGGTTTTCAAAAATATATCGGTAGTCCCAGCCCTAGCCGCCTATAAAGAGAGTTGTCAGCGCGCCTAATCGACCATATACTGGTGATCAGCGGGCTGGCTCATACCTGGGCCTGCATATACATCAGCCTGGTCATTCAACGGGGCAATGCAGCCAGCCTGCTGGGCACCGTGCCGCCGGGTGGTTGCGATTTGGAAGCAGTTTTCTGTTTGTAAGTATGTGTTTTCTTATTGACCTATTATTATTTTTTGTAAATACATGTAAGTACTTATATTAATTTAATTTTCTACTTATTAATTAAGGCAATATGTATGGTACTAATAGTTAAATAAAGCGATTTTAATTTATAATATGAAGGTTTATATTTTAATATATGCACAACATATTTATAGGTACTTAAGGCGTTATGAATACGAAGTTCGCCTGGTCGACTGGTACTTAATAACAATGAAATACATTGCCTACATAGTACCTACATAGGTGTATTACCACGGGTATTACGTATTACCAAAATCATAAAAAAGACTTTCTAGTCCCTTTTAGAACACTCGTTCCAATGAGCAAAGGGTAATCATATGGAAAACCTATACGGTCGCCGGGGCGGGTGGAGCCCTTTGAAACACTATTTATAGATATGAAATAGCTGGGACACTTTACCCCACCCTGTGAGGGGTCCAGGTTCATTGAATGCCCTAATTAGGATATTGGTATTACCCATTTCATAATATAATATAGTTGTATGTATTACTAGTACTTAGTCTTTATCCATACTGTGGTATTCATCATCATCAGCCTGTAAGAGCCCACTGCTGGACATAGGCCTCTTCTCTCACGCCACACCGACACACCACGGTCCTGCGCCAGTCTGATCCACTGCCTACCGGCGACCTTTACTATGTCGTTAGACCATCGTATCGTGGTCTGGTATTACTCTTAGTTTATTTACCGTCGCTATTTCCTTGCAACAAAAAGTTCCTACAGAAAATAAATTAAGTATGTATTTATGCTCACGGCGAAACCAAGAAATTTTTTTTTGGAAGGCGTTATTATATTAACTTACTAGAGGCTGCCCCGCGGTATTTCCCGCGCAGATTTCTTATAAACACAAAAATCCCGTTTTTTTTCGTTCCCGTGGGAATTTAGGGAAATCCTTTCTTAGTGCTCACCTACACTCCCTAAGGAACCTACATGCCAAATTTCAGCTTTGTACGCCCAGTAGTTTCGGCTCTGCGTTGTCTGTCAGTCCGTCAGTCAGTCAGTCAGTCAGTCAGTCAGTAACGGAAGAGTTTTATATATATTGATTAGTTATTCACTTTGAAAATCTAAATTTAACTCCTATTTCAGTATTTTAAAAGAAGTCTCACATAACTCAGACAGATATAATGGTATGTACCTTTTATGGGCAACGTAAACGGCCCCATTCCAGGAGGAAGTACCTAGTAAGTACTTATACTACTTAGTCGCTGGCGGCGCGGCGATGGCTGGCCCAACAGAGATCAATGGGACCAAATTTCAAATAGCCAAATTTTTTAATTTCAATAAAAAAATTAAATAATTTTCCTAGATAATTATAAATTGCAAGTTAAAGAAAGATAAAATGACCTTGTTTCGTTTTTATTGCTTAGATAAGCCAACATTTGTGATGCAACAAAATTATACAACAGTGATACAATCAAGAAAAGCTATGAAATTCAAAACACTCAGCAGTTAAGGTCACGCAACGGACCGAATCATGGAACTGGTGAAGTCTTTGGTCATGTGGACACCATCCACATGACCAAAGAGTTGCGAGGAGTTGCTCACTCAGCAAATCAATCACTTGCATTTTAATGAGATAGGTTAGAGTGAGAATAACTACCTAGCCAACCCGGAAATGTTGGTACCTCCCTAATATTAGCGTTACTCTGCTATATTATGCATGTAATATATATATGCATGCATAGAAAACTTTCTCTTTAATGATGATATCGATTTTTAAAAAAAACTCATTGAAATCCGTTTCGTTGCTAATCTAGATCTAAGACAGACAGTGGGCTCGACCTATTTGGATTTATAGTCAATGTTCCTTTGCTGCCCAGAACGGGTGTTTGAAAAATAAATTATGTTCTCTTCTAAAGGTAACGCCGCACCTGAGTACCTACTGCTCCCTTCCAATAATATAAAAGAAAATAAGAAAATGAAGAATGAGGGTTTATAGAGTGCAACTGTAGGGTAAGATAAAGAAATTGTTGGTAATTTTCATTAGTTTTAGGTCATTCAATACAATACAAGACACAGGATACATACATACACAGACAGGTACGCATAGGTTCGTGCAGTACCTATGTACAGTGGCGGACACGGTCAGCGTAACACTTTCGGTTTCTCTGTATTGCAAAATAGCTCTTGTTCTTTGGTAATACAGTCTAGGGCTGACGAAACCATAGACAAATCTGTTACGGCCTCCTAGTCCGTGACTGTACCATCTATCTAGTGATCGAGAATAGAACGCAAAATCATTCATTCATTTATACACAGACAGTAAAGTTTTTTTTTTTTTATATACATATATATATATTATTCGCCCATTCTGGGTAGGCAAAGGAACTTAGTCCATACAGCCAAGTCTTCAGTAGTTTATTTCTTAGTATTCAAGTCTTCTGTAGTAACCTAACCCATTGAAATGTGAGGGTGGTCTCACATTTCAATGTTCACACCGACTACTTCACGGGACATCGATCAGAATTATTCGGGAGCGGCAACCTTTATTTCTCACTTCACTACACTCTTTTCCATAAAGGGCACATCATTTCACTAATTCCACCACACTAGCATAATAATAGCCACGGAAAACTAATTTAGCAAATTGACAAAAAAAGGCCCGACATGTTCCTCACATTTCCCGCCAAGCAGTCACAGACAGTAAAGTACCAGTAGGTATACAATAGTTCCACGTTCCATGGTTGTACAGTACAGGTATACATTCATTCATTCGATCGCCATCCATCCATCGCACTCGCACAGGCGTGTGCTGTCATACGTAGTATCTCTAGTTGGTCTGTGTGTGCTGTTTTGTGCGTGCGGCGATCTGTCAAAAAATGTGCGAAGAAACGAAAAGAAAAACTTTTTTGGGATTTGATTTTAGCACACAGCGAGTTAGTTCTTCATTTGTTTGAAATAAATTTTACTTTTTTTACATTCATAATATTAGAAATACAGAAAATTACAAGCCAGTGTTAATTTACTTCTGAAAAAAGTGAAATTTCAGTGCCGCAATTAACCGCAAATATTGCAATGCACTAACTTAGAATAAATAACAAATTCTTTAGTACATACTTAATTGAAATACTTTGATAAAACTGTAATAAACATTTTTTTCTCAGTTACTGATATAATTGTAATATTATAACATTATTTAAACCTATGTTACCAATTAAGTATTTTGCTAACCATTATTCAAAATAAGAATATTTACAAATTCTGATGTCTTCAGCTAAAAGCACTAGTGATTGGTGAAGACTATGGGGTTCTCCATGAAGCAGAAGTCGAGTTTGATGTGGATTTACCAGAGTTCAGGTAAGCATTATGATGAATATAACATTTATTGACCTCAACCTTAGAATTTGTTTTAAGTTTACAAGGTCATTTGGTATTACTTGATATTATATTTAGATGACTATTATACGATTTACCAAATACAGAAGTCATTACTTGTCCCTCATTATTAGTATTGAGGATTCTTGCGGAGGCCGAAAAACTGAACCATTTTTTTATAACCAGGATTTTAAATGTTGATATCTTTTTTGTTTCTTTTCAATATACGAAAAATGCTTCCTTTTAGTATAATCTATAAGTAAAGTTAAGTAATAAGTAGTAAAAGTAAAAAAAAAAAAATTCTTAAGTATAGGATTTAAGTTATCACTAATTGCACATCTAGTTAACTAAAATCACTTGATTAATAATAGTTCCTCTACTGCAAGACTTAACATTTTAAATCAAGATTTAAACACACAGGTATAGATCTGCCTCTATAAAATATAATAATCCATACTCCATACTTTATTATATGATAAATGTGAAAGTAACTCGATCTGTCTTGCTTTCCTGAGAAAACTACTGAACTGATTTAAATGAAATTTGGTATATGGATAGTCTAAATCCTGAGAAAGGACATCATAGGCTACTTTTATCCCCAAATTCCTATGGCAAAATTGGGAATTTGATGTTACAAGTAAAAATGTGCTGGCAAACCCGCGGGGCGCCCACTAGTAATAATAACAATTAAAACTTTCTTTTAAATTTCTACCAGGACATCAGGAGGGGTGCTGCGTGGTGAAAGTGGCGAGGTGACCGCACCACCGCTACTATGGGTGAAGGCTTTAGACATGGTGATGGACCGTCTGGTCCTGGCTGGAGTGGATTTTTCAATGGTTGAAGCATTATCTGGTGCTGCACAGGTTTGTACTTAGTTCACTAAAGTCCAAACGGAGTGAGTATTTTTGCAAAGCTGTTGTGTCAGTTGTGTGAACCTGAATGTTTACTATTTCTGATAAATACCTACCTTCCATTATTCTATATTGTAGTTGCCTAGTAAAAAACACTAATTATTATTTTTATACTAACTAATAGAGTTATACTTATTTAAATCAACCCCAGCAACACGGTTCAGTATGGTGGGCGAAAAATTCAGACGAGACCCTGGGGAAACTGTCTCCAGATGAGTTTCTCCACGTCCAGCTGTCGACGGCGTTTGCAGCTGAGAGCCCGGTGTGGATGGATTCCAGCACCACGGCTCATTGCAGGGCACTCGAGGAAATCGTTGGTGGTCCTGAGGTACCTATTTATCACATTATGTGACAACTTTACACTAGGCGTATCCTTACTTCAGGCTGTAGCTGTTACATATACCGGGTTTTTGCTGTTTCTGACAAGGGGGTTATAAATCCAATGAGGGGTTCAACTGACCATACCAAATTGTTTTCTTGTCAGAAACAACCAGTATATTTATTGATTTAGGAAGTGAAACATTATACGAAACTTAACTGACTAGCAGAAGGAGAAAATGTCTGAAACGTAACTCTTCCTCTATTTGTCTTACTAACATATCTCCCTCTCAACTACGTTCTCTTCGCCCGATCGTAACGCTTTAATTACTTCAGCAGACTCCACATGTCAAGCGTCCGTATAAAAGTTATTCCTCATAAAAATTCGTTCTCTCACTCAGAAAGGAATTTCTTTAGTAACCAATCAGCTTTTTTATTTCAACAACAGGAGCTAGCAAAAGTTACAGGATCAAGAGCGTACGAGCGTTTCACAGGCAGCCAAATACGTAAAATGTACTACTTGAGGCCGCGCGTGTACCAGGCGACCAGCCGAATATCACTGGTCTCTTCCTTCGCTGCCTCTCTCTTTCTAGGGAGAATTGCTCCTTTAGACCTCTCTGATGCGTCGGGGATGAACCTGCTCGATATACACGAGTTCGTCTGGTGGGATAAAGCTTTGAAGGTCAGTGGGTGTTGTGAATTCTGTTGCCTTGGTAGTTTTTGATTTAGTTTCCTTATCTTTCTAGACTTAAGGGTATTCCCTCCTCATTTTTTGTCGCTAAAATGTATTTGTGAAAGTACCTATAAGCCTCACAACACATAGGTATGTGCGTGCTTTGACGAACAACATTATACTTACTGAAGAAAGATACTTTACTTACATTAAGTTATTGTAGTTATTTGTTTTTGTTAACTAGGTATGTAGAGACAAAGTTTATTTATCGGCTAAACGTGGGTCCGGCTCTTAAGCTGGTGCCTCTGCCTAACCCTTCGGGGAATAAAAAGGCGTGAGATTATGTAGAAGTTTATTTAGTTATTTAAGGATTTTGTCCAAGATGTTTATTATTTATAATAATCACACGTAAATTTATGCGCCTAATTTAGGCATATCATAGTGATACTCTTTTTTTACTACATAACATCTGTAAAGTATAGACCTATGGTAACAAATAAAGATTCTGATTCTGATTAAAAAATAAATTTGGAGAGGCGTGCCATGTTATAGTAGTTTATCTCTACAAACGGTTCAAAATATATTATTTTGAAGTCTACTTTTTTAAATTAAATCAATCCCACCCTTATTTTATACACAAAATTTTAACTTTTTAAACAAATTTCTAAGAAAAACTTCAAAATCTCTACTTATATTATCTCAAGGCATGCGGCGACGAGACCTTAGAAGCAAAACTGGGCACTCCGGTACCCACGGCGTCCTGCCTGGGGGACATATCTCCGTACTTCGTGACTCGCTACGGGTTCCGTCCCGGCTGCCAAGTCGTGGCCTTCACGGGGGACAACTGTTCTGCTTTGGCTGGTAAGTTAGAACTTATATAGAATTACTTTTGACTGCTCCGTGGCTTAGTTGGCAGTGAAGTGGACTGAGTAAGCGTGTGCACCTGGATTCGATTCCCGGGCGGGGCGAATATTGATATGATGAATATCGATGTTTGTTTCCGGTCTGGGTGTGATGTTCGTCTCTGTGTGTGTTTCGGGTGTGATCTGTTATTATTTATTATTACTAGTAGGTGACTGCAGCTTCGCCTGCGATTTGTTTTTGCTAAAATATACCTAAATACGCATAATTGTCTCTTTTATCGATGCAATGCAAATTATATCATATGTGTGAATCCAGGGTCTAGCTATCTCCATTCCAAATTTGAGGCTAATGCATCGATCCGATTCTATGTAAAAAAAGATTACAAAGACTCAAATTTTCAGCTTTAAAATATTGGTGTAATATGAAAATCAAAGGTAGGTATCGCAAACTTTTCCGTAAAGAAAAAGAAAACTAAATTAACACCAAAATCACTCTAAACAGTTAGTTTTAAAATATGATAATTTATCTTCATGTAGTACTAACTGATTGTGCAGTAGATAAATCCTTGTAAACGAGTTGTAAACAGATATCTCGAGTGGGTAAATCCTATCACAGCCTCTTTATAATGTAATTTAGCGATAACTACGAGCATATCTTAAGATGCCCTGTCCATAGAAGTTTTATATTTATTTACACTTAGCGATAACCTATGTTAAGAGTACATTGATAAGTTGATAACGCAAAGTTATCTTATAAAGTTTTTAAAGGAATGTTTGCCAAAAACTAATTATTATTATGTTACGTTGAAAAAATGTGTCTTATTAGTTTGCAGACTATAATATCACGTTTTATTATTAACAAAAAAAAACTATTAGATAGTTGTTTTATGGATAAACTAGTCGACCCGGCGAACTTAATTTCGTATCGCCTATCTTATTACTATTTTGTGCTCAAAAACATTCTTTATGAATCACTTTATCGATTTAAAAAAAACCGCATCAAAATCCGTTGCATAGTTTAAAAGAGTTAAGCATACATAGGGACAGACGCGGGAACGCGTCTTTATTTTATACTATGTGTTGATGTTTCGTACTAGAGCGACTATGATGTCATCATACGCCGACGCCCGCCCACCTACTTTCCTTTCTCTCTTAGAAAGCGAACAATACCATTTTTGACCATTTACAATGATCAATGCCATTCAAAACCCTTGCAAACGGTAGACTTTTCTCCTTAAGACGATATACGACAAATAAATCAAACGACCGAATGAACAGAGTCTATCTCTTTGATAGAGCATACTGAGGGAAAGTGACAGTCATATGTCAGTGGCCCACATCGGTTACTACATTTTATTGGAAAAAGTAATAAATATTGAATATCTTTTAAATTATTACTTTTAAATCAAATCTGAATTACCAGAATTTGATTTTGTTTATTATCGTTATTCCTAGGTAGTTTTAACAAAAACTAGTAAGTAATTTCGAAGAATTAGCTATTCCCGTTTTTTGGAAAGGTTATCTTTGACGAAATAATGTATCGAGGTTTTTTAATTCCACTAGTGATTCTCAATTATAAAAATATTTGTTATATCCTCAAAAAGGTTATATTAAAATTCCAGATTTTTACCTCCTATAGATTAAGAGAATGACTTGATCTAAAAAAACCTTAAAAACTCATATAGCGCCTTAAACTTCAGGCCTCCGTCTACGCACCGGTTGGGTGGGTCTCAGCTTGGGTACAAGCGACACACTCCTTTTGGGGCTCGATCAGGCCCCCGCGCCGCTCGAGGGTCACGTGTTAGTGGGCCCCACGCCCGGGGCCCCCTACATGGCGCTGCTGTGCTTCGCTAACGGGTCCCTCACCAGGCAGGCCCATAGGGACCGCCTTGTGGGACCCAGTTGGGAGGCCTTTGATGAGCTGTTGAGTTCTACTGTTAGAGGGAATATGGGGTATTTTGGTGAGTAATTTCTGAATACATTTTTTACGTCCATGTTTAGTTTTTTTTACCAAAAATATGTGTTAGATTGATTAGAGTAGCAGTTTTAATTCTAGATCCCGACTTGTTGTGTTGTTTGACAAAGCTTGTTTTGTTTTTAAGTCTTTATTTCAGTATATAGTTTACATAAAACATTACAGAACACAGTAAAGTAATACATTTCAAAAATAATTCATACATTTGCTTTTTCAAAATTTACGGCATGAAGTTTTATATTGTTGAGATTTGCTCGTGTCTTATCTTGTTTTTTTTTTATTTCTCAATTTTTTTTAAACATAGTGTCTTATTAAATTGATACCTTTTCGCTGTTATAATTAGGTATTTAGGCTGGTTTCGGTTTGAAAATCAGACCGCGGAATTTTTTTAGATTTTCTCTAACCGTGGGGTAAATGTACGGAAAATGTATGATATATTGTCAAGATTTCAACCCATGTTGCTATAGAAAAGTTATTTAGTTAGCTATGTTTTTTAAATGAATGATCTCTGAACGGTATTCACAGGCATATACTTCGACACAGCAGAGATAGTCCCCCGCGCCCCCGCAGGCCGCTGGCTGCAGGACGCGGGCGGCGCGCGCGTGCAGCCGGCGCGCGCGGCGCCGCAGGTCTCGGCGCGCGCGCTGCTGGAGGGGCAGGCGGCGGCCCGGCGCGCGCACGCCGCCGCGCTCGGCCTCGCGCCCGGTCAGTCCGCGCCTTCTGCCCTTCTGCTGGCTCCTGGCTCATGCTGCCCTGGTACTTTATATACCTGGACGCGGCTGCTCTCGCCCCTAACTAGGAGGAACCTGTAACTAGACTGCTGAAACGTATAGGACGAAAGAGTAGGGAGAAAATAAGGAAGAGAGACTAAGCTTCAGCACTCGCCCCTAACTAGGAGGAACCTGTATCTAGAGTGCCCGAAACGTATAGGACGAAAGAGTAGGGAGAATGGAAGGAAGAGAGACTAAGCTTCATAGAACTCAGAAACATTACTCTACAAGCGAATGAATTCTAATGTTGACAGATTGTTTCTTATTTTATTACTAGTCGACCCGACGAACTTCGTACCTCTTAACATATTACTATGTTGCTCATGTTTTAAACTTATAAACCTTCCTCTTGAATTACTCTTTCTATTAAAAAACATACATAATCTCACGCCTTTTATTCCCCGAAGGGTTAGGCAGAGGTACCAGCTCAAGAGCCGGACCCACGCATTCTATTAAAAAACGCATCAAATTCCTTTGCATAGTTTTAAATATTTTAGCATACATAGGGACAGATGTTTTATTTAATATACCTGTTATTTTTGTTACTTCAGACGAATCGTCACGCATAGTGGCGACCGGGGGCGCCGCAGCCAACAAGCAGTTTCTACAGATATTCGCCGATGTCTTCAATACACCCGTTTACGTTATGGTACGTTGTTTTATCTCTCCGTTGTTCATTAACTAATGTAGTTATTGCATAAAATGGGGGTATCTGCAAAAGGGCGTCTCCTGGCGACTCCATCATTGACTTTGCGGAAGGGTCAGAGGGCCTATTACGGCCACTTTTGCAATATTGCTTTTCGTCCTCTTTACGTTTTTTTTGTATTAACTTTGACACTCCAGAGGACGAAAAGCAATAGGTACGCTTAAAACCACTTTAAGGTCTGATTAGTAATACATAATAAAGAAAATATTTTAAGTTTTCCTCATTGATTTTGTTCCTATGATAATCCATAATTTATATGGGATACTAAGAATAAGAGCAGCAACTCCGTAGTTACTGTTAATATGCTTAGTAATTTATGGTATGTGATATTTAACTGATACTAGTCATAAAAGCTTTACCATCATTTAAACCCCTTAAAAAACAGTACAGTGTTTTCTGATAATAAAATACGAATATACACGGTTCAGGCTACATACATCAAAAATCGTTTTGTAGATAGCATAAGAAAATAAGTCACAAACGGCAAAAATTGTTTAAAAAACTTTAACCGCCATTATCTCGAAACTATAAAAAATGACTTACTGGGCCCCAAGTTTCTTATCTTATTTAAGACCAATTGCGATTTTTTTTTGATTGTCTTGTCCACTTTTGGCAATTTTGGTAGTCTCTTATTTAACTATCGATCAATCGCGGCAATTGCAATCCAATTGTACTAAATTGGTAGTTTCTTAAATTGTAGGGGCAAAAGACAATTACAATTGGATACAATTTTCGTAGTCTCTTAAAATTTGAGACCGATTGTCTATGAGATCGAATTCAATCGAATTGTGATTGTTAGAAAAAAACACAATCAAACAATAGTACCTTTTTTTCAATTGTGCACTACTCGTAAAGTTATTTAAAAGTTATTTATAATGAGTTTGAGGCTTCGTCTCCTTATTTTGGAGATGGCCAATGAAGCCAAGAGTTCATAAAAACATTTAGGTTGGGGAAAGCGGCAGTCAAGAGCATGTTTAGCTCCCAGGAGCGTCAGTGAACCCTTATAAATCAATGTTCGACATAAAGTTTATAATAACATTTAGATTTGGCAAAAAGCCGAGCCAGTCAAGGACTCCTCTTACTCTTTTTCTGTTTACCACCACAGCGTCGGAGTTATGGACTTACACCTACTAACAAGTAAGTTTTTAGCGAGCTCCTCGAACATAACCTATAACTTAACAACAAAACTTTTACATAATCATTTAAGAATAGTGACATTAAAATAGGCACCTAAAATGCAGTAACTAGTTCTCATAGGAATCCAGGTGGACCTCTAGTGCTCCACAAGAGACTGAGCAGTCTAATTTGATGACACAAAAGTTAAATAATACTTAGATCTACTATCTCAGTTTGTCGAATATGTTAATATAAAATGTAATGAAGGCTGAAAGGGGTCCACCGAAACTGATTTCAGTTACATTACAGTTTTGTTAGTGTTTTTGTTTGTGTAAAGAACTAATAGAGTTTTCTTTGATAAGGTTTTGATATAATTTTCCCTACAACAATTTAACCTAGCATCTTTTTTTTAGATACGGTACTAGTAGCATCATGTTTTTATGCCTCCCGCTCAACCAGACTTGCAGGACAGAGCCACTACTACTACTAATAAATTCAGCAGAAAATATTGTAAATGCCTGCGCAGATTTACACAACATGCTTATAAATATGAATGCCATGGATGACACATGAGGCCGCCCTGCCCTCAAAGAAAATAATTTGAGAAATCATGTAGGTAAGTCTTAGCGTCAGTAAAAGATAGAAATATGAAATCAATATTACTTTAATTAATAGTGTGTTAAATTATTTCTTAATCAAAACATTTTGTTCTAAACATAAAAATGTTACTCGTCAACAATTCATTTTACATATTAAACACCAACCTTCCATACATACCTTTTTTGTTACTTAGTTTATTTTATCCTAACTATGGGTTGCATTGAATGGAAGAAATTGATGCAAGCGATAAGGCAATTATACATAAACACACATGCCAATATTTAATTATTCATTTATTCATATTTAATTATTCATTTATTCAGTGCTTGCAGGCTACAATTACAAATAATGTTTTATTTCAGCTACAACAAGATTAAAAATGTTCCAAACAAAGGAGGCGCTGGAGATGATTGACATGGCCACATTAACCCGGAGCTGAAGGAAGTGCAGGCATTGCAGCAGGCCATCAAAAACTGAGGAGAAACAGAAATATATAATTAAAAAACATAAACAGTTGTTTTTTTTGTTTATTTCATACCTATCTCACATCTTTAGTGCCCCCGCTCACCAGGCAGCCTGGCTGCAGCAGCCAAAAATACCCCATCTCCTGTCATGGGTGATCTTACAGGCGACTAAGGTAACACGCGAAGGACAGGCAGCAGCGTTACAAAGCACTTTTGTTACAAAACTTGAAGAGCAATACACGCATGACGATCATGGCAACACAAAAATGTGTTCTTGTGACGATCTGTGCCTTTATCCAATGGTGGACGTCTCTCGCCTGAGAAGACTATGAAGATGGATCTATCCATGTAACTAACTACCTGCATACAAAGTATGTTAACTTTTACTTGCTAAACGTGTTTTTATCATCAAAACTTTATATATATATCCATTTACATACCTCTTTCTGGCTTCTTGTAGGTTCATCTAAAGCCTCGGCCGGTGTGTAGTAACTTCAATTTTGAGTGAAAATTAGTTTTGTTTTCTTCACCAAAATTTTTGATTTGAATGAATGTCTGTAGACTGACTGACTGATTGATAATTTGACTGATTTATTGTTTACCTCAAATGAGTTTTTTTTTGCTGTACTAGCACAAGTTTTTCAATTTAGTTCGTTCTTTTTTACTAATCTTCATTCAAAAGTTCACTTTCTCTTCCCTAGTTAGGACCACAGATTAAAATTCGTTTGTGACGTAAAGCAATCGGCCAGCAAGACAATCAAAGTCATTGCGCGATTGAATTAAAGTTTAGGAGACTACCAAATTTATGACTGAACTTGATTGCCTTTTCTTACCATTGCAATTGCTATCTTGTTAATTTAAAATAAGAAACTCCGGGCCCTGCTCATATCCTTAGCACGGCAGCATTTTTGATATTTGCCTTAGTTTAGAAGATTATTTTTTTTCGCCAATGGCGCTAGCATCGCTGTAAACTGGCTCTTAACGGCTCCGGCGGTATCCAACCTCTCTGATTAACGGGCTTATTTTAATAGTACGTTCGTTTCGCCAAAACTCGGGAACGGCCGGGCCGATTTAGCAGATTTTGGTTTTGAAATGTTCGTAGTAGTCCAGGGAAGGTTTAACAGGTGGGAAAATACGGAAAAATTGAGAGGCTGTTGGTAAAAGTAATAATTTGTTTTTCCCATACAAATTGTAAGGCGCGATACGAAGTTCGCCACGACAGCTAGTTATGTATAAAGTAATAATTTGCTATTGAAGGAAGAGCACGGCAACGCGGCGCTGCTGGGCGCCGCCGCGCGCGCCGCAGACGTCTGGAGCCAGCAGCAGGGCCAAGCACTCACAGGTACGAAGGCCTATCAAGGGTTTGTGGTGGAATAAATTACCACCATCCCAACTCCTCCCATGGGTGTAGTAAAAGGTGACTAAGGGAACATATGAAGGACGGGTAGCAGCGTCCTTTGTCAATACACTGCGATCGCCAACTCGGATCGGATTCGACCCCGAGCGAAGAACAGTAAATCAAGCGAGGTTTGTAACAGCAACCAAAGTGACATAACTTTACACTGTACCGCCTAGGAAATTAGAACTTATGTCACGAAACAGCTACTGTATGGCTATTACAATTTACAATAAGCTTCCAACTATGTTTAAGACAAAATCAATACCTCAACTTAAGAATCATTTACACAGGTTCCTAATAACAAAAATGTACTATTCTATTGATGAATATATCAAAGACAAAATATAATTCTATTTGACAAAATAATTTATTAATTAATTCATAGACGACTGTGACATAGCCCTAGATATTATCATAAATAAATTGTAATTTTTTGTAAATACTGCATGACCTTAGTTTTTAATACAAGTATTTGCACACTGACTTCCAGTAGAATATGTTAGATCCTAGTGTATAATTGACTATCTATTGTAATGTAACTCATATTCTGGCAAATAAATTTATTTCATTTCATTTCATTTTACACCTTCATTGTATACTTCCACGATGTAATTTATTAGAGAGTGCATTTTTCATAATGGAGGCAGATTTGTAATAAAATGAATACGCTTAAACTTTGAACAAATAGATCAGCAAGTCGCCTTAACTGATATTTAAACCGTCAATTAAATATGTAAATTTTGTAGGCTACTCGCCGCGCGTGACCCCCGTGGCGACTCCGTACGCCGACGCCGCCGCCATCTACGAGCCCATGCTGAGTCGGTACCGCGCCTTGCTGGACCAGATACCAAGACTGTGAGGTCTTAGATACTTACTATGACCAGAGAAACGACCTACGTAAAAATGCTTATTGCGGCGGTTATCAAAATCACGTCCTAAAACGGAGACATTTGTCTTCTGTGCAATTTATAATTATTTTAAACGTGTTTAACGTAACTGTATAATGTCCAAGAAATTAATAGACACGTTACTAAACAATAATAATTTCTTTTTTACAAAAAGAGACTCGCCTTCAAAAAACTGACTCACATAAACTGAGAACTTCCTCTGTTTCAAAGTCGGTTAAAATAGGTACTAAAACCTTCTCCAGAATGTAACAAATACATTGCTGAAAACCGCATCAAAATCGGTTGAGCCAAACGCGAGATAATCGCGGACAAACATACATACAGGTGAAACTGATAACCTCCTTTTTTGAAGTCGGTTAAAAATGGAGTAACGTTAAACACAAATAATATTAAATTACAAAAGAAAAATGACTGCGTATTAGGATGTGATTTTAACTACCGCCGTAGCTGCAATAGGACATTTTACCTAGAAAATGAAATATGGATAGAGATTTAACGCCTAACTAGTGCTTTCTGAACGCAAGCTTAATGCACAGCCAGTTATTTATAAACAAAAGTAACTTCGATACCTGTATTTTTTATAGTATTTAACTAGTCGATATCCGTTTTCTCACGTAGAGTGAAGATGAACCGTAGAATTTTAATTTGATGAAATTAATTTGAAAAATGATAAGAAATGGTCATCTAGACTTGACCATTTAATGATAGTATCGATAATACTTGCATGTACTTATTTTTACACTTATTTGTTACTAAAAAAGTTATTTGACTGCAAATTTAGACATTCCACATTTTTCTTTTTTGTGATTTTTCTGTAATCTCTACTTTTTAGGATGTTTTATAATCGTTATAAATATTTATTTATTCTAGCATATCACGAGGTGCTTTTTTATTCTTATTAGCTGTGAGCTAAGTGCAATATTTTGTAACATTCCATTAAAAGTAAGTTCGCTTTTGTTATTTTTATATTTTTTACTGAATGTTTTTAATAAATATTTTTATACTTCTAAATTTTTTTTTTTATTTCAACCAAATACTTAAACCCAAAATATAAAAAAAATATACAACTGTTAAGATATACATTGCTTTATTTTATTCATGTAGATGTCTACGTCTAGGGATATTGTAATGTATGTATGATTGAAGCAACCCATTTTTGTTGCAAAACCGTGCTTAACCTACCCGAGAAAGAAACATCGGTATCCATCACACCATCATTCGTATCAACAGTATAAACACGGTATGTTTCAAAGATTATGACGTTAGTGGTACCTAGTAGAGCGAAATCTACTTCTTGCGGCCACCGCGCTCCTTGACTTGCAGGGTGAGCAGCGCGCCGGGCGGCACGTTGTAGTGGGCGAGTGAGTTGTTGTCCTTGAAGAACAGGCCCTGGAATATAAATACATAAATTGATGTTGATTGGTTAATATTTGCTTATCTATTTAGCTATCTTTCTTCTGTAGAAAAGTCAATCGTGGTTTGTTTGTATCGCTTAAACTCGAGAACGGCAGGGCCGATTTAGTTGATTTTGGTTTTGAAAGGTTTGTCGTAGTCAAGGAAAAGTTTAAAAAGGTGAGAAAATGTGGAAAAATCGAGAGAGTGATAGTAAAAACAATCATTCATTTTTCTGTATCAAATTGTAAGGCGATAGAAAGTTCGTCCGGACAGCTAATTAATTATAGGGTAAGTAGTTCACTTATTTTGAGGAAAAATCAATAATTAAATAAATAATTGTGAAGAGTCTCACCTCGTAATGCAACTTCTGCTTAGCAGCTGGCATATTAGTGTGTCGCTGCAGCAGCTGCTTCAAATCAGCCACGCTGGCGCTCAGCGGCAACTGAATCGCCACGGATCGCCCATCCAAGCGCCATTCGCCACGCTCGGGGGCCGCGGGGAGCGCCACTCTCAGCGCCGCCGGGCCTCCGCCGTGGCGAGCCAACCACGCCGACTCTGGCTCTAGGCTTTCTTCTGTTCTCGCACGTTTGTTAGCGGGTTCATCTTCTTCAATCGGCGGCGGGGCGGGAACAGGCGGTGCGGGGGCGGGCGGGAAGAAGGTCGGGGCTCCCACTGGGGTTGGGATGAGCGGTGGCCGTGGGACCAGCATCAAAGGCGGCAGCATGACGGGCGGGGGAGGCGCGGGCGGGCGCGGCCTCGGCGCCATCTGCGGTCCACCTGCCGTTTGCTTCGGCCCAATTTTCTCCTTCTCCTCATCCGGCAGTAAACCCTTAATCTTATGAATCTGCTGTATCTGATCTTCGAGCGTTATATGCGCGCGGGCGGCCCTAGTAGCCGCTTCGACGCTGGAAGTGTGTCCGTCCCAGGTTACCCTGTCGTCGCGTCTGCGTTCCTCTTCGCCTATCTTCTTTCCTATGGCGGTTTCCTCGTCGCCGACACCGAAGATGTCCGTCCGGCGCTCCGCGAGGCGCTTGAGCGAGGCCTCGATGGCGGCGCCCGGGGCCAGCGCCTCGTCGCGGTCGCCGCGCTCGGCCGCCAGCCGGTCGCGCTGCTCCAGCCAGCGCGGGTCCAGCAGCCCGATGCGCACGTGGTCCGCCACCTGGGAGCATACACACACACACACTTCGATACAGGTCCATATTGGACGGACGAAACCTTATCTGGAAGAAATCGCTCAAAGCGATAAGGTCGCCTTTTGTCAACTTACTGTACTTAATGTTCTTGCTTTTGTGTTTTTTGTGCAATAAAGATATCATTCATTCATTCTTATTAAACTGATACACATCAGATCAGATACCGTTTGTATCAAATTTACCATGGATTGTATACTCTAAATTATAAACAGACCAATACATTTTGAAAATTTTATTGTAGGTAAAGAAAAATGTAAGTCTCAGTTTTCAATGATATTGTTAGGCGATACGAAGTTAAGGCTCACTCTTTGGTGTATTTTAAATCTTTTTTTTTATACACGGTGATGATAGCATAAAGCCCAATTCCCGCACGAAAATACGACTTTTTAACCTTTTTCTTCAAAAAGGAGATTATCAGTTTGACCCTGTATGTGTATACGTATGTATGTTTGTCCACGATTATCTCGCGTTTGGCTGAACAGATTTTGATGCGGTTTTCAGTAATGTATTTGTTACATTCAGGAGAAGGTTTAAGTACCAATTTTAACCGACCTCGAAAAAGTTCGCAGATTATGTAAGTATGTGTCAGTTAGTTGAAGGCGGGTCTCTTTTTGTAAAAAATAAATTATATTATAAAGGAAATTATAGTTAAACCGTTTCACTAATGGCCGTGAAAACACCACATATTGATTTCTCACAAAAATCACGTTGTGGTTGTTTTCGGTTGGATTTGGATACGACATTGCAGGCTTGAATCACCTGATTGTCCGAAAAGTAAGATGATTGGTGGGTCGGGTTGATGTTCCCGGCCGCAGTAGTGGTCGCTATAACCACGGCGACAAGCTGGCCCCTTGTCACGTTGGTAATAAAGCATAAACTTGGCTAAATGTGGGTCCGGCTCTTGAGCTGGTACCTCTGCCTAACCCTCCGGGGAATAAAAGGCGTGAGATTATGTATGTACTAATGGCCGTTCACAGAGTCCAATGATTTACCGGTACGCACGGGCCGCTCAACGTTGACATCTAAAGTGCTAAGTGAGCTAGTCCTGGTATGATAAAGTGTTCTAACCTTGTGAGCAGGGATCCTCTCGCCAGTAATAGGCGACACCAGCCACTCCTCCCCGGCGGCGGCGGGCTGCGGCCGACTCTTCTTGGGATCGTACTTCTTGACCACGACGCGGTCCGGCCGCGGCGGCAGCGGCGCCGGCGCGACTGCCTCGTCCTCGCTGCTCGATGACTCTTCTTCCATGTCCTGGGTTCATTGGAGATGTGATGTCAATGCATAGTATAAAACAAAGTCGTTTCCCGCGTCTATCCTTATGTATGCTCAAATCTTTAAAACTATGCAAACGATTTTTACTCATTTGAATGCTTATTTAGTTGTGTCACCTAATAAATAAATAAATAAAAAGATTTTGATAAGGTTTTTTTAATATATACGAGTGATTCAAGAGGAAGGTTTATAAGTACATGCACAACATAGTAATAGATTAGGCGGTACGAAGTTCGCCGGGTCGACTAGTTATTGTTATAATACTTTCGTACAAAATTTACAATTCTCACAAGTAGGTACTTCATAAGATAATCCTTGAACGGGAGACAATATGGAGGTATATGTTAGCATGGCTTGACAAAATAAAACTATCTAGTTAGGGTAAGATGCCCCATTTTTGGTCCCCTTACTATTATTTACATGGTCAATTTAGAGGTTGATTATAAGGAATCTTGACATTCTACAGCAAAATACCATACAAATACAATGATTTTGTTTTAAATGCTCTAAATATGCTTATAATGTTAAGCAAGGCCAAGAAAAGGGCGGTTTACGGTATTATGTTAGAAATTTGGCTGCATGGGGCCCACCGGAAGCAAAAAAAAAAACAAGTTTAAAAGATACATACCTGTACTCTAGTATCAGGCGCATCGGCTCGCGGCTCGGGAGCTCTCGGGGGCCCGGTGCCAGTGCGATCTTCCATAGTGCTGAGCTCCTCATCTTCAGACTCTGAACTGTCCGACTCGAGTTGCATCTCGGTATCAGTATCATCCTGTCTCGGCTCATCCCCTCGCTCCTGAGCCAGCACTCGTGCTCCAACTTCCAGAGGAGTCGTTGGCGGGGGGAAATCCCCTGGTTCTCCAGCAGGATAGTCCACTGTTTCCACTACTACGAAGTCATGCCAGTCTATAGAAGCGTAAGCTAGTCGCTCTTTTTCTACTCGAGCCTCGTCAGCCGCCTTTCTGCGAGCCTGGTGCGCGTGCCACGCCGCACGCCCCTTTGCTGCCTCTAACACCCCAGATCTTACCTCCCCACTCAACTTCGCTACCAACTCCTTCGGCGGTAGAAGCACTTTTGTATACTGCTCAAGTAACCTTGTGAAGTATTGGAACAATGAATGCTGAGGTCTTAAAAAGTCGAACTGATGGTTACGCTCCTCCTTCTTCATCAGGTCGGTTAAGAACTGCCTGCCATTGCGCGCGACAAACTGTGCGGTCAGCTTGACGATGTCTAGATCTAAAGCAGAGATGGAAGGAGGGTCAGCAATGAATTCGAAGTCCGGTGGCGGGTCACGGGGCGGAGGAGGCTCGACGGCTACGGCTGCTTTGAGGAGTTCCTGCTGGCGAGCTGCGGTGGCTGCGGTCACTCCTGTGCGGGCCTGGGGCGGACCGGCTGGGGCGGGCGGGCCTGTGTCTGTTTGGAAGAATAGAATAGATATTCAATAACATCATAGTGGCTCCATGGTTGTCAGCAATATTTATTGAAACGCTAGAGGTTGACTTGAATAGTGTTGCTTCCATTATTTACTCATAATATAGTATCTATTTATCGCTCTGTAAGTATAATACTATCCTTTCTTCTTTTATGTTTCACCTCGCCCTCACTCCATTAAGGTGCCGACAGAATACCATTGCCACTATTGCAAAAATAAAGGTGTGCATGCATGTGTGAAAGAGCAGGTCTTTTTTTTTAAACTTGAAGAGCCGATGATTCAAGCACCAACCCACCTGCACATCTAATGGTAATCTGTGAGCGCGACTTTCAACAGTGAATGTGTTTTGGCTGGGATGATGATATTATATTACTATCATATAGTTAAGTTTGGTTTACAGGTGAGTTTCCACAATTTGACAGCTATCGTGGCTATTTTGAGTGAAGGGGGGTAGCGCTACTCTAACCATCCCAGCTCTTTCACAAAGCTCAGCAGAGTTCTACTATCATATTGCGCTACTGATCTTCGTACTATCGTATAAAATATAGATCTTCATGCTAATATGGTAGGAATACTAAGAAAATATAATTCATTTACCTCGCCCTTCCCGGATCTCTCGCACTTTATGTTGGTAGTAAGCATGGTACGGGTCGCCAGAGTTTAAGAAGTTGAACTTTGGATTTCCAAGCTCATTCTGTCTGATCCTGGCTTCAAACTCCGGCCCGTTACGAGCAACAAAGCTTGCTGTCTTGTCCACAATATCTAAAGCAGGGTTCAGGAAAAAATTAAAACAACATTTGAAGAAGAAGAATAATGACTACACAGAGACAAATCCATCGTAAACAAACAAAAAGACCAAAACTTGAATTTTTGTGTGTTAAATCTTTACTTTATTTAATTTTTATGTAGGATCACTGATTCCATACATTGAGAGGTTATGTTTTCCAAATTCCAAGATTACAATCTACATAACAGTATCTGCATAGCAGCATTAAAAGGATACTCCTGACTTCAGGTGGAGGATAGATAATGCCGATGACCGGCGGTGGCAGCGCCGAGGAGTCTTCCTCCATGTCCTCGGTCTGCCCAGGCGGCAGCATCACGTCAATCGACGGCATCCTGCCTCGATATCAACTTCACAATGCTAAAATATTAGCTATTTAACACGCGATACCATCAAATAAATGAGATTATAATATAATTATTGGGAAATTCTATTAAATTAAATTTCATTTACAAACAAACAACAACACAGACCAACAAGAGATACTACAACCACAGACCAACTAGAGATATACTACAACAACATAAATGAATGAACTAAAGTAGGTACCATAGTGAGAAACGGCGAATGAAAATGATCGAACAGCAGAGTAAATTAATCTGTGGCTGTGTGTGACCTCTATTTTTTTTTTACCATAAAGAAAGGTCTTTATGCCAATGCGGCCAAATCTTTTAATGGACTTTTACGAACTTTTAATGGTATATTTTCTAAGGAAGTAGGAAAGGCTTATAACTATTTCACTTATATGTATCTAAAATATTATGTTTTCAAGCATCGCCAATCGGCAATGCATCGGCATTATTTTTGGATTGACAATTTGTTCTTACTTTCCGCCTCCTTTCCGCCAAAATTTTAATGTCAAATGAAATGAATGAAGTGTAACCATAGATATTGTAGATCGCTCTAACAGCGAAATCAATCAACTTTTTATTTTATTTCATTCATTTAGGGTCACGCAGGCAACGTTCTAAAGTTTTACCTACTAGGGTGATTATCAGGAACCGAGTTTTAGGTCTGTCCAAGCTTATATCTCTATTAACTGCTGTCTTTTGAATACTGTTTTTTTTTTGTACAATAAGTAAGTCGGTAGGTTCTTAGAGCATCACATAATTCAGCACAATATATTACAGGATTTTCACAATGTTTTTTTGAAGATGAAAATTCTAAGTTCTTTGGCGCGTCCATAACTTACTTTTTTATTTCGGATATTTCTAAACGACCGAAATAACAAATTACAAATGCTATATAAATGTATTACATTATAAATACATCTATATTGCACTGACAGAGAAATAATTTTCAAACAACAAAAAAGTTGCTTAAGATCAATGTTTAATTTAAAGCAGTTAGATAGTTGTAGACCTTTTTTTATTCATTATAAGATTCTTACTTTTCCATGCCTTTATATCTACGAAGTAGCAATTTTTGTCAAGCTTAATCAAAATCTTTTCCCTACTAATATTCTTAAGTATCAAGATAGAAATCTACGCTTTAAAAATAATATCTGTATCCGACCTTCTAACACTACATTGTTACACAATAGTTTAATCTGTATGGGACCGAAAATATACAACAAAGTACCTGATAATATTAAATGTTTACCTTCACAAAAATTTAAGAATAAGCTCTTTAAGTTTTTAGTTGTTAAGGCTTATTATAGTCTCAAAGACTTTCTAGAAGATAAGATGTAAAAAACTATATGTTCCTACCTACCAGTTCCTACCCTTTGCAGTTAGAAAAGAACCTGTTTTATGTAGCTATATACGTCCATTACAATAAGTTAATTTTAAGGAGTTATTTGTTTTTGTTAACTAGGTATGTAGAGACAAAGTTTATTTAGTTATGTAAGGATTTTGTCCATAATGTTTATTATTTATAATAATCACATGTAAATTTGTGCGCCTAATTTAGGCATATCATAGTGATACTCTTTTTTTACTACATAACATCTGTAAAGTATAGACCTATGGTAACAAATAAAGATTCTGATTCTGATTCTGATTCTGAGGAATTTGTGATTTAATTTTGGTTTATTATTTACTACGATTTTTGGCTTACGACCCCAAAAAGTTCTGTCCGTCAAAAAATTCTAATTTCTTTGGCGCGACAAAACCATTGATCTTACACTGCTTTAACGAGACGCACCTCTGTCTATTGACCACTCCCCGCTCTAGCTAGTCCCCCGCCAACAAATACAGGAAGCAGAGTTGCCTCGGGTATCACGGCGACAAATTAAAATGTATTTTCATCTCACATGTGGACTTTGGTCCAGTAAGTGTCTAATTTCTTCGATATCCCTTTTTATGTTAATATTTACAATCATTTATTTCTCAATTTTTGTGTGAATTGTATTATTAAAATTATATGCACGTGGCAATAAGAGGTTTTATTAGCGCTAATGCTTTTTTTTTAAATAAAAAAAATTACAAGATTTCTAATTTCTTTGTCCCTAATTTCGTTGTATTTCTTTGCATTTTGCGCCAAAGAAATTAGTTTTAATCCAAAGAAATTAGATTCAGTACAAAGAAATTATAAAACTTATGTCAAGTGGAGTATTATAAATAAAACTTCATGTACAAATATAGTAAACCATAACAAACAAGGGATTTCGATAGAAGTTTTTTTATATTTGTTGATTCTGCTTATATTTTTATTAAAAATTTCATGATGTAAAATGAAATGTGCGCTTAAAACTTATAATCGCCTGATCGAGAAGCAACATTCAAGACAGTTATTTAGGAAGGTAAAAACGAACTAAAAAAGAAAGATTTAAAATAGACGAAGTATGTTTTTTTAATTGGAATGACAACATAACAAGCCTGCGTAATCAAATATTGAATATCGCCGTTATTTTTAAGGAAACACCTGGTCATAAGAAAAGACTTATTATTTAACATAAACACAAATATTTTGATTATGCATGTTTAAAATACCAATAATTAAAGTTAATTTGAAACAAACCTTTTTTTGTTTTTATTATCTGCCGCTTGTTTGTTGCAGACATTAAAAACTTGCTTGTTATAAAATTTAAAACTAATTTCTTTGAACACGATTATAATTTCTGTGGCAACATTTCTAATTTATTTGGGGGCAATTCTAAGATCTTTGGCAGTTTCTCTAATTTCATTAGACAAATAACTAATTCCTTTGGGCAAAATCTAATTTCTTTGGGGAGAATCTAATTTCTTTGGCAGTCATATTTCAGAACGCTAAAACTTCGAAATGGCTCGATCAATTTTAGGGCGAAAAACATTATTTTGTAGGTTTTGACTACGTCTACAATGTATGTTATTTTTTGTAGAGTAAATATTAAAAAAAAAATGCGCCAAAGAAATTAGTCACTTTAAGCCATTTTCTGATAATCACCCACTAGCGGTATTATTTCTAGGTACATACCTACCTATGTATGAACCCAGACTTATTAAAATGTTAGACGTAAGTACCTACCTAATTAATTTATTTCGATTTTCTAATGTTGCTGTTGCTACTTACCTAATTTATTAGTTTTGGCAAACTGCTATTTTACTAATTTCGCTAGTCGCGATTTAAGTCTTATCGCGTAAGCGTAACCCTAGGCCACAGAACATTTAATAACCTACGCCTAGGACTGTAATATATAAACCTTAAAAATAAACACAAAAAATTCAATAACCACAATATTAATATGAAAACATTTTATTAAAAAATTACACAATATTATATTCTACATATATAACTTACTTACTTACATTATATTATAAAAATTGAAGCCAAGTTTATATTTCATTAAAAAATATATTAAACATATTCATGAATTAAAATTTTATTATCAATTTTATTATAGATATATCTTAATTAAACTTCGTTTTGCCAACGCTCAGTAACTTAGGTAACATAGGTACCTAACCAAAACTCTATAAACTGAGCTCTAAACCAATGTGATCAATGTTTAAAAAAATCTATAACACCTACCATATTAATAATTAAGTCTGTGCATCTAACAACATACTTACTTAACTAAGTAGCTGGATTTAAATTCGAGTAAAATCTACCATTTTTTTAATCCTAAGTAGGTTCCTATTGAAACGGCTAAAGTTTTTATAGTAATAGGCTTGGTAGGCTGTTTTATTTGGCGGCAAAATACATCTCTAGAAAGTATTACCAAACTTTTTTTTCTCTGGGTAACCTATTATTACATAAAAAAATAATCCATTACAATACACTGCTATGTTGGTTTATGTTTAGTTGACGCCGTTGATGGAGTAAATGTCTTCTCTTTGCTCGAGGGACGACCGCGGTGTTATCTTCTCCCGCTCTTCGTTACCAGCCAGGAACATTGCAAGGTTATCCTATAATAACCAAAATAAAAAAAAAATTAAAACCCCCTGACCTGACCGAGTCATCTGACTCCCTCATCAACTAAACTAGAACTAGATCTGATCATCTTCAAAAGATCATGGTTACCTTACCATATACTTTCAATATCATTAAAGTAACACGGTATACTCAATTTCGAATCGATCGGACATTAAAGAAGCTAGTTAGATCCCCTCATCAACTAGAAAAGAGCTGATGATCTTCAAACGGCTGAACAGATTTTCATGAAACAAGAAACTAAAATTAAAAAACTAAATGAATATCGGTTCATCCGTTTGGGCTCTACGATGCCACAGACAGACCCAACAGACAGACCCAACAGACAGACCCAACAGACAGACCCAACAGACAGACCCAACAGACAGTTACACAAGTTAAACTTATAACACCTTCCTGTTTTTTCGTTTGGGGTTAAAAAAAAGGAATAGGTAGAAGAATTACCACATGGGTTAGCCAGCAGATGTGGTGTAAATTTGGGAATAAAAGATACAGGATGTTAATGACAAGCAAAGCGGTAATAAATTAATGTGCTTAGCTTAAGTGATTAGTTTATGGGTCGCAATTCAAATCATACATTACTTCAATATGATAACGGGGCAACTGTTTTTTTTTAATTTAAGTGGTAGAGGGTAGGTATAAAAAAAAAAACAAATATGCTATGTGTTGTTGGCGCAAAATGACCCAGTTACAGTATAGGTAATGTGTCAGCATTCAGCAATCTTGATGCGGTCCCTCTCCACTCACCAGATAGACCTTGGAGACAGCCTGCAGCTGCAGCAGCAGGTCGTGCAGGCGGCCGCGCAGCGCGCGCGCCTCCGCCGCCGCCGCCTCCACCGGCACCGACTGACACATAACATAACAGTTGTTAATAAAAAAATACCCTTATGAAATGAAAAGCAGCGCCCAGACAGCAAATCAACACGCTGCATTCGCAGGACACATTTCTTTCGACGAATGGAGAATTGTTCGCGGGGCAAGCTGCCCAAACGGAGCGGTGCTCTGCGGTGACGGACCATTTGTCAAATCTTTTTGTAATTTTTGATTGCTTTTGACATCGGGAAAATTTATGGAGACGGTATCCAAAATGACAGATATATTCTAAAAATTCGACAAATGGTCGGTCGATAGTAAGCATAAGTCCGGGGTCACACAAAATAAATGCTACCGTAAACTGCTGCAACTTTGCCAATACGCTTCAAGTTTGCCTAATTTATTAAAACTGAAATTACTAGACAAGTGCTCACTATTTTTTACTTTCAATAATAGTAAAAATAGCACCGTTTTATTGGCAACCCATTTCTTATTATTAGAAATGGCTCTTTCTGTCTCTTTTTTTTATATGAAATATCAACAGTCACAAGCGGAGCGCATGGATTTTTAGGGTTGTGCAAACTTTTTGTTTTTACTTGAAAAAAAACGAGAATTTCAACTTTCTTATTAATTACGGGGTAAGTCAATGAGCTCTTTCTCCTATTTATAATGATGTTTCTTGTTTAAATAATCATTTACGACGCTAACGATGCTAGGCAATGTTGCAAAGGGATTCTTAGGCGGTAGTGGTTCAAGTTTGCCTAGGCCTAGGGTTGTCACTAGTCTCAACTACAGTGAAGCATTCTGAGGGTTGAGTTGTGATTTTACCAGTTTAAGTATTTTTAAGTAAGATATTACTTATTATTAAACAGTGTGAATGTCACTGTATGTAAATAATAGACAAAAACGTTTTTTAAGAATTTCATAAAAATACAATACCCAAAGGGGCTATTAACAAATAACCTTTTAAAGTTTTTTTTTTATCATCAATTATGGCCTTCTTTCATTCTATAAGTGCGCTTTTGCCAAGAACATTATTATTAGTTATAAAACATAACTAACATAAACTTATCAAAATGGGCAAACAACATATTATAATTTTTTTTTATATATAATAATGTTGTGTAGTACGGCTAAATGTCTAAGATATTGAGTAGGTACAGGTACGCGAATAAAGATAAATATTGAAAAGAGAAGAAGACAAAAACTTGGAGCTCGGCTATACGCTGATTATTCGCAAGAAAACATTATATGTTTCTGTAGAGTACGGAGCAAAGCACTATCGAATTACAAGCCTGATTAAAATGCTGATGCCATTAGATTACTTATATAAAGTTTTTTTTAATAAATAGTGTGTTTTAAAATTGTATGTTTTTCAATTTGTGACAACCCTAACTCTGATTAAAAGTTACTATGAAAATATTTAAAGATGAAGCTCAAAGTGTGCCCAACATTGCCTGCTACCTAGATAAAAATAAATATGAGTATATGTGCTAACCCATGCACATCTCGATGGTAACTCAATTGTTACCGATCTGTAATTAAAATCAGTTTTTAAATGCGACCCGTATTTTTGATAATAATCTACTAGGCAAAGTTGAGTTATTTCATCACAACTTTGCCTACAACTTTGACAGTCTCTGGAAATCTATATATCAACAGTTTCGGCAAAATGAACCTTTATTCGTATGGCATGAATCTCTAATTCGCTTGCTATTGTTTACAAAAGCACAGATAACAAATACTTTAAAAGATATTTTAAAAAAAGCTTAAATTTCGTGCAAAGTTGCAGCAGTTTACGGTACTAGAAAGAAGTTTTCACTAACTAAATCAGTCAGCATAATTATATTCAATTTTATACCCTTCCAATCTATAAGATAAGTAAGTAGGTAGTAAAACATTGATACCTGCAACAATGCATCCGCAGCCGTTGTAAGATGCTTCGTAACGATCGCCATCCCTGTCCGGACGTTTCTGTGGAGAAATCGAAAGATTATTTAGCAGCTTTGAACTCTCAAGCGGCGATTTGACTAACTAGACTACAGAGTGCACTACAAATGCGATTCTCTCTCTAGGACGTAGGATAGGTTACGGGACGCGTAAAGCCACAATCTGTGTATGGCCCAACGCAGTATGAGTTGAGCCGCAACAGAACGTGTCTCCTAAAATTAGTATCTAAAGCTTTTTTGAAAGGACAAAGTATGTTACGCGCCAACACCGTTGAAACTTCTTGAAACGCAACAAAATGCATTACTGTTTATTTAGTTTTTTAGTTTTATTAAGTATATTGTAAACTAAATTAGTCTTAAAAGAGTTATAAGTAATGAAAAGTTATACGAAAAGCCAAAAGTTTTGAGATAATTTATTTAAAACGACTTCAAGAAAGGAGTTTCTAAATTTGACCTGTAAGTATGTTTGTCCGTATGATTATCTTGAGTTTAGCTAAAGCGATCTTGATGCGGTTTTCAGAAAAGTAGGTATTTGTTACATTTAGGAGAAGAGTTTAATACATTTATAATTAATTGAAAAACCGACTTCGGAAAAGAGGAAGATCTTATTTTATTCTCGATTTAAGTATGTGTCAGTTTATAGAAGGCGGTTCTCTTAAAAAAAAAAAGATTTTTTTTAAATACATAGGTATACTGTTTAAAACACGTTGACTATTTGGACACAAATTCAAAAAATAACTTTTGAATTTTATTCTTTTTTTATATAAAAATTATTATTTTAAGTCAGTCAACTTCATATTTATTAAGATTTAATAATAAAAACCAACGATATTAATGAATGATCTCTTTATCATTTCAAAAACACACTAATCAAGAAGGAATAAACTACTATAATATATTCAATTTTATTCGATAATCACAGGTCAACAAAAATGCAATGCTAAAACTATCATAGGGATGTCGGTTTCCAATCTCTGGATTACGCAATACTATAATTATTATCTATCTCTCTCTAATGCATGCAATCTTCAACACAGGTTGCGAGCTTCATAATAATGTTTAGATCGAACAATCATGTTGCGGCTCAACACGAAGAGAGAGAGAGAGAAGTGTTGAGCGCGAACATAATTTGGCTCTTACTTTTATTCCAAAGACTGGACAAAACATGTTGCGTAAAAACTGTCAATATAGGGCGTTGAGCCAAAACAGATTGTGTCCTCACATTTTTCGGCAAATGAGAGACAATATCTGTGTGAGATCAACACTTTTAGGTGTTGAATAGTACACAGATTTTGGCTTTACGCTTACGGGACATGTTAAATCTCTGATATCCTAAAATAAAAGAACTTCTTGTAGAAACAGATCATGATTTTGGTAATTTTTACAAACTTTGGGCTCAAAATGTGATAAAGCCGAGGCGGCCACAGCGAGCTAAGCTTACTTGGGCAGGTCAGTGTGGGTGTAGTTGAGCAGATGCACGAGGCGGCGGGCGGCCTCGCGCGCCAGCAGCACGCTCAGCTCCTCCAGCGTGCTGGGCCGCGCCTGGTTCTCCGGCTCCGGCTTGCTCAGCGACGAGTACAGCTCCTTCGCCTTCTGCCAGGCTAGACCTGGATCTTTTGCGACCTGGTTATGGTTTTTTATGTTTAGTAAGTTTGTAAAATACTGAGGGCGGGGCAGATAGGTACGCTGAGACCGAAAGGTTCTCGAGTGGCCACCGCGCACCTAAAGACACAGCGCAGAGGTGTAGGAAGTTCGCACAAGACCGGTCATTATTGCAATCTGTGAGAAAGGCCTAAGTCCAGCAGTCTGCCAAGATGATAATGATGATAATAAAAATACTTTGTATAAACCTGAATTTGTTACCGAGATCGCGTTGTACATGTTAACACGAATGTATAAGTATAGGTTTTTATGACTTGCTAAAGAGTTCATTGAAGTGTTACGAACCATGGGAGTGAATCGGCTGAGTCATATTTGACAGATACAGATCATTTATATGATTACCAGTTTGTAAGACTTGAAAGCTCTTGAAGGTATCTGCAAACCTAAAAAGCCACGCGTCCAAAGAAGATATTAGAGCCGCTCCAATACTCTGTTTTCTTATTTTCTACATGCAATGACTTGTATTCCTGATTTTTTAAAGCAAAGAGTCTTCTATAAAATTGATAGTTCTAAAGTAAGTTATAAGCTCACCAGCTCAGCAACATAGACGAGCACATGTATCTGCTCCCTGATAGCCTTGGCTTCAGCCAGGGCCTGCCTGGTGAGTCGTCGCTGCAGCTTGCGCCGCAGTCTGGCGCCGTGTTGCACTGCCTGCGCCGCCTTGGCTCGTCCCGTGTCCCCCGAAGCCTCTGGGCCCGACACTATGATCACCACTGCTCGTATTATTTTAGGATGAGGAGTTGCCTATGGTAGCGGCACATTATAATACCACCTCCCTATCTTCTCCCATGGGTTAGGTAACCAGATGAAAATATAAAAAACCTGAAAAAAAATCCTGATTTCCATGGAAATGTCCTGAGATTTTTCATACTTTGAGAATTTCCTCTCAAAATAAAGTTTTCGTTTGCTTTACTTTCATAAATATCAAAAGAAGAATTTTATTTGTGATCCTGTGTTTAATGAAAATCCTCAGATTTCCGAGAAGTCCGGCCGGAATCCTGAGAAAAGTCGATAAATCCGGTAATCTTCGGAGATATGGTTACCCTACCCATGGGTGTCGTAAAAGGACTAACCTTCTTTCAAACGGTAGTCCAGTTTCCTGTTTTTTGCAGAATCCCATTTCATTTATATGCTATCATGCGGGATGCACGCGTGAACGCTAACATAAAAACACATTTCGCCATAAAACGGAGAAATCCTGCAGAAAATGGAAAACTGGGCAGCCGTCTGAAAGAGGGGTAAGGGAATTTAAAAGGCGACCTTATTACTTTTGAGCGATTTCTTCCATGTAGCCTGTTTTTTTTTTAATATTCAGAAACATGGAAATAGGACATTAAAGAAAATTAAGTGATTTAAAAAACAACAAATGAAAGGTACTTATTATAAAGATCGCTTGGCAACGAAGTGGTTTGAATCATGGAAACTGCCATTCAATACATTGTAAGGGAGCCGGAGAAAGGGTTCAAAGGTCCAGCGGCAGAAAACAATGATTCCTAATTTGTCACCAGCCGCTACAGATAGTCCAGACGTTTTAATTGCTTCAGATTGCATAACCGGAACAATTAATATCTACTTATCACGTCTTAATTAGGATAGTATAGCTATTAAGTTAGCTCGCAACTTTGATGAACTCTGCTTGTTGACGTGATTTATACTTTCAAGTGCTGGTTCTCCGGCATATCTGTATCTGTAGGTTTAAAGTCTAACTGAGTATAGTATTTGGATGGGTGTATCATACAGATGATAGATATCATGGGAATGAGGAAAACCGGTTTTTAGAATAATCGAACTAAGTACCTATATTTTTACAAAAAAGGTAAAGAAAACCATAAATATATAAAAAACTCTTCCGTTACTGACTGACAGACAACGCAGAGACGAAACTACAGGGCGCTAAGGAATAATTTCCCGAAATTTCCATAGGAAAGGGAAAATAAAGTTGTTTGGTATGGTAAGCTGAAACTCTCATTTGATTTATAACCGACTTTCCTAAAAGATCCTACTAATAAGATAAGATAAGATAAGATACGAGAATTATTTATTGCAATCAAAATAAAACATAAAGTACATAAAACAAGTTACAAATATCAATGCAAATGGCGACCTTATCACTAAAAGCGATTTCTTCCAGGCAACCAATATATAATATTTTATTTATAAACCCGAAAGTTTGTAATGTATGGATGTTTGTTACTCATTTTACGCAAAAACTACTAAATGGATTTTAATGAAACTTTACAATACTATAGCTTTATAATAACTTAAAAACACGTGGCTAAAAAAAATCTAAAGCTTATTTGGAACGGAAATTGCGCTAGCGAAGCAGCGGGGCGCACACTAGTCCTGTATTGTATATATATTTAAAACTGGTACATAAGGCCAGGACAATCATGTAGATGATGTAGATCGGACATAATATCTATTAAGATTACTGGCATGGCAACTTACGTACAATTAACGTATAGTGTCAAGGGCGATCATTATCCACCGAGAAAAGTGCAGCAAAACCGGAATGGAGTAGACCATGTGTGACGACAGGTGAAAGAGTTTCAATAAAAATGTTATGCTTTGCTCATACATAGTACTTACCTACCCATGTCATGTAGATTTTTGCTTTATTATACTTATTAGGTAACGAAAGATTTACCGCTTTTCGTTTTATTCATAGCAAGGCAGGGTAAGCGTTTTAAAGTATATTACCTACTACCTCTGCATGATACGCGTTATCACGCTTTATTAACTTATCATAATGTCAAACGTCTGGGCAAATTCCGAGCACACAGTCTCGTCTCGGTCACTGATCCATGCACCTTGCTATTGCAACCATCTATTTACTTGAAGACTTGAACACAAGTTTATTTTGTGACTCATTTGAAAATGGAATCCAGGATTTTGGTTTGCTTTTAAATTTTAAATCGAAGCTGGTAGTAGTTTATTTTAAAAAAGCACGATAAAAACAACAGAACTACGCTAGTAACATAAACCTCAGCGGCGGTTTCCAACCTCTCTGACATAAACACACTATGAATGAAATATGTACTTAGAAATCAATATATATAAAACTCTTCCGTTACTGACTGACTGACAGACAGACAACGCAGAGACGAAACTACTGGGCATAGCGGGCTAAAATATTGCACGTGGGTTCCTAGGGGAGTGTAGGGGAGCACTAAGGAATGAATTCCCGAAATTCCCACGGGATCGGGAAAAAACGGGATTTTGGTGAAACCGGTTTCACCAAAATCCCAGTCAGTAACGGAAGAGTTTTATATATATATTGATTAATAGGTACATATTTCATAGTGTGTTTATGGCAGCCTCTAGTAATACTACAATTAAAACATTTATTATGAGCAGATACAGATGACATTGAGCAATATCTCTGGCACGAAGATGTAACCCATGAATAAGTACATATTGATGTTGAGGTATCTTGCATTGCAGGCAGACACCAGCCAAGACGGCTGCCAGAGGGTTTTAGTGGGTGCGAGCCCCATTTATATACCCCTGATGCTCCCCCGAGCTTTGGGAAATGCGATAGGCATTTTCCCCCGTTACAAAAAAAAAAGACACCATCCCTCCAATACCTTGGTTTAGGAAATCTACTTCGAGAAATTCTATTGATAGGTAACTGTTTTAGAAACTTCGATGGCGCTACTGGGTGTAGGTAGGTATAATCAAAAACCTTATCTTCCCTAGCACAGGTACTTACCGTCAGCAACATCCTGGTTGTCGGGCGGCAGGTATCTGTCCACGTACTTGTCAGCCGTAGTGAGCGCTCGATCAAGCGCTCCAGCGGTCACCGCCGTCACCCGCGAGTCCAGAACCGCTGAGCCAAGCTGCTTCACTGAGTCCGCGCGACGCATCACGAAGCGACGCGTCTCGGAGTACATCTATGGAAAGATTGTGTGATATTTATGATTCTGGATGTTAGTTGAGTCAAAGAGAAGAAAAAACTTGTTGATGAGGCTTTATGTTTTAAAGGTTCCACACAGCTGTCAGCGGAAAAGAAGTGCGATTGAAACCGAGTGTGGTGTAGAGAGCTCGAGCGATCCGCCAGATGTGTAGGGTTACAAACAATATACAAGTTACTATACTTCCAAGGTCTTTTAAAACCCTGATAAACTTAAACAATGTTTTATCAATACATAGTATAAAATAAAGTCGCTTTTCGCGTCTGTCCCTATGTATGCTTAAATCTTTAAAACTACGCAACGGATTTTGATGCGGTTTTTTGTTATAGATAGAGTGATTCAAGATGACGGCATAAGTATAATACATGCACAAAATAGTAATAGGTTAGGCGGTACGAAGTTCGCCGGGTTGACTAGTTAAATATAAGAACCAAACAGCTAACTTTCGAAGTCTGTATCTACCAAAACTTAACCATCAAGAAAAATTATAACCATCGTACTAGAATAGGCTTTTCTTTTACTACTCCAACAAGACTGCTGCTCTTAAATTAAATGAATAAATGCATGAATAAGAGAACAACACAATCCTACTCACACTCACCCTCTCAGGTGGCATGTGGATAGACGGCACGCGACGTTCAACCACGTCCAGTGACATGCAGAGAAACTTGTCCAGCTGTGTAATGGGGCCTTCTAGCAGATGCACTGCAGGTGCCGCAAGCTGCACGCCAGTGTACAGTGACTTCTCCCCCAGAGTAAAGTACCAGCGGATTAAGGGGTTTGACTCCTATAAAATATTAAAAGAGATTGAAGAAGTCAAAGATTTAGCATAGAATACCGCCTCACTTCTCTTTCAGGGTGTTGAAAACGGCGACTAAGGTACACCAGAGAGAGAGCATCTTCCTTGTTCTGTGGGTACACCCTAAGGTCGGGCAGCAGCGTCCTTCGTTGAAAAACTTGAAGAGACAATTTGCATTCGTCGACCCGCCTGCCAAGCGTGCCAATCCGAAATGTTTGTCCTTGTGCAATTTGTTGGGGAGGCTTACTTCCAATAGTAGACGACTCGCGGCTGATACGAATGTTGAAAAAGTTGTATTTATTAGATACTAGCTAACATAATAACATAACACATCACACTCAGAGCCCCTAACTAGGAAGAACCTGTATCTAGGGCGCCCGAAACACACACAGAGACGAACATTACACCCACGCTGCTGACACAGCGAACTTCGTACCGCCTTGCGTTTTGAATTGTTGAGAATATTCTATAGGCTATGTCGAGAATATTCTATAGCCTTTAATATGTCACCGGGCCGTGAATAATGTAGTTTCCCAACAGTGAAATAATTTTTACATCTGTTCATTACTTTTGGAGCCTATTCAATGCAAACAAACAATGTAAAACTTTCTTCTTTATAATATTGGTAAAGAATAGTGACTCACCCTAATTCTGGTGTAGATCTTCTCACTGAGGTCTATCCCTGCATCCACGATGGGTATGGACGCCACCCTCGCGACCGCCTCTAGCCGCGGAAGGCTCGGTTTTTGCTCGACTGTTACCACTGTAGAATAACATTTATTTAAGTCATTAACTATAGATATTAGCAGCTCGAAGAGATCTTAGCCTTAATTATATACCCTGTTATTCATAAAAAGTTAAAGACCATTTTAGTTATTTGATGTCATTTTAGACTGGATGTCACGTTCGATATTTACCATACTACAAACTAGAGAAGTAGACCTCCAGTAAAGCTTGTAGCATATTTGTGATACGGTATATTTGAGTAGCATTTCGCATTGTGTGTGCACAAAGCGTTTTCAGCAAAATATCAAAAAGTTATATACGATAAAAACGCTTTATTGTCAAAAAAGAAAAGATGTTTTTCGCGAAGCATTCAATTCATTGATAATTAAAGGATTCTGCTCACTGGCTCGTTCAGCCGAATGAAAGACGTCCTCTGTGGAAACACTATGGCCTACATTAAGGTCCTTGTTATACTTAACTACCTAATTTATAATGTTCTCTAGGACAACTTTTCAAATAAAGTACCTACCTAACGGTTTAGGTCTTAATATTGCCATCATGAGAGTATTTACAAAATAAAACAAAATGCATTCATTCAAGCAAGTCGCATCACAGTTTTCAAGATAAAAAACAGCTATCACATGCCAGGGTCAAGCAGCCGCACGCACACGACTTTTTAAATATTTTTCATACTTATTGGGTTATTTTGTCATACATTGCGTAGGCAACGGAGACTTTGATTCTATTAACAACAGACCAACATTAGGACAGGTGAAACTCCTCAACTTGTAAAGTAACAAGGGAAGGAAAAATTTTGAAATAGTATGTACCAAACAACATACTAACTTACACACCCCTATACCTAACATGCCCGCTAAAGCATTTATTGTACCAAAAACAGACAATGACCCTCCGATCACTAAATTACCCTTTTCAGGAGATCCCTGGCTGTTGGTAACCGCCTGAAGGTACGCTTCGGCCCTTTGTGCAATGGATCCTTTCGGTTTCCGATTAACTCCAAAACTACATGTTCCGTTAAAACTTTTCTTCACGGCACCATTTCCCGCCGTTCCATTTTTGACGGATATTTTGGCGCGGTATTCAAATGACATTTCGTTTTTTTTTTTTCAGCCAGATCACTATAATAGGTTTGGTTCGAATAAAAATCTTGCGAATACTGGCTGTTTACTTGCATTCAAATTCGTCATTCAGTTGTTTAATCTAGGGTTATCTCTAAGGTGCAAAAGTAGTGCTTTATAATGGCATAGGTACTTAGGTATTTTATTTATCAATGTAACTAAAATAAACAAACTGTTATCTTATTCATTTTAATCATTTATCATGGCTTCGTCAGTATACAATTCCCCTTCATACCGCAAAATCCCAATTTTCAGTTTTCGTGGGATTTCTGGGATAAAAAAAATCTATGTCCGTCTCGTGGTTTTAAGCTACCCACATAAATTATCCAGTCACATCGGTGTAGTCGTCACAGGCAGACAAACAGAGCTATAATTTATAAAGCATGGATATATAGCGTGATAATTGTTAGAGAAATAATTTTTATACTAGAATATGATTAGGTATGATATTATATCGTTTGACATTGAACTTTAGTATCAGCTCTCCGCATCGTTGGTTCTGGGTAATGGGTATAAAGTTTATTGAGTTTTAAGACCAACTTCGCGTACTTAAATATTCGTTTTATAACTTAACGGAAAAAAAGATTCTTATAGGTAAGTATAAGTAAGTATAACCTACCTCAGAAGAACTACGTAGTAAAAAATATTCTGATGATATTACATGAAATGAATCACCCATTGATTTAATTTAAAGGCAACCTACTTACATACTTTAAATTGCGGGTAGTTTCATGTTAATTTTATTGATTCAGGAGATTTTATCCTAGAGTTACCTAAATTAAAAATAAAATGTTTGTTCTCTATATATGGGTTTTATAATAAGATCAGCTATCACGCACGTTAGGATATTTCTTATTCAGGGAAGGTTTTAGAGATTTTGAATGTGAGCTTTTTATGAATACCGGTCTCGTTGTGTTATAGTCTGACTCTGTCTAACTAATGACCTTGTGTACCTATATTACGTGTTTTTAATTTTAATAAAATTGCGATTCATTCACAATGCAAATAAAACAATTATCATTTTGTTTAAATCGTAGGAAGGAAAATAATATGAATCAAATTGATACTGAAAATTCACAAGATTAATGTGTGTTTATGAAGCAAAAACATGCTTCTTATACACAATCATAATGTAAGTATTGTAGGTACTTACCTACTTAACATTACTTAAAATATTTCCGTTATCTTGGTTATTTATCCCGTATTGTACTTACTTACATGCGTGATTAAACCTACTGAACAAAGTGCATGGAAGTAAATGCACTGGTATCGTGCTAAAAATAGAAAAAGCGGGAAATTTATGTTTTTAGAGAATAAGCCCGAACCGATAATCTTTCTTATCTAAGTACCTATGGGTGAATATTCAGAACGGCGATATTCAGCTGACTCCTCTGGCAGTTTTCAAATTTAGTTTTTTTGAAATATCAGTTAACTTTTATGAAAGTATGCCTCACCAGCTTTAATATTTTCGATTGGGCACCATTTTTGGACCAGGTCTTCCTATGAATAATTGAGTTTTTAAGTTTTTGGCCCAGAGCAATCAGAAAAGTGCTTCCAGAGTAATCAAAACGCTAAATTTATTTGAGTTTTAGTAGTTTAATAATCCAAAAAAAGCTATTTATCATACATGAACTAGTTTTTTGTTAATGAAAACATCGAATCGAGAACAAGTAAGACCAAGTTGCAATATTCTAAAGATGTTATTATATTCTCACTCAATTTCTCATCATTTTTTAATAAGTAATATTATGCTTACAAACATATCACCACCATCTGCTTAAAAGTGGTACCAACTGGTATTGCGTCCTGCTTTTGCTCATATTTCTTTGAAATTGCAACCATTTATGTAGACCATCAATAGCGCATTGCCAGCAATCAGTTAGGGATTCATTGAAATGAACACGCAGGTTAGGTAAGAATTGCCAAAAAAAATCCCGGACAAGGCCTATGAGATGTGAAGACTTAGATAATTTATTCCACACAGCTTTTGAGGCCATGCTGCTGGAATGGCATGGAATATAGTGGATATGGTAAAATTACTAAAAGCAGATTTGTGGTCTGTGCAGCGTCAATTTACGTGACACATAACCATGATCATCATAATAATGTCGATAGACAGCAGGAGTTTTGGCGTCTTCAATTCAAAATCTCCCGTAATAATCTAATTTTGGTAATTCTCATGTAATTCAGTGTGAATTGTTGCTGGTCTTCTGATCTGCGAAGCCGATAAAAATGCTCTAGCTTAAATTTGTCTGGCTAGTAGGCTGGTCAGTGATTGTCATTTGCTGTATAATACTCCTGCCTAGAGCTTTTCGAGAAAGCCTTTGATTTGTATTTGATTTAATTAAGGATAAGTCAGTGCTGCAATTTCCCTAGCGGGACCAAGTGGACTAGCTACTATAGTCCATTATAGCGAAGTGTTCATGATTTTGTAATGTCATTACGACTTCAAAAAAGATCTCGAAGGATATGAGACTGCAGCAGGGAGGGAGACTGGTAAAGGTCATAACCCGAAAATTGTTCATCGCTGTACTCGAGGATGTCTTCAAGGCTCCGGAGTGGAAATAACTAAGCAAATAACATCAACATAAACGGTGAATACATCAATCAGCCTCGATGTGTTATCGATATCATAGTTATGGATCCAGACCGCGTAGAATCTCAGTACAGTGCTGGATCATCTTAGTTGGATTCTTAACATGGACAAAACTGAGATTTTGTTAAGCACACATTTCAAATGTTCCTGTTACTATTGGAGTCTGTACGTACGCTCGAAGAGTAGTCGGTCCAATAGGAAGAGGGTGATCATCGAATCAAACTCGATGTGCAAGCTTTGCTACATATTTTCCTCCATATTACTATAAGCGTAACCATTACCGTTCAACATATCAGGCTCAAAACAGAGTCTACGATCAATGTGTATTGCCTGTGATGACTTACCGGACCGAGACATAGCTCACTATCCTAATCAGAAAGCTTACCAGTCACTCTAAAGGGCTATGCTTGAAAATTTCCTGCATAATCGAATCAGAAAACTCCCGATGTAGCCAAAAAAAATTGCATAACTGTATCGTAATGAGCAAGTATAAGTTCTCGAGTGGCGCCCGACCCGCAATGCAAAATGCGATTAGGCCTCTTTTAACTAAAATAATAATTATGATGATAACAACAGGTTTGACATCTGATTTTCAGGATAAAAGTGCAAAACTGCTGAAAGTTGCTGATTCCTATGGTAAAAAACCCAGAGATATCAGACCATAGGAATCATTAAAAATCATAAAGTGATCCTTCCAGCTTAAACAGGGTAGAATAGAAAAGCAGGTATTTTATGAGGAACACCCAACTATACATGACATACAATATAGGCTTCAAACAAGACATTGTTATTTTATAACATAAAATAAACATTGCAGAGTAATCAGAGTGACCACTGAACCACGATCAGAGCAATCAGATATTTGGCATCATAACTTCTAAACGGAGCACCTTAGCAAGCAATCACCTTATACACACTATAAAGCATAGCTTGGGACAGCCCATCCACAAAACGGCTGAGTTCTACATAGCTTAGTTTAACCATGAAAGTGATTGCTGCACGCGCCAGAGAAATCACACGGTACACGCGGACAAATCTTAATGCAAGATTTACTTCAAAACTAGCTTCAGTTATTAATCAGGGACAATTTATTTGTAATAAACAACTATCTGACTATGCTTAACTGATCTTGAATTTTATATATGTTTGTTCAAAAAAAAGTTATGGAGCCATTTATAGTAAAAAATGGAGCCCGGACGCTCCTAAGGAATCAGAATATTCCGGTTTTTTGGACTTTAAGTAAGATTTTGGCGTACATAAACTATGTATTTTTTAATAAACTTTGCGGGCCCAAACAGAATGGAAGCTAAAGTTTGAATCTAAATTTTCAAATAAAAAGTTTTCTTTAAAAAGTCACTAAATAAAGCCCCGGACAGAAAAAAATCAGGCTCTGAATATTCACCCCTATATTGAGAATATAGGTGGTACCCACAGAACAAGAGAATACAATAGAAATAGCATCATGAGCTTTTAGTACTGAAACCAGTGTGTCCAAACTCACACATATAAACCAAACGCTCACTATGAAATCCAAGCTACCATTGGTGATTAACGACGAAGCCGAAAAGATCTACATCACAAAAATTTGAAGTAGACTATGAACCTTTTTTACAAATAAACAAAGATCAAAATCCAATAACAATTATGAAATACTTAAGATAATGATGACATACATATGATAAAAGAATGAAATTAGGTTTTTCCAAAGACATGGTAGAAAGCTATACATCCTCTTTGCTTTAAAATCCTCACGCATTGTTCCTAGTTTTACTATTCGACGCTAGATGTAACTACAGCTTTTGTACTACCGCTACTAAACACTAGGTGGCTACGTCGAAAAATTAGGGATGAACATATTGCGGGAGAAAGTTTGTCGATGAGCAAAACCTATCGATATACTATTTTCTTTCATTATGGCTACAGTTAACAATTACTTTTTTTACGAAAAACTATGGGTATTCTACGCAAACGGCCTTCTTGGTGATTGGCGATGTATTGGTATTATCATATGAAAAAACCAGTCGCTCATAGAACAAAGTTTATTTTAGTGTACAGTTTAATTTTTATTTATTTCCAATGTCGTTTTGTATTCAACAGTTATGCTTCGCATAAACAGAGATTCAGAAATAAAAATGTGTTTAGTTATAAAATTGTATATACCTACAGTACTGCAAAAGTTATAATGCGCATAGAAATCTTCGTCACTGTTCGACAACGGTCGTATTCCCAAGCGACGGAAGACGATATGTATTTAAGGAGGTTAAGTGCATTTTCTGCATGCGTAATTTAGTAGAATTATGATTTTTGATTCAGGTGTTTCCGTGAAATCGACAATTAGCGAATCTGCATGCGCATTATTAATTTTTTAGTAAGTACTGTACTTTAAATGAAGCTTTATTTTAACCAAAGTAAACAATTTAGGTGGATGGGTAGATAGACCAATAAAACAAGATGGGTTTTATATTTATATTATTTTATCTTATTTAATATCGAAGTACATGCTTATTTATTACTTGCCTTAAACTCTCAACTAATCTTGGTTTTTTTAATACATAATATTTAGCATTTTTTCTTCTCTAGGTATTGTTTATTGAAACTCCTCTTAGCTTAAGTAACTTTCATGATGGCTCCATCTTCAAGTTTATGCTTAAGTGTATTAGGTTCTGAGCTTGGCCCAAGGTGATCCAGTAACACAGGCTGTAAATAAATGAAAAGAAAAATAAAATATAGCACACTATAAGAGTGACGACTTGTCTTTATACAATACTAGTCGACCCGGCAAACTTCGTACCGCCTAACCTATTATTAGAACGTGCATGTTTTATACTTATAAACCTTCCTCTTGAATCACTCTATCTATTAAAAAAATCCGCATTAAAATCCGCTGTATTTTTAAAGATTTAAACATACCTAAGGACTGATGCGGAAAGCGACTTTATTTTTTACATATTACAACATTATTGTTATATGATGATGATGCTAATATTATTTCATTCATACGCAAGAGTCTAAGTTGAAAGATTCATATAATTTCATTCGTATTCAAGAATTTAACTTTAAAGTAAATCACATTTTAAACCGAAAAAAAGGTAGAGGTTTTCAAGTCGAAGCGAATAACTTTTTTTATTTTCACTGAAAATTATTATTATCGATAGATTTTTATCATAGAAAATTATCGATAGATTTTCATCATGTTGAGCAATCTCTAACTGATTTCCATTATTCTGTTGTCAAAATTTTCTAGAAAAAGTCATGAGTCTAATACCATAGATAAAGAAGAAGCTAAGAAGGTACAGTCACAGTCATAGGCTTCAATGAAAATTCAATTTTACTGCTCCGTAATTAGGGTGTTTTCATTTTCTCACTTATGGTTTTGTTTTCTTGTTCATGTATAATTTCAAATTTATTTAAAAATACAGTGAAATATTACTTACCGATGTAATGGTACGACATAATTAGTACTTTTAAGTCCCCAACTTTAATTTTTGCATTCCAACACAGCACAATATGGCATTTTAGTGGTTTTTTTTTCATATTTTTCCTGGTGGTTTGTTTACAAGAAGCATAAAGCAACTGAGCTTATCAAATCTGTCAAAAACTACGAATATGCACTGCAGAGCTAATGATAGGCACGTGGGCTCCGCCTACTCGCGATTTCTATTTAGAGAGAGAGAGCATCTTCCTTGTTCTGTGGTGGTACCTATGGGTAACTTTAGGGTATTATTTAATTAAATATTAAAAAAAAATATTATGTTTACCAATAAGATGGTACTTGATGACGTGTTTTTTTTATATACTTACAGAAGTTAAGGAAGACACAAAAACCAAAAAATAAAAGATATTTTGGCTATTACAGTGTGTAAACCCGACATTTTAATAAAACTTTAAATAATGTAAACTCACTGTTTCGTTAGCAACACAGTCGTGGAGAGATGCGCTCGAGTCAAAGTCACGGACACAACTGCTGGCGTCTGTTGTCCAGTGTTGCCAAGTCTAGCCGGCCTAATCGCCAGGAAATCAGCTCCAAGTGCATGATCAATGTTTTACTGAGAAGAGGGAAAAGCCGGAGACGGATAAACAATTAATAATCAGGGGTCAAATTCTATCAATGAAATTAATCATTAACATTACATGATCAGGACTTCATCCCCTTAATATAATTTTGTGGTCCTCAAAAAGCAAATGGTTAACGAGCGATTTTGTTAATGCATAATTTCATTGTGAGAATTTGACCCCTGGATGTGTATAGTTTTGTTACTTGTGTCTCTCTTTTCCCCGAAGGCATGCAACGTAACCTAAATAGCGAAAAGTCGCCTGCTTTGGCACTACAGCTGGTGACCGGCCGGTGGCCTATCACGAGGGAGGGTGTATACGAAGCGTGCGTCTGCGCATGCAATGCTCAAAGGGCGGAAGATGGACTATCATGCTTAATTGCTCATATACTGGATGATTCGGAAGGCGGTAAAAATCAAAAGAAAGATTCAGCTCAGCATACCTAACAACTTTCCTAAAGCAACATGGGTCGAAACCTCTAAAAAAATCAGCTGTTCCATAAATTGGTTCGATTAGCTGACGGGGTCAGCCGGTTTGCACTTAACACAATGGTGTAAAAAAAATGTTTTCTCTAAACTCATAAAAAAAAGTAAGTAATAATGTAATTCTGAAAGCATCAGTACTTATATCCAAAAATCTATAACGAAACCAATCAGCTCAATCGGTATTTTTAAGCGAATAATTATTATCACACTATCGGCCAATGCGATTATCTTATCAATCGATATGACTCGAAACATATATTCAGAACAAATATTAATAGCTATTTGTTATTAGTGACTGCGGTTCCTGAAAGTTCGTGTGTTTTGTTTTAATTGCCACCTACTCAGTGACATTTTCTTTTTTTTTTGAGTTTCGTAATTATTGGAAAACCTGGAACAATATTTATAGCAAAGTGATTTTTTTTTGTAAGCATAATAATTCGTCCATAATACTTATCTAGAAAATTTTGTTAAATTTCTCGAAACAAAAAACGCCTAGAAAATTCCAACGCTCTTTGAATAATTTAAGTTAATATTTTAAGTACGCAAAGTGGTCTATGTAGCTGACTTTCTTGCATCAGCACTAAAGTTGATAAATAGCTGACTAATTCTTGATTTTACACAACATATTTAAATATTTTATATAGCCTTTGTTCATCCGGGATAATGTAGAATGAAGGCAATCCTACATTATCTGGTGGTCCTACATTATGATGGTGAAAATTATCAATTTGTCCAGTACTTTCAGAGCTTATTCGATTCAAACAAACAATCAAATCTTTTTATCCATGCAGAATAAATTTGTTTAGACTTCAATTAACCCCAAACAAGATTTAAAGGACTCCTTTTTTTTCAGAATAACAATCTGCTGGTACCAAATGATTGTACATGATGTGGGCTAACCGGCCATTACTGGCAGCATTACTATTGATAAATTGCATTGCGCCTCTTTTTGCACAAGGTGGGTTTATTATAGTAGGTATTTTATAACTGGCTGGAAACAACTGGAGTGCTGTTTCTATTTTTTTTACTCTACTTTTAAAATTCTAATATTTTTTTTATGTTCCGTTCTGGCACTTGTTCCGGTTTTTTTCTATGGTACTTTCGAACGTCCGTCACCAAAGGTACTTTTCTTCAAATCTATATAACTTAAGGTGGTAACTCTCGCTATGGCGCGAAATTCAAATTTTTTCGTGTTTTTTTTTTATTCTGGCAAAAGTATACATTTTTAATAATGTTTTAATGAATTCGCGTATGAAAAACCATCTCCCACATTGCAATACAACGTTTCTGGAAGACAGACCTACAGATTTTGTGTCTAAGGGGTAAAAGGCCAAAAAACAAGTTCCTTGAATATACACAAAATCCGTAACTCTGTCTTTCAAAAACGATATATCACAATGTGGAAAATAGGTTTTTACGTACGCGAATTCATTTAAACTTTATTAAAAATGAATACTTTCGCCAAAATTATTAAAAAACGTGAAAAAATTTGAATTTCGCGCCATACCGTGAGTTACCGCCTTAAATAAAATGTTTGCACGAAACGGTCATGTTATATTTTCACTATGTACCTACCGAATATAATAACAAAAGAAAAGCATCCTTGTTAATAAAAATGTAATCTTGCCTTGTATCGGGCATAACTAACACGACTAATCCATAATAACGCAACTATAAAAATATATATCCTAACCCTCTTAATCATAAAAAGTTAAAGAGCATTTTAGTTATTTGACGTTTGTCAATTTAGACTGGATGTCACGTATTTACCATACAACAAACCAGAGAAGTAGACCTCCAGTAACGCTACTTAAAATCTACTGTATCTTTATGAATAACACAGTAAATATAATATCGTAATTTGATTTTAGATGAAGCCCTCTGCGCATACTTCACGGCGATACCTAAAGAAACTAAGCCAAATGTTCAGGAACAAGACTTTACAGGTAAGTATGTTACACATTACACCTACATTATTGCATTTAAAAAATAAGTAAACCACTAAAGTATATAGTTTTAGTGATGATAATTCGATTATTATTGAAAAACCTTAGTAGGTAGGTATATAATTTATGAGCAGATTAGTAAATTTAATCTATCGTTTAAGATGGCAGGCACATACATTTTATTCCGGTTGAAAAAAAATCGCAATCATTGAAACCTGGTATTTCGGCGTCAAATTTTTTTTACTGTTAAAGTTTTATTCTCGACGGAGGTTAATGTTGAATACCGATTTTAATTTACACTCCTGGGTTTAATTGAATTTGTTCGTCGTTGTATGTGTTTCGGGCACCCTAGATAGAACCCTACCCTACTTAGTATAGTTAGGGTGCTATGTTGTAAATATATGTTTTTTAAATTAATTTTCAGGAATAACATGGTCCGAAAGGCCGCTGCTACCCCCGCCGGATCGCGACGACATTTGCATAGACAGTTACGTGCCGGCGAGCACATTTGGAACACAGATTATTTACATAGATGAGGAGATCGAAGGAGATGTCGTGATTGCCAAGCTAAACTATGATGGTATGCTTTAAAGAGCGAACGGGGGCGATACTAGCGCCAATTCGATAAATAATTAATACCTTTTAACCATGGCCGAAATCAAAAATATGCGTCAATGACGCCCTAGATAATCTTGCTAAGAATCTTTTAAGGCTTTGTTGTGTAGCTTTCGGGATAATGATCTTAGAAATAATCGTTTGTGAAACTAAAAGTGGCCACTTTAGGCAACAAACAAATAATGTGGCGCAAGTAACGCACCGTGTGGCCCGTTAACTGTCGAAATATGTATTATATCGTCATCATCAAATTAAAACCAACTAAACAGGTAAAAGTTTTAGTTTACAGAAAAACTGCATCCAATAATGATTATTGAAAATCATACGCAGACATAGGTCTCAGATGGCTATATCGAGCGGTCGTGTGCAACCCTCATCCAGATCACTACCGCAACCTTCACTAGGTTGTCTGACCACCTTGTGGGGTCTTCCTGCTCTGCGTCTTCCAGGGTTTGGTCGCCACTCGAGAAATATACGGCGCCAAAGAACATCTGTTGTTCTGCCTGTTTCAATCCTTTGAGTCAGTGACTTAGATTCTTCATTGAAGAAATACAGCATTATTTTGCATTCCATAGGCACTTCGACCCCTTATTTGGGCGCATTCTTGGTGGGAACAAGGAATTTGCTGAACGCTGTCATAAGGAGGATACCGGAGCTGGATAACGCTTGGTACTTGGTCATAACATCAAGGTTAGTTTGCTTTGGTCATAACATCAAGGTTAGTTGGTTTAACTGGGATAGGATCGGCAGGATATGGGTCTTTAGGGCGTTCGTCAGCAATGCTAACTTGAGCAATTGAAACAATACGACTGTCTTGAAGGAAAATAAACTATTCTATTCTATTCTATTCTATTCTTTAGATTACTATTATTGTAGAAAGTGAATTCGGTTACACAAATCATGAAACAACCACACTTGATTTGTTCAGTCAGAGCCTTGGGCTGACATTCGAGTCGCAGCTCAAGCTCGAACTCAACAGTGTTCAAAATGTTTACTTTAAATCGTTCTCGGCTCCAAATTTATATACACAGTCTAGTTCTGACTTCATGACAGTGAAGCATAGGCTCGACAAAGTTTAAGACTGGACTCGTAAACGTAAACGACTTATGCGAGTGCAAACTCCGGCGAGTAGCCTCCAAAACCCTGACTCAATGTCAGCCTTAGCCAAATATGTTTTACTTTACTGCCGCTTCTTCAGCACTTTCATGACCACCAACGCCCCTCATAAGATTGATAGGGCCGTGTTTTAGCTGCCGGGAGTAACCCGAGCTCTACCAATGTGCCACCTATACAGCCGCGTTTGCCGGCACATGCACCTGCTAAAGAGACGGAACAAAATCTAGCATTCTTACGTGATGATACAAAATGTTTATTACATGCCAACAGACAAGATTATGAAACGCCAGACATGCGTCAGTACATGTTCGAAGTGCGAGTGGACACGGAGTCGCTGGTGGCCAGGGTGTCTTTGGAGGTCATCAACATCGACGACAATGCTCCTGTCATACGATATTTTGAGCCATGCACTGTGCCGGTAAGAATTAATTTAATGAAATCTTCAATGGAAAGCTAACTTGTTTTAAGAAAAATCTAATTTTTCTATTTGCCATACATTTCCATTTGCGTGAGATTTTTACGATAAAAGAATCCTATGTCTGTCTCGTGGTTCTTCTACCAATTTTCGTCCATATCGGTTAAGTACTTTGTTTGTTTAGACGTGAAAGCGTATCATACACATGAAAAATATGATAAGCATTCTTAATATTACAAATTTAGCTCATTTTCGAGATTTCGATAGTAAAATTAAATACGTAATGTGGCGAACATGGACGGCGTAACTCTTTGTCTTGGTCTTGAGCGCCTAGACTATAATACCAAAGAACAAGAGCTATTTTGCAATACATAAAAACCGGAAGTGTTACCGTACTAGATCGCCACTGTAGCAAAAAGACTGCGGAACCTAACACTATGAACAATATTATAAGTTACTAAGATGTCTCAAATTTCCCAAGGAACTCGGCAACCCAGGCCCAACAGACTGCGTCTACGAGGTGACAGACGCAGATGGCTACATCAGCACGTCAGCCATGACCTTCCACATGGCAAGTGACCGCGGAGACGAGGATGTCTTCGGCATTTCAGCGGTCAATGTGCCCAATGACTGGTTCACTATGATCATGACTTTAACTCTGTCGGAACCATTGGATTTTGAAATGACGGCGCTTCATATCTTTAGTGTTACGGCTTCTGTAAGTTCTGTTTTTTTTTTGTTTGATACATACCTACGATTTTTATCAGCGGTCTCGGTATTGTTTAACTCGAAACTCATACCGTATGTCAAACCGCCAAACTATCATCAGCTTACTGCTTAAGAATACACTAGTAAAATACAGAGACATAGTCAACAGCTTATATGCCTATTTCCGCCTACGAGGACTCTAAAAAGCCACCAAAACAAAAATCAAAACGCATGATGAACAAAAAGTTTTTCTCTTCATATGTCCTTATTACGAGGAAAGGTTTTCAATTCAAGGCTTCTAGTAAGTCTTTAATTATATTCAACAGCACTTACTCTTTAATATTTCTAGGATTCTCTGCCAAATAATCATACAATCTCCATGATGGTTCAAGTGGAAAACGTTGAGCATCGACCACCTCGATGGCTTGAAATCTGGGCGGTCCAGCAGTTTGACGAGAAGACCAGTCAAAACTTCACCGTGAGGGCTATCGATGGAGACACGGGCATTAACAAGCCTATTTTGTATCGGCTGGCCAATAATGAAAGCTGTAAGTTATAAAAACTCCGATTGTCTTTGTTTAATAGGCCCCATGTTGGGCGCCAATTTTATCGGTTCTATTATATTACAAACGTAGAGTAAAACGTAGTAGAGTAAACGTGTGCATCCGGGTTCGATTCCCGGGCGGGGCGAATATTGATATGATGAATATCGATGTTTGTTTCCGGTCTGGGTGTGATGTTCGTCTCTGTGTGTGTTTCGGGCACCCTAGATACAGGTTCTTCCTAGTTAGGGGCTCTGAGTGTGATGTGTTATTATTATATTATTATTATAGATCCGTTCTTCTCAATCGAAACTATCGACGAAGGCCGTGGCGGCGGAATCTTTTACGTTGAACCCATTGACAGAGACACTTTGGAGCAAGAAGTGTTTCAACTATCGATTATTGCATACAAGTTTGACAATGAATCCTTTTCCACGGAAGCTACGATCGTGATTATAGTTGATGACGTCAACGATCAGATCCCTGAGCCTCTGCATGATGAGTATTGGATCAGTTTTGATGAAGAAACTCCGCTGACGCTCGATCTCGGGGATGAATTTGGATTTCATGATCGCGACTTGGTAACTTATTAGACTTTATACAGAACTTAAATATAAATAGAAGTTAAGGTACATACGTATGACATTAATAAAAGCCATGTGTTGGTGGCATCTTATAGCACCACTATATGTCCACGTGTGTCGTAAAAGACTACTGGGGATCTCCCGAATGACGGGCAGCAGCATTCTTTGAGGAGCTATACTGCGACTGCGAACCGCCTACCAACCCCCACATAATATTTATCTATGTGGCAATCTGATAGGGGACCTATGTTCTTCAGTGGATGTTTTTCAATTGCGCGATGATTTTAAAATAGAAGGAAGGAGAAGGCTTGTCAGACCGAGAAGAAGATGAAGCTGATAAAGGAAAACGTTGGAGTGGAGACCTACAAGGACGTGAAAGAAGCAATGGAGAGACGACTGGAGTGAAGGAGGCTACACAGAAAAGAGCTCGGCTCTAAAATTAAAGAGAAGATGATTTGCTACTATCATGACAATAATCAAAGTGGTTGTCTAAATATTCAATTGCATTTTAAAGTATATTCTTATCTGTAGGGAGAGCACGCCCAATACTCGGTGTTCCTAGAAGACATCTACCCCCCGGGAGCTGCAGCGGCGTTCTACATAGCCCCTGAAGTTGGGTACCAGAGGCAAATATTTACCATGGGCACTAGAAACCATAGTCTGTTAGACTTTGAAGTTCCCGAGTTCCAGCATATTACATTGAAGGTAAAAAGAGATTTTTAAACAAACTTATTTCTAATAGATTCCTTTGTCGTCCATGGTTTTGTCTGCGACTGCTTCTTGAGGTCGTGGTTCGATTCCCGGCGGGGACAAACGTTTTTATGACAGATATCCTGGATTTAGTTGTTTTTTCTATGTGTTTCGGGCACCCAAGATACGCTCTACCTAGTTAAGGGCGCTAAGTGTGATGAGTTATTATTATTACCTACTTTAAAGCGAATGTCGTAGACTTTTAGCTTTATTTAGTCACAGAGTATATAATAATTTAGTAAAGCTGCTTAAATGCTTTGCTAAATTTGCTTAAATGTAGCGTCGTATTGGATATCCCTGGATAGAACTTTAAGATCTGGTGTTTTTGGTTATTTACCGTTACCAGGTAGTAGCTCAAGACCGCAACAATCCCAGCTTTATTGGCAATGCGACAGTCTATATAGACCTGATCAACTGGAACGACGAGCTACCGATCTTCAACGAGACTATCCAATACGTCGCCTTTAATGAGACTGAGGGTGCTGGATTCTTCGTTGGTACAGTTAGAGCTTCTGACCGCGACATTGATGATCGAGTTGTGTAAGTCTGTTAAATGTCGTCACAAAATAAGAGGCCCGTTTTGAGAAAGAGTCCAAAATGTAAATTCTTGACCTGTTAAATGTAACTAAATGATTAAAAAGTAACATTTCACAGGTCAAGAAGTTACATTTTAAGCTCTTTCTTAACGGGCCTCTTATTTTGTGACGACTGTAGGTCATTTTTGATGTTGCTTTAGGCAGAGAGAAGATGTAATGGCCAATGCTTCTACTTTGAAAATTCTATTTTGCTATGTAGCTGCGTTAGAAACTTTGATGGCGCGATGTATGAATGTGTTCGCTTGATTGAATTTTTGTTTTAAAGCTGTGGCGCAAGTTTGCCGCTAGATTGCTAATGAAATATATTTAACCAGCTAAAAAATTCATCATCATCATCTCAGTCATTACGATTGGAGATAGACCAGAATACTTATATTATATCCTTTACCGCCTCCATGATTTATTTGACAGATCTTTACTTGGGTTTGCGATCCCAGTAGGCTATTTAAATTTTCTAGCCAAGGACGCTTCTGCCCGTCCTTCAGGTGTTATCCTTAAGTCGCCTTTTACAACACTACGCCGTCACCACGGAAAAAGATCACATAATACTTTAGTGCCAAAAGCATAGTGTAATGATTTATTTCGACAGTCACACACTAATGGGTAACGCAGTGGACTATCTGTCAATAGACGAGGAGTCTGGAGACATATACGTGACGGTTAACAACTCCTTCGACTACCATCGCCAGAACGAGCTGTTTGTTCAGGTCAGTACACAGGTTTCTTGCTCTTATTAAGATCTGTGCTGTTTAAATTTTTTGTAACCACCTTTTGTACAGTGGCGGTCTAGGAAGGCGTAACAGATGTGTCTATGGTCTCGTATGCCCTAGACTGTAATACCAAATAACAAGAGCTATTTTGCATTACAGAAAAACCAGAAGTGTAATGCCGTCCTAGACCGCCACTGTACCTTATGAAGGAAATAAACTATTCTTACATATTTACTTTCTCACTACTCACTTCACTACATTTATTTTTCTTTCTACTATCGATCGTGATCGAAAGCGGATTGACTCATCTCATTTTCACAACTATTACGCGACTTTTATGATTTCGCTTTAAGCAACTACTGCAAACAACTCCCTTATTGAGACTTGCAAGTTTAGTTGAGTATTGATATCACAATCAAAACTTCTATTTCTGTGTAAGATTCGTGCTGACGACACTCTGGGTGAGCCGTACAACACCGCGACCACTCAACTGGTAATTCAGCTGTATGATATCAACAATACACCACCGACTCTTCGACTGGTAAGGAATGTGTTCTTATATTATTTAACTATCACTCTCAAAGACTCAGATAATCTATCGAAAGGCGTCCACCTAAGGAGTCCACAGTAGAAGACATAGGCTTCCTCCGCAGATTGTGCTATAAATACCGGTCTTATGCGACCGTAATTATTTGAAAATATTATATACAGCCCCGTGGAAACCCTTCTGTCGAAGAAAACAAGGAACCAGGCTATGTGATCACAGACCAGATTATAGCCACAGACCCAGACACCACAGCTGAGTTGGTCTTTGAAATTGACTGGGAAACTTCGTATGCTTCCAAGTTGGGGCCGACGGACCCCGACGAGTATCACGGGTAAAAATTTTCGTGCTTATTTATTTTTGATCGAAAGAACCAAAAGATCCCCAATATCAAATCAGTAGGTAGGAAAATGAGGTTGTTTGTAGAATTGTTGGTTGCCTATTGTCCATAGTTTTATCTAATTGATGATTGTAAAGAACTTATCTAGATACTTACTTACTTTCTTTATTTAGTCTGATGTTATGCTCCCTAAAATTAAAAGATAAGATTGATTTTTTAAAAGATAGCTCATTTATTTTAAAAGCATTGAATTAATTGTTATTTTTAGTATCAAAACAGATCACAAGATTATTATTTAAAACGATATGTGCGTCGGTATATACCTAACTACTTACTCATATTGCAACTAATGACGTTTATTTTGATAAAATCGATCACGCTTTCTAAAGTTAATCATTGCGTTCGTTATCACGTGTTTAGATAAGATCACTCAGTTATTTTTGTTACTCTCCCTTCTTCCATGCGCACATACAAACCATACAAAGGTCAAGAGAAAATATTTTCCATTTACGCTACATTTTATCTTATGCGCACTTATTTTCGCCCCATTAATTTCGATTTCAAAATCTATCCTTTTATCATGAGATCATCAATGTAAATAGAATCATACAAATACATTCTGTAACTCCTCAATGTTCCTTACAGCTGCGTAGAAATCGAGACAGTGTACCCTGACGTGAACAACACAGGCTACGCCGTGGGGCGAGTGCTAGTCAAGGAGATCAGAGAAGGAGTGACGATAGACTACGAGATGTTTGAGATGCTTTACTTGACTGTCCGAGTTGTGGACCTCAACACTGTAGAGGGAGATGAATATGATGAACGTACGTTTACTAGATATAAATAAATAAGAGCTCAAGAACGGCGGCGCCATGGTCATGTGTAGCACAAATTTAATTAAAGCACAAAAGCAACTCCGCTGACCACAAATCCATTCCCTGGTCCCTTACTGCTCTACCACAAAAACAGTTAAACCAGGTCTAAATCACTAGACTAGGTTTAAATCCCTAATTCGTCAAACAAATTGATGATTTAGACCGGTCTAACTTTTTTGTGGTAACAGGGTTAGTGCCGATGTGACGGTTGATCAACTTGACTAACGAGGAGCTAAAGATGCAGGTGCCAAGGCAGTTTAACGTGCCTTTTGAAGCAAGGAAATGATATTGGCAACATTTAACTCATTGTTAACTGTATGTTTTCTTACGACAGAAACTGTAGCTGTCGCTGAGCACAATTATCATCTGTTGTTAACACAATAGATAGAAGAGGTAGATTTTCGACTACACTTTTGGGGCGCAGTGTGTCGCTGCGCTGTCTTATTGTGGCTTTAAAGCTAGAGATGTCGATTCGAATCCTAGCGTGGGCAAAAATGATGCGATATCAATGTTTTTTTCTAGGTTCTTGTAAAATTAAAATATTTCCAGTAACCTTAAATCTACACAGTAGAGGCTCGAAGTGTGATGTGTTAATCATTTGACGTCCCATTTGCTTTCCCTTTCAGTAACCTTTACGATAATGATAATTGACATGAACGACAATCGACCTATATGGGCAGAGGGAACACTGGACACTCAGTTCAGGGTCCGAGAGATGTCAGCCAGTGGAGTGGTCATCGGCTCGGTACTGGCGACCGATATCGATGGACCACTTTATAACCAAGTGCGCTACACCATATTGTAAGTATCAAGATCTTGGTATGATTAGCAAGAAATTGACTTTTTAAGCTGTAATACCGTTTCTAAAAATTTGCTTCGGTTATAAGTCACTGAAAATTCAATAAGAAGTCCAATAATTTCTAGTCATAGATATGAATAAAATGCAGTATGTAATGGCCTACACGGATCTAAATGTCTTCATTAGATTAATGAATAGGAAAAAAATATACACACAAAAAAAAAACACTGGAAAGAGAAAGGCAAAATGATAAGGCAGAAACTTACAGAATGTAAATTAAGACAAAGAAGTAAAATATTTTACTATCTTTGTGCGTTGAAACACCTTATGAGTATAAATTAACCAAATTTTCAGCCCAAGAGAAGACACACTCGATGATCTTGTAAAGATAGACTTCTACACAGGACAAATAGACGTCAACGTGACCGGCGCTATCGACGCCGACGACCCGCCACGCGAATATCTGTACTACACTGTTATAGCTAGCGACAGGTAATAAGTTCAATAATCACAATAGATTTAATGTAATTTTATTCTTGCCCGTAATATCTAACTTGGTTTAAACTGTTTGATTAGTTTAAACTGAAACCGTCACTTTCTTTCTCATATTTAACAAAAAGCGACAGTTTCAGATTAAACCACCAACACAGTTTAAACAGAGTTAGATTTTACGGGCATAAGATAATAAGTACTCGTCGAAAATCGAAATGTAACTTTTAACTATTTTATGACCCAGGTGCTATGCTGATGATCCAGCAGACTGTCCACCAGACCCGACGTATTGGGAAACTCCTGGCAATGTAAGTTATAGAAGTTCTATTGAATTTTGACCAACCAGGGAATAGAATACATATTAAACTCATAATGTTCAGATATGATATGAGTATGAAGAAGTAAATATTATTTTTATACATAATGATGTTGTTGTATATGGAGATAATAGTCCGCTATAAAATCTGTAAATGCAGGTTTATCGATTTCATTATTTTGCTGTTCAAGATAGCTCGTGGATTCTAGAATTGTGCCTTTATACCAATTGCTTTAACATCATCATCATCTCAGCTGAAATACGTCCACTGCTGGACATAGGCATCAATGCATGGCGTTAGGGCGACATAAGTATCGCCATACCGCTTGCAGAGTTTTCCACCACTCTCATACAGTTTAATACCGTAACCTTTACGAATGGCAACCACGTACCGGAAGACTCGGAGTAGGCAGACCCCTTAGTATTCGCATATTTAAAGTATTTTTAGTAAATTTAGTTTGTTTAACTATCGTTTTTGACAGATTACGATCCAAATAACAGATACAAACAACAAATGGCCGGAAGCACAGACAGAGCTTTTCAATACTACTGTCTACATCTACGAGAACGTAACGACCGGGGATGAGGTGGTACAACTGGTCACTGCTGACATGGATAGAGATGGTAGGTTATTAAGGCTCAGCTATTCTAACTGCAAAAAAGATTGCTAAGTGGTATAGATAGTGTTGTAAAGGCGAATAAGGTAACAAACGAAGGACTGGCAACAGCATCCTGCGTTAAAATACTTAAAAAGCCAAACTGCGATCGCCAACCCGCCTGCTAAGCGAGGCGATTACAGCAAATTTATCTTCACAATTTTTGTCCTTGTGACACTTTGTGGCGAGACCTATGTCTAGCAGTGGACATCTAGTAGTTGTTATGATGATGATGATCAAAATAGATTGTTAGTTTTAATTTCTTTCATTTCATTAGTATCATTCTTTGAAATTTATCGAAGCCAATCTAATTTGTAAATGTATCTATTATCGTATCCAGCCCCGGATTACTAATAAGTATTTGATTGATAGACAAACAGTTCTAATAATAGTACTTAAGTATTTGAAAGTAATTTTATTGAGTACCTAGGTAAATTGATGATCAAGAAATGTAAATTCCACAGAAATGTATCACACGGTCCGTTACCAGATCAGCTACAACATCGAGCCTCGTCTGATGCTCTTCTTTGCTGTTGACCTGGACACCGGTATGATCTCCGTGGAATACACCACAAACGAGGTCCTGGACCGCGATGGAGACGAACCTGAGCACAGGATCTTCCTTACTTACACTGATAACTTCTATTTTGAAGGAGGTAAGTGCTTTAATCCTACAATTTGTTATATCATTGATTCACTTTATGTTTATGCCGTATTGTCCTGGTAGGAATAGAATACCATTCCATCCCAAATCTTGACATGGATGTCGTAAAAGGCGACTAAGGGAACATAATATTCGAAGAACAAGCATCAGCTTCCTTCGTTGAAAAACTTGAAGGGCCGCATTGCGCTCGCCAACCTGCATGCCAAACGTGGCGATTATGGCAAACACCCCCCAGATTATTTGTTCCTCTAGCAATCTAAGAAGGAGGCCTATGTCAAAGTTGTCCAATAGAGGAAATGAATATTAATTCAAATTAGTACTCTAATTTTATCCTTAGATGGCAACCGAAACCAGCAGGAGATTGAGATACTAGTAGTGTTGCTGGATGTCAACGATAATGCACCGGAGCTGCCATCGCCAGATGACTTGACGTGGTCGATATCGGAAAATCTTGAAGAGGTTCTTGTTAAATTTCTTTCTATTTTATTTTTCATATCTTTCTCCAAATGTTGATAAAGTTCATTCAATGTTGCTCTAATTTTAAATTGTTTTTTACACTTAAATTTGTTGTATGACGACGAGCCGGCATAGATACCACGCTACTCTACCACTACTATACTATACTCCATTTTCTCCCATAGTTATTGTAAAAGGCGACTAGGGAACAACCGAAGGACGGGCAGCAGCGACCTTTGTTGAAATACTTTAAAAGCCACACTGCGATCGCCTGCCTGCCAAGTGCTAATTACAGCAAACTACCTCCACAATGTTTGTCCTTGTGGAAATCTGTGGAGGAGACCTTTGTCCAGCTGTGGACTTCTATCGGTTGTACTGATAAATAAATAGTTTTTCAATTCAATTCTACTTCGTAACTCAAATGTTTGCACTCATAATATTAACCACGTTTCAATTACGCAGGGTGTCAGGATATTACCAGAGATCTACGCCCCGGACCGCGACCAGCCCCATACGGACAACTCTCGCGTCGGATACTCGATACTCTCGCTCACGGATGTTGATAAAGACGTGGAACTACCAGAGCTCTTTACAATTGCCAACATTGCCAATGTTACTGGGGAGCTGGAAACAGCGATGCCTCTGAGAGGGTATTGGGGCACGTACGATATACATATTTTGGTAAGTTTCTTTACTTTCCACAAAAGAAAAGAAAATACAAATATTGTACAATTTCAACAGCTTTGAACGGAAATTAAATTTTGGTCGCGATGGCAGAATAGAATGAAGCAGATTGATTGATTACCTTCATGTATAAAGTTGAAGATGATAGGAAAATATAATGAATATTTCTTGACTATATGTATATCAGCCAAAGAGGGAAGCAGAGGCACCAGCAAATTGACTGAGCCTATGAAAGGCATAAGCTAGTGCATTAAACTGGTCCAACGTTTGGCCGTGTTTATGTTTATACCATCGTGACAAGGGTGGCCAGGTCAGCTTGTCAACGCGGTTAAACAAGCAAAATTGCGGCCGGGACCAACAGCTTAACGTGCCTTCCAAAGCACGGAATCTATTTTTTTCGGAAAATCAGGTGAGTCAAGCCTGCAATGTCCTAACCAAACCGAAAACTAGAAAACTCATCTGTATTTCCCCAGGCCTACGACCACGGTATCCCGCAGCAATCCTCCAACGAGACCTACCAGCTCGTGGTCAGGCCGTACAACTACCACGCGCCAGAGTTCGTCTACCCGCATCCTGGAGTCACGCTGCGGCTAGATCGGGTATGATATAATATCTTCATAAAAACCGATAGACGTCCACTGCTGGCCATAGGTCTACCCCATAGATAGCCACATAAAAAGCCTGACGTTGTCTTCCTGTTGCCCGTCCTTCAGAAGTACCTTAGGAGCCTTTTACGACACTCACAGGCAGGACCCCCATAGACTTGTCACACCTTGTCTTGGTGCTGCCCGTCCTTCGGCTCTTGCCTTAGTGGCCTTTTACGATACCCAGTTTGGAGTGGTGGTATTCTATTCCTCTACATACGATACCTCATGACAAAACATAATTTCATCTCTATCAAACACTTATGAGATAATTTACTAGTAAAAGTCAAAAGTCTTCCAGTTTCTCTACAAGAGCAGCAGGAGCTAAATTCATTCGTAAAATTCGTAAAAATATTTTCAATGACCGTTCCATTCATAGGGTTAACCTATTGAATAATTGTCTGAGACTGCAAAGTGTATCATCAATCAATATCAATACATAGTATAAAATAAAGTCGCTTCCCGCGTCTGTCCCTATGTATGCTTAAATCTTTAAAACTACGCCACGGATTTTGATGCGGTTTTTTAAAATAAATAGAGTGATTCAAGAGGAAGGTTTATAAGTATAATACGTGCACAAAATACTTAAAGGTTAGGCGGTACGAAGTTCGCCGGGTCGACTAGTAGTGTATATAGTATGGACGCTTTTCAGGACAGTGCACTAGTTAACAACTTCATAACCCTCGTGAACGGTGATTTTATGGAGCGAATAGTGGCTACTGACGAAGACGGACTTCATGCTGGAGATGTCACGTTTAGTGTTACTGGCGATGGTAATGATATATTTCTTTAACTTTGTATCGATATGTAGCTAGAAGAAGTGATGGCAAGGTGAAAAGTTCTCGAGTGGCGACCGCGCATCTAAAGACGCATAGTAGACAGCAGACCCCGCATAAGGTGGTGAAGGCTGTGGGAGTTCACTGAATCAGGAGCGAGGATCGCTCATGACCAGTCAATATTTCGATTTGTGGGAGAGGCCATGTCCAGCAGTCGTCTTTCGGCTGATATGATGATGTGTCGATACTTTTGTCTTCTTCCTTACCCAGATTCTAAATAAGACAATATCAAATCTCTTTTAATTTGCAGAAGAAGCTCAGCAGTTCTTCATGGTGTCCAATGATGGAGATAATTCCGGCAATTTGATCCTGACCCAGTTGTTCCCAGAAACAACTAGAGAATTTACGGTAATATTACTAATCAAGTAATTTCCTAAAAAAATGTAATTTAACTCACATCTCTTAAATACCATAGTAGAATTCTTAAAAGGTTCCTTATTTATGTTGTTGTTACAATCCAGGTCACAATAACGGCAACTGATGGCGGTACAGAACCAGGACCGCTTTCATCGCAAACGACCTTGACTCTGGTGTACGTGCCAACTTCAGGAGATCCTGTGTTCACGGTCACAACAGCTCAGGTGGCTTTTGTTGGTAAGTACCTCTCCTAGCTATGTCCATCCGAATGTATGTTTTTCTACGTAAATAAGTCTTTCCCGTGCCCTGCACTTAACGTTATTATTGTTTTCCGCAGAGTTTGATGCTGGTCTAGATGAAAGACAAACCTTGCCAGCTGCAGAAGACCCGAAAAACAACCTTTGTACTGATGATTGCCACGAAATCTACTACGTTATTGTTGGTTAGTAACTTTTATTTAAAAAAAATGGTCCTAATATTGCTTCTAGTTGTATTATTGAACTAAAGTCTAGAACTATTACTAAGTATATTTTTTCATTACGTTAGTTTTCAAATATTATTATTTATTATTTTCAATTCGATACATAATGACGCATCCAGAGTAGAAGATCTTAGAATTATTTCATGATCGAAACAGTTAAATGCCATCGAGATATCCAAAAACTCAACATCCAAAATTTCACATTATCTAACATCTTCTCAATTCAGGTGGTAATGACGATGGCCACTTCGCCTTGGTTGATAATACAAACGTCCTCAGAGTGGTGATCCCACTGGACAGGGCTGAAGCTGAGACGCATACCCTGCTTATTGCTGCTTCGAACACCTTGACTGCCTCTGCTGTACCTAGTTCTGTATTGACAGTTACTGTAACTGTGAGTTTGCATATCAATATATATAAAACTCTTCCGTTACTGACTGACTGACTGACTGACTGACAGACAACGCAGAGCCGAAACTACTGGGCGATGGGCGTACAAAGCTGAAATTTGGCATGTAGGTTCCTTAGGGAGTGTAGGTGAGCACTAAGAAAGGATTTCTCGAAATTCCCACGGGAACGGGAAAAGACGGGATTTTTTCGTTTATGAGAAATCTGCGCGGGAAATACCGCGGGGCAGCCTCTAGTATTTTTATAAGTCGCTTATATTATTTCTAAACACTAAAATCTCTTTCTTCTTTGTATCCTTTCATCAATAGCTGAGATGGGACATGGCTTCCACAGAATGATCTTATAGAATATCCCTCCAATTTATGCGGTCCTGAGTCTTGGCCTGAGTCACTGCAGTTAATTTTTCCTAGTTGAGTCCCAGACTGACTGTCTTGCAACGTGGATCGGCCCCAGGTATGTAGTCTTAGAACGACCTCGTCTGGGCCTGTCGAATTCCATTATACCATAATGGGCTACCAAATAGGGCCTTGCATAAAAACACAAATCGTGAAGAAAGCATATCCATGAAACTCTTATTTGAGATCAAATCTTATTCTCAATTTTTCATTTAAACAGGTTAGAGAAGCTGATCCTCGGCCGATTTTTGCGCGAAGTCGTTACACAGCTGGTATTTCTACATCTGATACTATCAATAGAGAGCTGCTGATCGTTCAGGTAAACAAAGTCATAGTGTAACCTTCACATTTGTTTCTGGTATTTCAGTCATTCTGAATCGTAATATGTTTGTTCCAGGCGACACATTCTGAAGGTTTGGCAATCACTTACTCGATAAACCGCACCTCAATGGTGGTTGACTCGACCCTAGAAGCAGTAAAGGACGTTGCCTTCGACCTGAACCCTCAAACGGGTGCTCTTACTTTAGGCATCCAGCCGACTGCTTCAATGCATGGAATGTTTGAGTTTGATATCGTTGCCAATGATACTGGTAAGTTTCATTTCCTTATGGGTAGAAATTAGTATTTTATACTTCCCGAAGATGCTATTGTCTGAATAGTTTTTGTCTCAAGATTTTGAAAAGTTGCTAATGCATTCTCTCTAAAAATTCAAGTGATTTTTGTGATAATTTTATCTAAACAACCTCAAAAGACCTATCTAGTTTATTATTTTCATTCCAGCTGGAGCAACTGGACGAACTGAAGTAAAGATTTATCTCATCTCTTCTGAAAATCGAGTCATATTCCTATTCTACAATACACTCGAAGAGATCGAGCGAAATGTCGACTTCGTAAGTTTTAATTGTGATAACCATCTCAATTATAGATTTGAATTTTCATTTCTGCACTTCGTTTCTTTTGTCATTCTTTGATATGGTTTAGATGTTAGGTAAACTTTGAAATGGAAGAAGACAGAGCACGGAGTTGATTTGTTTCGATAAGCCAGTCTTGACTGGCTTGTCGGCTTGGTCTCGACAAATCAACTTCCTTCTATCTCCTCCATTGAAATCTACATTAATAATTGTCCCCACGAGCTAGATGAGACACTGTCATTTTTCACTAAATTTTTTGTTGTTACAGGGCGTAACAACAGGATTCTAAGTCGATGATTCCAATTCAACAGATAGCCTCATCGTTCAGCACAGTGTTTAACATGACATGCAACATCGACCAAGTGGTCCCCGCCTCGGACAGCTCTGGGCTCGCGCGGGACGATCTCACGGAGGCGCGTGCGCACTTCATACTCGACGACGTGCCGGTGCCTTCTGACGATATTGAACTGTGAGTATTTTGTCCTTTGAGATGAGACGAGAGTTCACTGAAGATGTTAAGATCATAATTCCAGCCAATCGTCACAAGGTTAAATATTTAGGGAGTTGCCATAATCTCCACGCTTGACAGATGGGTTGGAGATGTGATAAGGACACCGACCGCTGATTATCAATGATATCCTTTGCAAATACGCCGAGACGGCGTTGGGGGCAAAGAGCACATACCCCCGTCGCCAGAAAAAGGGGAAAACCCATTGTTAGACACTTATTTACGTACAGATGGTATTGCTCATGGGAGGAACTGCTAGACCTGTCTCAAAACCGACAACGATGGAGACGTCTTCTGACGACCTTAGGTTCCACGGAGGAACTACGGAAAGCGAGAGAGAGAGAGAGAACCCATCGTTAGGATAAGTGAGATACGATGGATAGTATGTACTTATCTTAATATTGTCAATTGAGTTAAAACCCTATGCCCACAGACTCCGCAGCGACACGATGCTGCTCCGCTCCATCCAGCTGATGCTGAACCAGGAGCAGCTGTTCCTGTCCGACTTCGTCACGGACTTGAGCCCCGACGTCGATGTCGACAACACTCAGATGCAGGTCTGATTTTTTAAAATAGCTTCCAGTTTTAATAATATTGGTTTAGAATTAAATTTTTCAAAATGGTGTTATATGGAAGGTCGTTTTTTATCGGCGTTTTACAAAATGGTGAGATCACTCTTAGTCATGTCATGCCAAACGTCGTCGTCAACCTTCGGCAAGAAATGTCCGAAGTACCTAAGTTTTAAATTGTTAACGAGATTAATAAAACGCCACATTTCTTTGTACAAAGGTGTACGTGCTAGCGGGTCTCTCCGCGGTGCTCGCCTTCATGTGCCTTCTGCTGCTGATCACATACATTGTTAGGACTAAGGCGTAAGTATACCCGCTTTGTTTGACTAATCAGGATTAGAAAATTTATTTGGGAAGGTATGAACATAAGTTTTTATTAAGCTAGCGCAGTTCGAATCGTGAGTGCACAAAAACAATTTCGTCGTTAGGCTGTTTGCCTCTTTTCCGGTTACTTTATCGTGGTCTGAGAGCCATCTGATTGAACTTCAACTTAACTTTGAATCTTCGAACAATAATCTTTGAATCATAATTTAAGCTTTCTATATTCAGAAACCGACGTGCGTATACGGAAAAGGTTATGTCTAAGTATAAAAGAAGCAAAGCGAAGTAAGAGTATGTCAACTGAGGATCGTAGCAAATGGAAATCAATTGCCTTTCCCCGTAGGTCAGACATGACGATGTCAAGTACTGGCGCAATGCTGTAGACACACAGAACAAAGAGAGCATCTTCCTTGTTTTGTGTGTAGACATATGAGCCACGAAGAAGCCACGGAGCTTTGACTGCTCCGTGGCTTAGTTGGCAGTGATGTGGACTGAGACGCGGGTGCACCGGGTTCGATTCCCGGCGGGGCCGAACATAGTTATGATGAATATCGATGTTCGTTTCCCGGTCTGGGTGTTTTGTTCGTCTCTTTATGTGTTTCGGGCACACAAGACACAGGTTCATTCATCCTAGTTAGGGACTCTCAATGTGATGCGTTATTTGCGTTACTAAAGGCTGCCCCCCGGTTTCACCCGCGTAGATTTCTCTTAAACACCCAAATCCCGTTTTTTTTTTTTTAAATATTTTTATTTCTTAGTCACTTTTGGTCACTTAGAGCGGATGGATGACAGGAGATTGACAAAAGAAATATATAGAGCGGATGCGGAAGGCACGGTTGGAAGAAGTAGGCCACGGAAAACGTTCACCGACCAAATTGGTGACGTTCTGAGGAAAGGCCGCGTGAACGAGTTCACGAAACCGACGTGCGTGTATGAAAAGGCTTATGACTGTAGAAGAAGCGAAAGAAGTGTGTCAGGATCGTAGCGGGGGTCACGGGATACAGGCGTGACGTTATGTATGTATGTATTTCTTAGTGCTCCCCAAACTCCTTAAGGAACCCACGTGCTAAATTTCAGCTCGCCACGCCCAGTAGTTTCGGCTCTGCGTTGTCTGTCAGTCAGTCAGTCAGTCAGTCAGTCAGTCAGTCAGTCAGTCAGTCAGTCAGTCAGATTATTGATTGATATTCTTATTTCTTTCAACCAGGCTGAACCGTCGCCTGCAAGCCCTATCTACCACAAAGTTCGGATCCATCGACAGCGGCATGAACCGCGCGGGCGCAGTGGTGCCGGGAACCAACAAGCACGCCGTCGAGGGTTCGAATCCTATATGGAACGAGCAGATTAAGGCGCCAGATTTTGATGCAATGAGGTAACTAATTCTGGATTGCCTGGGAAGGAATCGCTTTTTGTGCTAAGGGCACTCTATTTACATATAGACAAATTAAATTCTGACGGTGCTACTCCAAAAAAAAAAACCTAGCCTAACTCGTTGGTTTTAGAGATAAACCGCCGTGTTCTACCACAAAAACTTTTACAGTTGCCCAACTTTAGACTGTCATCGGGGCATGAAGGTTTTTAATATGTTTTTTAGCTCAAGAGGATCCTAGAATAGCAAGAGAAATATTCGAATCTAATTGCATTTAGAATTAAAGTCTTTACCAATCTAAAAACCCATACTTAGGTAGGTATATAAAAATCTATGTAAAAATTGGTCAAACTGTCTCACCAATACTGTAACTCACTTCTCATCTAAAGGCGTTTCATATATAACCTGCGCACATAAAGAAAATATCTCAAAATGGCAGCCGTTGCATGGGCTTTCTTCCGGCTTTCCTCAGGGGCTTTCCGGGCTTTCTCTCCTCTTAACTCTTCCCTCGCACTGATATACGCGCGATAGCATGCGTTCGGCCGCCATATTTAAATCTTTTCTTTAAGTGCGCGGCTTATACTACATTACGTCAGTCCGTATGATTCGACATTTGAAAAATACATACGTGACGTAGGTACACGTGTATATAGTACGTATAAAACAAGTAGGTATAGTTAGAGACACGTACGTTGAATCAACTTTACTTACGTGTCGCGTGGTATACTTAAGGCGGTAACTCACGGTATGGCGCGAAATTCAAATTTTTTCACGTTTTTTAATTATTTTGGCGAAAGTATTCATTTTAAATAAAGTTTAAATGAATTCGCGTACGTAAAAACCTATTTCCCACATTGTGATATATCGTTTTTGAAAGACAAAGTTACCGATTTTGTGTATATTCAAGGAACTTGTTTTTTGGCCTTCTACCCCTTAGACACAAAATCTGTAGGTCTGTCTTCAAAAAACGTTGTATTACAATATGGGAGATAGTTTTTTAAATACGCGAATTTATTTAAACTTTATTAAAAATGTATACTTTCGCCAGAATAAATAAAAAACACGAAAAAATTTGAATTTCGCGCCATAGCGAGAGTTACCACCTTAAGTACCTTTGTTTTACACAACTTCCAGCGAGACATCAGGCGACTCGGACCTGATCGGCATCGAGAACCTGCCGCAGTTCCAGTTCGACTACTTCCCGCCGGGAGATGACTCCTCCGTCACGGGGCTGGACCACAACACGGTTCGTTATATAACATCTCTTTAGCTGCTCCGTGGCTCAGTTAGCAGTGACGTGGACCGAGACGCGGGTGCACCGGGTTCGATTCCCGGTGGGGGTTAACTTTGAAATAATGAATATCGATGTTTGTTTCCCGGTCTGCGTGTATAGTTTGTCTCTGTATGTGTTTTGGGTAACCTAGATACTGGTACTTCCGACTTAGAGGCTCTGAGTGTGATGCATTATTACATGATCATCTTCTAGGTGTTTCTATGACACTAAGGGTTTCAGATTGCCTTACCTACTCATTTCTTAAAAGTAACTGGTTGGAAAAGTGAAAGAGTAGAATCATTCGACAGAGGAGGGCTCGTTTGGGGGCCTCTCCAGGCGACTATTGTCGTAAGGCAAGCCAAACATTTGTTTACCTGAGCCAATTGGTATGCACCCTGAACTACCTCGCCTCTCACAGTATAGGATACTTTACCAAATAAGGTATCAATAGCGATTAGATTAGATGTAGTCTAATTGACTTTCAATAAGTGATATCTTGTATCCTATATTGAATAAAGATTTTTTGATTTTGATTTTGAAAGACCAAAAAAAACGATTTGTTCGATTATAGCTGATTTGTTTTGAGATATTGTTCGGCCCATAATATGTTGCTTAGCAAATGTTGTAGGTATGGTGAGTTACAAGGGACCCGTCAGCTTATCGGGCAACTTACCGCCGTCAGAATCAGAAACTTTTTGTAAACCTACTTAAGGCTTGAAAATGCGATACGGGCGAGCGCGCTCCGTTAATAAAGCTGCAAGCTGCAATAGAATAGATGTACTGTATGTACCTACTTGTTTATAATATGTAGAGCTAAATATTATTTTAGTATATAGGCACCTTTTTTATTTTTGACAGTTTGAAGGCGCCCTTCCAAACCACAGCAACAACTTTGGCTTCAACAGCAGTCCCTTCAGTGCAGAGTTTGCCAACCGGCATGGATACTATAAATAATTATAGCAATTATATGTACTTAATTCTAAGATAAAGCATGTTTTTTTAAGTAGGTAAAGTGAAATTGTATTTATTGATAGCCATATTGAAGTAACCAAAGTAACAATAGCAAATTACACTGAATTTTTTAACTTTTTAAAACCATAATATTCCTAGAAAGTGACAGGAGCAATTTACTAAACTTTTATGAGCTGTGATTGTATACTGGTCATATCATATAAGATTAACTAAAATATCCCTTATATTTTACTATTTTTTCATATTATGCTATTTTATAAATGTGTACTTACTCATATTTTTTTATTTGTAAAAATATTCTTGACCAGTAAAATGTATCTGAATGAAACAAAAAAAAATATTATTAATAATCTAGGGTGTCTAGGCGATTAGCGTTGATTCATTCAGTTAAATTTTAGAGGTCAAGAAATTACATTTGAGGCCTCCTGTCACCGGGCTTCTTATTTCATGACAACCATAGGGTTGTTGGTAACTGTTGTTATATTGGCAATTTTATGGGGTGGGATGGCCATACCCACTTACATTTATTATGGTAGGTAACTTAGGCTGACATTTACATTCAGTGTTTTGGAGTGTACTTGCCAGAGTTCCCACTCCTATAAGTTGTTCTTGTGTACTGATTATCCTGGCTTGAGCTGTCATACGCTCTGTCAAGTTTGTTCGAGCACATGTTTCAATGTCAAGAAGTCAAGACTTGACGATGTACATCAATTTGGAATAGAGAATGATTTAGTTACATTTTTGAAACTATGGAGTACGAGTCGAAGCTGCAACACAACTTTTAATATCAGCCTATAGTATAAAAAGGTATTTATATGCATCTTTAAAATGCCCAAATTATTTTTACTTATTTTTGGGTAAGTAGCAGTTTCTTTTTATCTATTATATCTCAAAACATTGAAAAGATTTAAAATTTTGTTGAAAACTTTAATAAATCTTAAAATATACAATTCATATATGGGCGTCATACAGATGATTCAAACAGCCCATGCAATCTTACGGAATGATACATTATAACACACAGAACTTAAATCTAACTTTCATCTTCAACAATCACACATAAATGCCCACCCATAAAAGTAGAAACAGAATTCCAAAGCCAGAGAACAGAGCAGCAACTAACGACAGAAGGAGCTCCTTGAACAAGTCCCGAGAGGCTTTTGTGCTGGTGACCTCGTAAACAAAGAACCACGCCGTAAAGAAGATTCCAATAGCCAGCAGAAGCATCGTGAGGTGAGGAAACACGGCCGGGTTGATCGGCGACGTGTACCGCACCATAGACTCGATTTCCAGCTGCAATTTCAATGAAAACCTTGTTATAACACTTGGAGGTATAGGGTACATGAACTGCTGAGAAAATTTTCAAGGAACTTACACTCATTTTTATGATATTTTCAAGGAATACGGCGAAACAGAACCAACCAAACCACAGCAGCAGGCAGGAGTCTTTTTTACTGTCAGTAATTTACTGATTGATGACTGGCTGACAGAGGCATCAAAACCACGAGAAGCAAACGTCAGCGCTTACGTTCCAATTTGGTCAATAACAAAGTTATTCCCAATTTTATTTGAACACCATTACTTTTGAAATACTTTCATATTTTTTAATATTTTTTTTGTTAGCCATTTATGTGTCCCACTGCTGGGCATATTAGTAGAATAATTAAGTAAAGATTAAAATAAAGAGTACATACGATGTATTTTACAAATAATAAAAAGCGAAAAAGTAAACCTAAAAATGCATAGAACAAAACGTAGAATCATTTTGTTTTACATGTCCATCAATCATCAATCATACAATAAAAAAATGTTACCACTTTTTTAGGTTCAGTTCAATCAAACTAGACTTGTGTACTCCCAGCTCCGGAGAGGGATTGGACTTATCTTGTCCGGATCCGCTCTGGGATTCTACTCATCTTATCGAGCCGGGTCCCCTTTCTTATTCCGATTCCCATACACTCCAAGCACTTCGCGCGAGTCATCAAATCTGGATCCGTCCGCGTCTAATCTCAGCCCGCCGCGCGAACATTGACAGTGGGTGTGACCGAATCGTCGACGGGGCCCCGCGGCCGCCGCCGCCGGGCCGAGCGAGCGCGAGCGCAGTATCCGAACGATCCTAATCTTATTCTTATTCCCATCCCATCTCAGTCTTCCTCAGAAGTCTGAGACGACGTGACGTGCGAGTTCGTCCGAGCCGAGCTCTCGCTCCGGACTTATTTGGGATCCGGCTCGATAAGAAAACTGTGGAGTGATTCAGATTTTATGATCCGGGAGAGGATCTAGCTCATTTAAGTCTTCTTGTCCGGAGTTACCCAAGCCTAAATCAAACCAATCAATGAATCTTTTCATGTTCCTTCTTCTTCTTCGTTCTTGTTTTGCAGATTCTTGTAATTTTTAAGATTTTTCTGACTATTAAATATCTCTAGTTGGTCTGTGTATTATATGATATCACTAAGGAAAGGATAGAGAGTAATTAAAAAACAAATGTAACGATGTCGTCGCAGCATTGCTACATAATGAACGGCAATAGAATAGTTCCACAAAACGTTAAACTCTCTGGTGTTCGTGAGTATTACAATGTAAGCGAAGCAAAACCTTTGATTCCTATTGCAAAAGAGAAGGTTATGTCGTACGAGGAGAAGTCCGTAGGCTCTACACAGTTCTTCAAATGCGAGGCGTGTCCATACATGGCCCTGGCAGAGGACGACATCAAGTTCCATTTATTTACTGAACACCCTGATCTTGCCAAGACTAATGGTCTCGCTGACAACATTCAGATCCCCTGCCCAGGTTGCTCCAGCGCCTTCGACGCCGAGGAGACCCTAAGGACACACCTCCGCAACCACCACAAAATGGGAATCAAGGATGTTAAGAAAATGGTCAAAAGCTTGGTGCAGATAGCACTGAAAAATGCAAAACTAAAAAAAGAAAGAAAAATAGAAGAACCACCACCTCAAGTCCAAGTGAGACAGGAGTTAGGTGCTGTAGAAATGCCAAGAGTCATAGAGATTGTACCAGATACTGTAAATACAAATGAGAGCCTTCCTAAAGGAGTGGCATTCATATCTGTAAATGAGCTGCAGAAAATGAGCACACCAAATTTTGAGAAAATTGACCCTAAAGAGATTATTGAAGAGGCTAGCATAAACATAGTTTACAGTCCTGACCTGTCTACACAGTATGTAAATGTGAGTAGCGCTGGGCCTAGCACTAGTCACCTACCGAGTGCCACTCCAGACTTGATATCATCAATCCAACCACATCTCACTTCTGAGAGCCCATCTTGCTCGCAAACTGAGGCTGAATTTTCAAAGACAATGATTCTTCCACAGTCGGGGAGACCTGTTGGCTCCCGTACTAAAGCAGGGTTTAAAAAAGAAGATGGTATGAAAGAAAGTGAAATTGAAGAAAAATTTGGAAAGCTTTGCTCAAATGGGGAATGCCATGTTCGTCTCAAAGATAATGATAAGTTGGAGTATCATAGGAAATGTCACCAAAACGGTAGCCTCAAATGTTTAGAATGTAGTAGAGTGTGTTTGACTATCGACTCACTTCACACACACTTGTGGAAGCAGCATACTATAGACATGGAGCTCCCAACCTGCGAGATATGTGGATACAAAACTTTTAAGAAACATAGACTGTATAATATTCACATGAAATGCCATAAAGATGAGAGAGCTTATAAATGTAAGTTTAAGTTTTGTTTTTTGTGTAATTGAAAATATTATCAATATATATAAAACTCTTCCGTTACTGACTGACTGACTGACAGACAACGCAGAGCCGAAACTTCTGGGCGTAGCGGGCTGAAATTTTGCATGTAGGTTCCTTAGGGAGTGTAGGTGAGCACTAAGAAAGGATGTCCCGAAATTCCCATGGGAACGGGAGAAAACTGGATTTTGTGTTTAAGAGAAATCTGCGCGTGTGATACCGCGGGGCAGATTCTAGTTTGATAAAGTTAGAATCAAAATAATTTATAAAATATTATAATAAATATCTTATTCCAGGTCCAGCCTGCTCAAAAGCCTTCAAAAATAGCAATCAGTTAGCAAAACACAAACTGATACACAACAAGGGTCTCCAATGCACACTGTGCCAGCGAGAGTTCAGTACAGAGAGGCGACTCCAGTTACACATCGCTGGTGTACATGACAAGATCAGGCCATTCCGTTGTTCCCATTGCGAATATACTGCCACAAGGAAGGAGGAGCTGAAACTGCATCTGAGACAGCATACAGGTGATTTTAGTTGGATTTTTAAACTGCCCTCAATTTGTAACTTTTTCATATTCCACCAAACAAAGGGACAGTTTCTTCATTGAAAATTTCTGTGAATGAAGACCTATTTCCTGCTGGTCTCGCCACAGATTGCCACATGACAAACATTGTGGAGGGAATTTATGGTAATCATCACACTTGGCGGGTGGTTGGCAATGGCAGTATGGAGTTTGAAGTATTTGTGTGGTGCTGCTGCCGGTCTTTCTTTGCCGGTCAATCTTACTCACGGGAAAAGATTTAGTGGTATTATATAGCGCCAATTCAATTCTCCTATTATTATTATTATTATTTGCAGCCTGGGGCAAAGGCCTCCTTCCCCTTTCTCCTAACTGACAATAAATGAAACACCTTAAACTTGTTTCAGGCGAGAAACCATACAATTGCGAGGAGTGCTCGTACAGTACGGGCGATCACAACGCGCTGCGGCGGCACAAGAAACTCCACAGCAAAGAAGATACTTACAAATGCAAGTACTGCCCCTACTCCTCCATACAGTCCACGGTCTTTGCCTCACACATGATCTCCAAACACCCCAGCGTCAGCTCCAGTGACCTTCACAGATGCCCCTACTGCCCTTACAAAACTGTGAACAAGGAAAACTATGTTGCCCATCTAAACTCTTCTCACACTGATCAGGAAGGAGTACAGTTGTTGATAGAAATGACTAAAGTTGCCAAAAGTAAACCGACCTGGACTATACCCCGCGGGACAACAAAAGACCCAGACACAACAAAAACTGAAGAGAAAAGCAGTGATAGTTCAACTAATGTGCCAATTGAAGTGTATGATTGTGACAGCCAACAGGATCAGCAAGAATATCCTAAGAACTACTTGACTAACAAAGAAACTGAGCCAAGTTTTAGCGAGCAAGTTAGTGATCTAAGCCACAATTCTGGCCGTCTCATCTCGGAGACTACAACTAATATAATCAATAGACAATACCCTCAGCATCGATTGCAAAGCATTGTCTATAACAACAATCAGACCACACTGCATTTCTTGAGCCCTTCAGTGCCGATTGGAGAAAACATGCAAAACACGAATGTTAACTCACTACCGACATTGAACTGTAATAACATTATGAGCAACTTTCCAATAAGACTGCCGACTGTACCGCAGATATCAGCCGGTAACAATATAACTTTAAAACCGGTAGATAAAATCCAAATTCCAATGTCAAAAGTCACTGGACCGATAATCAAGCCGACGCAAATACTGCCCGTGCCTCTTTCGAGTAACTCGCCTGTAAATAACGTAGTGGAACTCGAAGGTGCTCCTAGGAAGAAACCTAAGATATCAGTAAAAAGTAATCTCATCTTGAAAGGTCCTGACCAAGAGAACATGTTTCACTCGCAGCAAAAGATGGCATTCAAGAGGCTGGAAGACAATGAGAGGTTTGGACTTGGGCCCGTCACTTTTAATAACCTTATAACAACCCAGTTTATGCAACTACCTCCAGAACCAGCCATGAGCGAGTCACCTTCCAACATCATGCCGTATCCTCGAGAAACGTTGCTCGAGACCACAACCCCGGTCGACAATGAGAATAGTCCACAAATTTTCAACTTTAACCAGCAGATACCCTTGCTGCCGCCTCAGCAGAAAATACAAACAACAGACCCTAGCTACATTAAAATAGAGGCGCAAATCAAACAGAATACCCAGTCGCCAAGTCTAGAAAGGATGTGCAATGCGAATGCGATATTGAACAACCAGGCTATAGCTAGAGAATACAAGGCATCGCCGCCCTTAGAAGATATACACAGAAGTATGAGCGAGATTAAAAACGAGGTGAAATCGGATCAGTTTTATAACATACCTATAACCAATGCAGCTGCAAACCCACCGATCATAGATCAGTATTTAATAGAGAATATAATAGGTGAACAGTACGCGGGACATATGGATTTATCCGGAGCGGTTTTAGAAGAAATGAGCGATGACCCGCAGAATGATGTCATCGAGATAGACGACAACTCTGAGGACAATAAACTGTTGCCTAGGTTCGACATGAATTTTCCTTTAGAATCACTTTATCTAATGCATAATGACTTCCATTTCCTCGAAAACGATATGCCGTCAAATGCTGGGGAAGTGCCAGTGACAGAGGTGCCTATAATCAATCAAAAAGAGAATTTGAATATACCCCCACCTGAGGTCCAGACGGGAGATTTTCCTAATTTCATTCAAGGGAAGAAAGATCCAATGATGAACACTTCTGTGAGGCCGTCAACTAATAAGATTAATGTTAAAAATATTGAACTTATGAAGAACTAGTAGATTAATCCCAAAATATTTGAAGCTATCATTAATTTTCTTATATTGATGCAGACACAGAAACTCCGACCTTCATGTAGAGTTAACCGAAATATACAGAGGATGTTCCTATATGGGAGACTGCCACATGTCCCTCCCGCACTCCGCACCTCGCACGCAGAAGGGAAACTTTTAGGCCTCTATTAGGCACACCTTTTGGTCTTTTACATACGACGCAAGAGTTATTGCAATCCCAGGGTGTTTCAATTATTTAGTTTTATGGCTGGCTTACTATATTCGTAAGCAAAAAAAGCATTTTTTCAAAAATAAAAAATTGCATAGCCCTTTTGTCTATAAATATACTAATTTTAATGCTAATGATATAGTTATATAAATAAACATTCTTTATCATAAAGATACGTATTATAAAAGACTGTTGTGTATTGTTGTAATAGATATTAGGAATCAGTAAACCATAGGTTACCGTGAAATATATATATATTGTTTAAAAAAAACGAATTCTCTCATTCACACTTGACATTCCTTTTCAAATGATCAACTCTTACTTCTGCAATACACCGCAATAAAGTCTCTGCTGTTTCTGACTTCTTCACTTTTATATAAAACCCAGTCTTTACTAACGTCACCAAAGGGTCTTGGGTCAGTATGCACACCTTTGCCCTCTCCTGGGCCTATAATTATTAGTACATTTCCAACAAAAACTTGCACATAATCCTCAAAAGCAGGTCGGTTATTGAAGTAACAGAAAAGGAGCGCGGTGTTCTTTTTTTGAAGTAGAGTAGTTGTGTCCTTGTCTAACTCAGGCGGCGTGAAGAGGAGGGGTATAAAAGTGGGCGGGGCGTATTTGCAACGCCACCAAGCGCCATCTACTTCTATACCTTGTACTGGGATTCCTAAAAGAGAAAAAGTAATCTGTAATTCTGGAAGATTCTTTTGTATTTAGTAAAGTTTGTACTAATATCACATTTATCATTTCTATACCACAGAAATTATTGTGCATTAGTTGAGTAAATTACAGTAATACTATTTTTCCATATATTTTCATACAAAAAAGCCTGGAAGAAATCGCTTTTAACTATGGCCGCACAATGCATGCAAAATAAAAATGTAATAGTTTTTTTGTTTACTATTCACTTGCAAACTGGTTTGCAATATAATGAGGTAAATTAATTATATTTTCAAGCATTTCAAAATATTTATAAATCATTGATTACCAGTAGCTTCTTGTATCATCCATTCTAGAAGTCCGCTTCCACAACCCACACTCAGAATCGACCCGCAATCCAACTCTTCAGCGCATTGTTTCAAAAACACAAAATTATCTTCACTAGGATATACCCATAATAATTTATTCCTCTCTGGATAATTATGGTATTTATCTACAATCTCTTTCCAATTGCCATTTTTGTATAAGTCTAAAACGTTATTTACGAAATTATCTTCCATAAATAAATATTATTAAAAAATTATTCAAACAATTTTGTCGACTTCCCAAGCGAAAATAAAAGAAAACTTATATTATAACTGCCACCTACACAACTACCTATTTCAAATCGCAACTGAAAAAAAAACTGTTCACAACAAAATATCTATTGTCTCACTTACACATTTATAAAATGAAAAAGACACAGAATGTCGTAGCTCATCTTCGTTCCTTTCCATTGTGGCATTGGCCGTGAACAGAACATTTGTTAGAAAGTTACATAACGAACCTTCAAGTGTTTGAACTATTTATTACAGGGCCAGGGCTGGATCTGGGAATACTTTTATAATATTAACGAGCTTTCCCGGCTTACTTCGTTACGCCATAGATTATAAGATACTACAAAAGACTTGGCTCTATAGACTATGTTCTTTTGACTGCCCAGAATGGGCGAATAAAAAACAAACAACAACAACAAACCACCTGTCAAAATATGTAAACAACGGAAAAAATATTGCACCTTGGGTTACATTATTTGAGTTTAGGTAAGGATCCCTAATGTTTTTGAAAATCTAATATAGCCTATGACACTCGGGGTTAATGTAGCTTTCTACCAGTGAAAGAATTTTTCAAATCGGTTCAGTATTTTCGAAGCCTATTCATTACAAACAAACAAACAAACAAATCTTTCCTCTTTATAATATTGGAATAGATTTACTATTCATACAAAATCAGCAAAATCTTTAAAAATTAGACTGCTACGTGGCTCAGTTGGCAGTGATGTGGACTGAGTAAGTGTGAGCACCCGGGTTCGATTCCTGGGCGGGACGAATATTGATATGATGAATATCGATGTTTGTTTCCGGTCTGGGTGTGATGTTCGTCTCTGTGTGTGTTTCGGGCGCCCTAGATACAGGTTCTTCCTTTTTTTTTTTTTTTTTTTATAATCGTTTATTCATAAATAATTTAGGTAGTACAACAATTACATATTTCCGCCAAACTGCAAAACAGTTTGTTGGCAGATCATATATCTAAGTGTTAGTTAACAGTTTTTTGTTGATTGTTACGTTGTAAGTAATTTATCTAGAAACTAATTAACAAAATATATTTCTTAAAAATAAGGGTTATCAGTGCCTACATATTTTTTATTTATTTATCTAGGACATGCTGTGAGGTAATGTTTTTTTAACAGAGATTTAAGACTTAACTTTGATTGTGATTTATCAATTATTTTTGTTAGTTCATTATATAAAATTGGTGTTAGGTATTCAAGGGTGCGTTCCCCATAATAGTTACACATTCTTGGTACTGTTAGGCTTTTTGTATTTGCGCTACGGGTAGGGTATCCACGAACCCTTTCCTTTTTAAATTCGTCATTTTCATATTGACTTAAAACAATGTTTTGTTTGACTTTGTATTCTAAAGGAAGGATATTACAAATTTTAAATAGTTTTTGGTAATCTCCTTTAAGTTTAATCTTAGCTTCTTTATTTATTAATAACTTCATGATTCGTATTTGAAGACATTGTACTTTATTTAAGTAGGTAGGAAATGTCAGACCGTAGCTACCCAACCCGTAACACATTATAGCGTCCGCAAGTGCATAGTACAACATAAACATTATATTTTTAGTAACAACATGGTTCAAAACGTAAAATTTACCTAATATACATCTTAATTTACTGCAAACGTTGTCTATATGCATTGACCATGAGAAATTGCTGTCTATAGTTAAACCTAAATACTTATATGAAGTTACTTCTTTAATTTTTTCATATTGACATGAGTCGATATTATCCTTGTGTAGACAATCGTACGAGTGTCCCTTAATATTTACTGTACAGTTTTTGTATGTACTATATGGTGAATAAATCTTCATGCATTTTGTTTTAGAAACATTTAATATTATGCCGTTGTCGTGAGCCCACCGCACAATATTATCAAAGTCCTCTTGTAAGGCTTTATGAATGGCCACGGGATCCCTACTGCTGTAAAGTAGGCACGTGTCATCCGCATACATGTATATGTTGCTGTGGCGCACGACGTTAGGCATGCTATTAACATGGATGATGTAGCCCACTGGACCGCAAACGGAGCCAGTTGGTACACCATATTTAACATTGCCTTCTTTACTTAGAGTTTGGTCCACACGAACCCGAATAAGTCTATTTTCTAAGTATTTTCGAAACCAAGCGTTAGTGGGCCCTCGTATACCACATTCATCCATGGCCTGCAGCAATCCACCATGGTCGAGGGTATCAAATGCTTTTTTAAAGTCTATGAAAATGGCTATTGTTAATTTTCTATCGTTTAAATTATTGTTAACATCGTTTGTGAACTTATTTAAAATAGTAGTGGTACTCTTATTTTGTCGAAAACCATGCTGGATTTCAGTCAAAATCTGATTTTTTTCTAAAAAGTTACTAATTTGTTTTGTTAATAATTTTTCTAAAATTTTATTTATTGTACATAATATAGCTATAGGTCTATAATTACTATAGTCAAGGTGTGATCCTTGTTTAAATATTGGCCTTATTGTAGATATTTTTAAAGTTTCTGGGTAAACACCTTTTTTTATACAAAGGTTTATAAAATTCGATATAACAGTACTAATTTTATCTTTAACTTCCTTAAGATCTCGCACTCTGATCCCATCCACCCCTGGTGACTTGCTGCATTCCATGGATTCAATTGTCTTTGCCACAGAATAGGCAGAAACCTCTTTAAATCGAAATGAAACATTACTTTCCTTAACATATGTAGTTCGATCTAACATTTTTACATTACATTTATGTTTAATATTAGTTATTTCGTTTGTGAACGTTTCACAAAAGTCATCACATACTTGTAAAACTGATTTCGATTTGCACAAATGTTTAACAATAACTTTATCAAGACTTAAATTGTTTTTACCTAACCAAGAATTAATATTACCCCATATCTTTCGGATATCTCCTTTACAGCCCTCTAAAATACCCTTTCTATATTTATTTTTAGCCATAATTATGTGCTTGTTTGTTTTGTTTCTGTGTCTAGTAAATTGCAATCTTAGACCCATGTTATTAGGAGCTGTTTTCCACTGACGAAATAATGCATCACGCTTATCAATCATTAGTTGTAAGTCCTTAGTCACCCATGGCTGATTTAATCGTCTATTTTGTGAAATTTTTATTTTTGAAGATTCATAAATTTGGCTAAATATTTCTACTAACCTTGAATACAATAGTAAAGGACAATCCGTATTTTCAAAAACACTCCAATCAATACACTTTAATTTATCACTCACTTGTTTATTACTTAAAACAAACTGATCACTTAATTGGCTTAGTTTTCTTTTACTATTTTTCAAAGCATCAGTGTTTACCGACAGGCCGATTAAGTAATGGTCCGCGACACCGATTCTGAGCAGGTAAGCACCAACGTCACTCGCTATCGTACTTCGCACAAATACATGGTCTAGGCACGACTGCACTGGCTGTCCGTCCGTGATAACATCTCTCGTGATGACGCGCTCCCCGCACTGCAAGCCCAGCTCCGACAATAACTCCAAGTATGAACAAGCTATAGCATCATGTCTTGTATTTTCGGAAAGTATATTAATGTTGCAATCTCCAACCATTATGACATTCTGGCCGGTAGGTATAGTTTTCAGAGTTTGCTCTAATTCCTGTATAAAAAGTTTTTTACATAATCGGGGGGGTCTATAAATAGCTAGTAAGTAGGTAGTGTATCCGTTATGTGTGATTTGTCCCAGGATTGTTTCAGCACTTTTAGTATCAGTGATTTGTTCGGAAAAGGTGATGTTTGTTTTTATATATATCAGTATTCCTCCACCTTTTTGTTTACTTCTTGTTTTGTAATATGTATCAAATCCATTTATTGTGAATAAACAGGTCTCCTCCTTTTTTATGTTGATTTCTGTTAAAACTATTATATCTATGCTATTTATGCAATCATTTAGGATAACTAATAATTGATCGAAATATAATCTCAGTGATCTGACGTTCATATGAACCAGCTGGAGGTGATTGTTGTAGGAATTTGTATGTGTTTTCCAAGTATGCATATCATTGAAAACATTATATTCTATATCTTCCTTAATAGAGTCGAATTATGGTTCTAAGTTGTAATAACTATGTTATAAAACAGATAACATCCCCATAAAATGAGAATGATAGGTAAGTAAATTATGTTGTTTCTTTGGCGAGACGGTTAATATCTTGCTCATTGCGAATGTTATGAATTTTTTTCTCGGAATCGTCCTTTTTTACCAAGATTCTAGAATTTTGGATCCATATGTATTTGTATGTCGGTCTAAGTTTATTTTTTGTCATCCAGAGTAGCTGCCGTTTCTGCGTGGGGAGGTCCTCATTAAAATAAATTCGTTGATCATTACCGCCGTTATAAACATCTTTGTTTGTAATTTTGTTTTTGCGTTTGGATAGCCACTCATTACGCGCCGTCTTCGTTCGCATAGTAACAACAATCGGTCGCGGCCGTTTGTTGTCCGGCTTTTCCACTCCTACCCTCGAGGCTTCTTGAATGTTGGCAGGGTCTATTTCCAATTTTTGGGCCAAATTGCTTACGATGTTAATGAGATTTTCATTTTTCTGCACTTCCAGACCAACTATTTCAATGTTTTTCTCCTTTTCCCTTTGTTCCAGACTCAATACTCTCTCCTCTAGGGCCTGGTTACATTTATCCAAATACACATTTCTTTGTTCTAGTGATTTTATTTTCTTTTCAGCCTCATTTTTGAATTCAAAGAGCTCCTGATACTTTTCAGCGTAAAATTCCACCGAGTCACGGAGTTCTTGAAGTTGCTTTTCCATCTTAAAAATCACTTCAAGTTTTCTGTTCATATCAACAAGCAGTTTCTCAACCGTTAGTTGATTGGTGTTAATCTCTGATTCAGCAGGCGATTGCATAGGGCTCAGGACTTTTTTGTCCTTTTGGCAATCCTCACAGATTTCGCTTAGTGCAAAGTTCTTGATGTTTCGCAAGCATTTTTTATGAAAATGCGCGTCGCAGATTTTGCATTTAGCACTTTCATCATTTTTAGTGGACAGGTATTTTTTACACTCTTTGCAATTAACCATTTTTCACAGTTTTAAACTTATTCAAAGTAACTACTACAATTAGTGTTACTTTGTTAGTTAAGTAAATAAACGAATATCGCGTAATGCACTCAAACACAACGTAACAAAAAACACGTCCGCTTATCGCAAGCGCAGCGAACAATCCTAGTTAGGGGCTCTGAGTGTGATGTGTTATTATTATTATTTTACGTGTGTAAAAGTTTTTCGCGCACCGGTATATAAGTAGGTAAGTATCTACTTTGAGTAGAAACGCAAGATTTCGGTACTAGCTGTACAGTGGCGGACACGGTCGGCGTAACACTTCCGGTTTTTCTGTATTGCAAAATAACTCTTGTTCTATAGTAATACAGACTAGGGATGACGAAACCATAGACAAATCTGTTACGGCCTCCTAGTCCGTGACTGTACATTGCATACAACCCCCATCAAAATAAGTACACTTTACACCTTTGTTTGATATACATACATGTACAATATCTAAATTATCTAATATTCTATTGATTGCGAAAATGAATCAACAGAAAAATAATCTCTAAATGCGTCTCTGTGCTTGTCTAATATAAAAATTGGCCCCAGCCCAAGAATTACGTTCCGGCAATTACACAGGACAGTTACTGAACTGTCTATCATAGAAAACATATTTTTTACAGCGTGCTATTTTATAGATACCTACTATCAGAGAGAAGGTAAACCACTACGCCTACTATAATAAACGATAACAGTCTGATACTCAAATCTACCTAATTATCTACCAAAGTTTTACAAACAAAAATAAATGTTTAAAAATTCATTTTATTCGTATCAAAGTTATACAACATTATTATTTATAATATACGATTGACCAATATATAATATTATATAAAATAGTACACCATAATTTCATTAAATAAGCAAAAAAATAACAAAAATATTACAATTTCATATTTTCAAAGAATGACTTGGTCATCATTTTTGCCTGACCAAGTGTGAAGTTAAACTTAAACATCACAAAAAATTATTTAAAAATTTTAAATTTTGCAAAGATACAATTGTTATTATTTATGTTCAATTAAATTAATAATCATATTTAAAGTTTTTATTAGAGGGAAAGTCAGTTATATAGGGGTATTGTATTTAAGATCAATTTTATATAATTCGCTCAATACTTAATGTGCTATAAAGCAAAAAAGATAGTTATCAGTACTTTTTCTGGCTTTTACATATTTAAACTTGATAGGTAATTTATGTACAGATTACCTTACATTTATTCACATGAGATCGTTTACTGCTAGAGATCATCTTCAGTCGATTACTTACATTTATATTTATCTTTAGCAAACGCAATTTATGTCAATATAAAAAAGTTAATCCTATGTATTTTCACAGATTTTCGTTAAACATTCATAAAATTACAAATTGATTTTTTTAAATACATATAATTAATTTTGTTTTAAGTATTATGTTTCTTCGATAAAGGCGATAATTTGTTTAGAGCGATATCTATGGGCAATAAACAATACACAAGTTATTTTTATTTTTTGATAAGTTTTTTTTTAAATTAAAATAAGCCGATTTACGTTCAAACTATCACAATAATAATATTTTTTGGCATAATTTTAACACTTTATTAAAAAAACGTCTCTAATTAATTTAGTGTAAAATATGTTATGGTTAGTTTTTGGACCAGCCATACGATTAATTGGTTTATAAACATAAAACAATATATTGCACTGAGAGTTCTACATACATACATCAAAATAAATAACAAAACAAGGAACCATATTGCTACTTTACGCACAAATAATTTTAACATAAAACAATAAAAAATATCATATTATATTTATTGGATGAATAATCTTTTAGGGCCTTTGTTTTGCAAAACAAAAATTCCTGTCAACGACAAAAAGTTACAGGTATCATTCAAGTTTTACCTTCTAAAATTAAAATGAATACCCTGGTATTTTTTTTTTTTTTGATTAATGCCAGTATCAATTTATTAGGGCTCTGTAAATTACGTTCTTTCTCATTTAAAACACTCGAAACCCTCAATAAAATGTATAAACTAAAGTCACATCTTAAAATATAAGTTCTTTACGGCTAGAGCACGACATGGTGTGTGGATAAGCGTAACGCGTTGAATTGAGCGGCAGCCAAGATAACTACGTACCATACAGATTTTTTCAGTCAGAGTGCTCTTAGTGTAGCTCGCAAGCAGTCTAAGAAATCTATAAAGTTTAAACTCATAGTGCGACAAAAACGCATATCCTAACGTTCCAATTAGGACGACGACGCCATTATACGACAAATGTATGGCCACCACTCTTAGACCCGCTACATGTAGTATCCTCTAGCTTTTACAGACCACACCACTGTTGCCTCGTTTGCGAAAGGCCTTATGTTTACTCCTAAATCTAAACTCGTCTCAGACGCAATACTTAAAAACTATAATGATAATGAATATTGACTGATTCTTATAAAACATAACTTAGATGTTTGTGTTTGGGGACGTCATTCTAAACACATCGAGATGCTCCATACGAGAGATGCCGCTCTTCGAACGCCATTGCGTCGACTTTTAAAATCTCTATGATAACATTATTGCGACGTGTTCAGAATAACCCTCCCTCAAATGCGTATGAACTTAAATTATTTTGTTCTTTGTAGGGTAACTACATAAAAAATTACACACAATACAATATTTTGTTAGTAAAATAACACTTACAAAGGAGTAAAAACCGTTAAAACATTGAAAATTTGATATCGCTTTCATGTCGCCTACGTCTCAAGTTACAAGTTACATCGCATCGATTGATTGAAAGATCAAAAACAAATCAATACATAGTATAAAACAAAGTCGCTTCCCGCGTCTGTCCCTATCTATGCTTATATCTTTAAAATTATGCAACGGATTTTGATGCGGTTTTTTTTAAACCATAGAGTGATTCAATAGGAAGGTTTATAATATGTACTAGCTGGTGCCCGCGACTTCGTCTGCGCATATGATATATTGGTATGGAATAAAGATTATTAACTTAATAAAATCTTAAGTCTGCTCATTTTATAACTTATTACATTAAAGCACACTTTGGACACGAATCAATTTTTTTTTTTCTATATCTTTTGTTTAAACGCACCAATAAGGGATTGTATAATGCCAATGCGAATAGTCTGAGCGCTATCATAATACAGGTCGCCGTTAGACAGTGGATCAGACTGGTGCAGGACCGTGGTGTGTGGCGTGCTAGAGAAGAGGCCTATGTCCAGCAGTGGGCTCTTACAGGCTGATGATGATGATATCATAGTACATACATACTTCAAAGCTAGGTAATATTCGTAAGGGGCGCGCAATAACACGCTAGCAGTCTGAGCACTATCATAGTACTTGTAAGCTGGCAAATTTTTGTAAGGCGCACTCACTCGCGCACTAACTCGCGAGTAGTCCTAACGCTATCGTAGTACTTAGCTCGGGAATTTTTGTAAGCCACAATCACTAACTCGCGGGCAGTCAAAGTGCTATATCTGTACATGAAAGCTGGGGAATGTTCTGAAGTCACTAACTCGCAAACGTCTGAGCGCTATCATAGTACTTGGCAGCTCGGGAATGTTTGTAAGCCACAATCACTAACTCGCGGGCAGTCAAAGTGCTATATCTGTACATGAAATCTGGGGAATGTTCTGAAGTCACTAACTCGCAAACGTCTGAGCGCTATCATAGTACTTGGCAGCTCGGGAATGTTTGTAAGCCACAATCACTAACTCGCGGGCAATCAAAGCGCTATATCTGTACTTGAAGGCTGGGTAATGTTCTTAAGTCACTAACTCGCAAACGTCTGAGCGCTGTCATAGTACTTGGCAGCTCGAGACTGTTTGTAAGCCACAATCACTAACTCGCGGGCAGTCAAAGCGCTATATCTGAACTTGAAAGCTGGGTTATGTTCTTAAGTCACTAACTCGCAAACGTCTGAGCGCTATCATAGTACTTGGCAGCTCGGGAATGTTTGTAAGCCACAATCACTAACTCGCGGGCAGTCAAAGCGCTATATCTGAACTTGAAAGCTGGGTTATGTTCTTAAGTCACTAACTCGCAAACGTCTGAGCGCTATCATAGTACTTGGCAGCTCGGGAATGTTTGTAAGCCACAATCACTAACTCGCGGGCAGTCAAAGCTCTATATCTGTACTTGAAAGCTGGGTTATTTTCTTAAGTCACTAACTCGCAAACGTCTGAGCGCTATCATAGTATTTTGCAGCTTTGGAATGTTTGTAAGCCACAATCGCTAACTCGCGGGCAGTCAAGGCGCTATATCTGTACTTGAAAGCTGGGTAATGTTCTTAAGTCACTAACTCGCAAACGTCTGAGCGCTATCATAGTACTTGCCAGCTCGGGAATTTTTGTAAGCCACAATCGCTAACTCGCGGGCAGTCAAAGCTCTATATCTGTACTTGAAAGCTGGGTTATGTTCTTAAGTCACTAACTCGCAAACGTCTGAGCGCTATCATAGTATTTTGCAGCTCGGGAATGTTTGTAAGCCACAATCACTAACTCGCGGGCAGTCAAGGCGCTATATCTGTACTTGAAAGCTGGGTAATGTTCTTAAGTCACTAACTCGCAAACGTCTGAGCGCTATCATAGTAAGTACTTGCCAGCTCGGGAATTTTTGTAAGCCACAATCGCTAACTCGCGGGCATTCTAAGCGCTATCATAGAACAACAGTTAACATGGCAGCTCGGGAAGGTTTTCAAGCCACAATCACAGATTCCAGGGCAGTTTAAGCGCTGTATCTGTACTTGCAAGCTAGGGAATGTGAAGGTCCGGCGCCCGAATACTTTAATCACGTTTATTCAATATTATCACGTTTATTCAATATTATTGAAAATAATTTCAGCCGTTCTTGACTCATAAATACTGTTATTAACACGACTTTCTTTCATATACCTATATAGATTATAGTGTGCCCCATTCCCAATATTCCCGTGGGAATTTCGGGATAAAAAGAAGCCTATCTCGTTTCTCAGGCTCTAGACTATACATTGTATAGATATAGTGTGCCCCCGCGGCTTCGCTAGCGCACTTTCCCTTGAAACATAAAATTCCCAATATTCCTGTGGGAATTTCGCGATAAAAAGTAGCCTATGTCCTTTCTCAGGCTCTAGACTACCCCTATACTAAATTTCATCCAAATCGGTTCAGTAGTTTTCTCAGGAAAGCAGGACAGACAGACAGACAGAGTTACTTTCGCATTTATAATATTAGTATGGATAATTGATGCACAATATAGTAATTGGTAAGGCAGTACGAAGTTCGCCGGGTCGACTAGTTATTAATAAAATCGATTTTTGTGCCCCTTGATTTTCGACACACAATACATTATTATTATTAGACATAATTTATTTTAATATAAACTAGTCGACCCGGCGAACTTCGTACCGCCTAACCTTTTACTATTTTGTGCATGTATTAATTATACTTATAAACCTTCCTCTTGAATCACTCTATCTATTAAAGAAAACCGCATCAGAATCCGTTGCATAGTATTAAAGATATAAGCATACATAGGGACAGACGCGTGGAGCGACTATATTTTATACTATGTATTGATAAATTATTACGATCAACTGGGATAAAGGGTTGAGGCGATAAGGGCTATTTGGAGGCGATATAGAGTGATCATATTTATTCTTATGTATACTGGGTGTTTCTGACAAGGCGGTAATTTATCAAAGGAGGCATTCTGCTCACCTTAACTAACAACTTTACCAAAGCAACATGGGTCAAAATCTCAAAATAAAAAGCAGCTGTTTCATACATTGGTTCGATCAGCTGACGGGGTCAATGTACGGGACAGCTGATTTTTGTTATGAGATTTCGACCCATGTTGCTATGGGAAAGTTGTTAGGTACAGTGAGCGGTACTTTAATTTATTATCGCCTTGTCAGAAACACCTTGTATAACTCAATAAGTATTAGCACTCAGTTATGGAGTCAAGCTATGTTGGCAATATTTATCACAAAAAACTTAAAGTACTTACCTACTCTACTAACATAGATACTTAGTAAAGTTCAGGCATCTTTTTCAGCCATTTACTGTATTTCATATTCTTCAGCTACATTTTGATGTCTGCAAGAAAAGAAACACTGATTACCTTTTGTTATTTGTGTCTTTTAAAACTATAACTTTGACGGTTACAAACGCCAACCCGTTACAGGGTGAAGTTCTCAGCGCCAACTTGGCTATTTGCATGTGGGGTATCAATTTTTATACCACGTCATTTAGTATTCCTTCATTATCATCGGCCGTAACAGATTTGTCTATCGTTTCGTCAGCCCTGTAGTGGTAGCATGACGGACAATTTGTCGAATTTATCGTATCTATATGTCACTTTTGTCGATCATCTCCATACATTTTCCCGCATTTAAATGTCAAAAGCGATTAAAAGTGACAGAAAGATTCGACAAATGGTCCGTCATGCTACGCAGGCTAGCCCCGCAGCACGACGGACTATGCTGCGGGGGCTGGACTGTATTACCAAGGAACAAGAGCTACTTTTCAATACAAAAAAACCGGAAGTGTTACGGCGACCTAGACCGCCACTGTACCTATTCATCATTATTTCAGCCGAAACACTGCTGGTCACAGGCCTCCCCCATAAGTCGCCGCAACGACCGGTCTTGAGCGACCCTAATCCTATTTACTCCACCAGCTTGCACAATGTCATCTGACCATCTTGTGGGGGATCTGCCTACTCTGAGTCTTCCGGTTCGAGGTCGCCACTCTAGATAATTTGGTATTGAATTGAATGATTCTTAACGACACAAAACGAAGGCGTCTTTGTGAACTCATAAATATCAGTTTTGATAGTGATAAGTACTCACACTTATCAGTTTTGAGATTGATAAGTACTCACACTTTTCAGTTTTGAGAGTGATAAGTACTCACACTTATCAGTTTTGAGAGTGATAAGTACTCACACTTATCAGTTTTGAGAGTGATAAGTACTGCCACTTATAAATTTTAAGAATTGTATTGTCTGTGGCACAAAATGTAAAAATGGTCGTCTGACTCAACTTTTTCGGAGGGTAGTATGGAACTTCATACTGAACCGGTGTACCGGTGTACAGCCCTGTACCGTGTTGAGTCAGAGGGTTCGCCAATTCACAATTAGTACTTACTAGTTAATATTGAGCTTCATTTTACGTCGCCAGTGTATTTTGGGTCCACTGCCCTGGTCCGTTGGTCCGTTTTCCTCTGACATCTCCTTGGCAGAGTCCATGTGCTCGTATAAAATCTTCTTGTAAACCTCCATGTTCTTTGACGGCATTCCTGAGAGAGAAAACTAAACTTTAATATAGATTCAATAGCTAGCGTTGGAAAGAAACTTGATCCGCAACAAGGAACAGGATGCTTTTATAAACATCCTGTTTAAACACCCTGTATCATTAACATAGCCTAGCCCTGGTAGCATGACCGAACATTTGTCGAATTATATGTCACTTTTAACGATTGCCTCCACACATTTTCCCGTATTTGGATGTCAAAATTGATCATGAGAAAGATTCAACATATTTTGCGACACCCAGTGTCAAATTTTGAACATTTATAAAAAACTTACCAATATCCAAATTATTAGAGCTAGACTTCTTCTCGAGCTCAATAATCTTCTTCTCATCAATGGGCGGCAGCGATATGTCCTTGTGACTGGCCAGCATGTTGGCCTTCCTAATCTTATGAACATACTCGTTCTCCGGACCTTTCTTATCTGGTTTCCTCCCGGGACCAAAGATAACGCTTTCCCGCGCAATATTCGCCTCCAGTATATACGACTTTGACGTTTCAACTGTCTCAGTCATTTCAATCTCATCAGTCAGTTTCTCTGACATTAGTTGTGAGATTTCTTCTTTTGGAAGTGGGGGGAGAGGGTTAAGTATTTGTAGCATATTTTTTTCTTTTTCTTCTTGGTTCTGTGTTTGGCCGTTAGTGAGTTGGGAGAGGGCGCCCTCGTCGCATTCTATTGCGGACGACGGGGTCGAGTCGGGATGGGTGTTCCGGATGTGTCGCTCTAGATTGTCTTTGCGCCGGAAACGACGGTTGCACACTTTGCAGCGGAACGGCTTTGAATCTAGGATAAAAAAAAAACATCCACACAATCCATCATTATTATAATACTAATATTATAAATGAGGAAGTAAGTTTGTCCATCTGTTAAATCTGTTTACGCAATCATGTCTTAACTACTGAACCGATTTGTATGAACATTTTTAGGTAGGTAGCCTTAGATCCATGAGACGCACATAGGAAATTTTTGTGCCAAGTATCCCACGGGAACTAAAATATTCAATTTCGCATTTTGAGTTAAATTGCGCTGGCGAAGGCGCGGGGTAATTCAATGTTAGAGAAATAAAATCATATTTAGAATATCAAGCCCTAACATACAGCACTATGCCTGAAAAAACAATCTAGCTCGCTCCTGTAAATATACCTACAATGTTATTAGCCTTTACTCCGTTTCCACTTTAGGTAAAGCAAAGAGGAATTGGCCAATACCTCCCAATGCTTCTACTTTGTAAATTCTATTTATGCTAGCTGCGTCAGAAATTTGGTATCAGACCTGTCGCCCTAGGTAACACCCGGGTTCCTCGCTTAACTCACGGCAAGGTGTTTGGAGTCTCGGAGTCCTCCAATCAGCCGTAGAAGGCAGCGTGTCCATTCTTGGGGTCACCAGTTTAGGTAGAGCAAAGAGGAATTGGCCAATACCTTCCAATGCTTCTACTTTGTAAATTCTATTTATGCTAGCTGCGTCAGAAACTTCGTTGGCGCGATGTAGGAATTGCTGATCGAGCGATCTCCGCTTTCACAAGGCATCACTAGGTGGCGCTAGTGTGCCCCCTACACCACAAAGCATTCATAAGCTTATCTAAACCTACCAGTATGCACAGCGCTGTGTCGCCTGAGGTCCTTCTTGGCGTGGAAGGCGGCGGGGCAGCGCGGGCAGGGGAAGGCGCGGGCGGGGCCGGGGGGCGCGGGGTGCGTGCGCGCGTGCGCCGCCAGCGAGCGCTTAGACGCCGCCGCGCGACCGCACACTGCGCAGAGGCACTTGCCGTTTGATTGGTGGCTGGCTAGAGCAAGAAAATTACCAGTATCTTATTAATATATACAGGGTGTTTGGGACAAGGCGGTAAAAATCTGTTCGTAATACAAGGTGTTTCTGACAAGGTGGTAACAAATCAAAGGAGTGATTCTGATCACCATACCTAACAACTTTCCCAAAGCAACATTAGTCGAAATCTCAAAACGAAAATCAGCTGTCCCGTACATTGACCCCGTCAGCTGACCCAATAGCTGTTTTTTTTTTTTTGAGATTTCGACCTAACCTACTTTGGGAAAGTTGTTAGTTACGGTGAACAGAATCCTTTGTCAGAAACACCCAGTAGAAGAATTCGGAATAAACACTTAGACAAAACAGTGATTTATTATTTATCTTTTATCAAACTCAGTACAAAAATAGCTTACTCTACACATTGGAACTAGTACTTTTTTTTAATTTTACATTCAAAAGAGAAGAGGTCTAACTTACCCTCGTGTTTGGCGCGATGGCGGCGGTAGTTGGAGGCGTCTCGGAAGGCCCTGCCGCAGAAACACGAGTAGGGCCTCAGCTCCGAGTGGAGTAAAGAGTGCTTCCTAAGCGTTGTGTGGTCGCTGAATGCTTTGTCACAGTCTGGACAGACGAATTTCTTCTCTTCTGTAATAAAAATTTACTCATATCATCAGTCTGGACAGACGAATTTCTTCTCTTCTGTAATAAAAATTTACTCATATCATCAATACTTAATTAGTCTTCTCTTTGCATCTTTTCATCTATATTGCCACATTTAATTCTGGGTGTTTTATTTATTGAATTTATCTAAAAGAATTGCAAAATGTGTTAGTAAGCGCATAACTCAACAACGCCTGGACCAATTTTTTTTTAAATGTTCGTTAAAATCCAAGGATGGTTTTTACGGCGAGAAAAATTCGAATAATAACCGGAAAAAACAACATAGTAATTGCTTAGGCAGTACGAAGTTCGCCGGATCGACTAGGACTAGTGTATTATAGATAGACACATTCCCCCATTTTCACAAAAAAAGTTAGACCACTCTAAATCATCATTTTGTATGACGAAATAGCTAATTTTTTTTTATTTTTTTTTTTAATTAAATTAAACCTATTCTAGTGATTTAGACCAGGTTTAACGCTCTTTGTAATAGAGTTGTTTATTGTACTTTTATTGGTAAGCAGTACGAAGTATTTTTTTATTGAAAGTAACTTGTGTCTTACATTTTAAGAAAAACTCACATTTAACAAAGTTTAACTGAATGATAGTGTACATACTTGTATGTTTTAAACGGTGCCGCTGCAGCTTGGACATCTGGAAGAAGCTCTCTCCGCAGTCCTGGCACGAGTACGTCCGCTCGTTGCTGTGTACTTGCATGTGGTACTTGTAGTGAGATTGTGTTGCAAAACTCTGGAAATAAAAAAAAAAAATTTTTTTGATAGTAATTTTTTTATGAAATGATCTCGAAATTGTGGCCCGGAACCGAGAAAAATGGAAAACGCTTCTTAAAGCCCTATGCCCCTGATGAAGGACTTAAAGGAAATAATGATTGAAATTTTTTATACTAGAGAAGCGCGGGGAGGCCTTTTCCCAGCAGTGGGATACATAAAAAAAGGTTATTTATTACTACATAGATTTAGATGTTTGAAAATTATAATAATGTTAAGTCTATGGATTGCAATATAGAGTATTCTATTCTATTCTACCTTAACTGTTACATTATCAGAGTTTTTATGCAAGAATTCTTAAAAAGCTAAATTTTTAGTAAAAGGTTTTGCAATAAGCAAAGTTTGTCCAAAGTGTTTGGCTGACACGGAATATCTCAAAAATTCCTATGCTATGTTCATTTGGATAATGTAGGTATGATGGTAAGGGGAAAATATTTATTTTAAATAAAACTTGGAGACAAGTGTTTTTGTCACTATCTGAATCTTGTTTGAATCTAGCTGGATTTTGGTTGCATAATAATTAAAATGTAATGATTAAAACTTTTTATTTCTGTTATTAAAAAAAAAAGAATCATAATAAGCATCATGTATTGAATTAAAAAAGGTTGAAATTCAGCCCAGAATCAGGAACACTGAAACACACAAACTGTATCTAGGTGCAGAAAGTGTAAAAAATTTAAAAGAAAATATTCTGCAGAATTAACAACTTATAGAAGCACAAATTATTGGGTGGTAGTAGCACACACAAAAATAGTAATCAAAAACCTAACCAAATTTTTTTTTTAATCTGGTGCTTAAACCTAGTATAAAATATATTAAATCACCTTACTACATTCAGGGCATTGGTAGGGTTTCCGCTGTCCATTGCAGTAAGCGTGGTAGTGCACTTGACTCCGTGATTGAAACTTCTTCTTGCATAATGTACAAATGAAACTCTTGCCATTTTCATCTGAAGAAGAAATAACATCATTTAGGTAATATATATAATAAGTAAGTATAATAAAATATGGTTTAGGTGGACAATAATTATTTAATGATGATAAGTTTTGTTTGAAATAAAAGCATATCATAACTTCTATATCTCTGGGTAATAGCACAACATAAAACAAAGCACACAAGTATTTTGTGTTGAAACAAACTACACAACAAAATTTAATGATAAAAGCTTGTATAGATATATGTAACTCAACCAACCATTTATTATTTCAATGTGAGAAGTTTCAGGCTTCGGTTTCTTTACAGTTTCCCCATTCTGAGCTTTATCCTTCTTGCCACCTTCTTGACTAGGATCCTTGAGTACTGCTTCCACTGATTCATTAACATTGGTCTCACGGAGGCAAGCCAGGCATCCAGACTTCTCCTGTCCCAAGCACACCATACACTTGACATGTCCGCAGCTCTCGGTCACCAGCCGGTTGCTAGTCAAGTTTACAGGCTTTTTATTTTGGCAATTTACACAAACTGGTAGACTCATATCAGAATTTACATAGGTTATGTTAGAGGAAACTTTGTTTATTTGCACTTCCACGGGCTAAGTATCTACTCAACGTGTTTTTGCAGTTTCACTTCAACTAATAGTTAAGTATTAACAGTTTTATAAATCTAATCTAATAAGTTAAAAATAATAAATAGGTAGGTACGCTCAACTCACAACACAATATATAGGGTTGTACAAATAGTAAGTAGCGATCGACATCGACAAACCGATAAGGGAATAGAAACTAAAAAAATTATTTCGTTCTTTGAATTGATTTGATAAGATTGCGCTTTAACATATCGTCGAAAAAATTTTGTTTAAAATGTTTTATTTCAGTTTTAATTATTCATATATTTATTTACAGCTTTCCATTAATATTTACAGTAAATTATATTGCATTACATTAACAAAAAATAGGAAAGAAAAGAAAAACCATAAAAATTTAAACAAAATCGAAAGAGACTGAACAAATGTTTATTTTTAAACAATGTAAAAATGTTAAAGAACCTTAGAAGTGCACTCTTCCTCAAGCAAAAAAACAATATTTTGTATCCGTATCAAATCATCGTAATGATCGAATAGCGATAATTACGTCACCTCACCTTACGATAATTTTATCGATTAGGGAACTACCACATCCCTATATCACAGAACAGACACAGATTATTATTTTATGTTGTATTCTTCTCTTCGCCCATCCGGCTAAGAAAGGATACTAATTCAATACAGCCAAGTCTTCAGTGGGTAGTATGTATATTATATAAGACTGACTAATATATTATTATTATCAGAAATTTTTGCACTGACTGATGCACATCTTATTAAAATTCAAAATACCAATCTTAAATGCAACCTGCTTTTCTTAAGGTAAAAAGGCTGCATGGTCTTGTGACCTTTGCCTTTCTCAAAGGGATAAATATGGTAAAAGAATTCAACTCTATGGTTAGAAGGCTGCACGGTCTTGAGACTTTTGCCTTTCCCAAAGGGATAAAAATGAAAAGAAAAAAACTCTATGGTTAGTTAGTTGTCATTTTTAGTTTCTGTAGGTACGCTTGCAAAAAAAGCGTTTTTTATTGAAATAGTATCATAATTTAGGGAATAGTTAAACATTTACACACTCCGCTATGGTAAGTTCTAATTACTTTTAGTCAAGGGTCTCCTTTGTTCGATTTTATCATGTAGTTCATCTAGTAAATCCATAAATGTCCATGTCTCGTAACCTCAAACCTATTATTTATTTTCAGGACGTGTTTCTAATGATTAGACGGAAAAAAATGACCATCTTCACAGATGCTAAGGATACTACTACTGTACTTGAACTCAAGAAGATGATTGAGGGTATGTTTATAAGCAGTGGACAAGATCTATTTTTAGGAGTGTATTCAATTTTGGTCAGTTTTACTATGGTTCTTGGGTTTCTTACTGTTTGCTGATACTGTTATATTGTTATGTTGATGCAGTAAAATGTGTAACATCTAGCAAGCATAAATTTTCCTCATTACCTACCATTTAGCTTAGTCATACTTACCTACTCACTATATTTTGCATACACTCTAATATCACAAAATTTTCCAAACATTAAAAAGCACTTACCTCATGCATTTTGTTTTAGGTTGTTGTTAGAATTGATCTTCAAGGTCTATCCAATTAACCCATCAAATGAACACAGTAAAAATTTGTAGCAGCAAAAAAAAAAAACAATTGAATGTTATATTCTAACTAGCTGTGCCCAGCAGTGTAACCCGCAGTTTATTACCGCAGTAAAAAGTAGCCTATGTATCAAACCAGGGTGTCAGCTAACTATACCATATTTCTTAGAAATTGTTCCAGCTGTTTAGATGTGAAGAAGTAACTAACATATACACACAAACTTTTGCCTTTAAAGTATTAGTGAGATATTTATGTTTTAATGTTTTCAGGCATTCTGAAGGTTCCCCCTCCAAGCCAGATGCTATTCAACAAGGACAACCAGCTGATGGAGGATGAGCGGACACTAGCTGAATATGGACTTACCTCGGTGACTGCAAAGGCCCAGTGTCCTGCGCCTATTGGATTGGCTCTCAGGTGAATAAAAAAAATATTTTTTTATTCTGGTGGTGGTGGGCAATAACCACTTTGCTTTATTTTAAAACAGCTGACTCCATGAACTTTCTATTTAATATGTACATACTGCCTTACAATAAAATTTTACTAGGTAAAATTTTAATTCTATCTCTTAATCTCTTTATAATAGTTTGATTGATGCATCACCCCCAAAACACTTCATAGAAATTATTTATATTACTATAGGAAGGAGAATGGAGAATTTGAGGCCTTGGAATTGACCCCGTACTCATCGCCCCCGGACTTGCCAGATGTAATGAAGTCACAGGAAACCAATGGACAGGAACAGGTGAGCATCATTTGTAGAGTAATCCTTTGTTGTTGTTGCATCATTTGTAGAGTAATTTTATTGCTGAATTATGTCCATTATTCATAGACAGTCAATTGTGTCCCATTTATTCTTACTTAGCCTTAGTAATAAAGTTTTCTATATTTTTGCTTTTAAATGTTAGTATTTTTCAGTCAACAAAGATTTCAAAACAAAAATCATTAAATATCCTATATTTTATTAATGGTATGAATCATTTCATTTCAATTATGTTACTTAAACTTGTTATATTTTTTTTTTCAAATTGTTAAATTTATTCTCATTTTTCCTTGCAGATGGATCAGCACTAAATACCGCGCGTCAGATCAATGGTTGAACCATGGAGATTCGAGAGAACCAAGCCAGTGTTGATTTTGTAATATACTTAGTTCACGTTATATTTTGACAACGAGCCTCCCTTTGCCTTCTTGGTCAACGTTTAAAAAAGTTTTATAAAAGGCGGGAACTTTGTTTAAGTAGCTAATAAGCGCTACTGAGGCGAATTCGAGTCATATTTTTTTGTACTATTCGATATGATACGAACACTATTTTTGTTATGAATATAATTTATTCGCTAATTCGATTTGCTCCATTTGAATTAATCACTTTCTGTGATGGAAAGTATTTTTGTTGCTTCCTAGTATTTTTGTGAATTTATTGTTTTTTCTAAGTAAACTCTATGATCTTCTTTTATTTTTAAGGACTGGTTCCAATTAACAAGAAAAAAAATTGTAGATGCATTTTTAAAACTCTTTTTTTTAGTTTCATCATGACAACCTTTAGCAAACTTTTATTTGTTCTTGAGGTTTCATTACGAATCATGAGTCTTGTATAGCTCATAATAATGCACTTTTGTAATTTTAGTAATTTATCCTATTAAAATAAAGCAAGCCTCTACTGGCTGGCTATGTTTGCATTTATTGCAAAACAAAATCCTTGAGCTCATGATTTGCTAAGTAACCTGTGCTAACTAACAAAGTAAGGTCAAAAAAAAAAGTTTTCAAAAACCAATGACAAACATCATGCTGTCTCACTCAGATATATTCATTTTGGGATAAGATGCGTGAGTCTGTTTTAAATTTCTTCTCAAAACTTTTCTTAGCGCGTGTCATACCGACATAATTAATTGTTTTTAAATGTAATGTAACATAATCTCATACTCATAGTCGCTCGCTCGTTAATCACATTAAAATCGCTTTGGGAATTCATCAGACTTAGCCCTCATTATATTCATTAGAGCACTTTTTTTTAATATATATTTTTTAAATAAAATAAAGAGTTACCTAGTAAAATAGTTTCAGGCATTTATTTATTATCTAGTGATTTGTGGAAACAATTCAGGCACCTATTTACTAATTAATAATTTAAGTATATTCTAACATTTGTTGTCTAGCTATTTCATTAGAAACATACATAAACATTTTTAATTATTTAAGATTCATATCCTTTAAGTTAATCTACATGGCATAAGAATAGAACAAAAGAAGCCTTTGACAGTAAGGATTGTAATTTAAAACTTTATACCAATTAATTATATTACCAACCTAGGTTACTTAATCTCCTAGTTCAAATAAAAAATGTAAGCCATAAAAACTTTGCCTTCATAGGTATTTTATATTTCGTAAACACCGAAAATTATATAAAAGAAATGTATAATACTTAAACCGAACATTAAAATCCGGATTTTCTAGGAAACAAAATAAAATCAATATTGTATTTAAAAAAAAAACTAGTTAAATACATAGCAAAATTACACATCATCAAAATGCAAACGAGGCAGCGGGAAATTAAACTGTTGTGATTTGTAAAGAATGTTTTTTTTTTTTCCCTTATTAAATTTAGGAAAAGTACAGAAAAACATATTTTTTTAATGAATATAAATTTATATACTGATTTTTTCTGACTAGACGGTAATACATCAAAGAAATGATTCAGCTCACCATACCATACATAACAAATTTTCCCATGTTACATGCGGAGAGGGAGGGTATTGTATGCTTCATCGTATACTGCTCCCTTTTCCCCACCTCACTGTGCTCCCCTCCATACACTGGTTCGATCAGCTTCCGGGTTCAATGTACGCGATAGACAGCTGATTTTTGTTTTAAGATTTTGACCCATGCATGTATGTACAGTCACGGACTAGGAGGCCGGCGTAACACTTCCGGTTTTTCTGTATTGCAAAATAGCTCTTGTTCTTTGGTAATACAGTCTAGGGCTGACGAAACCATAGACAAATCTGTTACGGCCTCCTAGTCCGTGACTGTACAGTCACGGAATAGTCAGAACAAGAGCTATTCTGCAATACAGAAAAACCGGAAGTGTTACGCCGACCGTGTCTGCCACTGTACCTTCCCATGTTGCTATGGCCTATGGCTATAGTAAAGTTGTTAGGTACCTAGATGTGAGCCGGCGGTTTCCTTTCTCTGAGATATTGTGAGCAATCCCTCCTTGAATTATTTACTGGCTTGTCAGAAACACCCTATTATATATGATCAAACGAACTTCTCAAGTGAAGTTCGATCAATATTATATGAGTGGTTTCATTTGAAGATATAAATCATTTCACTAGGTAGTCCTTTCACCTACAAGGCAACATTCGCACGTTCTTACAAATAACTATTAGTCGATCGATTTAATCGATATCGATTACTCGATTAATTTGAAATTTACCCATGCTCCCATCCCTACCACTCTACGCGCCCATCACTAGCAGCGTCCGCCAAGCCTGTCATTCTTTTTAGAGATATAGTTTTCTGGCATAAATTACGTCGTTTATTGACTTTTTTTGACAAAACTCGGGATTTGGGTAGGGAGGGTGATTTATATCTTCAAATGAAACCACTCATATAATATTGATCGAACTTCACTTGAGAAGTTCGTTTGATCATATATTATATTTCGTGGTTTCATTTTCGATATAAATCATTTCACTAGGTAGATGTTTAGAGACATTGTTTTGTCTATATTTTTTCATGATAATGAAACAATATTAATTAAAAAGATGTAATTTTGGCTAGTTTTATTTGAACTCTTAGTATAGGTACCTACAATTATAAATAATATTACTCATCTTATTAGTTAAAAACACTATATTTTAACATATAAAAGTAATCATTATAGTTAGTTTATAGAGTACTTCAAAGTTTAACATTGCGTAGTTACTTAGGTAAGTACTTGGTAGGTAGGTACTCAGCTACATTATTTATAACATAATTATATACTTATTGTATATTTTTTAATGAACTAATTTGGTCAGAGATTTGATAAAAAATTGATAATCAATCATCATAGGACATTGATAAGTTTAGCAAACTTGTTAGAGGTAGAGGTCCAGGCGGCCGTCTTTTGATCTGATCAAGATTGACGCCGGTAGCATGAGCAGCCGATGTGGCGGCGGCGTGTCGCGTGCTGCTGTGTGTGCCGTACACCGCAAGGATCTGCCTGATCCACATGCTTATTGACTATGCTGTTGTGTTCCTGTGAGGACGTTACGCTTCACAGTTATTAAGAGGTGATTGGCTTATTTAGGTCTGATTTATTTAGTTAAGGTTATATAACCGTCTTATATATAGACGGATTCGCCGTAAGTTATAGTAAAACTAACAATGGTTGATAGCTTTTGATTGCATTTAGCACCTATAGTTTTGTTAAAATTTTCATTTACTTTATGATTCTAATGCCATTGCTATTTTTATTTATAATAATCTGTTATTTAGAGAAAGACTTTCAACCATGTGTGCTGTAGGCTGTAGATAATGTTAGTATAAAGCTACTTTTGTCTAGGATAAGTTCATTCTTGTTTGGTATACATTTTTAGAGATTTTTGAGAACCAATTGTGGATACTTACCAAGTACCTGTGTACTTTGGTGGATTGGGTATTAGTTTATAACATCTTTAAGGAAGGCGCTGATGCAATCATCCGAAGAAATATTTCTGCCTAAAAGCAGAGATAAAGCGGTGGCTCTTAAGATGATGCCCTGTGAATCCTGTGATGCGTCTTTTTCGAAGACGTCGGAGGGAAAAGTAATTACACTAAAAACAGAACATTCGAAATAATCTAATTTAATCATAGTATTGAATAACATTATATTGATATTGTTGAATAGTAATATTAGAAAGTGAGGCTAGTATAAGATGCTGATGAGATGCTGTTGAGGGGATAATGAGACCTGGCATTGCCTGCTCGAGCATACTGCGGCACTCAGGGTAAGCGTGAGTAGGAGAGGGTGACGGTCCCTGTTAGTAGACAACATAGGTTTTCGTCACGCCCTCAAGTGATAATTACGAAATAACTATATCAATCAATGGAGGATAACAGGCAGGTCTAGAAGTACGAGAAGGGAATACTAGAATAGGTACTGGTCGTTTCGTCCTCAGTAATTTTTTGTAGGCCGTTAACCTTTTAACCGCCAAGCACTTGATATGAAGTAGTCACAAAGTTCTCCCACCACGCCAAGCACTTCTCTGGAAGTAGCTTACATTTTTACATTTTATGACCCAACTATATGTTCTAAAGAGAAAAATCCAATTGGATACTGTTCTTGAAGTTTCTATGAAGTAATTCATGTTAACAGATTTTGTGAAAAGTTAATAAACTTAGAATAATAAGACGATAAACTTTAAGAAACTTTCAAATGAAAAATAGTGTGCTCTCCCACGCCAAGTACTTTACTGGAAGTGGTCTAGTGTTGTGACATTACTCGGAATTTTCGATGATTCCTAACAAATATATTTTTTAAATTATTATAACTATACACTTTTTCAACCATCTCATAGCGTGTACGCATAGTGCGGACTGGAATAATATAATTTCTATTAGAATTTACTATTGATTCCTTTATTGTAGACATTACACATCCTCGCCTTTGAAAATGTCGACAACAATTAATAAGGTAGGCGGGCGGCTCTAGCGTAGCAACCCGTTCATCAGTTGTTTGATATATCCCGTACGCCAAGCACTTGAGGTGAAGTGCTGCTGTGACGTCACATACGCAAGACAAGTTTTTTAGTGCTGTGCTAAAGAGTGGACATTTTGGTACATTGTGTCCAGACTGTTGGTACGCTCAGCGTAAAAAATAGTGAAAGTACATCTACAGATGAATTGCGCTGCGCATTTTCCAATGGTTCTAATTAGAAACTAATAAAATATTGTTGAATTGAATTAAGTCAGTTTGGATTTGGTCGTAAAAGTACCTACCTACTAATACTACGTTTACTTCGAAACGTGTACACTTAGATCTACAAATGGTCATCACAGATTTTTTACAAACATCCATACATAGCTGGGTAAACGCTTAAATAGACACCATATAATTGAATATTATACTATAGAACAAAATCACGTCTTTTAAAAAAGCTTTCAACATTTTAAACGGTATTCACAAAGTAATAGGAAATACCCAGCAAAACTAAAAAAATAATATTGGCAATTAATTCCATAAATGGATTTGATTTGTTTGCTAAAGCTTTAGGTAGCAGTGCTCAGAGACAAATAGATGTCGCATTATGTTGTCTTTGTGTGTAAGGTATGTTGGAAAGGCACCCCGCCTATGCGTTTATGCTAAAACAAAAGCGTCGATTCCAGGTAAGAATACTCTGCAAAAAACCCTTTACAAAAATGTGATTTATGACTTTGTTTACCTTAAAAGTTATTCTTTCCCACGGCTTCTACTACTGGAATACAGATTTGCAGAGAACCATTGGGACCTTACCTCATAAGTTGTTTTTTTTTGAACTAGTTAAAAGTTCATTAAAAAAACTCTACAACATATATTTGTTTACGTATGTAAATGACATACTTAAGAAAATTCCTGATGAAAATTAAAAAATCTCTTTGATGAAGTGTAGAGGTTGTAAAAAGAGACTTTATAGTATTTTACAATTATTTGTAATTTTTAATTTAAATGTTATTTATGTCCTCAAAATTAAAACAACCTTTGATTTTACATAGTTCTTTATAATGACGTTTTGGATACGATGTTATCTATGATTGATTTATGGCAATGGTCGAGGGACGAACAGCTACAAACATAAATTATATTCATTTTTAGATTTTAAATTTATAGAAAGTATAGTTTTAATTTTGTACATATTTGTATTTGAGGACGAAAGAGAATAATTTAAAAAAAATATAATTTGCCAAAAGAAAACTAAGTATAGGTACTATATATTTTTTTTTATCCAGATTTAATTACGTATTTATTCAAAAATAGAAAGAATGCGCGTGCGAAGCCTAGATCCCTCTGGAGGGGCACGATAAGGACCGATGCGCTCGCGACACTATAGGCTCCGTCCGCCCCATTTATATTGTCTCCATAATGTAAGGCCCCTGCAAACGCAAAAGCGGAGCGTTTTTTAATGGTGGCGAAAACGCCAAGTGAACATTATTTTGTTGTTACGAGTGTTAGACAAATTTACCCAACAACTTCCATGTCCCAATTCAACTCAATTTAATAAAGCTTGACGGCTATTGGTTTTTTCAAATTATAAGCTTTATAACACTACTCTACGTTTTTTTAACTAACAACTATAGCTTTTGGAGTATAAATTGAGGTGTGTTTCCATGCCCATTGTCCAGGTATGATTCAATGAAATATCCCGCCACGCTCATGACAAAATGGTGCCTTAAACTGTAACGAGAAATGCATCACATGACATGTGACTCATGAACTTAAAATTATTAAGTTACTTGAGTGAGATTATTTTGATTGGTACATAAATCGTTTTATTAAAAACTAGTCCACCCGGCGAACTTCGCACCGCCTAACCAATAACTATCTTGTGCACGTATTAAACTTATAAACCTTCCTCTTGAATCACTCTATCTATTTAAAAAAAAACCGCATCGAAATCCGTTGCATAATTTTAAAGATTTAAATACGATTAAATAAAAGATTAAAAAATATAGTACAAAAAAACTATCGACTGTGATTAACAACCCTTTAACGAGATCGAACTTCGCAGTTTTTGTGTCTCTCCAGCGCCGAGTACTTGATATGAAGTAGTTAGTGACGTGCCACCGCTTTAGTTTGTTATATAATTCAGTTGAAAGTAATCAGACAAAACTCCATAAAAGCAAATTCTAATTGGGTTCTAGCATTACAAAAGTTTAAAAAACGGTAAAATGTTTAGCTTTTCGTATATTAATCACTCCATTGTTTATTTATCTCACATAAAAATTTTGGTTGATTTTGTGTGTCGATTGAATTTTGCAATCACTAATGTTTTTGAAGGTAAAATGCCTTGGCGTGGGGGAGCAACCTTCGTTTATTTCCTGCGGCGCCGAAAAGGTTAAGAAAAACGAAAAATGAAGGATCGGCATAGAAAAAATATGCATCTGCCCCTTTGTAGCATCTGGGTCTTGTTTCAAAGAAAAGTATTTCTTAAGTTTTGCGCTAGAATGTTTGAAAAGCATCTTTAAATTAAATCTTCGATCTGCCTCTAAATTATATTTCGTGTAATATAGGATGCTAATAGCTAGATTTTTCGCTTCTCGAACTAAGGTCAAATTTATCTGGTAAGTTAATTGAAATTAGGAAATTGTATGCAACTTCGTGTCGTAATGTAGCTGATAGCTAATATGTTATCTACCCATAATAAAAATTAACAAATTGTTTAAGTTTCGGGGCATCTAAGGCTTATTATTGCTAATAATACGACATATAATTACTATAGTAAGTTTGAGTTACGACTTTACGACTCGAGTCCGTGTTAACTTATGAATCATATTTTTGTGTTTAAATGAAATTTTAAAAGCTTTTAATATTATTATCTCATCAATTCAGGTAAAATAATTATCATAGTATTCTCTGAATAGAAGGTAGGTAGAAGGTAAGTACCTGTACCTTTGCCTTTCAAGTATTTTTGGTTTCAACCAGCCTTTTGTAAAATGCTGCGCTAGCGGACATTAGGATGCCAATCATTTGTGAAAATTATCTGATTGTAACAGGTGGTAGTTGAGAACACTTCAGAACCAATTCTATTATTTTATTACGTGTAAACCTAACTTTATTTAAATATTCCATGTAACTACGGTATATGTAAAGGATATCGTCACATACAATTTTTTTTTTTTTTTTTTTGACCAAATGAACGCAAGTGACCTAAGACCCCTTCTTTAATCTTAGTAAAAGTTCTAGGAGCTATCGTGAGCCAATAAGATAAGGCATTGGGTTGAAATCATAGGTGGATAACAAGATTCTGTGTGTTCACATCCTTAAACAGGAAACGTGGGTAAGTACTTACGATAGTTTTAAGCGACAGAAATAAAAAGTTACGAGACATTTTAGGTCAATAGATGCCATGTAATAATAGCTTGCATGCTGTTCTGCCATTTCGAAATGAAGTTTAGTTACTTACAAATTTATTACAGTTTTAGGTTAAAATGAAATCTCTTACCTCCATTTGAATTGGTGTCAAAAAGGTTTTAGATACGATTTCTAGCAAATTATTAGTTGCGATTGACATTTCTTGTTGTTACTGTGCTAACCATGTTACAACAGGAACATATTATTGCTCAAGTGGAAAATTAGAAAAAGATTTAATTATTCTGTTACAAATCCAATTAAGGATACCTTTATTGTTTGTGATATACAATACAACCAACACATTTTAAAAATATTGTACTGAATTCTGCCAGAATGGTGGTTGAGCACGTGGCCTGATGGGTCGTTCTCTAAACGTGCGACTGCGTCGGTATTGGGTCGTTGTAATTTGGAACTTGACGAGTGGTATCTTCGTACTCTGGCCCTGGCACGCCCCCCCCTTGTTTTTCGCAAAGCGAGGAGGGCCTGAGTTTTCCTGAAACTGCGGCCAAGCTGTGCCCGTGGAGCTCGTAGAGGCGGCTGTGTTGTGTAAGCAACAGTATTTCTGGGAAGACTACTGTCTTCCTGATTTGAAGGCATTGCTATTCAATTATGAAGCTTAATTTAATTTTCTCTAAAATTTGGCACCGAACAGTGCTTTATCTCGTTTTCTGTACTGAAAGATATTCAAAAACGTCTTGGTAGACCTGGTGCGGTCTTTTAAATGCGAGCTTGTGTCTCCGAGCTATAAAGGTTGCATGAAGTACGGGAGCCCTCGCTTAGAATCTTGATTGCCTCTATTTTATATCTTGAGTTATGAGAATGGCCATGGCCCTACTCCCCGGTCTGATGTGAAGTCAGTCCAAGTTGAGATGAGAGTAGTTTAGTATTTAGCTTTGAAGCTTGAAACAATATGTAGTTGCTAGGTATAGTATATTGCTGAAGGATTTTTTCCTTGACTTCTCTAGCCATTTGAGAGAGATTATCGTAGATTCAATCACACAACTTTAGTTCATCATCCAGGGCTTCGCCCAGGGTTAATAAAATTTATGGGTCCAGTTCCGGAAATTTAAACTTTGCCTCAGGGTCCGAGTTCAATTGGTTGGTGTAACCGCTACTAGTTCCAATAAGGAAGTTATTGCTGGTGCTTGGACCTGTTTTTGGTGACGGTATTGAAAGTGATCACTGTTGGGGCAGTGGTGGCAATTGGCACTTGGTATGTCGCCATCATGATTTTTGGTGATTCAGTCTCATTTAGACCTGATCATGGGTTGTAGGGAATAGTTTCGGCTAGAAATATATCCTCATATTCGAATGATATTTGCTCTGGGCACATTCCTTAAATTGTAAAGGCGTTTCGCCTACTGGAATAAGAAGAAAAAAGAAAATTACGCTTTTTATATTTTTATACTTACATAAAAAATTATGATTATTTTTGCATTTTGCCGCGTTCCTATTGGAATCTATGGCAGTATGGTAGCCTGGTTCATATTTGAATCTATGGCTTTGCAAAAAAAATTATTAATATATTGATAAAAACTGATGTACAGTTTTAAATTTTGCCGCGTTCCTATTGGAATCTATGGCAGTATGGCAGCCTGGTTCTTGTTCGAATCTATGGCTTTGCAAAAATATTTCTTTTACACTTTTTAAAATTAAATGTAAGTTTATGCATTTCAATTCGAAATTTCTGTCTAAATATATTTTTTTTTTTTTTTTTGAAGGTAGGTAAGCAGATGAACTTACCGTAACATTAGACATTGTCTCTCGATTTATAGTATGAGGATAATGAAATCCATCAAAGTTTAAGTAACTCACTTAATTTTTTGTTAAATATTCGTAGGATCTTTTCGGTATCTTGAAAAATTAATTTTTTGCGAACAAGATCCGAACGCGTGCTTTCGTTGCCTCGCACGGAAAAAGAATGACAGGCTTGGCGGACGCTGCTAGTGATGGGCGCGTAGAGTGGTAGGGATGGGAGCATGGGTAAATTTCAAATTAATCGAGTAATCGATATCGATTAAATCGATCGACTAATAGTTATTTGTAAGAACGTGCGAATGTTGCCTTGTAGGTGAAAGGACTACCTAGTGAAATGATTTATATCGAAAATGAAACCACGAAATATAATTACAACTATGCTGATATACTAAGCAAGGTATATATGTACCTAAGGGCTACGGTATTATTCTACGTAAAAAAAGTATTATAAACTCTACAGCCTCGCTCGGCTCGGCTCGACACTGCACTATGAAGTGTGGAGTTTTACTTTTTCCGAACGGCTAGATAGATAGATTAAAACCCGAGAGTGGTCTTAAGTGCTACTTTTAATACACCTACAACAGGAAGGTATGTACAGTGGCAGGCATGGACGGCGTAACACTTCTGGTACCTACCTATTTCTGTATTGCTAAATAGCTCTTGTTCTTGGTAATACAGTCTAGGGCTGACGAAACCATAGATAAATCTGTTATGGACGGCCTCTGTCCGCCACGACGTATAATACTTACAAGCGTAGCTGCGGTTTCCTTTCTCTGAGGTTCCCCTTCCCCAACCTATGCATACTTAAAGCTTTCTTACCCTTATACTTAACAACTATATAAAAAACGCCAGGGCTTCCACTTTGGTTTTTGTATATTTTTTTAGGTTGAATAAGATTATGCCTTTGGTTTGGTTAGTCAGAAAAAAATAAGCAGTTTTCGCGCCATTTTTATTTCGTGTTTGTTGTGTTTTTGTCTGGCGGCGCTGTAATTGTTTTCTTAAATTTTTCTGTTAATTAGTAAAAAACCCTGTTTTTGATTTAAAATGGAAGACGGTGATTTTGATCAACGCCTCAGAGACCTACAGAAGGAGTATCTCGAGTTCTTGGACGATGAAGTGAGTTATTTTTGCAACTTAACCTAACCTCCAAATTAAATTGCATAAAAACGATTTTCTTTCACTATTTTAGGAAGACCAAGGTATATACATGGAACATGTGAAGCAGATGATAGCAGACAAGTCCCAGCGTCTAACTGTTAACATAAACGATCTCAGACGGAAAAATCCCGAGAGAGCAAAGAATATCCTGGAAAATGCCTTTGAAGAGCAAATTGCATTTCAAAAGGCTTTGAAAGAATATGTAGCGTCAATAGACCCGACATTCGCTAAACACAAGGAAGAGTTCTATGTTGCCTTTTCCGGAAGTTTTGGGAGTAAGCATGTGACGCCAAGAAGTTTATCATCCAGGTACAGTAGTCAGGCAACAATCTACCCATCTTAATAACTACTTTTTTTTAGAATTAGCTTGAACCAATACTGCAGTATCTTTTATGCATAATGTTTCATGATTTCTGTATGATTCCAGCTACCTTGGAAATCTTATATGTGTAGAGGGCATAGTGACCAGAGTGTCATTAGTGCGTCCCAAAGTAGTGCGCAGTGTTCATTATTGCCCAGCTACCAAGAAGGTCATGGAGCGCAAGTATACTGATCTGACATCCTTTGAAGCATTCCCATCTACTGCTGTTTATCCAACTAAGGTAATTTCTTCATTTATTCTGTACAAATAATACACCTAGGTTCTCAAAATTTTTTTCTCATATTTAAATATTTTGCTATTTCCAGTGAACCCCTTGCAGCTACATTTCTATCATAATCTCAAAACATAGATAATAACTTTTTGTCAATACAACTTAAGTCTCCCTCTCCCTTGGACCTAGAGCACTGGGAACTTTGGGAACTGCTCTCAGCACTTGTTTTCTGGCACCAAAAAATCTTATAGTCAATCACTTTAGTCAAGAAAACACTTATTTATATCATTATCATCTAAACTCTTCTCTTTTGGCACCAAGCTATCATAAAGCAAAACATTTAACAAAACCTTGCATCATAACTATTGTATTGTATATTTTACACTAGGATGATGAGGGCAACCCACTAGAAACTGAATACGGCCTCTCCCGCTACAAAGACCACCAGACCCTAACCATCCAGGAGATGCCGGAGCGAGCCCCAGCTGGCCAGCTCCCTAGGAGTGTAGACGTCATCTGTGATGATGACCTGGTGGACCGCTGCAAGCCTGGAGACAGAGTGCAGATTGTGGGAAACTACAGGTGTCTGCCGTCGAAGCAGGGCAGCTTTACTGCTGGTACTTTTAGGTAAAGTATTTTGTCATAAAGTGTAAATGCTAATTTAGTGTTTTATGAAAGTTATAAGTTATTATGCAGTGTGTTTTGTTCTGGATTACAATGGCAGGTTACTTGTAAATAGACCTGACCATTTCAGGAGGTGATAGGAGTAAAATAAAACTTTGATTAAATTCGAAAGAAAACTGCTAAAATTTGAATTTAAAGGAAACAAGGAAATGGTTGGTTTTTGGACCTTGGTACCTACGGCCTAAAACAATTGGTAATGAAATGACGCCTACTGTCATCTTCTGAAATGGACAGGTCTACTTAAAGTTACCCTGTATAGTTTTAGACAAAAGATACCTACACTCAAAAACTTCAAAGATAATTTCAGTAAGTTTGAGTTATTTATTTACGTAGAACTTTTCTTAAATATCAAAGATACTTATAACAATTTCAGAACAATCCTGATAGCCAACAACATCACTCAAATAAACAAGGATATGAATCTAAACATCACCCTTGAAGATGTAAAGCTGTGCAAGCGTGTAGCGAAGCGCACAACTGTTGAAATTTTTGATCTCCTGAGCAAGTCTTTAGCACCATCTATCCATGGACACGACTATATTAAGAAAGCCATCTTGTGTCTCTTGCTGGGCGGTATGGAGAAGATACTGCCTAATGGGACAAGATTGCGAGGGTAAGTACAAACTAAGGTAGTCAGCTTATAAAACTTGAAATTCTTTCATCAACATTGCTGGACTGCTATAGAGCGGTCATGATGCAGAAAGAAATTCGTACATAGACCCGGTTCTATTTGTCTCTGTCGCACGCGCTTATTTTGTATTTGCCGTCCCGCTCGCACAAGGTCGTTACACAAGGTCCGTACACCGTGGTCTCAAGGTCCGCACTGTAAGGACTCTGTCAAAATTCCTTTATTTATTTTCATGTAATTTTTATTCTTTATTACTGATAATCAAATCAAATTATATATTTAGACATACTTTTTGGGAACATGAGATTGATATTGTCAAATGGACCAATCTAATCTATATTATTTTCCCCAACGCAGAGACATAAACGTCCTCCTAATAGGTGACCCGTCAGTAGCCAAGTCACAACTACTGCGCTACGTACTGCAGACAGCACCTCGAGCCATCACTACCACGGGAAGAGGCTCGTCTGGTGTGGGCCTTACTGCAGCCGTTACCACGGACCCTGAAACCGGGGATAGGAGGTAGGGTAGCTTTTAATTTGTTCTTTATTGTATTTTATTTATTTGTGAAAAGAAAGTAATACAAAAATTTAAATGCATTTTTGTTAAAAATAAAATTAAATATAATAATAATATTGTTATCTAATATTAATTTCTCGAACTTCACTCCACTATGCGTGGCGTGCGAGAGAAGTGGCCTATGTCCAGCAGTGGGCTCTTACAGGCTGACATGATGATGACAATCTAAGGTTGTTAACCTCTGCAGACTTCAGCCGATATCTACAAAAGTTCAGGTGTATTTATTATAACATACATACATAAAATACGCACGTTTCACTCTTTCCTGCTCCAGACTGGAAGCGGGCGCGATGGTGCTGGCGGACCGCGGCGTGGTCTGCATCGACGAGTTCGACAAGATGTCCGACATCGACCGCACGGCCATACACGAGGTTATTATTATTTTAACATGCGCACATATAGATGGGCTGTCTTTCTTCTTAACTTTTCCCTCATACGAATACATGCAGGATACCATGCGTTCGGCCGCCATTTTCAAATCGTTAACCATTAAAAAAAAAAAAAACACCTTTCTAGCTGCTTTTGGTTTTGAAATTTCGACCCAATTGTTACAGTTGTTAAAGTTGTAAGGTATGGAGAGATGAATCCCTCCTTTGATTTTTTACCACCTTGTCATAAACATCCTGTATAGTGGCCATACTGTGTTCGCTACTGGTAAGTTCCCAACGCAAAAAGTACAAAGTAAAACTTAGGATCGCTGTTTTTCCAAAATGACTATTATGTACAGTGGCGGACACGATCGGCGTAACACTTCCGGTTTTTCTGTATTGCAAAATAGCTCTTATTCTTCGGTAATACAGTCTAGGGCTGACGAAACCATAGACAAATCTGTAACGGCCTCTTAGTCCGTGACTGTACTATTCATTTCTATTGGACTGTAAACCATCTTGTTCTTCTTCTTTAGTTAGGGGTAGATGAGTGTTGTACATTTCCCTACATTTATTGGAGCCAGCCCTGGAATCATGACCGACCATTTGTCGAGTTTTTCGAATTTATCTGTCACTTTTGACATTCCTCATCTCCATACATTTTCCCTCATTTAGATGTCAAAAGTGACAGAAAGATTCAACAAATTGTCCGTCATGCTACCACCGCATGGCCACAGTATAATAAATAGTACTGCATACAGTACGGGTACACCCTGCTCCCTGCCTCCCTCGGCAAGTGCGGCCCCCCGCTCTCGGCTACCTCTCAGTTAACGCTCAGTACAAATAAATCAGCGTCGCACGTCTCATCTCACTCACACAAGTATCCTACGCGTGCACGTACACGAGTTCGGCTGTGCGCAAAGCAACTCGTTTTTTTTTTCTATGAGGTGTCCGACGTGTGACTATGACTAAAGTACCCCAATTTAAACATCCCGACTCATTTCTATTGGACTTTAATTATCAAAATGGCTATAATGTTTTAGGTGATGGAGCAGGGCCGCGTGACCATCGCCAAGGCCGGCGTGCACGCGACGCTCAACGCGCGCTGCAGCGTGCTGGCCGCCGCCAACCCCGTCTATGGCCGCGTGAGTACATCATCATCATCATCATCAATAGGTGATGGGTTGAATGGAAAGGGCTATGCTAGAAGTTTCTCTGCGTGTTCGAATCAGAAATGAAGAGATCCGCAGGAGAACTAAAGTCACCGACATAGCCCAGTTTTGTGTCTAAGGACCTAACTTGATTTTTGGCCTTTATGTCCTTAGGCACAAAATCAGTAGGTCTGTCTTCTAAAAACGTTGTATTACAATGTGGCAAATGGTTTTTTACATACGCGAATTCATTGAAACTTTTAAAAATATGTATACTTTCGCCAGAATAAATAAAAAACACGAAAAAATTTGAATTTCGCGCCATAGCGAGAGTTACCACCTTAAGTGGCAACGGTCAGGGCACATAGCTCGACGAAGAACAGATGGTCGCTGGGGCCGAAAAGTTCACAAGGGGCGACCACGAAGTGGAAGACGCAGAGCAGGCAGACCCGCCATAATGTGGACAGACGACCTGGTGAAGGCTGCGGGAGTAAGTACACTAAATGAGGCTCGCTCAAGACTGGTCGCCGTGGCGTTCTGTGGGGGAGGCCTATGTCCAGCAGTGGATGTCTTTCGGCTGAAATGATGATGATGGTGATGAATCAGTTACAGATTTTGAAATGTGTAATTTGAACTTGGCTAAACGTGGGTCCGGCTCTTGAGCTGGTGCCTCTGCCTAACCCTTCGCGGAATAAAAGGCGTGAGATTAGGTATGTGTATGTTCGACTGCTCCGTGGCTCAGTTGGCAGTGATGTGGACTGAGTAAGCGTGTGCACCCGGGTTCGATTCCCGGGCGGGGCGAATATTGATATGATGAATATCGATGTTTGTTTCCGGTCTGGGTGTGATGTTCGTCTCTGTGTGTGTTTCGAGCACCCTAGATACAAGTTCTTCCTAGTTAGGGGCTCTGAGTGTGATGTGTTATTATATTATTATGATTATTATGTATGTAATTTGTTTTTTTTGAGGATGGATGTAATGTAAACCTGTATGGCCTTACCATAAAACTTTATCTAAATTTAAAATTCACAGTACGACCAATACAAGACGCCTATGGAAAACATAGGCCTGCAAGACTCTCTACTTTCCCGGTTCGACCTACTGTTCGTGATGCTGGACACGGCCGACGCCGACCACGACAACATGATCTCTGAGCACGTGCTGCGGATGCACAGATACAGGTGAACTTAGACTGGTCTTTGTTCCAAGGCAGGTGAACGGAGTCGGACCAATGGTTAACAGAGTTACATTTAACTTCTTTTTTTTCCATCTGCTTTAAAAGAGGATTTTTGGTTACTGTTTTTAAATCGTAAAGTTCCTCGTTTACAGCCGGTCAATTATGAATTTACATACTTTTTTGTTCCTTTGAAAATTGTGATGCATTATTGTATTATTGTTACAAAAAGAAATTATTGAAGGTCAGCAGAATTATGTTGGTGATGATGAAATAAAAAGCGGAATATAGAACTTAGGGGTAAAGTTTTTCTGCTTCGGTTGAAGTTACAACTCTCGCTTGTTCATGTTTCAAAGCGAAGGAATAATGATAAACTTTTGAAACTGTCTTCGCTTGACAGACCACTCTCATAAATAATATATTACTTTACAACGCGTGGTTACAACGACCACTACTGCGGCCGGGACCAACGGCTTAACTTGCCTTCCGAAGCACGGAATCATCTTACTTTTCGGTGATACAAACCTGCAATCTGCAATGTCCTATCCAACGAAAAATAAACAATATTTTTTTGAGACCTCAATATGTGGTGTTAGATGTATTGTGCGGCGAATAAATGTATTGTATTTATCTAAAATTAAATATTGACAGGAATCCAAAAGAGCAAGATGGAGAAGTGCTGCCGATGGGCTCCTCAGTTGAGATGCTGTCCACCGAGAATCCAGACGATGACGAAGTCGAGGTGAGATCATTGAGCCCATTTACCTCTTCATTACAACCGATAGACGTCCACTGCTAGAATTAGGTCTCCCCCACAGATTGCCACAAGGATGAACATTGTTGAATGCCCCGTGGCTCAGTTGGCAGTGATGTGGACTCAGACGCGGATGCACCTGGGTTCGATTCCCGGCGGGGCTAACATTGTTATGATGAGTATCGATGTTTGTTTCCCGGTCTGGGTGTAATGTTCGTCTCTGTATAGGTTTCGGGCACCCTAGATACAGGTTTTTCCTAGTGAGGGGCTCTGAGTGTGATGTGTGTTATTATTATTATGGAGGAATTTGTCGATATCGCCAACCTTTGCTGGTACAGATGGGGTGTTGGTATTCTGTTTAACTAATGACAGTCTACATACAATTCCAGGAAACAGCAGACTCAATGTACGAGAAGTACGACCCCCTTCTACATGGGAGCACTCGGTCAAAAAAGGACCAGTACCTAAGCAGCAAGTTTATGAGAAAGTTCATACATATTGCGCGCTTCATGAAGCCCAAACTGACGCAAGCAGCTTCCGACGCCATAGCCGATGAGTATGCTCGGCTCAGGAACCACGATATGGTCGATAGCGATGTTGCTAGGGTAAGTAGTTCATTTACCCTACTAATCTGCGCACATAAAGAAACGATCTCAAAATGGCGACCGTTGTATGGGCTGTCTCTCTTCTTAACTCTTCCTTCATACTAATGTACGCGAGACAACACATGCGTTCGGCTGCCATTTTCAAATCGTTTCCTTATCTGCGCGGCATATAGTCCTAAATATCGCTATATTTGTAACCCGGCGAACTTCATATGGCTCACAATTTTATTATATAAAAGGAATAGTTATTTTAACTATTTTTCTATCAATTTTTCTATATTTTCTCACCGTTTAAACTGTACCTAGATTACGACCAACATTTCAAAACCAAAATCGGCTAACGGCCGTGTTCAAGCTATCGAGATAGATAGCAATGTGAAAACCTAAATCAGTTGGAAAATATAAAAATCTGTCGTATGTATGTCTCGCTAAAACTTGATAACTTCTAGGTCGAACATTTCGAGGAAGATGGAAAAAAGCAATTAAATTTTCATTAACCTAACGCCTTTTGGCGTTTGATATAGCTCTCAGTCGTTTCAGTAAGTTTAAGACAGTACAACGTCTGTTGGGTCAACTGCTATTAAATAACAGCCTAAGGGCGTATATACTCGTACAAAGCTACGATAAGATACGCTCCTACGGTAGAATTTTGTAAATGTATCGTCATTATCTATATTTATTAGTGTGTTTCTCAATACTCCATTTATTACACAAGTTATCTATACCAATATTATAAAGAGGAAAGATCTGTTTATTTGTTTGTTTGTAACGAATAGACTCCGGAAATACTGAAGCGATTTAAAAAAATCTTTCACTGGTAGGAAGCTACACTATCCCTGAGTTACATAGGCTATATAAGATTTTGAAAAAAATTTGGGATCCTTACTTAAACTCAAATAATGTAACCCAAGGTGCAATATTTTTTCCATTGTTTACATATTTTGACAGGTGGTTTGTTGTTGTTTGTTTTTTTTTTTTACTAAGCCCATTCTGGGCAGTCAAAAGAACATAGTCTATAGAGCCAAGTCTTTAGAAGTATCTATATTCTGTGGCGTAATGAAGTGAGCCGGGATAGCTCGCATGCAATAAAGTGTTTTCTATTCTATTCTATGTACTATGCAGACGCAGCCGGTGACGCCGCGCACGCTGGAGACGCTGATCCGCCTCGCCAGCGCGCACGCCAAGGCGCGCCTCAGCTCGCACGTGGCCGAGCGGGACGCGCAGGCCGCCATCGAGCTCGTTCAGTTCGCTTACTTCAAGAGGGTATGTGATATGTCACCTATACTCGGACGCTCGTGCTTAAATGTACGGAATATAACTCAAATTTAAAAATTTAAAAACCCCCCGACCCAGTCAGACAGACCCCTTTTTTTTTTGTCGGGGAAACTCCTAACGAGTACCCTGCGACCCCGGGGGGAGTCGCAGGGTTATGTGGGGTTCGCACCCACTAAAACCCCGCCGGTGTCCATCTCGGCTGTTGGCAAGGGGGTCACGGGTGATCTTTCGATCGTTATGTTCAACTCCGCGACCCCCTCCAGCATTGGCTGTTTAGCCTCTTCACGGGGGGACAAGTGGTGGTAGTCCCCCCTGAGCGCGGATGGCTCTTTCTACGCTCGACGGCGGAATCGGGACACCGCGATCCGCCGTCCTTCTCGGGGCCGTTATATGACTACACGAGGCACTCGCCTCGTGCACCCAACGACCCCGGGGTCCCCTCTTAGTTGCCTCTTACGACAGGCAGGGGATACCTCAGTCCTATTCTTCGGCCCGGTACTGCAGGGCGTACCCAGTCAGACCCCTCATCAACTTAACTAGAACTAGAGCTAATCATCTTAAAAATATCATGGTTACCTTAACATATACTCTTACTGACTGCTCCGTGGCTCAGTTGGCAGTGATGTGGACTGAGTAAGCGTGTGCACTCGGGTTCGATTCCCGGGCGGGGCGAATATTGATATAATGAATATCGATGTTTGTTTCCGGTCTGTGTGTGATGTTCGTCTCTGTGTGTGTGTTTCGGGCACCCTAGATACAGGTTCTTCCTAGTTAGGGGCTCTGAGTGTGATGTGTTATTATTATTATCCCCTCGTCCACTATTTAAGAGCTGATCATCTTCAAATGGCTGATCAGGTTATGGTTACCTTAACATATACTTTCAATATCATTGAAGTAATACGTTAGCAAAATTCGAATCGATCGGACATAAGGAAACTAGTTAGATCCCCTCATCAACTAGAAAAGAGCTGATGATCTTCAAACAGCTGAACAGATTTTCATGAGACATGGCTAAAAACATTCGGGCTAAAATTATCTATGACCCAAAAAAACTTAACAAAATTGGTTCATCCGTTTGGGATTTACGATGCCACAGACAAACATACAATAGACAGGTACACACGTTAAAATTATAACACCCCTCTGAGTTTTCGTCGGGGGTTAACAAAAGTGCTAAGCCGTTCGTGTCCGCTACTGTACGATGATGGTGCATAGGATTTGTACCGTGGAACGTCTACCTACCCTCAAACACATTAAACTATTATGCACAGTTTATGTGCTCACGACGCGGTGAGGTTTAAAGAGCGTGCTCGTTATTACTAGCTGCGGCTGGCGGTTGTTTCTGATAGAGTGTTATCTTATCTGTAATGGTTGCGGCTCCGCAGGTGCTGACGCGCGAGAAGCGGCGCAAGCGGCGCGCTTCTTCGGAAGCTGAAGAGGACGAGGCGCCGGCCGCGCCGCGCGCCAAGCGCTCCCGCCGCACGGTACGTAATAGTAAGAAGAACGCATACCCTGAAAGCCTCCATACAATAACTCAAATTTAAAAACCCCCGACCCAGTGAGACCCCTCATCAACTTAACTAGAACTAGAGCTTATCATCTTAAAAAGAGCATGGTTACTTAACATATACTTTCAATATCATTAGTAACACCATACCAAATTTTTAATTGATAGGACAAATGGAAGGTGGTTAGATCCTCTCATCCATTATTCAAGAGCTGATCATCTTCAAACTGCTGATCAGATCTTCATCAGACATGGCTAAGAACACTCGGCCTGAAATTATCTATGATACAAAAAAAACTAAACGAAAATCGGTTGAGCCGTTTGGGCTCTACGATGCCACAGACAGATACACAGACAGACAGACAGACAGACAGACAGACAGATACACACGTTAAAATTATAACACCCCTCTCTGAATTTTTCGTTCGGGGGTTAAATAGAGAAAACTTTTTTCCACTTCTAATTATTTCCCAATCGCCATGAAAATTAGTATCTTACTAACACTAGAAAATACTAGGTTTGTACGTTTTTCTTTTTTTGTTTAAATTCGCTCTATAAATCTAAGCTTATAGGCCCCTGAAATACAGAGATTTTGTGATAAAAAATCGGCCGGTTAAAGATGCTTGTTTTACGTATAAAAAAAGGAAATGCATAAACCTAGATTATTTAATGCTGAAGCGATGGACATCAAAATCAGTGATAAGATTTGGATAGTGAAAAAGTTTTTCCCCGAAACGCAAATTTCATCAAAAAATAATTAGCTCTCTGTTTGTTGCATTGTTGTGGTTAAAGAGCGACAGCGTGAGTTTTTCTTGATATTTTTGGGTTGTTATACTGTCCTCTTAACACGCTTTTATTACAATCACATGTGTGTTTTATTTGTATGTATAGGTATACTATCTAAAGCTGGCACGTTCACAGTACTCAGACTTATGCAATCTCAATATAAAGTATGTTTAAATACAAAGAAGACATTTTATTCTAACCTGCGATAGATTACTAAAAAGATAGGGTATACGTAGGTCAAAATACAGGGTGAACCTAGTTAGGAACTCTCAAAATACAGGGTGAATCTAGTTAGGGGCTCTGAGTGCGTAGTGTCATAAATCTAATTTATACAGGGTGCTGAAAACGGAGACACAGAAGACCCATATCAATTTTCGTCGGACGAAGAGGCGGAGCCGGTGCTGCGGGCCGCGCGCCGCGCCGCGCCGGAGCCCGAGCCGCCGGCGCAGCCCCCGGGGCCACTTGACCCTAAACGGTAACATTTATACTTATGGTGGTAATTCTTGGTATGGCGCGAAATTAAATTATTTTCGTGTTTTTTATTTATTCTGGCGAAAGTTTACATTTTTAATAAAGTTGAAATGAATTCGAGTATGTAAAAAACCATCTTCTACATTGTAATACAACGTTTTTGGAAGACAGACCTACAGATTTTGTGTCTAAGAGGTAAAAGGCCAAAAATCATGTTCCTTGAATATACACAAAATCGGTAACTCTGTCTTTCAAAAACCATATATCACAATGTGGGTGATAGGTTTTTACGTACACGAATAATAATAATAATTTGTGAAAAAATTGAATTTCGCGCCATATCGAGAGTTACCGCCTTATGTTAAACTATCCGACCCTACGAATTTCTTCTCATAATTTATAACTATGGAAATTATTGCTTTTACTATCTCTCTGGATTTTTTTACATAATATTTTTTCACCGTCTAATCCTTCCATGAACTACGACAAACATTTCATAATCAAATCAACTAAATCGGCCCAGCACCTCGTAATCACAATTGTACATTTCTTCTAACGCCATCTTGAGCTAGAACGTTACCACGCCACCGGGCAAAAATAAAGGTGCGCCAGCGGATGTGGCAGGTATTTTTCAAACTTTATCACTGTATACGGATTCAGAATGTATAACATTTCCGCTGCTTACTTCACAAAATTAAGTGTATTACTATTTTGAAATGTGTGTGTATAAAATAAACCGCCAAAATCTCTACTGTGTTACTGTGTTATGAATTAGCCCCCCCCCCCCCCCCCCCAATAAGGTATATTAAATTCTGCCAGTTTACTTTTGAGTAGTCAACATATGCCTCGATCGATTTGCCATGAATATTATATGTTTTTTTTCATGTTATCGTAGGCTGCAAGAATTCAAGTCCGCCCTTCAAAAGCTGTACCAAGAGGAGCGTGTATCCTCCCTCCCGCTCGCACGTATTACTCGCGCTATAAACCTGTCCTGCTCTGAACCGTATTCGGCGGCCGAAGTGAGTTCGGCTCTCGCTCGGATGACTCAAGACAACCAGGTTATGATGGCTGACGATATTGTTTTCCTTATTTGATTTTTCTATTTAGTATAGTTGGGTTGGTGTTTTTTTTGAATGGATTTCAAAAAACTTTCATAGTTATAGTATAGACACTAAATAGTCTTATTTCTGATTCTGTTTTCTTATCAATAAATTGGCTGGTCTGATATCGATTGTGAAACTTTTTTAAACGTTAACTTTACTGTAATTATACATTTAGTTATAAACTTCGATAAGTAAATAAATGTGTTTTGTCTATTTAAGAGTACCCTTAGTGCCGCCTTTAAAGTAAATGTGCCTTTCGAGTTCAAACGTACCTTTAATATACAATAATCATGTTTGTTTGTTTTTACTGTACTATTACTTTAAGTATAAAAATAAACGTTTTTTTGTACAAATCATATGTGTTTAAATTGTTTAAACATTTTTGATCAATTTATTTCCAGACTACAAAAAACTTTCTAAATAAAACAAAGAAACTATTAGTAAATTAAAAACATTTATTTCCTCCCTTTTCCTTTCCCCTTACCACTCGGCTTACCTTCCCTTCCCTTCGACTTAAACTTCCCACCAAACTTACTTCCAAACGCTTTTGGATTCCTACCATCTCTTCTTCCACCACCACTTTGACTTTTACCACCTTGACTTTTGAAACCTTGACTTTTGCCACCTTGACGTTTTTCACCTTGATTCCTCCCATCCTTATTCTGCCACTTGCCTTTATTCCCTTTGCCATCTTGTCTTCTATCATTACCCTGGGTCTTTTGTGGCCTGTCCTCATTTTTATGGTATTTTTTATGCAACTTCTTGTCTAGTCTCATCTTTTTGAAACCTCTTACTGACTCGTCGCCTGATTTGCGTTTGCGCGGGTTTTGACTAAAGAGGTCTGAAAGAGATTTAATTAACTGTTAAAGTTATTGTTTTCTGATTATTTTTCCTATTGATGCTTCAAAAAACAACTTTTCCTAGATTTCATGGGTGGAAAGTAACAAAAAATATTCAACAACCAAACAATGAACCATATTAGAAGTTTTTGAGCAGAATCATAAAATTTATCATAAACTTATCAGAAAAATAATTAATGATACTTAAAAAGGGCTACAAAATTTTCGACTTTGTCGTATCTATCTGTCACTTTTGTCGATCGTCTCCATACATTTTCCCGCATATAAATGTCAAAAGCGATTAAAAGTGACAGTTAAATTCGACAAATAGTCCGTCATGCTGCGGGGGCAGGTTGCGTAACCCTCCAGCCCCCGCAGCATGACGGATCATTTGTCGAATCTTTCTGTCACTTTTAATCGCTTTTGACATTTCAATGAGGGAAAATGTATGGAGACGATCGACAAGTGACAGATAGATACGACAAAGTCGACAAATTTTCGTCATGTTACCACTGCAGATAAAAAAAATAACAAAGGTATCCTTAATTCACCTAGTAATTAAAGAATACTAGTCGACCCGGCGAACTTCGTACCGCCTAACCTATTAGTATTTTGTGTATGTCTTTAACTTTTAAACCTTATCCTCTTGAATCACTCACCCGCATCAAAATCCGTTGCATTGTTTTAAAGATATAAACATACCTATGGACAGACGCGGGAAGCGACTTTATTTTATACTATGTATTGATAAGTTATGTTGTGTGGCGGGTATCATAAAGGGTAAATAATGTATTTCAATATTTTCAACACTGTAACTTCAGTAGACGTTTAAGGACAGATTTTTACAAACTGCAAAGGTTTACTTTTTATCTACGGAAAGAGCCCTAAAAAGTAAGTATTAGGTACCTCGTTCCGGCTCAGCCCCGACCTCGTCCCGGTAGTGCTGAGCGTCGTCGTCGTCGTCCGCGTCGCCGCCCGCCGTCTCCGCCGCTGCCAGCTCCATTAGCCTGGAAAATGCCGTTAGTATTAGGTATTTCTTAAGGTACGATATTTTTAAAAAGAGTTTACTGGAGGTCTACTTCTCTGTTTAACTTGTATGGTAGGTATTATATAGTCCTAAATTGAGATATCCATTCTAAATTGACATACGTAAAACAAATTATTTGCAATTTCTTTCAATGAGAGGGACAGATTATATCTTGCTTGCAATTTCTTTTTATAAGATGGATAGATTATATCTTGCTTGCTTATGTATAGTGCGACACAAAAATCTGGAAATTAAAAAGTGGCAACAGTGTTCATTTTCGAAATTTTCCATACAGTGTTGCCAATTTTTTATTTCTAGATTTTTGTGTCACAAACTGTAGTGTTAAAAGATGGATAGAAATTAAAAACAAGTTTAAAGTGGACGATTACAAGTAGGTACGTGAAAGAAAGAGTGGAGAGACGATGAGAGTGGAGTAGGCTAAAAAGACAAGAACTAGGCTTTTAAAAAAAAAAGTAAAAAAATAGCCCGGTTGATATTCTCACTGAACCCGAAAGGGTTTCGTCAAAAAAACCTATTTATATAATTTACTATTATTATACGCCTCCATGCCATGGCGCAGTAGACAGTATTGTCGACTGTGATACAATAGGTCCGGGTTCGATACCCGGCGCAAGCGATAGCGTTAATAATATTGAAATTATTTTTATTATTAGTATTAAGTCCTCACCTCTGGCTCTCGGTGACCTCCCGCTTCTTCTTGATCCCTTCCAGCGACTTCTGTTTGAGTTCTTCTTTTTCTCTTTCTTTCCTCTTGACGTTCTGTTCTTGTTGCGCCTTACGTTTCTCTTTCTCGCGCCTGTTTTAACAAGATGGAAAGGTACTTAATTACACATTATTTATTTATTTACAAGTCGCCTGGCGAACCTCGTACCGCCTAACCTATTATTTTTTTGTGCATGTATTATACTTATAAACCCTCCTCTTAAATCACTCTATCTATTTAAAAATCTGCATCAAAATCCGTTGCGTAGTTTTAAAGGTTTAAGCATACATAGGGACAGACGCGGAAAGCGACTTTATTTTATACTATGTATTGATTCGTATGGCTGAACAGAATATGTTTGTAGAAACTTATATACAACGCGCTTCACTAGCAGCTCGGTGGTAAATAATAAAAATAATAATAATAATAAAAATCATTTATTTACCAAATGAGAGCATACAATAAAATACATAAAAATTTACATAGAAAAAGCATAAATTTACACTTGATATTGTATGTGAAAGATTAAACACTGTCTTCCTAGCTAGGATAAGAAAATATCCTGTATTAAGGACAGCCAGTCTCAGCGTCGGGAACTTATATGGTAAGAGTGGACTTATACAGTAAGAAAGAAAAAAAAATTAAGCAAAATAATAATAAAAGAAATTAAATTTAAGAAACCAAAAATTAATAAACTAAACAAACTAGAGGGCCCGTATGTGTGTGTGTGTGCGTGTGTGTGTGTGTGTTTTTTTAGGTATATACATCAATTAGGTACCACAAACTCAAGCTTTAGTGTTTACAATATTTTCTGTGTCATCATATGATAAGTATAAAAGGGTTGCTAACATCACTTTTTTGCATTCGTAATAATTAAGAACATTTAGATGCTTTTCTTTATTAAATTTATTGTAAAGGTATGGGCCTAAAAAGGGAAAGAACCGTTTAGTGAAAGAGAAGTTGGTGGTGGGGACAGTGCAAACTTTGTCATTTCGCCTCTTGGTTGAAATTGAGAGAGGTGTTAAGTTATGCTGCTGTAAGACCGTGTCTAATATGAAATGCTGTCTTACTGTAAGGACATTGCAGAGGGTATAAAGCTGGACAGTAGGAAACAAGATCGGACGCCGTGTAGAAACTTTAAGAATGGCTCTTTGTGCTACTTCCAAGGGCTTTATGATTGTTTTTGCGGCTCCACCCCACACACCAATACAGTAAGTAATAATGGATTCGCAAAGTGATATGTAGACTGTTTTAATCAGTTTAGCATTAGCAACATCTCTTAGTTGCTTAAACAAATATATCAATTTACGAACCCTACCAGAAAGATGATCAATATGGTTTTTGAAGTTTAAATTCCTATCCAATATAACTCCTAAATATTTAATACTATTAGTAGAAGATATTTCAGGGCAATTATCACAGTTTACTTGATTATTACAAGAGTGTGCACGGATACAAATTGGTCTAGATGGCTGAGAAGAGTTACGTAAGGAAAATGTTATTAGTTTTGTTTTTGAGGTATTGAGCGTTAAACAATTCGTAAGCAACCACCTATAGGTAGTGTCGAAACCCGCTTGAGCGATATTCTGAAGCTGAGCCCAAGACATTGAATCGAACAAAATAGCGGTGTCATCGGCATATGCAAATATTTTACCACTCGGAATCACTAGGTTGCAAAGTTCATTTATAAAAACGAGAAAAAGTGTGGGACCTAGGATGCTACCTTGGGGGACGCCATAGGTGATTGGCAGCTCGTCACTAAAATGGGTGTTAATTTTGACACTTTGGGTTCGCCCAGTAAGATAAGATCGAAATAATTCCAGTTGGATACCTCTAACGCCTAGTGCTTCAAGTTTTTGTAGTAAAAGTCTGGTCGGGACGGTATCAAAAGCTTTTGCCAAGTCAATAAAGATAGCTAACACCTTCCTGTGTTTATTTAAATTATTAATAATTTCATTAACCAGCTGCATAACTGCGTGTTTTGTTGATTTTCCTTTTCTAAAGCCAAACTGTTGGGGTGATAATAGGGAATTAGATTCAAGATAGTTAGTTAGTCTATTATTTATTATTTTTTCTATTATTTTTGAAAGTGCAGAGAGTATTGCAATCGGTCGGTAATTATTGGACGATTTTGGATCACCATTTTTATAAATAGGATGGATGATAGATTTCTTAAAACCTTCAGGAAAAGTTCCTTGATCAAAACATAAATTAAAAATATGAGAAAGTACCGGTGCCAAAACGTTTGCATATCTTTTTAAAAATAAGGGAGAGATACCGTCCCAACCAGTAGCCGCGTGTGTTCTTAAGGACAAAATCGTAGATAAAACCTCATCGGGGTCAGTGTTGAATAAAGCAAGAGAATGTAGGGTTCTGTGTTGATTGTTTGTATGTTGTGTGGTTATAGTTGTATTATGAGAGCGAAGAGTCAATATTTCATTAGCAAGTTTAGGTCCTACATTAGCAAAGAATGAATTGACGGCATTGCAGGCATCAATTGGCGATGTAGCTGAGGTTAGTAGACTTGTAGAAGGTTCTTTTGGTTTGTGGGTATTAGTAACCTTTTTTATTGTCTCCCAGATCTGTTTTGTGTTATTACCGGCATTATAAATTTCCCGCGTATAATACTGATTTTTAGCTTTTTTTAGAATTTTAGAGCAGAAGTTTCTGTATCGTGTGTAGGTAGTCTTAAGAATTAAATTATCTGGAGTAGCAGAGAGCTTTTTGTGAAGAGAATCTCTATGTCGCATGCAGCGAAGTAGACCAGGAGTAATCCAAGTTTTCAAAATTCTTTTTCTTTTAGGCAATTTAATTATTTTTGAGTTCCTTACCAATGCTTGTGATAGATATTGAATAAGAGAATTTGTGGCATTATTAGGGTCTGTTTCTTGAAGTATTGTGGAAAGGTTTAAAGAATTCATATCCTCATCTAAAGTAGTGTAGTCAATGGTTGTGACATGTGTATTAACAGATTGTCTAGGTGCTTTAGTATGTAAGGTTAGAAGAGTTGCTGAGTGGTCCGTAATGGTTGATTCTAGGACAAATGTGGATGTTGGAGTTTTAGTTCTAAGCAACAGATGATCTAAACAATTTTCATATCTTGTGGGGGCCGAGTGGGCTGGGAGAAATCCATGAGATGCAAGGGTATTTAAGTAGTCATGAGATTTTTTATCGAGATTTGAGGGTTTGATATCAAGATTAATGTCACCCGTTATAATTACGGTTTTATATGAATCAAGAGTAGGAAGAATATAATTTAAGGAGTCTAGAAACGGGTTGATGTCATCTTTAAAGGACCTGTAAATACAAAGAATAGCTATATCTGATCTTATTTTAATTAAGAGACCAGTGGCTGATTTATTTAAATCTAGTTCCTCAACGTTGAATGATATAAGGTCATTTTGGACATATATCACGACACCGTCATTTTGATTGAGATTGTTCAAAGTGTGATATTGTGAGTAGTTTTGAATTAAAGGTAAGTTTGTGTTACTTAAACACGATAACCAACACTCTGTTAAAACAATAATGTCGCAAGAGAAGCTTAATCTTGCGATAAGTGTTTCAAAGCTACTGTAATTATAATTTATAGATCTTATATTTTGAGATAAAATTGTGATATTGCCTGCTGTTGTACTCCCATATTCCGAAATGTGCTGTATGCATTTTTCGGGTTCACAAATAAACACTTTCGATACAGAAAATTCATCAACATTATCATTAAGTTTCCCTATATTGTTAGCCATTTAAATTCAAATAATGCAAGTAAGTATGGGGAACATATTGTAGCGAAGTTGTGAATCCGGTCAAAGAGAGCAGAAAATAGATAATAAAATATAATATAATAATAATAAAAATGAAGTAAAAACGGAAGTATCAAATATAAGTGTAGGTGTAAAAGATAACTGTGTAGGTGAATAAGAGATTGAATATATGTAAATGTGTATGTGTAGGGCAAGTTGGCTAAGTAAGAAACAAAAATTAAACTTATTCTAATTATCATGTTACGAAATATACGAATGTTACACTTAAATATTTTGATTGGGGCGAGCAACGGGCATTGGAGGTGCGTACGGTGGACCGAATGTTTTGATAAGGTCATCAGTACACTGTATCTTAATAACGGGAGACTTATCATCCTTGCGTACATAAATGTTGCCATTTCGCACCCAGCAACCCTTGTAGTTCTGATTCCTTGCTCGAAGACGCGTCTGTCGAAATAAGTGGCGATTATGAAAGGTCAATCTTTCATTTATATAAATTCTGTTGTGTGAGGGGCCCTTAGTGAGCCCTTCCGTGGTGACGTTTTTCCGCTGTTTAAATGCTCTGATTACTTCATTCCTTTTGATGTTTCGAATGAATTTTATAACCAGAGGTCGGGGCTTTGATTCTGATGATTTCTTTCTAAGGGGACCAGCTCGATAAATTCCATCCAGATCAGCGGAAGAACAGTCGACTCCAACTTTCTTCATCAGCAACAGACCCAGATGTTCAAGGTTTTCATTGTCTTCCTCCGGGAGCTCAGTAATCTCTACATGATTTTGAAGGGTAAGCTGTTCCTGATAATTTGAATTCATTTTCATCTCATCTAAAGCTGCTTTAAGAGCATTAATTTCCTGGGTTTGAGAAGAAATTATTTTATCGTAATCAAAACACTTCTCTGCAAAGGACGTCGACATCGAGTTTATCTGCGTTTTGAGATCGAGAATGTCGTGACGCAATTCTGTATTCTGACAGTGAAGATTTTCAACGGTCTTCTTAAGGTCTCTGATTTCGGTCAATATTGTCATTGAGCACGTGTCCATGAGCTCGGGCTTAGTTTTCGGATTGGATCCACGAACCCGAGTAATATTATCAACAGAGGATTTGGAGTACGTGTCATTAAGATTAGTACTGACCGATAGTCTTACTGAAAGTTCCGATAATGCGGGTTCCGATAGTGGGAATGAATCCTTGCTTTGAGCAGAATATTCTGAGTTGCATTTTGAATTTTTTTGCAGCATATTATGCTGAATTATAGCCGTTTTACACCTACTTTATCTATATAAAGGTAGCAAACTATTTGTACTCTGATCCTGTTACTATACGACTCTGTGTTGTGTGTGTTTAATAATCTTGCGGAGTCTATAGAAATCATGGTAAAAAGATGTTAGGTTAGTATTTATCGTCCAAATAGTATTTTTCATAAAAAAAAATTTTTTATTTAGTTCGTGAAAAAGGTTCCAAATAGATGAATGTCCACAAATCATTATGCCATTATGGTTGATTTTCTATTAAAATTTTTTTTACTAAGCCTTTTTTGTTAAATCTCTAAAAAAGGAACTGACCTCTTCTCTTCCCTTCTCTTCTTGATGACAGCCTTCTCTTCCTCCGTCTTCTCTACCAGCTCGTGGAACAGCACCTCTCCGTCCATCAGACCGTCTTCCACCTACATAACAAAAAACCCTTTTTTTAGATTCTATTTCCTTTCGCAATGATTTTACAGCGTAGAAAAGAAAGGGGTAACAAGCTCTACTTTACAATTTATCTCCCTTTTTTTCCCCGTTATCAGGGAGACTTATCTTATTATTAGACTAGAGGCTGCCCCGCGGTTGTACTCGCGCAGATTTCTCTTAAACACAAAAATCCCGTTTTTTCCCGTTCCCATGGGAATTTCGGAAAATCCTTTATTTGTGCTCACCTACACTCCCTAAGGAACCTACATGCAAAATTTCTCCCCGCTACTTCCAGTAGTTTTGGCTCTGCGTTGTCTGTCAGTCAGTCAGTCAGTCAGTAACGGAAGGAAGAGTTTTATATACAGTGTGTCCGGGGAAGTTATAACATAATTTTAAGGGTGTATTCTATGATGAATTTCATTGATGAAAACACCCCATATGGGGGGTCGCAGCCTCACCCCCCCCTCAGTATGATGTTTTTAATTTTTTTTTTGCAAAAGTCGACCCCGCCTACTTTTAAATTCACAGTTAAAGATCTAAGGCTCACAGAACCATCATTAAGGTCTTGATCGAAGGCTAAATAGTTAGGCTACCTAAGTTACTAACAAAATAACCAAGTATTGCTTTTCCTTTTTTTTAAAGATGATAAACCAAAAATTTTTTTTTTTTTTAATTTTTTACGGTTTTTCAAAGTTTCCACAAAAAAATGCAGATACTTTTGTTTATTTTTTGTGTTTCATTGTTAGCTTTTGAGTTGTCCTCCGAATTGGTATTAGATTTATTTCTCTACGTCTATTACTTCAGAAATTATCAACTACCAAAAAGACCCTTCGCTTTTACCTTTTAATTTAAGATTTCAGTTTAACCCACTTTTATTAAAAAATTAAGTCAATATTTAATTATTTTATTAGTTATTTTGGTAGCCTACCTACTAAGCCTTCGTACAAGACCTAAATTAAGAGTCCTTTTACGCAAACAGTGGCGCCACTCTTGAAAAAAAGATTTTTTTTCTAAAGTAAGGCTTTTTTCAGAAAAAAGTACTCCCTTGTGCATAAAATCTTGGTCCCTAGTTTTTTTTTAGTATTTAAAATAATATCTATGTTTAGAATATTATTTTTTACTGTTTGTTGCTCAAAGTAACCACTTTAGGTTTATACTGTTTCATGTATTACTGTTTGTTCCTAAAAGTAGCTAAAAAATAGCTACTTTTAGCAAAAAACAGTAATCCATAAACATTATAAACCTAGATATTATTTTAAATACTTAAAAAAATACTAGGGACCAAGATTTTATGCACAAGGGAGCACTTTTTTCTGAAAAAAGCCTTACTTTAGAAAATATTTTTTTTTCAAGAGTGGCGCCACTGTTCGCGTAAAAGGACTCTTAATTTAGGTCTTGTACGAAGGCTAAATAGGTAGGCTACCAAAATAACTAACAGAAGAATTAAATATTTACTTTATTTTTTAATAAAAGTGGGTTAAACTGAAATCTTAAATTAAAAGGTAAAAGCGAAGGGTCTTTTTGGTAGTTGATAATTTCTGAAGTAATAGACGTAGAGAAATAAATCTAATACCAATTTGGAGAACAACTCAAAATCTAACAATGAAACACAAAAAATAAAAAAATGTATCTGCATTTTTTTGTGAAAACTGAAAAACCGTAAAAAATTTACAAAAAAAAATTTTTTTTTTGGTTTTCATCTTTAAAAAAAAAAAGTAAAAGCAATACTTGGTTATTTTGCTAGTAACTTAGGTAGCCTAACTACTTAGCCTTCGATCAAGACCTTAATGAAGGTTCTGTGAGCCTTAGATATTTCACTGTGAATTTAAAAGTAGGCGGGGTCGACTTTGGAAAAAAAAAAATTAAAAACATCATACTGAGGGGGGGGGTGAGGCTGCGACCCCCCATATGGGGTGTTTTCATCGATGAAATTGATCATAGAATACACCCTTAAAATTATGTTATAACTTCCCCGGACACACTGTATATTGATTACCTTGATGAGCTGGAAGGATATCCGGGGCCCGAGCTCGACGAGCCGTATGGCGGACTTGGACTCGGCGGCGGCGCCGCGCCCAGCAAGTTTCTGCGGCAGCACCAGCTTCGCATTATCATCGTCTTCGAACTCGCTCTCTGACATAAGACCGGCCCTGGGGTAAAAAAAAGATATTAAAATTTTCCAGCACCCTTAAAGGGCTCATCATGACGTTAATTTGCTTTTCCTAATTTTGTGACCATCTTTTGTACAGTGGCGGACTAGGAGGCCGTAACAGATTGGTCTATGGTTTCGTCAGCCGTAGACTGTATTACCAAAGAACAAGAGCTATTTTGCAATACAGAAAAAAACGAAAGTGTCACGCCGACCGTGTCCGCCTCTGTACCATATGAGCCGCACCTCTCCTTTGATTAATAATGCTGTCAGAAACAGCCTTTATTCCTGTTTTGTTAAATATTCTATGTATTTTATTTACCTAGCAGCATTTTTACGGAAAATGCAGTTTTTTTTCGGTACCTATCTTTCTTATTACATTCACTACACCATTCCTAAAGAAATTATCTCAAGAGACGAAACTATTCTCTCTCTGGACTATACTAAAGTTTTCTGTCAGATTGTAATCATCATTTCAGCCAAAAAGTGTTCACTACTGGAGGCAAGCGTTCAGCAGTGGACGCCATCAGATGAGATGATGACTTATCTTGAATAATAGACTTAAACGGACAAACAAATGCTTTATAGGAAACGAAGTAAGATTTTATAACAAGATCCCAGAAGAGATTTTGATCCTGAATGATAATGAGTTTAAAACTCGTATCAAAAAAGGTTTGATTAAGAAAGCTTATTACAATGTTGATGATTATGAAAACGACAAAGACGCATGGAAGTAAGTGACTACTTACTTCCATGCGTCTTTGTCTAGCTCTGCACGATATTTTCATTATTTCATGTATGTACTTTAAATCTTATTAATTTATGTTCTTTGTATTGTAAATTAAATTGTAATGTCACATAAAAACAAAAAAAAAAGAGAGAGATAAATTGTAAAGTAGAGTTTGTTACCCCTTTCTTCTCTACGCTGTAAAATCATTGCGAAAGGGAGTAGAATCATTTGACAGAGGAGGGCTCGTTCGGGGGCGTCTCCAGGCGACCATTGTCGTAAGGCAAGGCAAACATTTGTTTGCCTGATCCAATTAGTGGGCACCCTGAACTACCTCGCTTCTATCAGTATAGGATACTTTACGAAATAAGGTATCAATATTAATTAGATAAGTCTAATTGACTTTTAATAAGCTATATCTTGTATCCTGTATTGAATAAATCATTTTTTACTTTACTTTTACTTTACTTTAAATGATCACACGCAAACATTCCCTAAGTAACTCTCCTAAGTAATAAAATAAATACTAACTTGTCAAAGAACTCTGAGAAATCTTTGCACTTGTTTAGATTCGGTATTTTTCCTTGCACCATCTGAAATAAAATTATTTATAAATAATGCATTCATATCAATGCAATTGAAAAAAATTAAGAAGGTACACACAATATTTTAGTGTTCATTGTTCTGATCGTTAACTGGTGTGGAAGAAATCGTTTTCAAGTGTCCTCTATCTCTCCTATTATTATTTTGTATTTCATACTTGTTTTCATATTAAGCAACTTGATGACTCGGCGAACTTCGTGCCGCCTTGCTTTCTGAATTTTTGAGAATATTATTTATTAGCCTATGTCGCCAGGGGCCCGGGGATAGCGTAACTTCCTAACAGTGAAATAATTTTTGAAACTGGTTCAGTAGCCTCGGAGCCAATCAGCATAACAAACAATACCCACAATCGATTTTTTCCCTCTAGAATAATCACATCTTTACTCTTTATAATATTGGTATTGATTTAAGAGCTTAAATAAAAGCATACCTTTTTAGTCCCCTTGTTGAGTCCCACGGGCACGGCTCTGATGACGTAGTGGCGCAGGTCGATCAGCTTGCTGGACGGGTTGTAGCTCATGAGCACGCAGCGCCTTATGTTCATCAACTTTACCTAGTGTGCGAATATAATACAGATATTAGACTATCCCCTTTCACGCAAAATAGGCACGATAACTGTCAAATTTCGAATGCGAAAACTAGCCGGTAACTATACTAATTTGAATATGGTGGCCGAACGCATGCCATCTCGCCTATATTGGCACGAGGGAAGAGTTAAGAAGAGAGACAACCCGTTCAACAGCCGCCATTTTCAAATCGTTTCTTTATGTTCGGGAATTGGACCCAGGTTCACATTCGATATCTGGAAAGGGGGGGAAAGTTGTTAGAATGAATGTGCTGGGTCAAGGTGTATTTGGTTTAGGGCACCCTAGGATACAGGTGTACTTTAGAAAAATCTAATGGTGTTAGTTATGTTAAAAAATGTCTATTTAAAACTTCTTATTATATAAGTAGTATTTTAAAAATAAAATAACGTAAATCAGTACTACTACATTAATAACGCACATGCAGATCCTCGCTAATCGTCGTTTTCACGGAAACACCCGAATCAAAAAACATGATTCTACTAAAGTACGCATAAAGAAAATGCACTTATCCACCTTAGATACATATCGTCTTCCGATGCTCAGGAATACGACCTTAGTTGAACAGTGACAAAGATATCTACGCACATTATTACTTTTGGAATACTGTACTGTAATACAGTGTTCATTTCTGTACTTTACTTACTGTTGTTATATTGATGGTAGGAAACATGTTCTGGAACATGGTGGCCATGAGTTTCATGTGCATGCCTTCTCCGGAGAAACTGTTTAGGACAATCAGCGGAGCATTCTGGAATGCTTTCATCATTACATACTGCTTGCGGAGAGATGAGACTACGTCTCTTGCTAGGCAGAACTGGAAAAACATTAAAGTAAAAGCTTTGTAAACAGAAGCTCTAGACTTGCCTGACGCCGCGCTAAAGCGTCGTGACGGAGGTTTCCACATCATAAAGGAGGGTGTGTAACATCAAAGAGTGCGACGCTTTTGCGCCGTGTCCCGACGCTTTAGCACCTTCTGTTTGACAAAGCCTAAATTATAGCAAAAAAGCAAAAAAAAAACTATGAATTTCTTAGACCACAGCATGTAGATGTAGTTGTAATGTAAATTGTATAAAAATGTAGGTACATATGTGTATCAATTTGAGCAAAGGGGTGATTGGTACCTGGCTGTGGCAGGGGAGGCTAATTTGCTTGGAAGACATGACTGTTTCTGCCAAATATAGGCCATAAACATGGCTAAATGATAATAACATGGTAATATTCAGTCAAACCGTGTCAATTATCTGGAATTTGTGGCCTAAGACCATGAAATTTTGGAAATGCTTGTGAGAACCCTATGCTCATAATGAGGGAATTCAAGGGTATGAAAATTAGGTTTCAATAAGAGAGCACTCACTTGATGTATCTTGAATGTAAGGGTAGGTCCCCTCGGAAGCCTCGCCATTCTCATATATGATCCTGTGTCAGTCTCGGTGAATGTCATCATGTGTGACACGTGCAAGTAGCCTGATATAGACAGGAAGTCTTTGATTGTGTTCTTTTTTCTCTCCTGTAATATAAGAAAGAAAATGGGTTTAGAAATCAGGTTTATGCAGCTTTTTTCAATTTTATTGATGACAAAGGCGCTTTTACTAAAATTTTGAAGAGCAGAACAGAGATTTATTGAAAAGAATTGCAAGGAAATAAACTATTACAACATGTAATTAGTAAAAAATTGTTTATTCTGTAAAAATGTTGTTACAACACCTTTAGTTGTGAGGCTGTAAATGGTTCCATTATCTTTCTGAAATCCTTGGTTAGATCAATGAGGTCGCGGCTGCACTGCCCACGGTGGATCACGAAGGAGTGCGGAGCCTTCACGAGCTGCTCGGGCTCCAGGGACTCCTTGGTCACTGCGTTTTTTCGCACACATCGTCCTTTCCGTTTACCCATAGTAAAAACTCTTAAGAAGACCTTGCCGTATAAAAATATTTATTTGTGAAATATATTAACACAATTTTAGCATATTGCTGTATTAAACTCAATCAAACTCTTACAGGAAGTCAAAATAAAAATAAAATCTATTCAGTTTTCGAGGTTATAAACAACACAGGCTCCGCATGAGGAAATGTATGGGAGACAGATTGATTGATTGAGTACGCATTGATTTATTGATATTGATAATGGCTCAAGAAAAAAATTGATTGATAACAAATTATTTGATTGAGTAACCTAAAATTGTCTTGTCAAACAAAACAAACAGAACGGAAAGCTACATTGAGAAAAAATTATTAAATTAAAGATAACTTAATTACTGTATGACCGTAGTATTGTGGTTTTGGTTTGTCAGGAAATCATTCCCGCCGATTAAACTTTGTCGTAATAAGTCTAACTTTATAACCTCTTCTTGCAAACCATTAATTATGTCCGAAAACCATAACAACATCAATAATTATGATGAGAAAAAGGATGAGAAGCCCACAAAAGAGGGTCGGCCTAAGCTAAAGATTTTAGCCTTCCATGGATACAGGCAAAATGGTACTGTTTTCAAAAATAAAATAGGATCATTTCGGAAGGCTGTCTCAAAGTACGCCCAGCTCACTTTTCTGTCTGCACCTCACAAGGTTTGGAATGAAGAAGGAACTGGAGATGAAGGTAAGAAAGCATTGTTTGAATATTTTCTTTGAAACATTCATTTTACATTTAAATCGCAAAGAATGGATAAAAATTACTTCTATTCAATAAATAATTGAAACAAAAATTCAAACAAAACAACCCACTGACCAACATTAATGATTATTGTGATGTTTATCCAATAACACCTTGGCATCCTCATAATTGGCTAAGTTACTATTGCTACTAATTAATTAAAATTAAGAGGATACCTGCACAATTTTATTTTACTAGTTAAAATTGTGATCCAATTGGATTTCATATAAATTAAAATGTAGTCCAAATGGATTGCGCGATTCAATCACCCAAGAATACCGACTTTTCTTAAAATCCAAATTTTTTAATTTCATAGAGGGCAGATCGTGGTGGTTTAATGCAGAAGACAACACATTCAGCGGCAAGTGCCTTGGAGGGCCAGCAATATGTTTTGAAGAAACATTACGTCTCATTGAGAAGACTGTTGCGGAACACGGACCGTTTCATGGTTTTATGGGTTTCTCGCAGGGGGCTTGTCTAGTTGGGTTGCTAGCTGCAATGCAGCAAAAGGGATGTGAGTATTGCTATTGATAAGAAAAAAAAATTTTGTTTCTCACTTTTATTTACATATATTTGGTTCACCATAATATCTTTATCCACTTTCCCTTACTATTTTGTGCCCATAGCGAAAAATTGGTTGAAATCTCGAAAAAAAAACAGCTGTTCCATATTGGACCGCCTTGTCAAAAATACACTGTAAAATTTATATAAATTTTAAGACCTGAATCCTTTTTTTCCAGATCTACCATATCAGTTCGAATTTGGTATATTTGTATCAGGGTTCCGTTCAGGTAGCCTGGTTCACAAAGGCTTCTATGATGAGGATATCACCTTACCATCACTTCATGTTTATGGTGAAAGTGATTCCATAATACCTAAAGGTATGCAAATTTGTTAGTTTTTAGAATTATGTCTTTCTACTTCTGGCCGAACCTTATTGCACTAAGCTATTTCTTCCAGAGGGCCTATTACGGCCTTTGGTAGTACCTTGAACTTGATACTACCTACTACTACTAACTTTTGAGTTCATAATATAAGAAGGATTATTAATAAAATTCTTTGTTACAGAAATGTGTGAATCGCTAATAAGTACCTTCACTAATGCGGTAGTAGCGGAACACTCCGGTGGGCACTACGTGGCTTGCTCGGGGTCTACTAAAGACGCGTATCTGGACTTTCTGCACGAACAGCATGCAATACTGCTGGAAACTAAACAAAATGAAAACTCTATGCTAAACTTTGCCGGAAGTTCTAATAATAGTCTAGATGGCCACTCACGGTCATAGTTTGAGCATTTGTATAAATGTGTCTGTAAATAAATAAGTGTGCTATTGATTAAGAATTAAATGGCTTTTATTTGAAATTAAGGAGCGCCTCGCGGCTTTGCCAACCTTTTCCTTTCGCGTGGGATTCTATTAGGAAAACTAATGAACGTGTGAAATAATAGGAAGCAGTGTTGCCAACGGTTGAAATAGCAATCCACCAGATAAGGCTCCTCAAACCACCAGAAAACCACTAACAAAAAGATGTCCCCCTCTGAAAACCACTAACATTTCCACTAGGGTGCATGACAGATGAGTGGACATACGTAAATAGGGTACAGTGGTGACCCTTTGCTATGCGTTCCATCCCTGATGGGCAAGCAATATGACCTGGGGGGCAAGTTTCTTAACTAAAAACGATCGACTCGTAATTGACTTCTTACCAACTTCGTTAACCGCCGCTTTAACAAATGTGATATCTGTTACACGCCCAAAGAAAACAGCAATGGTTAACGAAATCGCCAAAAAGAACAAGACAATTACGAGTCAATCGTGTTTTAGTTAAGAAATTTGCCTCCCTGGGCCCTTTTATTTTTTAAGGATTTTTAATGTTCCATTTTTAAGACTTGAGCCCTAACTTGAACTTGAAACTTTAAGGTGGTCCCTCTCGGTATGGCGAGAAATTCCAATTTTTTCACGTTTTTTATTTATTCTAGAGAAAGTATTAATTCAATGAAGTTTTATTGAATTCGCTTATGTAAGAAATAAGAAAAAATCTCCCACATTGTAAAAACGCGATTTTTTTTTTAATTTTGCACCATACCGAGAGGGACTACCTTTTTCTAAAAATTAACCAATTAGCAACCTTAAAATTTTATTGCCAATGCCATCTAGATCTTAAACTATCGTCCTTAAGAGGCATAGCACAGCTAAAGTAGCGCCACCTCCGAAAAAAATTAATATCTTCTAAACTAAGGCAAATATCAAAAATGTGAAACAGCATTCCACTAGATAATGCAGCCTAGTATTTTTAGAGTACTGTTGTATAGCTTTTAGGTTAAAGACCAGAGAAAGCTATTGATTATTGCTAAAAACGGTAACTTTTGTCAACCATCAGTAGCTTTCTTTTGTCTTTAATCTAAAAGCTATACAACAGTGCCCTAAAAATACTTGGCTGCACTATCTAGGGGAATACTGTTTCACATTTTTGATATTTGCCTTAGTTTAGAAGATATTAATTTTTTTCTCGGGTGGCGCTACTTTAGCTGTGCTATACCTCCTAAAAACTTTAATCAGGTGCTCAAGACAGCTACAAAGAAAACTAAGGGTCCCCGAAGTATGGACAACTATATGAAAAAAACATCGACTTTGTATTCAATTGAAAAAAATATTAAAAATGTTGTAATTCTACTAAATTGTCTAAAACATATTTAGTTCATACGCTTTGTAACAGCATATCGCAATTCCAATTTATTCAAAAACTGCAACAGTTCTTGGTCTGATTTTTCCACTAAAAAAATCCACTAGCCACTAAACACAAAAAATGGCCACTAAATGGGGGTTCCAAACCACCAGATTTAGTGGAAAATCCACTAAGGTGGCAACACTGATAGGAAGACCCTTCCGAATGGATCTGATCAATCGATCGATTTCATCTCAGAGTAAGGAAACCGCCGCTATTTCATCAACTACCTACAACTATACCGGTATACTTTTCCTTGGTTCATTAAAATGTGGGAGATTTGGCTGTATGGATTATGTTTCTTTGCCTGCCCAGCCAGAGAATGTGTGAATAAAAAAAGTTAGGCTGTACGGTCATATGATCTTTGCCTATTTAGGGATGAAGAAGTAAAAAAAAAAGTGTTGAAGAATGAGGTTAGAATCGTGTTTACATTTTTTTGTTTGCGATTTATTTCCATTTTCTGGTTCTTTTCAGATAATAAGTGATGAAAAACATTACGCAAATAAGTAAAACTATCTAACAATGTCTCCTACAAAAAGTTGGTCTCGATATCTGTTGTGGTTCGCGCATGAACATGTGGATTTTCGTCGTGCAGTAAGTTTATCTACAATTTATAATTGTTATAGTTATAAAAATCAACGAAATACCTTAAATACATCCATAAAAACTCTTTCTATTTCAGGAGATCGAGTCAATACTATCCATGTTCAACATACCGATGAGATTCGTTGAAAAATGTACTCTTGAAAACCCATATTGGATTGTTGAGTTGCCTTGCGAGGAGAGTGCTAAAAAGATAGCTTCAAGGTCTGTAGCTTTAAAGAACTGCATACAGTTATGGTCCAGGGCTCGCACGATACCCCAGCTACACTCCAACTTGAAGAAATGCTTAGAAAATAAATCCGGGCACTGGATAATACCTGAAAAAAGTGATAGTGAAATAACAGACTCGCATATCTGCCCCAGTGCACTGATTGAAGCCTGTTGCCACCAAATGCCTTCATTTAAAATAGAAGTAGAGACCTTCTGTAAGCATTACACTATGAAAGAGAAAGTTGATAAGATAAAGGTAAATTTAGCAATTTATTGGAGAACTAAGATCTAATGTTTTTTCAAAAAGACTGTTGTTTGATGAGTATCAAACTTGCACCGCATATATCAGGCATACTTTATTGCTTATAATATTAGTACTTTAGAAGATGAAGCACTGATAGCTCTGCTGTCTGATTGAGGTGTGCATAAGTTCTTTATAGTTTTGAGCAACTTTTAGTTGGGATGATTGTTAAATGGGTACATTATTGTGCATTTGAGTGGAATAATTTTATGTCCTACTAGTTATGCCCCGTGGTGTTACCAGCAATTTATTAGGGAATATATGAATAACCTATGTGTTCATCCAGGGTGTCAGCTAACTCCGTACCAAATGTTTAGAGGTGAAGAATTAACAAACAAACACACTCACAAACTCTTGCATTTATAATATTAGTGTGATAATTGAATCTATCCATTGTACCTGTTATCTTATATTGGAATTATTGTTTTAAAAAATTATATCTACATGATTTCATTTTAGAAATTTGATTACTTACCACTCGAAGGGCAAGTGAAGCTCAAGAATCCAGACTTGAAGCTTACATACTTTGAGTTTTATGGAATGGACCCTAACAACATCCCAGAAGAGCCTATTGATGTTTTCTTTGGAAAATGGGTAAGATTTCATAAATTAATACATATAATAAAACATAAAATAATAATAATAACTCATCACACACAGAGCCCCTAATTAGGAAGGAGCCTAGGAGAAGAACATTACACCCAGACTGGAAACAAACATCGATATTTATCATAACAATTTTTTATCCACTGGGAATGGAACGCAGGTGCAAACGCTTCTCAGTCCTCATCACTGCCAACTGAGCTATGAAGCAGTCAAAGTAAAATGCAGTGTGGTTGCGGCATACAATACCACCACCCATCACATCACCCCTCTTGGGTGGGTGTTATAAAAAAAGAATAGAATAAGAATATAATGGAATAGAAAACATTTATTGCAAAACAAGCTACTAAAGGGAACGCCTAAAAGATTTGCATCAGCATCTTTTGGTGAGAAACTTGAATCTTGAGTCATGCTGCATTTGTTAACTCTATGTCAGGTCAGCAGTCGACGCTTTGCCGGTTAGCACTGTCGCTTTGACGGAAGGTGGTAACGGCTGCATGTAGTACAGGGTAAAATAAAATGAATGTTTTCTGTGTGTGCTCACACCATTGAACGTAGAGTGTGGGCCAGCTAAGTAAGCGCGCTACTGGTGGTGCCACTGTATACGTAGTTCCACCGTCATTTAATAATTAGTAGAGACCGACCGAAACACGATTTTTAGCCGAAACCGAAACCGAAAACGACGGAAACTCACGTGGTCCAGTAAAATAATGGCGCGCGGGGCAGCTCGTGCGCGCAAGGTCCCGGGCACGTATCGCCGAATTCTTCCGAGGTTAGCCGAGCGACGGACGAATCTCGGGTTTCGGTTTCTGCAAAAGGTTCGGTCGTTTTTAGCCGAAACCGAAACTGTGGCCGAAACTTGATTTTTTGGCCGAAACTGTCCGAAACCGAACCTTCGGTCGTTCTCTACTAATTAGTTCATATTTTCACCGCGCGCAAACTAATCTGGCAAGAACTACCTATCAAATTCCATGTACGATTGATACTAGGACGATAAAGCGATGGACAGTGAACCAATACCTAATTAATCTAATTCACTTTTAACAGATAGCGGACGGCCAACGCGATCTGATCCGCACACATTCTCTGAAGCGTCGCTCCTTCATTGGCAACACTAGTATGGACGCTCAGCTGTCCCTACTGGCAGCGAACACTGCCCGAGTGAAGGATGGGGATTTGGTGCTGGACCCTTTTGTCGGGTCTGGTTCCTTGCTCGTAGCTGCTGCGCATTTTGGAGGTGATTTATTAGTTTTTTGACCGACGAAAAAAAGGACGAGGTACACACTCAATTCGACTAGAATATTTTTTTAACCTACATAAAAAAATAAGGTTATTAGCTTATCTATGTTTGAATGTATGTATGTTTTTCCGCAATTATATCTATTTTGGCTAAACCAATTTCGATGCGGTTTCCACAAATGTATTTGTTACATTCAGGAGAAGGTTTTAGTAACTATTTTAACTGACTTGAGAAAAGCGGAAGTTCTCAGTTTATGTATGTGTAAATTTTTAATCAATGTATGATCACGCATAACTTTTTACAGAGTAGTCCGATTTTGATAAAAAAAAAAACTTATGCACGGCACCAATAGCTTTCTTTAAAGCATCTGTGGTTTTAACATACTTGCATTACCTTTTAAAGTATTTCTTTTACTGTCAATGAATATCTTTCCAAATGCTATGAAACAATGGAAATAATTATTGGTTCAATATATGTATGTATAAAAATAAAAAAAATATGAGAGCCTGCATAATTTATGTAGTAAAATTTTAAAGTAGGCATTTTTATTTCTGATTTCCAGCTTACGTGTGGGGAACAGACATAGATTACCTAATGGTGCATGGGAAAACGAGACCTACACGCGTCCATGAAAAGGTAACAATGTATGTTATAGCAGAAGTTTACAGTTTTATTTTATTGTGCCGTCTCCATCTAGCGGACGGATCTGCATCGGACGGAATCGGCCGGATTCCGAATGATGCCGAGCAGAAACCAGTGCCCGCTGTTGTGCTGCTGTCATTAACGTTGTAATATAGAATAGACTTTAAAACCTTTTTGGATTATTGTTTTAACGTTGATTCCGAAACCACGTGTTTTGTTAGCGGGCTTTAAAACAATAATCCAATAAACTTATAATAACCGTACAACGTTGCCGGGCTTTATGCCCACCCTTTTAATCTAATTTGTGAACTTGACATTGGCAAAATACTCCACTGAAGTGGAGTCAAGTCCATTAAATTAAAATAATAATAATAAAACCCTTTTCCTAACGAGTACGACCCCGGGGGGAGTCGCAGGGTTATGTGGGGTTCGCACCCTCTACAACCCCGCCGGTGTCCATCTCGGCTGTTAACAAGGGGGTCACGGGTAATCTTTCGATCGTTGTGTTCAACTCCGCGATCCCCTCCAGCATTGGCTCTTCGGCCTCTTCTCTGGGGGGACATAGTGATCGTCCCCCCGGAGCGTGGGTCTCTTTTCCAACGCTCGACGACGGATTCGGGACACCGCGTTCCGTCGTCCTTGTCGGGGCCGTTATATGACTACACGAGGCCCCCGCCTCGTGCATCCAACGACCCCGAGACTTTAAAACCTGCAAACAAGAAATTAATTAGTTTATAGAGGTAAAAAATGCTGACCTTGCCGTACGTCTCCTTGACGTATTTGCTGATAAAATGGAACTTATCAACGACTAATACTAAATCTCCTACGGGCAGGTACGTAAGAAAGAGGAGAGTGTCCGAGGCAACCTTCGGCAGTACAACTGCGAGGCTCGCTACCTGGACCTGGTGGTGAGCGACTCCTCGCGGCCCGTGTGGCGCGACTGCCTGCAGCTGGACGCCCTCCTTACTGACCGTGAGTTGACCTGGAGAGGGGGCTTTGCTCTTAATGTTCTTTGACACTTTTAGAGCAGTAGCTTCCGAAAGTTTTCCAGCCAGTGTGGCATGATGGACTATTTGTCGAATCGTTCTGTCACTTTGTCACTTGTCATGACTGCTCCGTGGCTCAGTTGGCAGTGATGTGGACTGAGTAAGCGTGTGCACCCGGGTTCGATTCCCGGGCGGGGCGAATATTGATATGATGAATATCGATGTTTGTTTCCGGTCTGGGTGTGATGTTTGTCTCTGTGTGTGTTTCGGGCACCGTAGATACAGGTTCTTCCTAGTTAGGCGCTCTGAGTGTGATGTGTTATTATTTGTGTTATTGTGTTATTACTTTAGATCGCTTTTGACATTTAAATGCTGGAAAATGTATGGAGATGATCGACAAAAGTGACAGATAGATACGACAAATTGTCCGTCATGCTACCACCGCAGGTAGACTTACGGGGGTCTAAGTTGGTGTGGTAAAAAAGTTTGTATCTATCTAAATTTTTGTAAAATAATGACTTCTAGCGGCCTGCTTGGTAAAACCGTCTGCAGCTGGACGCTTTTCTTACTGATCGTAAGTTTACCTGGAGATTTGTCTTTTTGTTGTGAATCCTGCGCTCTGGTTCCATCTCGGGGCCGTTTGTTGAGTGTGTCGGGCCCCCGCAATTAACTCCCACGCCCTGGTTGTTGCCTTTTACTCGCCTCGTAAGACAGCTGTCAAGTTATGAACTGTCTCTAATAGAATATCTAGGGAGTCAAAGGTGCATTTTATTTTTGATTTCGGCCATGGTTTAGAAGATATTAATTATTTATCCGGAGTGGCGCTAGTTTTGCACCGTTATGCCCCTTAACTATTCGTTGTCTCTTCATCCCAACTACCAGCACATAGCAACTTTTTTTTTTTGCTTTGCAGCGCCGTACGGAGTGAGAGAACCGACAGAACGCATTGGAATAGAAAAAGACAACTATACTCTGTCTGAAGAACATTTGGCGGACCACGTGCCCGCTAAGGTAACCTGCTATTGGCTTATGTTGATTGATTGATTGGTGCAAGGAAACACTGACATTTGCCCTTATCAATCAATTAATAATCAATATTTTTTAAATATTTTCTGTAGCAGTAAACTAAATAGATTTCAAAATGTTCTCAAGACTAAAAATAGAATTTGCGTACTAGAGCTTACACAGTAGATAAATTTTAGTATTACATTTCTAGGTAGAGGGTGTAGGGGGGCACACTAGCGCCACCTAGTGATGCCTTGTGAAAGCGGGGATAGCTCGATCAGCAATTTCTACATCGCGCCAACGAAGTTTCTGACGCAGCTAGCTTAAATAGAATTTACAAAGTAGAAGCATTGGGAGGTATTGGCCAATTCCTATTTGCTCTACCTAAAAGGGAAATGTTTCTAGAGTGCGTTCCAGAAGTCTGCGCGCGGTCTAATTATTGAACCTACTATTGGGCGCCCCGTGGCTTCGCCAGCGCACTTTCCCTTGAAACATCTAATTCCCAAATTTCCCGTGGGAATTTCGGGATAAAAAGTAGCCTATGTCCTTTCTCAGACTCTTGACTATTCTTTTACAAAATTTCATTATTTTCATTCAAATCGATTTAGAAGTTTTTCAGAAAAGCGAGACAGACAGACAGAGTTACTTTGAATTTATAATATGCGTATGAAAGTATGGATTAGATATCAGCCATTTGTTTTCGATGGTGGTTGAAGTACGTATACAGTGGCGCCACCAGTCGTGCGCAAACTTATTTGGCTGGACTCTAGAAAGACCTAAACGAATGAAAATTCAATTGTCAAATTGTACTAATTTGCTTTATTTCTCATACATTAGATAGAGTATGGCCTGCCGCGTCTCTACGCAGATTTGCTTCAATTGGCGGCCAAACAACTAAGGATCGGCGGACGACTTGTGTGCTGGTACCCGTTAGTCAGGTAAGATTAAAATACGTCGTTGCATAAATTTATATATTTTTCTGGTTAACCTGGCGAACTTATTTCCTCCCCTAACAACATAATATATAGTAGTGTTGAAAGAAAAAAAATTACAATTATTTGTTAGTATACTTAGACAGATTATTGAAGCCCATACAGCCAAATGTACGCTAGAGATGTACAGTGGCGGACACGGTCGGCGTAACACTTCCGGTTTTTCTGTATTGCAAAATAGGTCTTGTTCTTTGGTAATACTGTCTAGGTCTGACGTAACCATAGACAAATCTGTTACGGCCTCTTAGTCCGCCACTGTACAAGTGTCACCAATCTTGGAAACAACTTGTATTCTTCAGAGAGGAGTACGACCCCTCGAAGCTGCCGCGGCACCCAAGTCTGAAACTGGTCGCCAACTCGGAGCAAGTGTTGTCCAAGCTGACCGCGCGGAGAATGCTCACTTACGAGAAGTTTGACGAGTACGTCAGTCACCACGTCAGTGCGCCTGAGATTGACGCTACGCATAATTTTAGGTAAGTTGGTTTTAGCTAGCGTTGGTGGTGGCGTTTTCATTCCTTTAAAAATAGCCGCGGTTAAGAGCCATAGCACAGCTAAGGTAGCGTCACTCGAGAAAAAAATAAATATCTTCTAAACTAAGGCAAATATCAAAAATGTGAAACAGCATGCCCCTAGATAATTCAGCCTAGTATTTTTAGGGCATTGTTGTATAGCTTTTAGGTTAAAGACTACAGAAAGAAACTGATTGTTGCTAAAAACGGCCGCTTTTGGCAACAATCAGTTTCTTACTGTGGTCTTTAACCTAAAAGCTATACAACAATGCCCTAAAAATACTAGGCTGAATTATCTAGGGGAATGCTGTTTCACATTTTTGATATTTGCCTTAGTTTAGAAGATATTTATTTTTTACTCGGGTGGCGCTACTTTAGCTGTGCTATGCCTCTTAAACGCAGTTCGTCCTCAGCCTTACTGTCAGGCCATGGTACAATATACTACGCCGGGTTCTCTCTTCCTAGACTCGCAACCACGTGTCTGACACAAGGCTACGTCATCATGCTGTTCAGAGGTTCTCAAACTTGTGACAGTTCTTAAAAGACTTGAAACTTTTCTGAATAGCTATGAAACATTGCAAATGCTGATTCACACACACTGTGGGAAGAGAAGACCAACTTTTTTAAACTATGCTCTCAGGGTAAAGTAGGTACTCTAACTGCCCAACTTTTATGAAACTTGCTGCAAATATGAACTCTTCAAAACCCAAATCACATTCAAATCGGTGCAGCAGTTTCTCCAAATAACCAGATAAATTTTTAAAAATACTAAGATATTCACGGCGGCAGCGGAGCAAATATTGTTGTGCTGGATCTGTTTGTTACCTGGATTCTACCTAGTTGAGGCTCTAATTAAGATTGTTCTTAATTATTATATTGTTCCTAATTCCAGGGAGAAATACTTTACAATGGGCGAAGCGACGCGGCGTGATCGGAAAGAAAAGAAAATGGAAGAAACTGCTCTATACTTTGCGACGCAAGCGTTTAGGATAGAAGAGGAGGCGAGCGATGTCACGTGATATTGTTATAGAAATACAATCGTTTTTAGACATAATATATTTTGTTTACTTTTACTATAATTTTAGGTTCCGTCCGTGCGTGAAGTAGGGGTACAGTCACGGACTAGGAGGCCGTAACAGATTTGTCTATGGTTTCGTCAGCCTAGACTGTATTACCAAACAACAAGTCTATTTTGCAATACAGAAAAACCGGAAGTGTTACGCCGATCGTGTCCGCAACTGTACCTAAACAAAGTTTGTTTCGAACACTTGGTACAGTCACGAACTCGTTCAGTTACAAAGTGATACTTACGGTCTTTCTAAATTGCAAGAAAGCTCTCGTGTTTTCAGTGTAGTGCGCAGGAGACCGCAGACAAAAGTGTTACGCTGAATGAGACTGCGACTGTACCAAACGGGTTTACAATCGAAAATTATTGTATACACACGGCTAGAAAAATGTGTTGAGCCCTAGACGCTTTCTGATATATGGAATGATTAGTCGATTAAGCCCTGAAAACGTCGAGAGCAATTTCAGAATTCGTCGTTTTCTCATTGGGGAAGACCTATCCGGGAAAGTATAGGGAATAGGGGATGTCCGACATTATTTGGCTAAGATGATGGAATTACACAAAATAATTATTATTTACGAGCTTTCCCGGCTTACTTCGTTACGCCATAGAATATAAGATAAGTACTACAAAAGACTTGGCTCTATAGACTATGTTCATTTGACTGCCCAGAATGGCCGAATAAAAAACAAACAACAACAACAAACCACCTGTCAAAATATGTAAACAACGGAAAAAATATTGCACCTCGGGTTACATTATTTGAGTTTAGGTAAGGATCCCTAATTTTTTTGAAAATCTAATATAGCCTATGACACTAGGGGTTAATGTAGCTTCCTACCAGTGAAAGAATTTCAAATCGGTTCAGTATTTCCGGAGCCTATTCGTTACAAACAAACAAATCTTTCCTCTTTATAATATTGGTATAGATTAAAACAAAATTAAATAAAAACAGGTTGTAACAATACAATTATGTATTTGGAATAATAAGCTTATAAATACAGCGGATATAACTTAAATAATTGTACTACATATACATACATACATTAAATTCACTATTACACATACACATTGTGAACCAACCAAATACAGTCAACAAATTAAAAACGTAAAAGACGCGCAAGGATACGCGCACAGCTAAAAGTACATACAAGATGTCCCAAAAGGTTACGTAGCTAGGAAGGGGGGTAATAGGGGTGATCACAAGGGTCACCAGAAAAATAAAAACCCCCTGTTGGTATCAATATCATCAATCAATACATAGTATAAAATAAAGTCGATTCCCGCGTCTGTCCCTATGTATGATTAAATCTTAAAACCACGCAATGGATTTGATGCGGTTTTATTTTATAGATAGAGTGATTCAAGAGGAAGGTTTATAAGTATAATAAATGCACTAAATACTAATAGGTTAGGCTAAATATAAATGGCATTTTTTTTAAACTAATATTTTTACACCTTGTGGGGCGATTTTGCTACCGATGACTTTAATATTAAGAGGGGATTTTAATTTTATGTTTCTGGTGACCCTTGTGATCACCCCCTTCCTAGCTACGTAACACGTAACCTTTTGAGACACCCTGTATAATCAATTATTCCTATCATATACATACTTTTAGAGTAATACGTTATTTATTTATTAATATACATAGAAGGTAATATTTTATTCAGCAATAGAAAGCGACGCCATGAGCCGCCCCAGGCCGGTGCCCTCGCCCGCCCACGCGGCCAGTCTGGCCACTTCCTTCCTCTTGCCGGCGTTACCGCTCGACTTGTAGTGGGTAAGCAGGTTGTTTGTTACCTATAAATAAATAAATAAATAAATAACACATCACACCCAGAGCCCCTAACTAGGAAGAACCCGTATCTAGGATGCCCGAAACATACACAGAGACGAACATCACACCCAGACCGGAAACAAACATCGATATCCATCATATCAATAAACGCCCCGCCCGGGAATCGAACCCGGGTGCACACGCTTACTCAGTCCACATCACTGCCAACTGAGCCACGGAGCAGTCGAGTTACCTTGTTACCTGGTAACATAAAAGAGATATTGTTACTAACTACATCTAATTTAAATAAACGGCCAAGTACATACGAGAGCTTGCGCTTTGAAGGTACCGGAAGAAATTAATTGTGTGAAATTGACTAGCTTTAGAACAGTTTTTAGTATTTGTTGTTATTCTACATTATGTGAAGTTGCAATTGCTTATTATTTGGTGCCTAATAACCCGGTCAGTTTCTTAGTAGAGGCTTAACAAAATTGGTTAAAAACACAAAGTTTTTTGCATCTTTATCTCTAAACGAGCTTTCCCGGCTTACTCCGTTACGCCATAGAATATAAGATACTACAAAAGACTTGGCTCTATAGACTATGTTCTTTTGCCTGCCCAGAATGGTCTTGATAAAAAAACAAACGACAACAACAAACCACCTGTCAAAATATGTAAACAACGGAAAAAATATTGCACCTTGGGTTACATTATTTGAGTTTAGTTAAGGATCCCTAATTTTTTTGAAAATCTAATATAGCCTATGACACTCGGGGTTAATGTAGCTTCCTACCAGTGAAAGATTTTTTCAAATCGGTTCAGTATTTCCGGAGCCTATTCGTTACAAACAAACAAACAAATCTTTCCTCTTTATAATATTATTATTATTATTATATCTCTAAATTTACGTATTTTCTAAAGTTTTCAATATTAGTTAGTATTCTTTGGAGAACAAGAAAATTTTCGTGCAATCATTTCATTAGTAGATTAATCAGCCGTTTCGGAGACAAGTCCCTTTGACAGACGGACGGACGAAATAGTCAATTAATAAGGTCTCGAGACGAGTACCCGGAGCCTTAAAACAGTGCTTATTTTGATCACTTTTAAATAACTGTACAACGTTGCCAGGCCCTAAGCTACAGGTTTTCCTACTTTAGGGAGTAGAACTCAACCCATAAAATGTTAAAAAAAGATGTACACTCTACAGCTTTTTATTGAAATAAATATATATATATTTTTTTTTATGTAATTTATGAACCAGAAATTATCAAATATATCACTGAAGTTGAGTCAAGTCAAGTCCACTAATAAATTAAACAATTCCCATAAAAAATCTTCTGTGAGTGTTCTGGGTCTGGGTCATGTTAGATTTATTTCCTAGAACTTTTATTTATTCATGCATTTGAGTTGCAATTAAAAATTAAACAGATGGTCTAAAGTCTAAATGGACCCCAGGGGCCCAAGGGAAACTAGTCAGAGGTCTAAGTTTGCGTGACAAACATACAAGAGGTACACCATAACTAGTGAAATTTTAAAAGTAATCTAACTTTGTCAGTAGTATAGACCCTCCTTATTGATATATGCATTTTTTTACTGTTATTAAATGTCAAATGTTATTAATGCGTTGGTAATAAAGCATAAACCCGGCTTAACGTGAGTCCGGCTCTTGAGCCGGTGCCTCTGCCTTACCCTTCGGGGAATTAAAGGCGTGACATTATGTTATGTTATTAAATTATATTTACCAGAGCGAGTCCTAGCCTGGCGCGGGCATTGTCAGGGTTCAGCTTGAGTGCTTGGCAGTAGTACAACTTTGCCAGCTCCATATTCTCCGCACCTCCCTGCAAACAGTATCATAAATTATCAGGAAAGTATGTATAGGTTAAGAAGAAGTTAAGAAGAGCAGATGGACGTCCTTGCAGGGAAGCTCTGTTGTGGCAGCCCTCCGGAAGACGCAAAAGGGGACGCCCGAAGGCAACCTTGCGCCGGTCCACGCTGCAGGAAGCAAATAGTGTGGGACTAAACTGGGAGGAGTTACCCGCTGTTGCTCAAGACCGCCAAAATTGGAGGAAAATTCTTGAAGCCCTATGTTCCCGCTAGGGATAACAGGAAAAGAAGAAGAAGAAGAAGTATGTATAGGTATACTGTAAGCAAAGCGTGATCGAATCAAACATATGAGAGCTGCAAAACTAAAGTCAGCGACATAGCCCAAAAAATTGCGAAACTTAAGTGGCAATGGGTAAGGCACACGGATCGGAGAACAGATGGTTGCTGGGGCCAAAAAGTTCTCGTGTGGTGATCGCGCACCAGAAGGCCAAGAGTATGCAGACAAACTACTTCACAAATAAGGGTAATAATTTCTTTTTTACAAAAAAGGAACCCGCCTTCAATAAACTGACACATACATCAACTGGAGCACTTCCTCTTTTTTCAAAGTCGGTTAAAATAGGTACTAAAACCTTCTCCTGAATGTAACAAATACTTATCTGAAAACCGCATCAAAATCGGTTTAGCCAAACTCGAGATAATCTCGGACAAACATAAATACATACATACATACAGGTCAAACTGATAACCTCCTTTTTTGAAGTCGGTTAAAACGCCGAGACGGCCACCAGGGGGTTCGAGTCCCACATACTCCAGTTGCTCCTCCGAGCGGCGGGATATGAGTTAGGCATTTCCATCCGTTATTGTTATCAAAAAAAGGGTAGCAAGTATTTTACAGGTGTTTCTGACAAGGCAGTAATTAAATTAATAAAAGGAGAGATTTAGCTCACCATACCTTACAACTTACCCCAAGTAACATAGGTCGAAATAGAAAAAAATACTGCTGCCCCGTACATTGACTCCGTCAGCTGATCGAACCAATGTATAGAGCATCAGTTTTTTTTTTGAGATTTGACTTACGTTGCTTTGGGAAATTTGTTAGGTATAGTAATAAGAATCCCTCATTAGATTATATTTAAAAAAAAAAGGGAAGAATGTATAAGTATTACAATCGGCAACGCGCAGTAACTCACCATGGTATACCGCAGGTCGGCCAGCGCCTGGTGGTGGCGGTGGCAGTGAGGCTGATGCAGGATCAGCTCCTCGGCGCAGAAGACTGCTCGCGAGTACTCGCCGCAGCGCGCGTACAGCGAGCACAGCTGCTGCCACGCTTCGGCGTCTGACATGAACCTGGCACAAACATCATTTGTGCGGTCACGATCACGATGCAGGAAGAAATTCGTACATTGAACCGCTTCTATTTGTCTCTTTCGCACGCACGTATTTCACCTCCTTAGCGCAGTGTGCGAGCCTTTTTTTTTTTTTTTTTAAATATTTTATTGATATATAATAACATCATACATTTTACAATAACCAGCAAACGAAAACCGTGAGAGGTTTATCTGTTGCTGTGATCGCACTAATCTATATAGTAAAAATATGTTATCTTACTTAACATAATGAATTTATACAAAAACAAAGAGGGGGGTTTACGTTACACGGACAGGAATGCAGATTTAATTAGTTTCGTCCTATTTTTGTTTTTGGGATCGTTACAAAGTTTTACATAGGGCGCCGCATTGCACCAAATCCATACTTTCATACTAATGCTATAAATGCTAAAGTAACTCTGTCTGTCTGTCCGGCTTTCACGAGAAAACAATAGAACTAATTTTAATGAAATTTGGTATACATATAGTATAAAGCCTGAGAAAGGACATACCTATAGGCTTCTTTTTATCCCGGAATTCCCCTGGGGAAAATTGGGAATTTTACGTTTACAGTGAAAGTGCGCCCAATAGTAATACATACTTTTTCAAATAATCCACTAGTTCCTTTATAGCCTCATTGATGAGCCCCTGCGCTAGGAATATAGCCACACGCCGTTTCCGCGCCGCCGCGTTTGTCTCGTCTGCGCTGATAACGCTGTCCAACACTTCTAGCGCCTCGTCGTATCTGTGGATTTTATATAATCAAGGGGCCTGTATAAAAGTAAGCATTACCACAGAATTAAAATAGATTAAAGGAGTGTTTCTTGATCTAAACAAAAATAAGCCCCAGAGGCTACGAACAACAATACTTAGGAAGCGTAACTCTCCTAAAAACCGCTTCGATTTTGGTTCCACTTACGCACATAAAGAAACTCCTATTGCAACAAACACTCACACATTCACATAGACAGGCTTGCTCGCTATTGGCCGCATCGCTCGCGTCTGTCGACAAAGCAGCGAGCTAGCCCCCCTGCTTTTGGCTGGTACAATTATCGCTACTAGATGGTGGTCAAGTGTTATTTTACAAAAAAAATTTTAAAGGTAATATATATATATAAGTTTTTTTTTGTCTTTACAATGCACGAAGGCATAATTATTTGTAAAGATAAAACACGGTCAGAAATACCCAAGAACACAGTAATATGCTCCCGACGCTGCAGCCAAACGACTCAAGATGCCACTAGGAACTGACGCGGCATGGTGTCCGTAACCTAAGCCCCGCCCACTGGGGCTTCTTTTCCGTGTGAGCATTTTATTGGGCTAGCTACGCTTCTTGAGTATTGTAGTTCGTAGCCCAGGGGTAGTAAGTAATCAGCTCCTCGGCGCAGAAGACTGCTCGCTTGATAGTAATAGTGCTCGCTGTAATAGAACTCGTAGCCCCAGTACTATTACGACCACATTTGCAACATTGCTTTCCGTCCTCCAGAGTGACAAAGTCTATACAAAAAGAACAAAGAGGACGAAAAGCGATATTTATTGCAAAAGCGGCCGTAATACAGGGGCTGACCAATTCTATCAATATAAGGAGAGGAGACATAATATAAAAGATTAAATCAAAAAAGTCACTATTTAGGCGGAGCGTCGTGCGACGCGTGCCCCTAAATAAGGCCCTACAGTTGCATAACATACATTGGCATTACAAAATCTTGTAATTATTCGATAGAGGAGTTATCAATATATATAAAACTCTTCCGTTACTGACTGACTGACTGACTGACAGACAACGCAGAGCCGAAACTACTGGGCGTAGAAAGCTGAAAATTGGCACGTTGGTTCCTTGGGGAGTGTCAGTGAGCACTAAGAAGGGATTTTCCGAAATTCTCACGGGAACGGAAAAAAACGGGATTTTTGTGTTTATGAGAAATCTGCGCGGGAAAAACCGCGGGGCAGCCTCTACTCTACATAATATAATGAACTTACATTTACCACAAGTATCTAGAGAGCGTGCCAGCTGAGTCTGCTCGCGTTAACAAATTGTAAACTAGTTCTTACCAATTAGCAATCTGTCAGTCAAAAAGCAGACTCTACAAGTTGTTTTTTGATATAAACCAGAATAAGTTATTGACAAATTTAATCAATAAGTTCAAGCAGGCATACAGGGTGAGTCTTTATAAAGTGCACATACGATTAGGGGTGATACTAGACCCAATTTTATCGACAAAAAAATATATAAAAAAAAATTCGTCTCAAAAAGTATCACCCCTAATCGTATGTGCACTTTATAAAGACTCACCCTGTAGGTACAATAATATGACAAAGAAAATGGCAATAAACCCACAGCATAGTTGAAAACTTGACAAAACCTAAGAAAATTTTAAAGTGCATCTTAAATCATTATGTCCGTAATGAGTATACATTGAATAAAAGGAGTAAACTAACTTTTCCTGAGCCTCCAGCAGTGCAGCCCTGTATCGCTGCACACGCAGACTGCCCGGAAACACGCTTTCCAGCTGAAAGATGTTCATTTCTGCCCATTTCAGGTCATTGCAGTCCAAAGCTGCAAATATCACCTGCTCGTGAATCAAATATGCTGAAAAAGATAAAATATCTTAGTTTACAATAATAACATAAAGGTGTTCATTAAATCATTTGTGGACAAATAGTTTTTATTAAATTTTGACTTTAAGCTATGTTGAAGCAGCCTGCAACAGCGATGGTAGCATGATGAGGACAATTTGTCAAATTTGACCTATCTATCTGTCACTTTTGTCGAGCATCTTCATACATTTTACCACCGCATATCCGTGAAATATTTGCCAACCCAAATGTGCATTTGAATTATGCACAGTATATGTGCTGAGGTTTAACTGTCAAAAGCGATTAAAAGAGACAGAAAGGTTTGACAAAGTCCGTCATGTATTATACATAAAAACTGTGGGCGACGCGCTCCTTACGCAACTTATTAATACAATTTAGTTAGTTTAGTGAATAATAATTTAAGATTTTTTAAAGTATTTAATTTGTTATTAGGTTTTAGTTTGAAAACGCTCCTTTACCTTTAATGTGTAACGAATATTGCGCTAGGCGGCGCCACCATCAATGTAAAAAAAGTTAGTCCAAGATCTGCGCCATTACTTGCGACACACTGCGTCCCTATTTTTATTTAAACATTAGTTTAGAACCGAAGTTTTTGGCGAGTGTTTCGCCCAATATACAGCTGAAAAGTACTGAGTGTTTCTTTCATCCTGCAAACGACCTGCCACCGTCTACATTGGTCATTCGAGCGGATCTCATCTATGTCTATGTACCGAACTCCAACGCATAACATGGTGAACACCAGGAACGCAATCCGAAAGGAACAAGCCAGGACAGCTGAGGATGGCCAGCCTTTACCAAGTTCCAGCCAGAATTTACCACCGAATTCTGAACAAAATCAGGTCAGAAAATTGGAAACGCCCAACCTAAGTCGAACAATCGTCGTAGCTGAAGGTAGTCTGAAGTCTGAGCGGCGTCCGTTACAAGACGCGAACCGGCCGGGGTCAAAGTCCGGTCAATCCGCGGCGTCGTCCATTACAGCGCGAAGAAAACGTTTGGAGTACGAAGCAGCTCAGGAAAAGGCAAAAATTAAAATGGACCTGATCGAAATAAAACTAAAGGCTGACTTGGCAGACTTGGATGACGAACAATACAGTCCACACCAAGAAAAAGATCGAAGCAGCGTCAGTGAGATCAACAAATGGCTTGAACAGAGCCACCGCGAGCTACACCAGGAGCAACCTGTCCCCGAGATGTCACGCCAACCGGACGGGCTGCCTCCGCCATCGCCGCCACCGCCCCCGCCGCCGCCGGCGCCAGCCGCGGCCGCCGCGGCCAGCGGCACCGAGCTAGCCACGGTACAGATGTTAGCCAGCGCACTGCAAAACCTCACTGCAGCTTCAGCCAGCAACGGACCGAGCACAAGTTTACTGAGCCGTATGAGCACGCCTCGAGACTTACCCAGCTTCAACGGCGACCCTATGGACTGGCTGCAGTTTAAACAAGCCTACGAAGACTCAACCGTGCTGTGTAACTTTAGTCCGTCAGAAAATTTATGGAGACTAAGGAAGTGTCTCCACGGAGCGGCACGAGAAGCAGTATCCGCCCTGCTCATGAGCGGTACGTCCCCTGACGTCCTGATGTCGACATTAGAGCTACGTTTCGGGAACCCTGAACACATAATATTCCGTATTATGACCGAGTTACGAAAACTCCAACCAGTACCACAGGAATATTACAAGGAGTTAGTACCGTTTGCTGTGAAGGTACAAAATTTTGTCGCGGCAGTGCGAGCAGTCGGCCGAGAGGAGTACCTACAAGGCATGGATATCGCGTCTACGATTTTAAGTAAGCTTCCTGCAGTACTCGTATCAAAGTGGTCAGACTACAGTTTTACACTTGTCAAGGAAAACAAAAAGTCGCGCCTGAACATACTTGCTGACTTTTTGAACATTGAAGCCGTGAAGTTGTCAATTACTGCAGGCATCGGCTTATCTACCTCAAGGATGGAGCACCCGAGACAGAGACAACTTATTTATCAAGACAACAACAATAGTGCAAATCGTCAAACAGTATTAGTGCAAAGTGCGGAGCCAAGTGTAAATAAGTGTAATTTTTGTCGAGGCTCATACCATAAATTAATAGAGTGTAGAAAGTTTAAACGTGCGATGCGTAAAGAAAGGTGGAACCACGTAAAACGTCAGGGCATTTGTTATAAGTGCCTAGCTGATCGACACGACCGCGAAACCTGTCCCGCGCCGGCCTGTGACGTAGACGGCTGCGGCGGCCCACACCACCGCCTTCTTCACTTCGTGCCCAAAACCACAAGCCCGCCAGCAAACCTACTCATCGAAGACGTGACGGATGCTACTCCGCCGGCAGCGACAACCGAGACTGTCACACATTTGAACAATAGCCGCCGAGTGTTGTTAAAAGTGTTACCTATAAACATTCATGGACCTAACGGTGTGATTTGTGCAAACGCTCTGCTCGACGACGGGGCTACGGTGACACTGATAAGCGCCGAGCTCGCCGCCCGGGCCGGTCTCCGCGGCTACAATGAAACCCTACGCGTTCGTGGAGCATGGACTGATAGCGAAATTACTTGTAGTACTTGTGTTTTAAATTTCAATATTAGCGGCGTAGGTAATAACGAATTGCATAATATTAGCGCGCGTAGTATTGACAAATTAAATTTACCTGTACAAAATGCGCCCGATATTAGCTGTTACGGTCATTTAAAAAGTGTAAATAGTGGTTTTCTGAGTAGTTCCGACTGTAAACCGGAAGTTTTAATAGGACAGGATAACTTTAATGTGTTGTTGCCAATTGAAGTGTGCGTAGGAAAGCGTGATGAGCCGTCAGCCACATTGACCCCTCTAGGCTGGTGCATTCATGGCGCTGTGCGTAGCGCGGTGCTTCCGCCCGGCACCGCCGACGTGCTATTTCTTCAGGAGCCGGGCGCGCCGCAGCCTGCGCCGCCCGCCCTGGACGATGACTGCCGCCGGGAGTTAAGTGACATGCATGAAGAGGTGAGGCGCTTCTTCGCACTCGACGCACTGGGAGTCTCAGGTAAGCCTCGTGAAAACGTCGAACACCAGCGCGCTGTAAGTCAACTCGAGCGCTCGGCGACTTTCATCGACGGCCGCTGGTATGTGGGCCTCCCTTGGAAAGATGTGAACTGTAAGTTGCCTGACAGCCGCTCAAATGCCCTTAGAAGACTAAAAGGTATTGAGAAAAAAATGGAAGCGAATTCAGGGTTCGCACAAAGGTATGTAGAACGCGTAGAACATTTATTTCAAAACGACTTCGCCGTAGAGTTAAAGAACCCTGTACCGACAGCGAAAACGTGGTATCTCCCCCACTTCGGCGTAGATAATCCTAACAAGAAAAAGCTTCGCTTGGTTTTCGACGCAGCCGCTAAAACTCAAGGTTTGTCACTAAACGATTATCTTTTAACAGGACCAGATCTCTTACAATCTTTGTTTGGCGTCATGGCTCGGTTCAGAGAACAAAAAATTGCTGTGTCTGGTGACATTAAGGATATGTTTTTGCGTGTAAAAATTAGGAAAGAGGACCAGGATTCTTTGCGTTTTCTGTGGAAAAGGCGCCCGGAAAATTCACTGAATCCAGTAAATTCGGAACAACGTGAACAATCTTTCGGAACATTTGCAATGACCTCCCTAATTTTTGGCGCTAACTGTTCTCCCTTTATAGCCCAATTTATTAAAAATAAAAACGCAGAACGCTTTCAGGAATCAATGCCATCCGCTGTCACCGCTGTACGCAAACAGCACTACATGGATGATTATTTAGATAGCATGTCAGAAGAGGGTGCCGCGATTCAATTAATTAAGGATGTTTCACACATACACAAAGAAGGCGGTTTCGACATCTGTAACTGGACCAGTAATAGTGTTGCTGTACTCGACTGCGTTCCTAAAGAGAAGTTGGGCACTGCTGCTTTGAAGTTAAAATTGACCGACAATTCGAGGGTGAACGCACTTTAGGACTGATCTGGATTCCAGGTACAGATGAACTCGGGTTCGATGTTTCATTAAAACGCATTCCTGCAGACATATTGAGCTGTGAGAAAAAACCAACAAGAAGGATTTTATTACGAGTGGTAATGTCAGTATTTGATGTTTTCGGTTTTTTGTCGCCATTTACCATTCAAGGTAAGATAATGTTGCAGGACACGTGGAGGTCAAACATCGACTGGGACGACGAAATCTCAGAGGATATTTTTAGAAAATGGCGCGACTGGGTTCAATTGTTTAGTAAAATCGGTGAAATTCGCGTGCCTAGATGTTACTTATCAATAACGACAGGTGCGCCGCATCAAGTAGGTAATGACGTAACTATTACTGATAAGAGCGACTCCCCTCCGCCCGCAACTACCAGCCGCCGCCGGGACTACAATGACCTGCAGCTGCACGTGTTTAGCGACGCATCGAGCAAGGCAATGAGTGCTGTAGCCTTTTGGCGTTGGGTTCAAAATGGTAAAATTAAAATAGCTTTCATCGCAAGTAAATGCAGAGTGGCGCCGGTCAAACCAATGTCTATCCCGCGGATGGAACTGCAAGCGGCGTTATTGGCAGCACGTTTAGCTTACACAGTACAGCAAGAGCATCGACTGCAAGTAACAAGCCGACATTTTTGGTGTGATTCTACTACTGTACTCCACTGGATAGGTAACGATGCTCGCAACTATAAAACATTTGTAGCTAACCGATTAGGCGAGATTGACGAGTTAACGCGCAGCGATGAATGGCGGTACATACCTACCAAGCTTAACATCGCGGACATTGCCACCCGAGAAACATTCGATAACGAGTTGTTTACGTCACAGTGGTTAAAGGGCCCTACATTTTTATACAAAAGTGAATCATCGTGGCCGCAAAATGTAATTAAATTAAAAAATACAGATGATACTTACCTGGAATGTATTAACGTAGTACAGAATGTTTTTGAAGAGTTGCCCGTTCCACAGACGGAGCGTTTTTCTTCATGGTTGCGGCTAAAGGGATCAATGGCTGCGGTTCTCAAGTTTGTTGACCGATGCCGAAAAATACCATCTGACATAGACTGCAGTTTACTAGATCGCGCCGAGAACTTCCTGATAAGACACTCACAAATGGAGTCGTTCGGTGAGGAACTTATAAATATAAGAGAAGGCAAACCACTGCCTCGTGGTAGCCGGCTACGTACCCTAACTCCTTACCTGGACGAACACGGAGTGTTACGCTGCGAAGGCCGCATCGGAGCTGCTCACGATGTAGAACCTGGAACAAAAAAACCTGTGATCCTGGACGGGAAGCATCACGTGGCCAAGTTGATTGCCAGACATTATCATGTCAAGTTAGCACACGCAAACCAAGAAACCGTAGTCAATGAACTCAAACAGCGATACTGGATCGTCAATCTGAGACCTACAGTAAAAACGGTTGTATCTCAGTGCATGTTCTACCGCGTTCGCAGCTGTAAACCATTGGTTCCAAGAATGGGTGATCTACCCGAAGCGCGAGTAGCTCACCACCAGCGAGTTTTTTCGCACTGTGGACTTGATCTGTTCGGTCCCCTAGAGGTCACGGTTACAAGGCATCGTGAAAAGCGGTACGGAGTTTTGTTCACTTGCCTCACTGTAAGAGCAATACACTTGGAAATTGTCAACTCTTTAACTACAGACGCTCTCATCATGGCTCTGCGACGCATGGCAGCGAGACGTGGCTGGCCCAGCCATCTATACTCTGATAATGGCACCAACTTAAGAGGAGCCGACACAGAGCTTAGGAAAGCTATGCAAGAGTTAGATGAAGAGATGCTCAAAAGGGAATGCGCTCACAATGGCACTGTATGGTCCTTTATTCCCCCCGCCAGCCCCCATTGGGGTGGGGCATGGGAACGCCTTGTGAGGAGCGTAAAAACAGCACTAAGCACCATCATGAAAGAGCGAGCTCCCAAAGACGAGATTTTGACAACCTTGTTCGCGGAAGTTGAACATATTGTTAACAGTCGACCCTTGACGCACGTTTCCGTAGAACCCGACAGCCGCGAAGCTCTGACCCCTAATCATTTTCTTTTAGGTGCTTCGTCAAACTTACCGATAATTGGAGCGTTCGACGACTCTGACCTCTATCTTAGAAAAAATTGGCGAAAGGCTCAGCGATTAGCTGACATGTTTTGGAACAGGTGGGTACGAGAAGTTTTGCCTGAGATGCTACCAAGGAAAAAGTGGAACGAGGAACAACCACCACTAAAGGTAGGAGATTTAGTTTTTATCGCAGACCCTAATGCAGCTCGTAACCTTTGGCCCAGAGGTGTTATCACTCAAATATTTCCTGGAGCGGATGGCCGGGTAAGAATGGTCGAAGTCAAAACCAGAACTGGCGTTCTTCGGCGGTCAGCCGGACGCGTCGCACGACTTCCGGTGAGCAATGAGTGCTGTACCAGCACTGGGGTGGGGAATGTGGGCGACGCGCTCCTTACGCAACTTATTAATACAATTTAGTTAGTTTAGTGAATAATAATTTAAGATTTTTTAAAGTATTTAATTTGTTATTAGGTTTTAGTTTGAAAACGCTCCTTTACCTTTAATGTGTAACGAATATTGCGCTAGGCGGCGCCACCATCAATGTAAAAAAAGTTAGTCCAAGATCTGCGCCATTACTTGCGACACACTGCGTCCCTATTTTTATTTAAACATTAGTTTAGAACCGAAGTTTTTGGCGAGTGTTTCGCCCAATATACAGCTGAAAAGTACTGAGTGTTTCTTTCATCCTGCAAACGACCTGCCACCGTCTACAAAAACCTTCCTCTTGAATCACTGTTTTCAACCTCATCAAAATCTGTTGCCTAGTTTTGAAGATTTTGGCATACATACGTACAGATACGGGAAGTGACTTTATTTTATACTATGTATTGATAAGGGTATTTCTGGTTTGGCCTTAGCTAGCATATCTACTTGAAGTATGTACCAACAAAACTATATGTACCTTCATTTCCAAGGCTTCCCATATTATAAACAAGTAAATCCCGCCACAACTCCATGACTTCGGAACTCCTTCTTTCGTTGCTCTCACGCCATTTGCGCAGCAGGCTCTTTGCTTCTGTAATAGATAAGAAATAGTAATAGTTATATAGTAGTGGTTTACTTCTTTTAGTTAATATTATAGTAAAATCTAGAACTAGTTTACATAGCGCTAACTGCTAACCCCTTTTCCTATAGGTAGACCAATTGGTTATTATATGTTACACATTATCCTAGTGGGTTTTTTTATGATTTGGCTCTCATGTTCTTATTTTTGTCTCTGAGTGTGTTCTAGTAATGGATTTTGGTTGTTGAATAAAAGTTTATTTATAACCACTTGCGGTAGTAATTGCTCTAAATGTTTTGGTTATATGCTGCTTCCTAACTAACTATGGTACAGAATAGGTAGGTACTAAGCTGATTCCCCAGGTGGTTGCATTCTTAGGTGTATGATGTATTTGAAATAGGTACTATACCTAGGTTACTCAGAGTTGTAAAAACATACCTTCAACACTCATGTCTTCGTAAGTCATTCTGAAAGATATGTATGATTATACATGCAAATACAATATGTACGAAGTACAACAAAAATGCTACCACCTACTGCACCAAAAAAGGGAAATTGGAAACAAGGTTCTAATTAAAAAATAATAAAATTCTCAAAAGCTCCAAAAGGCATTCATTCATTTTAGTAAATACTGATTGATTGATACCTACTTCGTATTATTACATTTCAGTTTTATGATTGATTGAGAAAAGGGATTGATTGATTAGGGACGCCAATAGTACAAAGGGTACAAAGTAGGTATTACCTACCCAAGTTGAATGAATCAAGAAAACACAGCAAGCACAGCAATCAAACATAGACAAGATGGAATCATTGTCTATGGTTTCTAAGCTGTGTTCCTTTCTACGCAATTTAAATTCAATTTCTATTTTATTGATATTTGTAAAATGTATAGCAACAAGATTATAGCACAATGCCACGACGTGATTATTGACCCGTGTAATGGAATATAAGTTTTAGTGGTGTGGTGAAAAGACGTCTGCACAGTAAATGTCTGACTATTTTTAATTATAAATTTAGATTTAATCCCTTTGATCTTAGTTTTAATCACACGAAAATGTTTAAATATGATTAAGATGATTACGGATTACACGCGATAACAATTTGATCAAGGTAATTGGCGTTCACGCCTCAGAATTTACTAATTTCATTCTTCCTTGAACGTTCTTGCTTTTTATGTCTCCATGGCCTTTTATCTTGGTGTTTTGTTTTCTTTTGTCCTCGGCTCGTTTGTTGAACGAGTTTCTGCTCCACGTCGGGCGACGATTACCTATGTATCTTGTATTTATATTGAATCGTTTGTTTGACAGATCGATAGAGGCGACAGAGACATAGGTTTTGTCGACCGTATGAAGATCTTACGCGTAGAGAGTATTGGTGCGCGTGACGGAGGTCGCGCGGACGCTCACGGCGGACTCTACGCGTCTATATAACATCGTTTCGCGGCGCCCGCAGCCCGAGAGCGGCGCCGTTTATCAGTTTCCGTCGATTAATTCAAGTGAACAATGGACCAATTAGTCCAATGCCCTGTTTGCACGCTGTTCCTTCACAATGGCATGTCCCTGGAGACACATTTGGACACACATCCCAAAGACCAGGTGATAAAGGCTTTGTGCTCCCTATCATCAAGCAGGAGCAACTATGGAAGTCGAGCATCTACCCCTATGCATTCTGAGAGGTCGTACCGTAGCAGGTCCCGAACACCAGCCACAGAAGATGCTGTGTCACGTTGGAGCAGCTCAGTGGCCACAGATGGTGAGCGCTACTGGCACAAATCATCAAGGACTCCTAAAATTTCCACCATAACTAGGAGTAACACACCATCGGAGCGGGCAGGTGATACTCCATTTGACCCAAGTAAAATCAATAATGGCTTGTCTTATCCTAATAGTCCTTACCCAATTAGACCAGATAAGATACCGCAGCAGTATTCTGGACCTAATTCTTTGTCTGCATTTGATTCTGCCTACTCATTTAATTCAGATCAAAAGGAAGAAAAGGAAATCAAATATTCCCGCAGTGCTGAATATAATAACTTACAAAACACAGCAAACAATGCCTATGTGTATAGTCTGCCGACCACACCGCAGCCCTGTATGAAAATGCAGAGCCCCATGCCACCCGTTACGCCCCAGAAGAGATCAACAGATATAATAAATGTATCAATGCCAATTAGTAGCAAACAAGATTTTATAAAGCTCATTCCAAAGTCTAATAATATTGCTCTTGTCAAAACTAATGTGGGATCGATGCAGTACATCACTCCGGGAGTCATGGTTTCAGCCACTCCATCTTACATCCCAAAGAACCAGCATGCTCTCATGGCTGGTAACCTCCAAAGTGCGACTAATTTGGTTCAGAACAAAACAATTGCCAACTCTATGACCTCCAACCAGCATCAGATTACCTCTACTGCATTTGCACCAAATACAACTGTAGTGACGCAGAACTCTCAGCAGATAATCTACAGAGAAATGGTCCAAAATATTGACGGAAAACCATTTATAACAGGCATGCCAGCTGTACAAAATGTGACTAATGTGGCACAAACCAGCTCCATGTACCAGAATGTGATGCTTTTAGACCAATTTGGCAATACCTCTTGCATGTATGCCAGTCCTCAACTGCTGCCAAAGGCTGCTCCACCAACCTATGGCTCCAGCTTAGCAGCTGACAAGAGCATGAGCGATTCCAACAAGACATTGATAATAGAGGTAAGCCCTATTAAAGGTTCACAGTTGTCTGAGGGTCCAATGCAACGTGACAACAGCGAACCACGCCCCACTGAAATTATTGAAAAGACAGAAAACAACACTACCGAGGGCACACTGTCCAGCAAAGGCTTAAAGATATTGAGTAACATCAAGGTCGAGGTGCCAGTTCAGCATAACAAGAACTTGCTGAACAAAGTGGTGGACCTCACGGGCCCTGTGGACCGGGAGTACACTCCTCGCCCCGTGGAGTGCGAGTATACAGCTCGACCCGTTAGCCGCGATTTCGTGCCGCGTCCAGACTCCCCCGAGCGTATCCTGCCGGACCTTGACGCCAGCTCACAGCACAGTGTGTCCATGGAGGCCACTGTCGTGTCCAACACATTCTCCGTCATAAAGAACGTTGGAAACCCACCTTCGTACAGAGAGTCTAAAGGTCATATTATAGACAGCAAGCTGCATGAGAACGAATCCTCGAACAGCTGCCCTGTACCAGACCTTATCTGCAACGAGAAGCCTTCAATATCGCCCTGCAGCGACCTGACAGACCAGGGCGACAACTCGATGCCTCACGCGTCGCCCTCTCCCAAGCCAGAGCCTGGCCACAGTCGGTCGGAGCCTGAAATAGAGCCGAAAAAGGAACCCACAGTAAAAACTTTTAAGCAAAACCCGTTGAGATTGAACAATATCTTCGTAAAGAAAAGCAAGAAAGTGCTGCAGATAAAGAATGCGAAGTCGTTTTCGGTCGGCGCCGCTTCTTCTAGCGCGGAGGCTGCGAGTGCGGGGCCGTCGCATGCTAGCAAGTCTCCGGAGAACTTTACAGTTAGCAAGGCAAGACTTGAAGAGCGATCTTCCCCACGGCCGCGTGGAAGCCGGCTTGAGACTGTTTCTATCGAGCGGCTGCCGTCTCCCGGGGCTGACGATGCCTTTGACGCAGACACCGAGGAGCGATCAATGGACTTAGAACCCGAATACGCTCCCTCTTACACCGTAGATCTTACAACCGTAAAGGAGGAGGCACGTCGCGTACCCTATACCGGTCACTTCGACGATGAGGAAGAACATCGCGAGCTGCTGGACCTGGAAGCCGCATCCAAGAACAAACACCTCGTTTCTATGATGAATGACCACTATTTCGGAGACAATATTTACGCAGACTACTTCACTCCGGATAGGGAAGGCCTCGATGCGAGAGAGTGGGGCGAAGGCTCGCGCAGTCATAACAGCAGTAATGAATTCGTACTTCCAACGTTTATTCATGAGAGTTATAAAGTGGCCGATGGTGGGTTCTCGCTGGAGGCTGAAAGTAAAGCGGAGCTGACTTCGCTGGACATCTGTGCTGATGAGCGCATGCCTCCGCGTGGTGAGATCAGCGGGCAGGAGAGCAATGGAGACCTGGAGCCTGAGTGGAGTGGGGTGAGTCTATCTTTTCTTTTTAGTAGCAGTTTTTAAATCGTTACGAAACTGACATTCTTTTATAGATTCTTTAGTGAATGTAATTTGACATTGAATGGACCAATCTGAGTGCTGTTTGAGGAATTAAGTATTTATAAAATAAACATAAAGATTGCAGCCGCTTTTGCTTATTAACAGTTGAAATGTAATGTTTCTTGCCAGATGTACCCGGAGGCGCCGCCGGCGGAGCCCTACGACCTGATGGCGCGCGAGAGCTGGGCGTCCGACGCCAGCGACGCCGACAGCGACGACAAGCGGGACCACGCGTTAGTGCTAAGTGTTCTATTCTTTAGGATAATATTTTGTATGCGCCCTGCGGTTTCGCTAGTTTCCGTTCCCGTGGGATTTTCGCCATAAAAAGTACCCTATTTAAAAATTTCTTTTTTACAAAAAAGGAACCCGCCTTCATTAAACTGACACATACATAACTGAGCAATTCCTCTTTTTCGAAGTAGGTTAAGATAGGTACTAAAACTTTATCCGAAATGTAACAAATGTTTATCTGAAAACCACATCAAAATCGGTTCAGCCACACGCGAGATAATCGCGGACAAACATACATACATACATACATACAAACATGCATACGATAACCTCCTTTTTTGATGTTGGTTAACAAAAGTAGTTCTAAGCTACCTACCTATAAATGTTTAACCCATATTGGTTCGGTAGTTTAAGGGTGTTATTATTATACGTTTATTTCCTTTGAAAATAAGCAAACTAAAGCAACCATATTGCCGATCGACGAAGCTGTGTAGGGGCAGAATAGAGGAGTACTCATACTTATTTAGCTCTATTCAGTGACTGCCCATACAAAAACGTTGTTTTTAACCTTTAAAAAAACAAACCAATGGTAAGTATGGTGTTCTAAGAATTTTTGTATTCCGATCGAATGCCAGTAATAGGGAGGGGGCCAAGAATGGGATGGCTTAAGGTGGTAACTCTCGCTATGGCGCGAAATTCAAACTTTTTCGTGTTTTTTATTTATTCTGGCGAAAGTATACATTTTTAATAAAGTTTAAATGAATTCGCGTATGTAAAAAAACATCTCCCACATTGCAAAACAACGTTTTTGGAAGACAGACCTACAGATTTTGTGTCTAAGGGGTAAAAGGCCAAAAAACAAGTTCCTTGAATATACACAAAATCGGTGACTCTGTCTTTCAAAAACGATATATCACAATGTGGGAAATAGGTTTTTACGTACGCGAATTCATTTAAACTTTATTAAAAATGAATACTTTCGCCAAAATAATTAAAACACGTGAAAAATTTTGAATTTCGCGCCATAGCGTGAGTTACCGCCTTAACATAATGGGAATAAGGTAAAAAGATAAAGATAAAGATAATTTATTTGCATAAATTGTGGTACAAAGGATCTTATATTTAGGGAAACCAACACAATTTGTCACACATTATTGACATGCAAAATTTACATTTTAGCTTAATTAGCTAGTTACCCTACATCTTACAGGTACTACTTTAAACAAAATATCATTTTAAATTTAAATTAAAACAGTGTTTTTTTTTATAATATTTGATAAACATAACATAATTATTTTATAACAATTTCTTTATTGTTAAGGTTAAGAAAATCGTTAATACTGTAAAAACATTTGTCAGCTAACCAACTATATAGTCTTTTTTTAAACAATCCAAATGGTAACTCTTTTAAATTATCAGGTAACTTATTATAAATTTTTATTTGCATAGTGTAACTATTTCTTTGGCATAAGTCAGTGGAATATTGAGGAAATACTAATTTATTGGGAAAACGTGTATGGAATGTATATTTATCACAATTTTTAATAAAAAGACTTGAATGGGATTTTGTAAAACAAGCCATCTCATAAATGTATAAGCATGGCAGTGAAAGAAGTTTATGTTTATGTATTAATAATACAGTTCCCTTTGCCACAGATCCCCGCACCCCGCGCGCCTGCTCGCATGCGGCGCGTGCTCTCTCCAACTACCCTCGCTGCGAGAGCTGCGCGCCCACCGCGCCGCCGCCCACGGGCCGCCCGCCCCCGCCCCGCCCGCCGCCCTCGCCGCCCACGCCGCGCCCGCGCCGCCCTACCGCGGGATCATTGCCACTAGCGTCATCAAGAAGGAGGAACGCTCTGATGACGTCATTACTGGTATGTTTTGTCACTTTTTCCAAATTTTTTACATTTTTTAGGTACAGCTTTCTAACTAGCCTCGCCGCCTACGCTGCGTCCGCGTCGCCCTATTATTATAATGTAATTTTTGTTTTTTTTTTTTACTCTTCTTCGTTTGTCTTTTTATGTGTTGTGCACCATAGGTACAGGTTACATAGCAAACAGCGTTATCAAGAAGGAGGAACGCTCTGATGACGTAATTACTGGTAATTTTGGTCACTCTTTGTATGTTTTTGGGGCACTCTAGGTAAAGTTTTCTAACTACCCTCGCCGCCTACGCTGCGTCCGCACCGCCCTTATGCGTTATAATGTCGTTATTGGTATATTTTAACTCCTTGTTTGTCAAGGAGTAGTGCTCAGTAGTATGATTGTCACTCAGGAGTTATTATTATTTCTATATACAGTGTGAATCTTTGGTTGGTGCACAAAAAGAAACCCTGAATAGAAGATCTCATTCTAGACATGGGTTTTTTTATCGGTTTCCAGAAAAAACATAAATACCCATAAAAAAATAAAATTTAGCCTGAGATTATTGTAATATTTTTCCGATGTCTAGAATGAGATCTTCTATTCAGGGTTTCTCTTTGTGCACCAACCAGAGAGATACATTCACACTGTATACACACACACAAAATGTAACACACATGCAGTCAATCACTAAATTTATACAGTTCCTGAAAGCTTGAACCAAGGTGATAGGTAGAGATTAGAGGCTTGAAATATAGTACTAGCAATGAATAAAAGGGTTTAACTGGAAGGATAAAATTACCAATAAGGATGTGTGGGGGAGGAAAAAATAGTTTTAAATATTATTGATACCAAATAGGGCAAGATGATTGAGCATCTAATACGACTAACGACACCTTTATCAAAAACATTATGGATGACAAGATTGAGGGTACTACAAAGGCAGAATTAAAAAGTAAGAATAGGTGTCGTGTCTTAGTAAGAAGTCAAGCATCTAGTATGGTTTTACGCTATACAATTTAAAAAAAACTAACAATTTCCAGGTATACTCCAAGACACTCCAGCAGCCATAGCCTCTTCAATGCTGGAGGTGTACGAGGTGATGGCTGAAGCCAAGCCGAAACTGGAGCCCACAGTCAAGCTGGAACCTAAGAGAAGGAGACGCGACTACGTCTGCCCTACTTGCAAGGTAACACGCGTTGATCTCTCATTTGTTACTAATGATAAATAGTAATCTAAATTTATTAAAGAATTGTGGTGCGACAAAGTTCGATACTATTTTTTTATTTTTTGACTGCTCCGTGGCTCAGTTGGCAGTGATGTGGACTGAGTAAGCGTGAGCACCCGGGTTTGATTCCTGGGCGGGGCGAATATTGATATGATGAATATCGATGTCTCTCGAGGGGCTCTGAGTGTGATGTGTTATTATATTATTTATTACCGCCATTTATTGGTGTACTGCAAGACCAAAATGGGCAATCTATTTTATTTATTTCTCTCTTTCTTGTTTGATTTCTTTATTTTTCTTTCCGTACAAACCATCTACAAAGTAGAAGAAATCTAACAAAAAAAATATTAATGAAATTGGTTTAGCTATTCTTTCATTATTTCTGTCCTTTTGTCTAGCTAAAACTCGAAAACAGCGGCGCCGAAACAGTTGTTTTGGTTATGAAAAGTATGTTGTAGTCCAGGGAAACATGAACAAATAGCGAAGTAGATATTAAATCTACAATTTCACTTTTTCATATAAACTGCTCCTATAAACTTATTTTTCAAGGTGATACGAATTGCTGGTTCAGCTAGTTTCATATAAATATTGTGTAACCAGGTGGACCAACTAACGGACGTGGCGTTCCACGAGCACCTCAAGCTTCACCCGCTGGAGTGCCTCACGTGCGGCAAGCTGTTCACGCGGCGAGCCAACCTGGCGCTGCATACGAAGACTCATCTCGGGATTAAGAAGCACAAGTCAGTATCATCAATATATATAAAACTCTTACAATATATATAAACGTTACTGACTGACTGACTGACTGACAGACAACGCAGAGCCAAAACTACTGGGCGTAGCGGGCTGAAATTTTGTATGTAGGTTCCTTAGGGAGTATAGGTGAGCACTAAGAAGGGAATTCCCAAAATTCCCACGGGAACGGGAAAAAACGTGATTTTTGTGTTTATGAGAAATCTGCGCGAGTGAAACCGCGGGGCAGCCTCTAGTTATTATATAAATAGTTAGCATTTCAGGTAGCAGCCGCTGTAGACGACAACGTGTCGCTCGCTTCTTAGAAAACGGGTGGAGTGCCTAACGTGCGGCAAACTGTCCACAAGCTAAGATAAAACATCTAGGTATCAAGAAGAACAAGTCAGTTTGATTATTTTATTATGTATTAGGTAGCAGATTGCAGCCACTGTAGACGACAACGTGTCGCTTGCCAAGTATTTTTTACCTTAACAAAAAAAAGTAGTATAACAAATTTACTGGTTACGTTATACAATATGGTGTTTTTTTGTAGTCCAAAAACACAAACAACCCCTACCGTTGAATTTAAATTTGTTTGTTTTACAAATGTTGTCTTTATTCGTTCACAATTTGATTTATTTTACGTATCTTGCGCTCATAAAACGTTTTTTCCTCTACATTTTTGATCGTAATAACGTATCTGACTCACCCTCATGAATTTCCAGATGCGAGGTGTGCGAGAAGCGGTTCATAACGCGTCAGAAGCTGCTGGAGCACTTCAACGTGCACACGGGCCGCGCGCCGGTCAAGTGCACGCACTGCGAGCGCGCCTTCCGCCGCTACTCCAACATGCTGCAGCACAGGTCGGTCTAGCAGCTATAGAGTTACTGTAAAGTACCACTGACTATTTCAGGAGGTGACAGTAGAGGCCATTTTCCGATAACTTTAGTCCTGCCAATAAAAAAAAAACATTTGCTAAAATAAAATAAAAAATGCCCCTAACATAGTTAGTACCTTTATAAAACTCTAAAAAAAAAATGGCACTGAAAAAAAAAACCTTTGCTTAAATTCGAAATAAAAGTTTAATAACTCGGAAATGGTTGTTTTTTGGCTTGGGAACCTAAGGGCAAAATTTTTTGCTTGACTGAATAAGTGTTTTTTTTTATTATATCGCATTAAAACACCCTATGTACATTGGACGAAATACGTTATTGTTATCGATGTTTGATTCCTGAAACCAGGCGTGTTTTTATCTGTTTTGGGAACTTTATATACAAGTTTATATCATAACTAGAGGCTGCCCCGCGGTCTTTCCCGCGCAGATTTCTCATAATCACAAAAATCCCGTTTTTTCCCGTTCCCGTGGGGATATCGGGAAATCCTTTCTTAGTGCTCACCTACACTCCTTAAGGAACATACATGCAAAATTTCAGCCCGCTACGCCCAGTAGTTTCGGCTCTGCGTTGTCTGTCAGTCAGTCAGTCAGTCAGTAACGGAAGAGTTTTATATATATTGATAATTCTATAGTCTACATTCACTCTACCACTATTTCCCCTAATAACGCCCATCTTTTTCCCCAAAAACAGGGACCGTCACCATTTCAACAAGAAGCCAAAAGTGCGAGACTACGTCTGCCAATGCGGCGAAGTGTACCACTCGCGGGCCAAGCTGCGCTGGCACAGGGAGACGCACGCGCCGCGCCCGAAGGCCTGTCCGCACTGCGCCGACAAGTTCCTGCACGCGTCCAGTCTGACGCGGCATGTGCGTCGGGCGCATAATGCCTATTATACGAGAGATGACTTGAAAAGGAGCGAAAACGTTGTGTGCCCTATTTGTAAACAGGTTAGTTTTTTTGTTTGTTTTATAGGTATTTAAAAGTTGTCGGCCTTTACTTGTTTTAATAGAAAAAAGGCAGAAAAATGTTCTCAGATTTTGCTGTTTTGGTGGATTGAACAAGGAATTTTTGCTTGGTGTTGTTCGAAACCCTCAGAGTGAGAGGTAATCTCGTTAAATTTTTCAAAGGTACAAAGTAATAGTATCACTACCAGAATTATGTGATTGAACGATGCTCTATTTTGTAACCATCGACATTTTGCTCGTAAAAAATTATGTCAACCGTTTTTTAACTCTGCTGTATACCTTACCAAATTTTGTAAACTATACAAAAAGTTTAAAATTCCTCTCTTCTCGTTCAAGGTGTACCTCCGTTCAAATCTGAAAACGCACCTGAGGACGCACAGCGGGAAGCGACCGTACTCGTGCGTCGTCTGCAACAAGGCCTTCACCACACAGTGGAACCTGAAGCTTCATCGTTGGACGCACATGTCGCGCTCAGCCAAGCCTTACAAGTGCACCTTATGTAAAGGCGCCTTTATCCGCCAGTCAGAATACATCTCGCACATGAACTCCCACAAGTCTGTTAGACCTTATACGTGTAATTATTGCGGCTGCCAGTTCATACGTAAGTACAATTGCCAGCGGCACGTCAAAGAACACGAGACGGCGAAGAAGTACGTATGCAAAGTCCCAGATTGCGGGAAAACTTTCCATAGGAGTTACTACTTGTCCGAGCATATGAAAGTGCACAGTGGTGCGAGACCTTTCTCCTGTAACATATGCGGGAAGACGTCTAGTAACAAGTCTAATCATAATAAGCATGTTAAGATACACCACGCGCGCGAGCCGGTCGCTACGGAGGCTTAAGTTTTTGTCGTTTTCTGGGTAATTTGGTTTTAGGTTTCTTCAAAAACTAGTGTTTCTAATTTTGCACATATCCTGATTATGGTATTTTTTTACGACACAAAGAAAAATATGGTGGCATTCCCACGGCTTTTAACGAAATACACAATGGTTCCCTGCATTGATTGTGGCTTGACACTTATTTGGGTATTTTTTTTAATGCCAGTAAACAGGTTGTTTGGATTTTAAAAGGGGTCTAAGAATGAGATAATTGAGAGAAGAAGCGCAGCGCACACCATTAAAACATTATGCAGTGTAGACGTCTTTATACCAAGCGTGTTGTTTTGTTAGTTATAAACTACGAACAACAATACTCAGGAAGCGTAACTCTCCTACAAAACCGCTTTTATTTTGGTTCGTACGCTCACACAGTAACTCCTATTGCAACAAACACTCACTCTCATAGACGGCGCTTGCACGCTGTTGGCCGCTTCGCTCGCGTCTGTCGACAAAGCAGCGAGCTAGCCCCCTGCTTTTGACTGGTTCATATTATCGCTACTAGATGGCAGTCAAGTGTTATTTTACAAAATATTTATTTAACGGTGATATAAGTTTTTTTTTTGTCTTTATGGCTTCTACAACACTTTATAATGCACGAAGGCATAATTTTATTGTAAACATAAAACACGGTCAGAAATACTCAAGAACACAGTAATATGCTCCCGACGCTGCAGCCAATCGACTCAAGGTGCCACTAGGAACTGACGCTGAGTTACGCTTCTTGAGTATTGTTGTTCGTAGGTTATAAAAAGAATGGGACTGTATCAAATAGTTGTCCGAGGTTAGACTTAGCAAACGGTAAGGAAATAAAGAAGCTTATCTTGTTTTTATAAAAATTACTCTTAAAGTCTCGACTGCCACATTCAATCCCATTCTTTATCTACTAATAAATAGGAGATAGATTTGTCTGCCATGTCGGCACATGTACAAAGTTATATCCTATTAATTTTGTTACCATCGGCATACTTTGTCGGGCTTTTGTAACGCGGCTGGACCGAACCTGATATAACAAACATTATAAACTAAGGGACTGTTAACATTGCGTCGGTAACTTTGACAAAGTGTGGATAGTGCCTAATTATTTATGTATGTAAATATAATACCTTTTTAAATAAATAAATAAATTAAATAAGTTATCCTAGTAACGTAGCTCTATACGACTGAATATTGTTTGAAGTGTAATTCAGATTTTTTTACTAACTACATTACCAATTATTATTGTAACACTATAATTACTTTTTTTAAACCAATACACAGGCAGGATACAGGGTGTAAAAGAAAAGTTTGCTGAAATTTAAAACATTCGCTGTTTATTCAAGGTTTTAAATTGTTTTTACCCAAAAAAGATAATGAATTTGCTACGACTCTATAACTCTTTAAATTTTTTACCTGTGACACCTTTACTAATTATATTATTGTATTAGAAGTTGTGAAGCACTGGTCTTTTCAAGGAACTGCTTCATAATCGCCTCTCTCTTTTTCATAAAAGCCAAGGTGTGATAAAGAATAAACGATTAGCAGGCTCTATGATCAATTTATCGCTTCTTTAAAGTGAACCTACGTCTGACACCCTGTATAATGCGATCTCTGTAGTGTTTTAATTTAATTATAACTTTCTTCAGGCAAACAACGTCTAAGGTCTATTGTCCACGGAATCTTCATTTGACGAATGCGTGCAACCTACAAATTAAATTGCGTATTTTGCGTAGTTTGCGCTTCTTAAAGCCCTATGCCCCTGATGAGGGACTTAAAGGAAATAATGATGATGATGATTTTGCAGTTTTACCGAGATATACAGTTTTGCAGTTATAAAGAGCGGCTGTCGTGAACATAGTTTTGATTATTTCTTCACAAGATGCAAGCATTCGTGCTCCGTGGCTCAGTTGGCAGTGAAGTAAACTGTGACGCGAGAGCAACGGGTTCGAACATTGTTATGATGAATATCGATGTTTGTTTCCCGGTCTGGGGGGTGTATTGGTTCGACTTTGTGTTTATTTCGGGCAGCCTAGATACAGGTTCTTCCTAGTTTGAGGTTGGAGTTTGTAGAGTGATTTATAAATTCGTCTTGCAATCGGCATGCGTGCGCGTGTAATGAGCTTTACGTGGACAAAAGGTCAAAGTTAACTGAAGCCTGCCGTAGCGATGCAATGGCTACTTGCGCCTAGTGCGCTTTGTAAATACTAGTTAAATTTTGAATTGAGAGTACGTTGTGTATATATGGACCAAGTTTTGGCTGGGATTGCGTGTCTTTGGCCTAGATTACTTCTGGCGTGGCGTAGCGCAAATACCGGGGTCGATAGGATATAATTTAAACTGGTTTCTCCGTAGCTCAGTTGGCAGTGCTGTGGACTGAGGTGCGTGTGCTGTGCACCTGGAATCGATTCCCGGCGGGGCGAACATTGTTATGATGAATATCGGTGTTTGTTTCCGGTCTGGGTTTAATGTTTAGGTTTAGTAAAGCCAGGTTTAAGAGGGCCAGTTTAAAATTTTCTCTCTTTACGGTATCTTCATCGCGCCTCGTTAGATGTGAAGTGGGCCTGTTATTGCCAAAGCCGAAATATTTTTTTTTTATTATGATCTATTCATACTTGAGGCACAGTATTAAAAATTAATAGTACTACGTACAGTATGGGCACTCCCTGCCTTCCTCGGCAAGTGCGGCTCCCCCGCTCTCGGTTACCTTTCAGTTACCGCTCAGTACAAAAGCAGCGTCGCACGTCTCACCTCACTCACACAAGCATGATACGCGTGCACGAGTTTAGGCTGAGCGCGAAGCAACGTGATTTTTTTTATGAAGTGTCCGAGGTGTGCTTGGGGAATCACAGTTAAACTGATATAAGACCTAAATTTATTTCTAACCGGATTGTTTCTTATTTTTCTAACCTATTTTTTTTTATAAACCTACCTACTTCATTCTTGCCTAGTTATTTTATAATTCGACTTTGGCGATGATCTAGTTAAGACACTTTATATTAAGTAGGTATTTAGGTTGTTTTTAATTGTGCGTCGTTTGGTCAAGCTTTATTTTAGCAAGTATATATTAAGATATTTTATTTATTTAATAAAATAACATGGATTACGAAAACAAAAAAAAAAAACAGTTTCATATCAAATTTCGTTTTAGGCTGAATTCTTGCTTACAAAAGCTAGCAGGCTTGCATACATTATACCAGGGACTTTAAAATCTACATTTTTTATCTAACTTTGTGTATGATTAGGATACTAATTAGAAAATTTTATGCAAGTGACTACGTACTTGGTCCTTAATAAAATTTGACCAAACGGCGCAGTGCGTGTAACTTAATAGTATGTGTTATGGATTAGATTTAAATAACTAATTAAGGAATTAAAGGGCATTTTCGACGTAGATAGATACCCTACTTATATGGATACGTGTAATTGTTGTTTTGTTCTTTTTGTTCCTTTCACGTTTAAATTCAGTATGGTTTTTATTTAGGAGGTTGGGTGAAAAATTACTATTAATGATATAAGTGATGGAAGATATGCGTACTCTATAAATATTATTGAAATAGTTATTCCGGGTGTTTCTGACAAGGCGGTAATAAATCAAAGGAGGCATTAAGCTCACCATACCTAACAACTTTCCTAAAGCAACATGGGTCGAAATCTCAAAACAAAAATCAGCTGTCCCGTACATTGACCCCGCCAGCTGATCGAACCAATCGGAACAGCTGTAATTTTTTTGAGATTTCGACTTATTTTGATTTATTACCGCCTGGTCAGAAACACCCGGTTTATAATTATAAATTTTGTTTATACAAGCATTTTTTTTATTCATAATTCTGAATCTTGTGTCAATAAAATTGGTGTTTTTTTTACGACGCCGCGCCGCGCACTTCAAAAATTACTTTAATTTGTAAATATAATATTAATTAGTTTAATTTTTAACCTTTTATCTTTTGTTATACTTACTTACATAGTTATTTACTTATTTGTAGTTAATTTGTCCTTAAAAATATTAGTTTAGTATTCGGATTTCTTATAATTGATAGAAAAACAAATTATATTGTTTCGTGTTCAAATTGCTTATGCTAAAAACTGCGTTTTTCCAAATTGACTTACTTTTGTAGTTGGAAATATACACGATCAATGTAACTATGCAAAATGTGCAATTTTGTTATTCTGTTTTGTTTTACTTACGTATTAAAATACAAGCATTATGTAAATAATTAGTATATCAAATTTGTAGTTAATAATATGATTTAACTATAGTAAAATAATATTTTTCCTTATGTTATCAAAATTGTACTTTCACAGCAGTTGATAAAGCCATCTTTTTACGGTTCACGACCAAAATTAAGGCTAGGACACACTAGGTTGTTACCGCACTACATCGGACTCGGCACCGAAAAACATTTGATGTATTAAAAAATACGTAAGCCGCACAAAAAGGCAATGCTCTATTCGATATCTGCGCGTTCAATTTATAGCCGGGTTAGATAGTTGAACCAAGTGTGCTTTAGCCTTATCGTAAGATCTTCAAAATATTTTATAATTTTTTAACTGGACATTGATTTACGAGCTAATTTGGTTAGACATAAAATCTTTAACGGAGACAATGTTTTTTTTTTTTAAATTGGACTCCTTTTAAGTATCCTTACAAATACTAAAATTAAACTTTTGATGCTGAATAGTACCGACTGGTACCGACCGACTAGTACGCCAGGTGAACCATTACCGACTGCTGTGGTAGTAAATCTTGTCTTATATTACCATATTTAATAACATAGCTATATGTATTTTCATTTAATTTTATATTGTTCATGATTTATCCAAACTAACGGACGGAAAAACACATTGTGGTGACGAGCAAAAACACGAATAACAAAGTCTGCACGCACTGTTTCGTGTCTTATTTATGGAAAAGTCACACTCTGTCCGGTTAGTTTGCTTTTTTCATCTTTTTGGTATCGTCGATTTTTTTTTAAATCACACCAGCTGTGTTCATATGCATTGTTGTGTATTGAATAGTGTGTGTATCGCTTATCGCTGCTTAAGCTCGCTTCACAGGAGACATATTTATGTTTTTACTTGGACTGAGGGTAGACGAGATTAATTTTGATTCGGTTTCTTACTAAAAAATTGTTTAATTACAAAAAAGCGTTGTCTCACGCACCTCTTCTGACCCTAAACGGTTTTGAGACAGGGGTGGGTTAAGAGATACTGAACTAAACTAAAGTGGATTGGTTTTTAATCGGTACAGTGGCGTTAAGGACCAGGGGGCCAAGTTTCTTAACTAAAAACGAGTGACTCGTAATTGTCTTGTTATCGATTTCGTTAACCATTGCCGCTTTAACAAAGGAAATTTCTGTTGCACGCTCAAAGAAAACTGCAATGTTTAACTAAGTCGCTAACAAGACAATTACGAGTCACTCGTTTTTATTTAAGAAACTTGGCCCCCAGGACGGCGTAACACTTCCGGTTTTCCTGTATTGCAAAATAGCTCTTGTTCTTTGGAAATACAGTCTAGGCCGCGGAAGACCATAGACAAATCTGTTACACCATCCTTGACCGTATCTTGTATGTACAGTGGCGGACACGGTCGGCGTAACACTTCCGGTTTTTCTGTATTGCAAAATAGCTCTTGTTCTTTGGTAATACAGTCTAGGCCTGACGAAACCATAGACAAATCTGTTACGGCCTCCTAGTCCTTGACTGTACAAAACTTGACATTACTGCTCGCCTGGCCTCGGTCTCAATGTTTTAAATTATAATAGTATGTCCCTGAGGAGTGGCTTTAATTTTATAGTGATTTTATGTTTGCGTCGTATCGTAACATTTTTCTTAAAGACAGGTGATTTCTAAGGGCCGGTACTTATTTACCGACCCGAGTTAAACCGAGCGGAGAAAACGCGCCTGCAAAAATTAATGAGGACCTTGTTTGAACAAATCCAGTATGGAAACGAGTCCTCGTCATTTTATAGTCTGCTTGTCTGCGACCATAATATCTATAAAACGCGGCGTCCATTTAGTGTTTACACGTAAAATTCACATAAAATGATCTCGTATTATAATTTAACAGAACGTAAATTTCTTTGTTCTCCGTATATACCTATACTTGGGTTATTAGAAGAATTGTTTTTCGGTTAATTTATTTATTTTCGTGTATAGTTTAATTGTTTAGAGTTAGTTATTATAGGTTAGTTTTTTTTTTATATTACGATTGTAGGGTAGTTGTAAATAATGTAATCAAGGCGGCTTCACGGTCGCGGCTCTCGCTGGCCGGGCCGTGGAGCCCCGTCGTGCAGACCGTTTTGGTTTGTGGTTGCAATAAACTATTAATAAGTACTTTAATTTGTGTGTTTTATTTTAGACAGAATAGGCAAATTATCTATGAAGAGTATGGTTATTTGTTGATTTCTTACTAAAAAAAATATACAGGTGTTTCTGACAAACAAGACGGTGATAAATCAAAGGCGGGATTCAGCTCTCCATACCTAACAACATTCCCATAGCAACATGGATCAAATTCCTAAAAAAATCTTCGTGTTTCCTAACCTCGAAACTGTATAACCAGAACCTTCTAAGCGCAAATCCTCGTAATTGGCCGGTTATTAACTGACGAAAAAAAAAGGAGGTGCTCAATGTATGATTACGCATAACTTTTTGCAGAGAAGACCGATTTTGATATTTCTTTTTTCAATCGACAGGGTTAGAAAAGACCTTGAAGTTGGTCCAATTAAAATTACTTCTTATACCTTTTTAAGAAGTAAGTAAATTAAGTCTAATGTTTCTGTATTTTTTTATGCTTTTCAGTTTTTTCGGCGGTTCCATTTTTTTATAAAAAGTTTTTATTTTAACTATTTATTTTAGCTTTCGGCATAACTCTAGAACAGAGCCGGTTGCTATGTGTTTGTAACTAACTATAAAAGTGTAATGTCGATAGTGTTATAAGTATCTTAAATTATTGTTTGTATTGTATCATCAATATCATCAATCAATCAATACATGTATAAAACAAAGTCGCTTCCCGCGTCTGTCCCTATGTATGCTTAAATCTTTAAAACTGAGCATCCGATTTTGATGCGGTTTTCTTTAACAGATAGTATGATTACAGAGGAAGGTTTATGAGTATAATACATGCACAATATAGTAATAGCTTAGGCGGTACGAAGTTCGCCGGGTCGACTAGTTATATATAAAATTAATTATACTCCGTATTGATCTGGAAATTCTGGAAGCGCCGCTATACGGGGCTAAATGATCAAGCCCCTTATCTTATAATACGTCATGCATAAGCGAGTTGTCGTCGAATCGCTTTGATTATCTGAAAGTTCGGGAACACCCGTATTGACGTTATATCTACTGATATCGTCAGAAAACGACGCAAGTTGTAAATTAAATAAACCATTGACCTGTATGTTTACTATATTAAAGGAATAAACCCGGCCGTATTATTCACATTTAGAAACATTGATATAATCTGTGGTAATTTAAAAAAAAAACAGGAAAACACTTACCTCGTACCACATACGTAAAAGGTATTCTTAACTAAGTATACCTATCTATTTAGTAAAATAAAAAAATAAACAGTTGTCATGATTTTTTTTTGTAGTAGGCTCAATAGGCCCAATCCCTTAACCTAAATATAAACAGAATACTGACTGGTTGATCAGTGAGCGATCAATCATTCAATACGATATACTGCGTGACGCGATTTGACAGACAGCTTTGCTGCAAAAAGATGAAAGGGCCTTTGTACATTCTCTATTGCAAGCAATTCGCTGAAGTCTCCTATGATTATGTCGAGGCAACGAAGTCGCGTTTCTCTCGCTGCGACTAGTTTAAGCCGTTCCCCTCCCCAAAGTGCATACTGGTTCCATCCTTTCCGGGTTGAGCTCTCGTGACGTGAACACCGACTGTCCTCCTGGCAGACCGAAGACACGTCATCGTCTCCATCCCGCGTCTGCAATGACGAGCATATCCGTTTACACAGGTTAGTACCAAGTTCTCGTAAATTGTTTGCTATTCTTATCAAGTTCTAATGCTACTGAAGTTTGTCATTCGTCATTCCATCTTGGAACCATCCCCTTTTGTCAACACGTGTCTGAGCCAGTGAATTTCTCCACAGATCTTGTATGAAACGTAGGACCTAGAGCGTCTACCTCATCGCTACAACCCCTGCAGGAGCAACAAATCTCCAGGATTCAGGTTGGTCCCAATTTTGAGAGGTTATCTTTACATCCGGCCCGCATGTGTAGCCACTAGGATGATTGAGTCCCTCGTGTCCCCCTTACCATGGAACTGATCTGGTCACGCCATAGCGCTGCCTTGAGGAAAAGATTTAGAGATTTAATTATACCATAACCTCAAAGTATAACCTCAAGTGGAGCACATTCCTTTTACCTTAGTCATCTGGCGTTAACCACTTCCTGTGTTCCGCAGTGTAAGGCCAGTACATCTGGAGAAGTTCAACAGCCCGTCGCCTGTCATCCCGATCTATTCGGTGAGTGTCTTTGTTGATTTGAGTGAAGAGAATCTATTGTAAAATAACCTCCCGCTCCATGCCTCTGTATGTGACCTGGTGTAATAGTGTGATTGAAATGTGCCGTATGCCATTTCAGGGTCCGGTGCTACGGACATTGATTGGTGTGCTGCAGACCAGCCAGAGTCTCCCTTTCTTCGGGCTCGCTCAGGCCACAGGCTGCTGAGTATAATTAATGCAGATCTCGCTCGTTATGTGTAGTTGACTGAAACTCTCGGTTAGAGATACACTTCACAGACACCCACAAACACCTACACACCATTGTGGAATTGCAGCGTGCAATCCTTTTGTTAATGTGTAACTCCTTTCGAATTTATTGTACCGTCAGCGTGTTGGGCCGCTGTATAGAATACCCCAACTCCGTCTCTGCCCGCGGATGTCGTAGAAGCCGACTAAGGGACAAGTCATGAAACTCCAGTTCTACTGATGACACTGTAAATACTTTGTGCCAGTCCTAGTTTTAAGTTAGAATAAGTGCGTCCGCCCAGACATTCGTGTGTGTGTTTTCTGAAATACAGATTGTAGACCAAGATAGTTTATGTGTGTGAATTAAAAGAATATTTAACTTTACTTTTCGGATTTTATTTACAATTCTAACAAGGGAAAATTTGTTTGTACATTACCACTTGTGTATTAAGTTTAAAAGGCGCCCAATATCTTGTTGAAGAAAAAGGTAATGTCTCTCAGCCGGCCAACTAAAATCTTATCCACAACACCATGCCCTATGCTCTACTGCTACCAGACAGCCTAGCCGGTTTGCCACAGTGGCGCCCAACGTGGGGCTGAGAAATTTTTCCCAAATTTTGAATTTTGTTTTGTATTAGTTTTATATTGAGAATTTTTCCTGGAACAAATTAGAATCAAATTTTTGTGAACCTTATGTCTTAACTTGAGTAGGTAACTTACTTTACCATTCTATTGGAGTAACATCGTCTGAGCGGACAAGTAGAATAAGTGAAAATTTTATGTAATTTTGTTGTTGTTTTTTTTGACTGTTGTTGTTTTTTTTTGCGTTTGCGGAAATTTGTTGTTGTTTTAAATTTTTGTGTGCGGCTAGATATAAGCATCGGTAAATGTTTACAAACTGATAAATTTGTAATAGGAAGAATTAAAATACGATTAAGTGTTGACACATTTTCACCATACACACAAATACTCTAAATACTACACCATGGACGTATCTTTGATGGGTTTCCCGATTAAATATTTAAATAAGGACGAATTGCTATACGAGCTGAGCATAAGACATTTCTCCTGCAGCTCAGATGCATCTAGGTACAGTCATAGGAAGCAGTTAAGACAGGTTTTGAAACTAGCTAGACGAGGTAGCATAGTTCCCTCGTCAGTTCCTTCGAAGCTCCTTGCGCAAGACCTCGAGCTTATGCTAAATCAGGTAAGTGTAGTGAAAGCAGCATGCCGATATGGGAAGCGCTAATTTCTATGCTCGTAGCTATTGTTACCATTTATGAGTAACGTAATTTTAGTGTTATTGTGTTGTCGAAATTTTTAATTTTTTGAAACTTAACCTTTAGACTGATTAAACCTTCGAACTGAAGTAACTTACTGTGATAATATTTATTGAGATAGCTTATGTGTGTTCAACGCGATTTATTTTATTTTTCTTTCTCGTTCTTTGTACTCGTTTGCCTGCGCTTGAATCTAGACCTAGTGCAATATTTTGTTTTGTTGTTGTTGTTGACCGTTCTTTTAACAACCTTGTTGGTAGTATTTAGTTTTGTTTTGGCTCTCTTGTTCGAAACGTTGTATTTACAAATTATTGTTGATCTTCTTATTGATGGTTGTTGTTTTATTTTGGCAATGGCATTTGTTTAGCTAGCGAACAATTCGGATTTTGTTAATTGGTAACTTTATCGATTATGTTGTTCGTGTGGATATTTTCTACTGATACCCTGTTGAAAATTTTGATGTTGATTTGTTGTTGTTAATGATGTTTATGATTCTGGTTGTTTTATCTATGTCTCCCTTTGCTTTTGTTGATAGTAGGTTAAGTTCTTCTTTTGTAAGTATTTATATAGTCACGGCACACTAACCCCTTCACTTTCTTACTACTGCTTCCTGACCCCTTTCTTGATCCCTTCTTTTTCCTTCCTTTCTTATCCTTACTCGCCTTCCTGACCTCGCCAAGGGATTGCATGGGGTTACATCCCCCATGGTTCCATAATGGCAGAGGAACAGTTAGCGACTTGCAGGAATCTTCTTTTTGGCCCTTTTGCTTTTGGTGACTATGGTCTCTGGTTCTAGTGATGAATGCAGAGCTCTCTTCACACTCTTTTGGCCCCTTCTAGTTCTTTTCTCTTTTCTGCAATCAGGCGTCATCTTCAGACCAACCTTGCCGATCGTGTGGACTGCGAAGTTGGTGGTGTTACTGTTGCTTGCTTGCGTGCTGACCTTGTTACGGTTACAGTACACTCGTAGGTCTCAGTGCGCCATCGGCGCCGTTGTTCATGCGTGTGCCCTGGTTCGTTTCCCTGTCTGGATGATACCTGGTTGTAGTTTTCTTTTGTATATATGGAAGGTGATTGAGTGAGCGTTCGGACGGTAGTGAATGAGTGTGTGGTTGGTTGTGTAGTTCTTGTAATTATCTTTCCTGCTGTCGATTCTTGGTTTGTTATTGTCTATTGTTGTGTGTTTTCTTGTTTTCTGTTATTTTTGTGGTTTTGTGTTTTGGGAATTGTGTACGGTTGAAGTTTCTATTAGTCCGTACTGTTGAGAAGCCTGTCTTTGTCCTAGTTAGGCGAAGCAGAGAAAGGATTGTGAACACCTGTACTGACGCTAAGGAAATCTTGGAATGAATTTACTGAAGGTAAGAATCGTGTAAATATGTAAATAGGATCTTGCTAAATGTTGTAATGTAGTTTATCTTATTGCTAGTAGTTTTGAACTAAAAAAAAAAATCTAAAAGATTGGTAAGAAAGTTCTCACGGTCAGCGTCATCGAGAAAATTCGGTTCGAGCTCCGTGTAATTCTGTTGTTGTTTTTTTGGCAATCTATTGTTGTTGTGTTTGGTCAATGTACTGGAGTTGGACAACTTTGTATAAGACTCCAGGCATTTTAGTAGATTCTTATGAACTTTGTGTACCCATACGGGCGATCGGCAGTCTGTTGTTGTTTTTTAGCAATCTATTGTTGTTGTATTTGGTCAATGTACTGGAGTTGAACAACTTTGTATAAGACTCCAGGCATTTTAGTAGATTCTTATGAACTTTGTGTACCCATACGGGCGATCAGCAGTCTGTTGTTGTCTTTTTGTTAATGTCGTTTTGTTTTGTAGAATAAGTCCTACTCAATACCTGAACGGAAAAAAAAAATCGTGAACGTGAAGTATAGTGGGCGGTATAAGTAAAGTACTCCCAGGAGTATAACCTAAGGGACAGCTTCGTTGTTGTGCGTGTCGCCGTCTTTTAGCCTAGTTATTCAAGTTGTTGTTAGTGTAATCCTTTTGTGTTAGTATTAGTTTATTTTTGTTGTTTAGATTAATGTAACTTTGTCTGGGTCGCGCGTTCAGTTTAGCGAAATATTTTATTTAAAATTTGAATTATTTTAAATAAAATATTTCTTTGGACAACTTTAGTGGTACTGTCATGATTTTTTTTTGTAGTAGGCTCAATAGGCCCAATCCCTTAACCTAAATATAAACAGAATACTGACTGGTTGATCAGTGAGCGATCAATCATTCAATACGATATACTGCGTGACGCGATTTGACAGACAGCTTTGCTGCAAAAAGATGAAAGGGCCTTTGTACATTCTCTATTGCAAGCAATTCGCTGAAGTCTCCTATGATTATGTCGAGGCAACGAAGTCGCGTTTCTCTCGCTGCGACTAGTTTAAGCCGTTCCCCTCCCCAAAGTGCATACTGGTTCCATCCTTTCCGGGTTGAGCTCTCGTGACGTGAACACCGACTGTCCTCCTGGCAGACCGAAGACACGTCATCGTCTCCATCCCGCGTCTGCAATGACGAGCATATCCGTTTACACAGGTTAGTACCAAGTTCTCGTAAATTGTTTGCTATTCTTATCAAGTTCTAATGCTACTGAAGTTTGTCATTCGTCATTCCATCTTGGAACCATCCCCTTTTGTCAACACGTGTCTGAGCCAGTGAATTTCTCCACAGATCTTGTATGAAACGTAGGACCTAGAGCGTCTACCTCATCGCTACAACCCCTGCAGGAGCAACAAATCTCCAGGATTCAGGTTGGTCCCAATTTTGAGAGGTTATCTTTACATCCGGCCCGCATGTGTAGCCACTAGGATGATTGAGTCCCTCGTGTCCCCCTTACCATGGAACTGATCTGGTCACGCCATAGCGCTGCCTTGAGGAAAAGATTTAGAGATTTAATTATACCATAACCTCAAAGTATAACCTCAAGTGGAGCACATTCCTTTTACCTTAGTCATCTGGCGTTAACCACTTCCTGTGTTCCGCAGTGTAAGGCCAGTACATCTGGAGAAGTTCAACAGCCCGTCGCCTGTCATCCCGATCTATTCGGTGAGTGTCTTTGTTGATTTGAGTGAAGAGAATCTATTGTAAAATAACCTCCCGCTCCATGCCTCTGTATGTGACCTGGTGTAATAGTGTGATTGAAATGTGCCGTATGCCATTTCAGGGTCCGGTGCTACGGACATTGATTGGTGTGCTGCAGACCAGCCAGAGTCTCCCTTTCTTCGGGCTCGCTCAGGCCACAGGCTGCTGAGTATAATTAATGCAGATCTCGCTCGTTATGTGTAGTTGACTGAAACTCTCGGTTAGAGATACACTTCACAGACACCCACAAACACCTACACACCATTGTGGAATTGCAGCGTGCAATCCTTTTGTTAATGTGTAACTCCTTTCGAATTTATTGTACCGTCAGCGTGTTGGGCCGCTGTATAGAATACCCCAACTCCGTCTCTGCCCGCGGATGTCGTAGAAGCCGACTAAGGGACAAGTCATGAAACTCCAGTTCTACTGATGACACTGTAAATATTTTGTGCCAGTCCTAGTTTAAGTTAGAATAAGTGCGTCCGCCCAGACATTCGTGTGTGTGTTTTCTGAAATACAGATTGTAGACCAAGATAGTTTATGTGTGTGAATTAAAAGAAGATTTAACTTTACTTTTCGGATTTTATTTACAATTCTAACAAGGGAAAATTTGTTTGTACATTACCACTTGTGTATTAAGTTTAAAAGGCGCCCAATATCTTGTTGAAGAAAAAGGTAATGTCTCTCAGCCGGCCAACTAAAATCTTATCCACAACACCACGCCCTATGCTCTACTGCTACCAGACAGCCTAGCCGGTTTGCCACACAGTAAGTATAGGGTATAAGTAGCCACCAATACGTGTTTTTTACTAAATTTAAGTCCAAAATCAAAATTATTGATGTTTCTTCCGCACAAAGGTTTTTTCGCATTTGTTGTAAACTTTTTGAGCCTGCGTGAAAGTGAAATAGTTATAATAACTTGCATAAGCCACCCTAAGAGGTGCACCGTCAATATCATAAAAAATAACAACGGACGGAAAATTTAACAAAAAAAATATGAAACTAATCAATGTCAAGGTTTATCATTGTGGGGCTCTATATCGAAACAACTTGTTTCGTAAGTAATTGATGCATAACACGATTAACACGCAATTTGTGAAAGAAGCTTGCTGCGTTACAATTTTGTTAGCGTGCGATGCGATAATAACGGTAGGTAATATTATAATAATAATTGTAAATTTTAGTAGAGGTATAAACTTTTAAATTAAGTACTTACGTATTACTGATTGCCGAGAAATCCTGCTCTACCAAAGAACCTTCTCTCTCTCTCTCTAATTTTTATTTCCTACTGTAGAGTTGGTAATAAAAATTTAGCCTACTCAGCCTGGTGATAAATCCGTCGCTACTAAGTGAGGTTAAGGGGTTATCACGCACAAGACAATACTTACGCACGCGTTTAACCATGTCAAGCCAGACAATAGGTACACGTAATGTAACGATTTTTTACGATCTCTAGGTAATAATATTAAGTATATCTTACTTACTAGCAGTTTTTATCATGCTCCATGGTCCGCTGGCAAAACTTGAGTTTGGGCTTCTGCGTCTCTTCCACAAAATGAGTTATCCAGGTCTTAATCAATAGAATAGATTTAAGATGATATACGACAAATAAATGGAACGAGCAAATGAACAGAGTCTATCTCTTTGATATAGCATACTGAGGGCAAGGGACAGTCATATATCAGTCGCTACTACATTTCATTGGAAAAAGTAGTAAATATTGAATATCTTTTTAATTATTACTTTTAAATCAAATCTGAATTACCAGAATTTAATTTTGTTTATTATCATTATTCCTAGGTAGTTTTAACAAAAACTAGTAAGTCATTTCGAAGAACTAGCTATTCCCGTTTTTTGGAAAGGTTATCTTTGACGAAATAATGTATCGAGGTTTTTTGATTCCACTAGTGTTTCTCAATTATAAAAAACTTTGTTATATCCTCAAAAAGGTTATATTGAAGTTCCAGATCTTTACCTCCTATAGATTAAGAGAATTACTTGATTTAAAAAACCTTCAAAACTCATATAGCGTCTTAAGTCTTAAATTCTTCTACACATTCCGATTTAGAGCAGACTAACTACTGTTTTGGACTACTTATGCTGATGCTACATAAATGATTTTAAATCGAAATTGTATTTTTTTTTATTGAATAACTTTAAAAGGATCGATACATTTTTAAAGGAAAAATTATAAAAAAATACTTATTATTCTTATTAAATTTTGATTGCGGTTGTATTAACATAATTTGTTTTTGTTATTATATTATTTTCAATCATTTGACATACTTACTTAAATAATTATTATATTTAATTTGATAAATTAAAACTATATTATGTGCTATCTATGTACTTTCTTCATGTTGTAAATATTATCACTAAGATTTTGTTTAAATATTTGTATATGCCTAACGGCAGAACACATTGACACTATACAAATTGTTAGGTAACATCTAATTTTACATGTGCTTCACAAATAAATATATTTCATTTGATTTGCTCTGTCATGTGAGCCAGGCGTGTGAGTGCCGTAGGTCAGGATAGTTAGAATAACTTACACACACATGTCGACGAGCCTGCGATGCAGGTAAATTGGAAGATTACCGTTCATTGGCTCCTACATAGCCAGACGTTAGTCGATGCGGGGATTGTTCCCTTTATCGAAGTATGAAATAATATGTACTGTAAGTATTTGGTTAATTATCGGATAGCACACAAAGAAACGACGCAGTAAGCGCGTGCAGACAAAAAATGGTCAAAATATGTTTTTTCCTTGTTCCTATCATGAACACTAAGTATCTCTCCTATGTCTTTCTACGCTTAAGGAAAGATTTCATTCAGATAAATTTGAAGCATCTTGAGACAAATTTAATATTAAAAAGTAAAGATGACACAAATAAACTTATTAGACAAATATATGTATTTGTACTTATGAAATGTAGTTCAAATAAAGTTAGACTGGGTTAAATAAAACCAAGAATTCCCCATGATTTCGTCAGTCTGTTTTAGGACAAGTTTACATAACTATTTTGAATGGCCAGCCAGGCGTACCGGTTTACTGATTAAATTTCAGTGATAACAATGATCGCCTTAGCTGAGAATCCCTCTAGACATGATTTTGTTCAGGGTTCTATACATAGAAAAAATTTACTCTTGGTTCTATACACTTAATACTTACCGGTACTTTTTGTTAAAATGAAACACGTGTCAAGCAAGAAATATTTTATCAAACGCCTCAAACTTTTCGACTAGATACTTCTTCTAGCTAAAGTTATATTTACTTATATTAGGCCTATCGTCTTAAACACGAAAGGTCGCATCGCTTTTTGATAAAAATTTAAGACAAATATATATTCTTACAAAATAACAAATTTTGCCTCTTTTCGATAAGTTTTAGAAGGTATTAAAGGGCTTTGAACTCAAATTACATTCGCAGTATTAGTCATATAAAGATACAATACTTAGGTTTCAAATAGCTTTACTGGGGGTCTAATTCTCTGGTTACTTGTTACGTAAAGACGAGACATCAAGTCTAAATTGACACACGTCAAATAACTAAAATGCTTTTTAATAATAACAGGGTTAAAGTAATTATTAATAATAATAAAAAACTTTATTTATCTTCCACAAAATACATAGATACATAATAATAAAAAAGAACTATAACAATAATAATTTGGAAAGGTTGTAAAGTTAGCTTTTTAAGTTAATTTGTACAAAAACATCTGCCGAGGTGCGGCGAAGATACCTAGACAGAATATCCCAAAAGGTTACGTAGCTAGGAAGGGGGGTGATAGGGGTGAATACAAGGGTCACCAGAAAAATAAAAATAAATCCCCTCTGGGTATAAAAAAATTAATGTTTTTTTTTTAAACTAAACTTTTTACACCTTGTGGGTTTTTTTTTCTGGTGACCCTTGTGATCACCCCTATCACCCCCCTTCCTAGCTACGTAACCTTTTGGGACACTCTGTATACGTTCATATATCAATTTTTTTAATATCAACATTTCTGAAAATACCTATAAGACAATTTAAATGATTACTAACATCTTCGGCGATAAGTTTGTCAAATGAAATGATTTGCGGTTCTATGCGCAATGCGCATAGAACCGGTTTGATAAGATAAGATTTGCATAAGATTATAATATGACAGATATCTTGATGATAGGCTATTGGAATTTTGCAGATTAGTTTCAAGCACCACGTGCCAAAAAATATATTTATTTTTTTAGAACCATTGCATTGCAAAAAGTAGCTATTGACGATAGATAAATCTTGCTTAACACTTTCCGGGACACTCCGCCTGTCGACGTAATCTTGGTTGCGTGTAAATTGACAGTACGGCTCTGGGCGGTCGACTTCAGGTGCTCCTAGCGGACAGACCGTCGACAGCCGTTTTAGTTTCATACAATTAGTATGAAGCACGTGATCCGGTGTCGTATCGCACACATCCCTGTGTTAATAGCTGTCGTAACCAACACTACAAGGATATTTCTTGTCTTCATATACGCTACCGCGCCGCGGGCGCCGGCGTTAGAATGTCGCCCTCCCCTCTCCTCCCGTGGGAGCCGTAGGACCCGGCTGAGGGATAGCACCAGAAGACGGGCAGCAGCGTCTTCTGGTTTATACAACACCATACTGCGCTCGCCAACCCGCCTGCCAAGCGTGGCGAGTATGGCAACACCCCCCTCATGAATAGTCAACATGTGCCCAGGCCCCTAGTCCCCGGCAGCCCCGCTATTCCTGACCACGGTAGCGGTCACGGTAACGGCGGGGCAAGGGGTGCTAAGAATCCCCGGACGGTCGGCTACCACCCCTTTAAACGACAACTGGCCCTGGCAACACACAACGTCCGCACTTTGAGGACTGACGATATGATTGTTGCGCTGGAAGAGGAAATGAGCAGGTTACGGTGGGATATTCTAGGGCTATCAGAAGTCCGTAGACAGGGACAGGACACGATAACCCTGAAATCGGGTAACCTGCTCTTCCACCGGGAGGGCGACCAACTGTCCCAAGGTGGTGTCGGGTTTCTCGTCCACAAGTCCCTCGTTAGCAACATTATTACCATCGACAGTGTGTCGAGCAGGGTCGCATACCTAACACTCAGAATATCTAAAAGATATTTGCTGAAGGTCGTTCAGGTCTATGCACCGACCTCGACACACTCAGATGACGAAGTAGAGTCTATGTATGAGGACATTAGTCGGGCCATACATACGCATAAAACTCACTTCAATGTTGTTATGGGGGACTTCAATGCGAAACTAGGCAAGAGAAGCGAGCATGAGTTGAGAGTGGGGAACTTCGGTTATGGGCAACGGAACCCTAGAGGTCAGAGGCTGGCCGATTTCATGGAGAAAGAAGGACTCTTCATGATGAATTCTTTCTTCCAGAAGCCACCTCATAGGAAATGGACCTGGATGAGCCCTGGTGGTTCTAGGAACGAGATAGACTTCATCTTGACCGACAAGAAACGGATATTCAATGATGTCTCCGTGATTCATAGGGTAAAAACCGGCAGTGATCACCGAATAGTAAGAGGCACATTGAATGTGAACGTTAAACTTGAACGGTACCGCCTGATGAAGTCTACGCTCCGTCCTACCCTCGCTCAGATCGAAAACCCCGAGAGCTTTCAACTCGAGCTCTCTAATCGCTTTGATTGTCTAGACGACGCATCAGTGGACGAGATCAATAACAGGTTCGTAAAAACTGTCCATACGGTCGGATCTAAATTCTTTAGGACTCGCCGTACCGCTAGAACTCAGAAACTCTCTGAAGACACCCTCAAACTTATGGCTGAACGACGCTTGCTTAGACTGCAGTCTCCCGATGATGCTGCGTCATATAGGCGGCTCAATAGGCAGATCTCGAAGGCCTTGCGACACGATATCCGTGTCTTTAATACTGCGCGTATTAAGGATACGATAGAGCGAAATAAAGGCTCCAAAGTGTTCGCAAGAGATATGTCTGTTGGGCAAAGCCAAATGACCAAGCTGAAGAGGGATGACGGCAGTATAGCGTCGACGAAAGCGGAAATTTTGAGGGAAATCGAGAAGTTCTACGGACAGCTATACGATTCGGTCACTAAGCCTGTTACTAGTGCGGCTAACGACCCTAGAGCCAAACTAACCCGACACTATACCGAAGATATCCCGGACATCAGCCTGTACGAGATAAGGATGGCCCTGAAACTGCTTAAAAACAACAAGGCACCGGGTGAGGATGGAATCACGTCAGAGCTTCTGAAAGCGGGTGGAACACCGGTACTCAAAGTCCTTCAGAGGCTCTTTAATTCTGTCCTACTCGAAGGGACCACGCCTGAAGCATGGAACAGAAGTGAGGTGGTGCTTTTCTTCAAGAAGGGCGATAAAACCCTTTTGAAGAATTATAGGCCCATCTCGCTTTTGAGCCATGTTTATAAGCTGTTTTCCAGGATCATCGCCAATCGTCTCGAACGAAGGTTTGATGACTTCCAGCCTCCCGAACAAGCCGGCTTCCGAAAAGGCTTTAGTACCATAGACCACATACATACGCTGCGGCAAGTTATACAGAAGACCGAAGAGTATAACTTGCCGCTATGTCTAGCGTTTGTGGACTATGAGAAGGCCTTTGATTCGGTCGAAACATGGGCGGTGCTAGAGTCCCTCCAACGATGCCGGATTGACTATCGGTACATCGAAGTGCTGAAGTGTTTGTATAGCAACGCCACCATGTCTGTCCGAGTACAGGAACAGAATTCGAAGGCTATTCCCTTGAACAGAGGCGTGAGACAGGGAGATGTTATATCTCCGAAACTGTTCACCGCCACTTTAGAAGATGCCTTCAAACTTCTAGAATGGAAAGGGCAGGGCATCAATATTAACGGCGAATACATCACTCACCTTCGGTTTGCTGACGACATCGTAGTCATGGCAAGGTCGATGGAGGAACTCAGCACGATGCTCGAAGGCCTCAACCGAGTCTCCCAACAGGTGGGCCTTAAAATGAACATGGACAAGACGAAGGTCATGTCTAATGTCCATGTTCTGCCTACCCCAGTTATGGTTGGGAACTCGGTTCTCGAAGTTGTCGACGAGTACGTATACCTAGGACAAACCATCCAGTTAGGTAGGTCCAACTTCGAGAAGGAGGTCAATCGCCGAATCCAGCTCGGATGGGCGGCGTTCGGGAAACTACGCAACGTCTTCTCGTCCAATATTCCTCAGTGCCTGAAGACGAAGGTATTTAACCAATGTGTGCTGCCAGTGATGACATACGGTTCTGAAACGTGGTGCTTCACTATAGGGCTTATGAACAGGCTCCGAGTAGCTCAACGAGCCATGGAGCGGGCTATGCTCGGGATTTCTCTGCGGGATCGAATCAGAAATGAGGACATACGCAGAGAAACCAGGGTCACCGACATAGCCAAGCGGATAAGCTCGTTGAAGTGGCAATGGGCAGGTCATATAGCCCGCAGAACAGATGGCCGCTGGGGCCGAAAAGTTCTCGAGTGGAGACCACGGATCGGCAAGCGCAGCGTAGGACGTCCACCGACCAGATGGACGGATGATCTGCGCAAGGCTGCGGGTCCACGCTGGATGCAGGCCACCTGCGATCGGTACAGATGGAGAGCCTTGAGGGAGGCCTATGTCCAGCAGTGGACGTCCTACGGCTGAAATGATGATGATGATATACGCTACGAAAGGTACATGATATGACAGACCGCCTGTGGCCGTAAAAACGTCATACAAAAATATAACAAATAGAATTTTGTGTCACAACACGGTCAGCCTAGTTGGCTTGGTGGATTTTTAGCTTACTATTGAAAATATTATGTGATATGACGTAAAGGCTATGAACGTAAGAAATTTTATATGAGATTTAGAGGTGTCACATCGCAAGATCTCAAGATTGACTTGTGTCTCTGAACGTGTTAATATTTTACGGCGCTGATATCTTAAGGTGGTAACTCTCGCTATGGCGCGAAATTCAAAATGTTTCGTGTTTTTTATTTATTCTGGCGAAAGTATACATTTTTAATAAAGTTTAAATGAATTCGCGTATGTAAAAAACCATCTCCCACATTGCAATACAACGTTTTTGGAACACAGACATACAGATTTTGTGTGTAAGGGGTAAAAGGCCAAAAAACAAGTTCCTTGAATATACACAAAATCGGTAACTCTGTCTTTCAAAAACGATATATCACAATGTGGGAAATAGGTTTTTACGTACGCGAATTCATTTAAACTTTATTAAAAATTAATACTTTCGCCAAAATAATTAAAAAACGTGAAAAAATTTGAATTTCGCGTCATAGCGTGAGTTACCGCCTTAAAGGTAGTAGGTAACCTATTAAGTTTAAATGCTCTATTATTTTCTCATACATCTTAAAAACTACCAGTTTGGATGTTTGTTTCACTTTCACGGTTATTATTATGGGGATTCGATAAAACTCACACATAATTCGCAAATAATTATGTGTGAATTAATAATGAAAGGCGATATTATAAAGCACAATCCACAGTAATTACAATATAATCACCGACGGTTCTAAGTTATTTGGGTCGGCTTTTAAATATTTTATTAACCGACTTCAAAAAAGGAGGTTATCAGTTTGACCTGTATGTATGTTTTTTATGTATGTATGTATGTTTGTCTGCGATTATCTCGAGTTTGGTGCGGTTTTTAGAAAAGTGTTCGTTACATTCAGGAGTAGGTTTTAGTACCGATTTTAACCGACTTCAGAAAAGAGAAAGTTCTCAGTTTATGTATGTGTCAGTTTATTGAAGGCGGGTTCCTTTTTTGCAAAAAAATAATTATTTAAACCTAAGGTAGGGAGGGATCGATAGTAAGAATGCGAGTGACTTGATAACATTGTAGTCGGTAACATCGACACCGGATGGAATCTGGATTTTACTAGAAATCTGTAAGTTCAAAGCTGTTAATAACGAAACTGGAAATAGGTTCTTTGAATATAGGTAACAAATAATAATAATAAAAAAGCGATTTTTTTACTTCTGAACAGATTTGAATAAAAACTAAATAACAATTTAAGAAAATAGGGTGTAGAGAACTACCTGCTGATTCAATTTGAAAATGTAAGTTCTAAAATCTGATTGAAATTGCAAACGACCAAGTTGAGAACCTCTTTTTATTTGAAATCAGTTCAAACAAACAAAGATTTTGGGTGCTTACCTACCTACCTATTTTTTTTTACAGGTTTTACCTCAAGGGTTTTAAACATTTAAACAAGGTAACCTAGTAAAGAATGTGATTGTGATGCATTATTAATATTATTAGGTATACCTATACACGGTTTCCTCTTATCGTGGCGGAAACTTTCAGGACTTTAGTCTTTGCATGATATATGACTAAAAAAATATGTATATATTTTTACTTTTGTTTTTTTTTTTTTTAGAATTTCAGAGAATCAGTCGTGTGTTAAATTTTCTTTCACGATAAAAAAGTAACCGTGTATTATAGTATTATAGTATTTTCACTAAATATGACGCTATTTTACGTTGGTTTAAAGAGCGTCAGTCTTACATAAATAATTAAACATCTACTTAGTCTAATGAATGAATAAACAAAGAAATTGTTTGATTAAACTATGCGGTGGGTACTATAATGTTGACGTACCCCGAACCCTAAGGTCATATTATTTGATAACACAAACTCTCATCCGATACTCTTACTTACTTATATATAAAACATATATACAAAATGTGGAAACGTATGTAAGGAACTTTAATGCAAAATAAAGTTTAAAAAAATGCGCTAATTAACCTACCTACCTAAAATAATTAGATTTTTATGTTTTTATTAACAGATGTGCATCTTTATACCCAGAGATAATCATCAATACATACCTAGTATAAAATAAAGTCGCTTCCCGACGTAACGGATTTTGATGCGGTTTTTTTAATAGATAGAGTGATTCAAGAGGAAGGTTTATAAGTGTAATACATGCACAAAATACTAATAGGTTAGGCGGTACGAAGTTCGCCACGTCGACTAGTATAATATAATTTTTATGGCACATGCTTATTATTGAACTTATTATGAGACTAATTTGATAGACATCGGTTGAGTTAGGATGATGCAATCGACTACCTACCTGAGTATAGCTATAAGAAGAAACACTCAATACCAATACTTAGACTATTTAGTTCTTTAAGCCGGCTTTAAAACAAGAAAAATTTGACGACTTAAATCATTGAAGCATTTTTTTTCGCACAATTTATTATTAAAACTGAGGTATTCTGAGGAACCTAACCTACTGACGTTTAAGTTATCCACTTCATTATGTTATTCCTTTCAATGGGTTAGTTATAGGTCATTTACGCAAGTTTAAATAGCATTATATTTCGTGGTTTCATTTTCGATATAAATCATTTCACTAGGTAGTCCTTTCACCTACAAGGCAACATTCGCACGTTCTTACAAATAACTATTAGTCGATCGATTTAATCGATATCGATTACTCGATTAATTTGAAATTTACCCATGCTCCCATCCCTACCACTCTACGCGCCCATCACTAGCAGCGTCCGCCAAGCCTGTCATTCTTTTTCCGTGCGAGGCAACGAAAGCACGCGTTCGGATCTTGTTCGCAAAAAATTAATTTTTCAAGATACCGAAAAGATACTACGAAATTAAGTGAGTTACTTAAACTTTGATGGATTTCATTATCCTCATACTATAAATCGAGAGACAATGTCTTATGTTACGGTAAGTTCATCTGCTTACCTACCTTCAAAAAAAAAAAAAAAAAACAGAAATTTCGAATTGAAATTCTGCATAAACTTACATTTAAAAAGTGTAAAAGAAATATTTTTGCAAAGCCATAGATTCGAACAAGAACGAGGCTGCCATACTGCCATAGATTCCAATAGGAACGCGGCAAAATTCAAAACTGTACATCATTTTTTATCATTAAAAAAAAAAAAAAAATTTTTTTTTGCAAAGCCATAGATTCAAATATGAACCAGGCTACCATACTGCCATAGATTCCAATAGGAACGCGGCAAAATGCAAAAATAATAATCATTTTTCATGCAAGTATAAAAATATAAAAAACATAATTTTCTTTTTTCTTCTTATTCCAGTAGGCGAAACGCCTTTACAATGTGAATGTGCCCAGAGCAAATATCATTCGAATATGAGGATATATTTCTAGCCGAAACTATTCCCTACAACCCATGATCAGGTCTAAATGAGACTGAATCACCAAAAATCATGATGGCGACATACCAAGTACCAATTGCCACCACTGCATCAACAGTAACCACTTTCAATACCGTCACCAAAAACAGGTCCAAGCACCAGCAATAACTTCCTTATTGGAACTGGTAACGGTTACAACAACCAATTGAACTCGGACCCTGAGGCAAAGTTTAAATTTTCGGAACTGGACCCATAAATTTTATTAACCCTGGGCGAAGCCCTGGATGATGAACTAAAGTTGTGTGATTGAATCTACGATAATCTCTCTCAAATGGCTAGAGAAGTCAAGGAAAAAATCCTTCAGCAATATACTATACCTAGCAACTACATATTGGTTCAAGCCTCAAAGCTAAATACTAAAATACTCTCATCTCAACTTGGACTGACTTCACATCACATCGGGGAGTAGGGCCATGGCCATTCTCCTAACTCAAGATATAAAATAGAGGCAATCAAGATTCTAAGCGAGGGCTCCCGTAGTTCATGCGACCTTTATAGCTCGGAGACACAAGCTCGCATTTAAAAGACTGCACCCGTTCTGACCAAGACGTTTTTGAATGTCTTTCAGTACAGTAAACGAGATGAAGCACTGTTCGGTGCCAAATTTTAGAGAAAATTAAATAAAGCTTCAAAATTGAACAGCAATGCCTTCAAATCAGGAAGACAGTACTGCCGCCGGAGGAAGAAAGGGCGTATCTTGCATTTTTGACGAATTTGAGTTATATATTGATCCGAGATCAGGAAATTGTAAGCAATCTAACTGTCTAGGACATATATCTCAATTTTGCTTGTAGCCTTACATACAGTAAGGTAAAAGGCCGCATTTTACTGCTCAAGCTAAGACATTTGAAGCTGAAAAGCCGCAATTTTGATTTTACGGCCTTTCATACTAGAAAATGCAATTGCTTACTTAAAAGGGCGTAAAATTTAATGAGCGCGTTTCTTTCTTAGTAAGTTATGTGCTTTTTTGGAATTCTACTAAAAAGAAAAGCCGCCGTATTATATTACGCCCTTTCATTCAAGTAAATCTGCAAGGGGGTGAGGAGCGGGGGACGGTTTCTCTAACAAAATCGGATCAGTTGCGCCCGCGTTCTTGCGAGAAACAAGGTAACTGTGAGGCGCTTTACGTTGGCGACAAAGTGCATCGTTCGATTTTACCTATTTTGCCGCCTGTGAGTAAGTACTTGCCTTCTTATTGTTATTACTTTATGATTATACATATTATATATAACAACCGATAGACGTCTACTGCTGGATAAAGGTCTACCCAACAGATTTCACAAGGACCAAGTTGTAGAGGGAGTTTGCCGTAAACGCTTGGCAGGTGGGTTGGCGATGGCAGAGTGTGGGTCTTCAAGTATAATATTATAATATTTCAAGGGAGCTCGCTGCTGCCCGTCCCGTCCCGTGTTCAGGCGTTACTTATTCTTATTTTCTATTTACGACGATTTTTGTTACGTTTAGCTAATACATAATAATAATAATAATAATACAGGCGTAGTAGTGATGTGACGACCCCATCGCCCATTAGAAATTCCATTACTTTCAGTCTGGAACTTCCAGTGCAAAATTAGTCACCGCAGGGACGGCTTGTGGCGAGTCGATGGTGAGTGGCGACACCACGGACCCTATACTTACAGGGGGACACACACAGTCATCACACGCACACTTACATACAGTCATCACAGATACACACCCCCCCGCCTCTGAGCTTGCCTTCATCAGCCGGCCAGAGTAGAGTAGCAAGAGCGAAGCCTATGCTCCAGGTTGGAAGTGTAAAATTTCATAACGCCGGGTGCATCTTATGCTGCCCGCAGTCTCACCTCTCGACAACCTTAGCTGTCCACGACCAGTGTTGCGACCCGTCGCCAACAGATCGGCGACTTAGTGGAAGCCCACCCAGTGGACAGCGAGTCACCGCCTGCCATGATAATTAGTGAAATGTTGCATTAAAGGCGTACCGGTATTTCACTCCATAGCACCAGTTAACCGGTCCATTAAACAGTTCAGCCACATAAACCATTTCTTGTCATTCATTTTACAATAGTTCCTATCACCTTCTGGGTGCCGCCTCTGGGTGCACGATCTATTTATGCATTTAGAGGCGGTGCCTGGTTGGTGATCCATATAAAATATAGCAATACTCTCGAAAGGGCCTCTACGAGTGAGATTCGTCCCCTCGCAGCCTCTCAAAGGACCGGGCTCCACCTAACAATGTTAGTTTGTGTCATTCCGTTAGATAGATTTCTGTTCTGACTTAACTATAATAAACGTATATAATAATCTAAGGAACCTAGGTTGAATTATAAATTAGCATGTAGGTACTTACCAACTTTAACATTTTCAGCATGCAAGCAGTGCCCCTGTGGGCACGCGCAATGTTTTACGACCAGTTTACCTACCCTGAGTAAGTAGATACATTCTCTCTTTTATTTAATCTTTTTCGATATTTTAGTACCAAGGTAGGTAGGTACATTACTTTGTGAGTTCTGGGGAACGCAAGTAAGTTAAGGTACCTTTTTTTTTTTGTTTTGGCGGGGAAACTTCTAACGAGTACCCGACGGCCCGGGGGAGCCACCGGGTTATGTGGGGTTTGAACCCACTAAAACCCCGCCGGTGTCCTTCTCGGCTGTTAGCAAGGGGGTCACGGGAAGACGTGTGAAAATCCACACCGCAGCCCCCTCCAGCGTCAGCTCTTGAGCCTCTTCTCGGGGGACATTAGGTGGGCGTCCCCCAGGAGCTTGGTGTTCCCCCATCGCTCTTCAACGACTACACGGAACAGCACCCGCGCACGGCGCGCGTTTTCGTGCCGTCGTCCTCCTCGGGGTCGATTCAACGGATGTGTTGGGCCCCCGTTCTTCACACCCACGACCCCATTTTCACGACCCCACGCGCATTTCTTTGGTCTTAGCCGTATTAATACGAAGCCCATATTTTGCAGCTTCAACCACCAGATCGTTTGTCTTTGCTTGAAGGTCGCTCAGTGTTGTAGATAAAAGGCAAAAGTCTTCTGCAGTCATTGTCCTCAAGACACTTCTGCGAGTTCCAGGGAATACCCCGCTTGCCTCTGCCGGTGACTATACACATTACGTCGTCCAAAACCAGCAAAAACAGCATCCCTAATGAAAATAGGCAACCCTGTTTAACGCCTTCTGTGACCGTAATGCATTGCGTAAATTGGTCTTTGTGAATGACTCTGCAGGCGGAGCCCACATACAAGTTTTATATCTGGTTTATTAACTTGTCCGGTATACCTTTACTGCGGAGTACTCGCCAAATGCTGGACCACCTAAACCTGTCGAACGCCTTTTTGAAGTCCACAAATAGCGCGAATAGTTCGCACTGCATCTCGTTGCATTTTTCCAGAATTATTCGCAGCAGGTTCAGTTGGTCCGTGCAAGATCTTCCAGGACGAAATCCAGACTGCTCTTCTCTCAACTTCACGTCCACCACCCCTGCTATTCCATTAAGCATGATTTTGGTCAGGATTGTAGTGTGCAGGGCGAGAGCAAGTTTATGCCCCGCCAGTTAGAGCATTGCGAAAGATCCCCCTTCTTTAAAAGTTTCAGGATTATTCCTTCTTTCCAGTCGTTAGGGACTACTTCCGTTTCCCATATGGCTGTCATCAAGGGCAGAAAGACATCGGCTGATTCATCTGCGTTGGCTTTTAGAACATATTTGGAGATACCGTCGTTGCCAGGACTATCTAACTATCGAGGATCTCGTAGACAAATTAAAAGTAGGGTTGGCCAGGATTATAATTGTATTTAAAAATGTTATTGTCCGTTCCTTTGAGATAAGTTATTAATGAATAAAGGGCCAATTATTATAAAAAACCTTATTTTCTTTATTTAACCTAAATTTGGCTTGGTCCAGGACACAGTTCACAAAGATAATTTTATTCAAATATTTAAAGTAAAGCAATAAACGATTGGATACGTGGAGAAAAATCGTTTATTCCTTTACTGCACATTGAAATATTTCAATAACCATATCTTGTGATCTGTCCCACGGATCAAGCTTAATCATGCAAACTATAAATACTGGGTGTTTCTGACAAGGCGGTAATAAATCAAAGGAGAGATTCAGCTTACCATAACTAACAACTTTCCCGAAGCAACATAAGTCAAAATTTTAAAATAAAAATCTGCTGTCCCGTACATTGACCCCGTCAGCTGATCTAACTAATGTTATGGAACAGCTGATTTGTTTTGAGATTTCGATCCATATTGCTTTGGGAAAGTTGTAAGGTATTAATTATAATGAGCAGAATCCCTTCTTTGATTTATTACCGCCTTGGTAGGAACACCCAGTATAATTTTATGTTCATTTGGTAAATTTCTATACTTAATTTCCAGTGATTAAAAAAGAAAATTGTATAAGTATTTTTATTGCTTTTTATGTTTGACTTTTTAAATTAGCTTATTATACTTTTTAATAAGCTTACAGTTATTTTATCAAGAGATATTGTTTATTTTCAGTTAAGAGAAGATTTTTATGTTTGACTGATTAATAAATTAAGATGTTTCATTATCTACAGTGTTTTATTAATATTACAATAGAAAAAAAACATCACAACACATTTTAAATCAAGGTCAGTTTGGGTCAGTTAATAAAAAGAAAAGGCGTATTCTCTAATTGCGGCTTTTTAAACCAGTTATTTCTAGTTGGCATACTTAGTTTGCTTGCTTGAAAAGGCATTTTTGTTATTTTTAGTAAGAAAAGGCGCAACTACGGTTTTGCGGCCTTTCTGCTTAGAAAAACTTAATGAATACTAATTTAATTACTAAATTAAAAGGAAAATATCTAAATTAAAAAAAAACCTTGCATGATAGCTTAAAATCTCCAACCTACCTAAATAGAGGGATTTTTTTATGAAATTATCACCATTGAAAGATATTGAATTAATAAGCAGTGTTAGTTGGAACCTTTTTTTTAACTTAATCTTAATTTTCTCCGTTTCATGAAAACCCAAGATACGCCCTTTCTTCTTAAGGCGGCAGAGTAGTCTTCCCAGAAATACTGTTGCTTACACAACACAGCCGCCTCTACGAGCTCCACGGGCACAGCTTGGCCGCAGTTTCAGGAAAACTCAGGCCCTCCTCGCTTTGCGAAAAACAAGGGGGGGGGGGGCGTGCCAGGGCCAGAGTACGAAGATACCACTCGTCAAGCTCCAAATTACAACGACCCATATACCGACGCAGTCGCACGTTTAGAGAACGACCCAAATCAGGCCACGTGCTCAACCACCATTCTGGCAGAATTCAGTACAATATTTTTAAAATGTGTTGGTTGTATATCACAAACAATAAAGGTATCCTTAATTGGATTTGTAACAGTATAATTAAATCTTTTTCTAATTTTCCACTTGAGCAATAATATGTTCCTGTTGTAACATGGTTAGCACAGTAACAACAAGAAATGTCAATCGCAACTAATAATTTGCTAGAACTCGTATCTAAAACCTTTTTGACACCAATTCAAATGGAGGTAAGAGATTTAATTTTAACCTAAAACTGTTAAATAAATTTGTAAGTAACTAAACTTCATTTCGAAATGGCAGAACAGCATGCAAGCTATTATTACATGGCATCTATTGACCTAAAATGTCTCGTAACTTTTTATTTCTGTCGCTTAAAACTAGCGTAAATACTTACCTACGTTTCCTGTTTAAAGATGTGAACACACAGAATCTTGTTACCCACCTATGATTTCAACTCAATGCCTTATCTTATTGGCTCACGATAGCGCTTAGAACTTTTACTAAGATTAAAGAAGGGGTCGTAGGTCACTTGCGTTCATTTGGTCAAAAATTGGTAATTTTTTGTATGTGACGATATCCTTTACATAGACCGTAGTTACATGGAATATTTAAATTAAGTTAGGTTTACACTCAAATCACTCGAGTGCTTGGGCTTTTTTATAAACTATGAAAATAGTAGCTTATAGCCACAAAATAATTACAAATTTTCAGGATTTAAGTAGATGACTTAAATATGACTTTATCACTTACAAGCCATAAACGTAATAAAATAATAGAATTGGTTCTGAAGTGTTCTCAACTACCACCAGTTACAATCAGAAAATTTTTACAAATGATTGGCATCCTAATGTCCGCTAGCGCAGCATTACAAAAGGCTGGTTGAATCCAAAAATACTTGAAAGGCAAAGGTACAGGTACCTTCTACCTACCTTCTATTCAGAGAATACTATGATAATTATTTTACAGGACCTGAATTAATGAGATAATAATATTAAAAGATCTTAAAATTTCATTTAAACACAAAAATATGAGTCATAAGTTAACACGGACTCGAGTCGTAAAGTCGTAACTCAAACTTACTATAGTAATTATATGTCGTATTATTAGCAATATACTAAGCCTTAGATGCCCCGAAACTTAAACAATTTGTTAATTTTTGTTTTGGGTAGATAACATATTAGCTATCAGCTACATTACCACACGAAGTTGCATACAATTTCCTAATTTCAATTAACTTACCAGATATATTTGGCCTTGGTTCGAGAAGCTAGCTAAAAATCTAACTATTAGCATTTAGCATCCTATATTACACGCAATATAATTTAGAGGCAGATCGAAGATTTAATTTAAAGATGCTTTTCAAACATTCTAGCGCAAAACTTAAGAAATACTTTTCTTTGAAACAAGACCCAGATGCTACAAAGGGGGCATGCATATTTTTTCTATGCCTATCCTTCATTTTCCGTTTTTCTTAACGGCCTACAAAAAATTACTGAGGACGAAACGACCAGTATTCTAGTATTCCCTTCTAGTACTTCTAGACCTGCCTGTTATCCTCCATTGATTGATAGTTATTTCGTAATAATCACTTGAGGGCGTGACGAAAACCTATGTTGTCTACTAACAGGGACCGTCACCCTCTCCTACTCACGCTTACCCTGAGTGCCGCAGTATGCTCGAGCAGGCAATGCCAGGTCTCATTATCCCCTCAACAGCATCTCATCAGCATCTTATACTAGCCTCACTTTCTAATATTACTATTCAACAATATCAATATAATGTTTTTCAATACTATGATTAAATTAGATTCTTTCGAATGTTCTGTTTTTAGTGTAATTACTTTTCCCTCCGATGTCTTCGAAAAAGACGCATCACAGGATTCACAGGGCATCATCATAAGAGCCACCGCTTTATCTCTGCTTTTAGGCAGAAATATTTCTTCGGATGATTGCATCAGCACCTTCCTTAAAGGTGTTATAAACTAATACCCAATCCACCAAAGTACACAGGTACTTGGTAAGTATCCACAATTGGTTCTCAAAAATCTCTAAAAATTTATACCAAACAAGAATGAACTTATCCTAGACAAAAGTAACTTTACTAACATTATCTACAGCCTACAGCACACATGGTTGAAAGTCTTTCTCTAAATAACAGATTATTATAAATAAAAATAGCAATGGCATTAGAATCATAAAGTAAATGTAAATTTTATCAAAACTATAGGCGCTAAATGCAATCAAAAGCTATCAACCATTGTTAGTTTTACTTTATCTTACGGTGAATCCGTCTATATATAAGACGGTTATATAACCTTAACTAAATAAATCAGACCTAAATAAGCCAATCACCTCTTAATAACTGTGAAGCGTAACGTCCTCACAGGAACACAACAGCATAGTCAATAAACATGTGGATCAGGCAGATCCTTGCGGTGTACGGCACACACAGCAGCACGCGACACGCCGCCGCCACATCGGCTGCTCATGCTACCGGCGTCAATCTTGATCAGATCAAAAGACGGCCGCCTGGACCTCTACCTCTAACAAGTTTGCTTAATTTATCAATGACCTATGATGATTGATTATCAATTTTTTATCAAATCTCTGACCAAATTAGTTCATTAAAAAATATACAATAAGTATATTAGTATGTTATAAATTAATGTAGCTGAGTACCTACCTACCAAGTACTTACCTAAGTAACTACGCAATGTTAAAATTTGAAGTACTCTATAAACTAACTATAATGATTACTTTTATATGTTAAAATATAGTGTTTTTAACTAATAAGATGAGTAATATTATTAAATAAGATTTGTAGGTACCTATACTAAGAGTTTAAATAAAACTAGCAAAAATTACATCTTTTTAATTAATATTGTTTCATTATCATGAAAAAATATAGACAAAACAATGTCTCTAAACATCTACCTAGTGAAATGATTTATATCGAAAATGAAACCACGAAATATAATATATGATCAAACGAACTTCTCAAGTGAAGATCGATCAATATTATATGAGTGGTTTCATTTGAAGATATAAATCACCCTCCCTACCCAAATCCCGAGTTTTGTCAAAAAAGTCAATAAACGACGTAATTTATGCCAGAAATCTATCTCTAAAAAGAATGACAGGCTTGGCGGACGCTGCTAGTGATGGGCGCGTAGAGTGGTAGGGATGGGAGCATGGGTAAATTTCAAATTAATCGAGTAATCGATATCGATTAAATCGATCGACTAATAGTTATTTGTAAGAACGTGCGAATGTTGCCTTGTAGGTGAAAGGACTACCTAGTGAAATGATTTATATCTTCAAATGAAACCACTCATATAATATTGATCGAACTTCACTTGAGAAGTTCGTTTGATCATATATCATTTATCTCATTGGTCTCAGCAAACATGAATGTTCCGGAAAATTCTGTAATGCTCAGAAGTGAAGTATGCGGCAGGCTTGGGAAGTATTTTATATGTTTTTGTTACCGGTTCGCTAAGGAATTTGTAGTAATGTAAGTACGCATTTTGGGTACAGATCTGTATACTCGTCATTTAAACGAAATCAAAACTAAGTAGGTAGTAAGTATAGGTACTTATATACTTACACCTAGTAATATGAAAATTCAAATTTGCATCTTACTTCATCATAACACAAGATTCATTTATGAAATTTTGGATTATCTTAAAGCTCCTTGTCAGAACAAAGAATGACGACGTAGGTAGATAACACTGCTTAGTAAATTATCAACACTAATATAAATGACAGGTTGATTTGATTGTTTGTTTGAATCGAATGAGTTTTGAAACTACTAGAACGATAAGAAATTAATTAGAATCCTACTTTAACATTACATGGAGGTTAAACTTATTTTGTAAGCGCTCAAACAGACGCCGCCGCCGCCCGCCGCGCAATCAATGCAAAATTATCGTTCTACTGTATTATTGTTAGTATACATTACTTAGGCATTACTACGTAGTTCTGAACATCGCTGACGGAAGCGCGGCGGCGGCGGCGCAGCTTGATGCGGCGGCGGCGTAGCAGCGGCAGCGCGGTGGCGGCGCGTGTGAACAGTGTTGCGGTGCGGCGGCGGCGCGGTGGCGTCGTCGTCTGTTTGACCACTAAGGTAATACGAAGTTCTCCTTGTCAGCGAGTAATGTAATAATCTTATTATTTTACAAAGAGCAAAACGGAGTGCTTCCACGGGTCAGTGGACACACCCCCGTATTTATTGCACTACATCGAATAATAAATATTTTATCTATAAAATATCGATTCTCGGAAAACAGCTTGACCTACACGTGACGATGCATAGATAGAATTTAATTGTTAATCGGTTTGGTCAGCTCCGATAGCTCCGATTTGCTTTTTGTTGGTACTTTGGTACCTACCATTATTTTTCAAAAAAAAAAACTAACAATTTTAAAAAATAATTTCTTTTTTACAAAAAGAGAGCCTTCAACGAACTAAAATGTTAAAATTGGTACTAAAACCTTCTCCTGAATGTTACAAATACATTACTGAAAACCGCATCAAAATCGGTTCAGCCAAACGCGAGATAATCGCGGGCAAACATACATACATACATACATACAGGTAAAACTGATAACCTCCTTTTTTGAAGTCGTTTAAAAAAGGCAATAAATCAACCTAACATACTTACCTATTTAATTTTTCTAAATTATTCATTGGTAGCAATGGGCGGCCTTGTTTGTAACATAAGTATCTAAGGTGCCCAAAATACATACAAAGACGAACAGAACCTACCCCAGACCGGGAAACAAACATTGGTAATTATCATAACAATGTTCGCCCCCGCCGGGGATGGAAGCCGGTGCTCCCGCGTCGCAGCCGACATTTCTACCAACTGAACTACGGAGGCAGTCGATTTATAAATACACGTGCTCAGGGGGCAGGGTCGCGGACGCATTCGTCCCGGCTTATTATGAAAATATAGATAAAACTGTGATCGAACGATACTATAGATAGTCAATTTCTTACGTCAATATCTACAGTGAGGAAATAGTGCTACGACGCACACCATAGTTATTCTTTGCACTAACTTTTAGTACTACAAGTTATATAAAAAAATAAATAATGAATTACTGCCTCCGTGGTGCTGTAAACTCGATTATAAAGCTGAATGTACGGACAGGTTTCGATTCCCGGTAACGTAAATTTAATTGTATTGTGTTTATTAATAAAAATACCTTATCGAAAACACAACATTTAAATACTTATTAACTTAAATAAACTAAATAAATATATACAAATAAAAAAAGGCCTCAAAATCATTGTCGCCGGAAGGTACGGTGCATAGCAGGCTGGCTGCGTCTCCCCTCTGCATGGCCAGACCTACCTATTACTTTTGATGCTATGCATAAAGTATAATCTCATTCTACTTTCTGTTCATCACTGTATTCACCATAAAACATCATCATTATCTAGGTCGCCTAAGTAAACTATTTGTACAAGAAATTATGTAAGTAGGTACCTAAGAAGTTTCATGCATTACAGTAAAACTTCCTATTACCGTGGTAATCAAAATCACGTCCTATTACGGCTCCATTTTATATTTTGTAATTTATGATTCGTTGTGACAGCTGTTAATTATTTGGTAAAGGTGACTACATATAGTGTCCAAGAGAAACTAACACTCAATTTATTGTCAAATGTTGTCTAAACGCGCCATAATAGGGCATTTTACCCTATATGTTTTTATTAGGGCATAACTTGTATGTATACTACCTTGTATTGTATGGGCTAGGTAAGTTTTTTTTTTTTTTGAGTAAGTACATTCTAGAATCTTTAGATCAATGACATTTCATTAATGTTATCGCGAACAAAAGAACAACTCGTACGCACCACTTGATATGACATCTTGCTTATTATTATTGATCTTATAACTATCTAAGACCTTCATTTGACCTTTTCATGAAACGTACCTACATAGTTATTGAGTTAAAAGATGCGCTCTAAAATTAAATTAATAAATATAATTTATTGATCTACTATGTCTATGGTTTACTGTAACTAAAATAGATAAACAGATTGCTGTTGGATTCCCTTTTTTTTTAAAGTAAATTTATCTATATTAGCGCCACTTTCAATAAATAATTAACATCTTCTAAACCATGGCCGAAATCAAAAATAATATGCGTCCTAGATTCCCAAGATAATATTGGTAAGAATTTTTAAGGCCCTGATGTGTAGCTTTCAGGTTCAAAATTATAAGGAATAAACTGTTTGTTGCATAAAGTGGCCACTTTTAGTTTCAAAAGCGTATTTCTAAGATTTTAAATACCCAAACACTGAAAATATAAAGATATATTTTAAAATAACCTATTGCATACAAAAATAACTCAGTACAAGCAAGCAAGTTAGCAGATTTTATAAAGAAATTCCCTACAATAAGAATGTTAGAGCGTAGCATGTAGCTTCGTAGCAGCTACGAGGCGTAGCACGTAGCCAACACGGGCCCCTTCGCTACGTCTTGCTACGAACGCGTAGTAAACTTTCTTTTGAAACTTACTTTTATTTTTATTAATGAAATTTACTAGCTATCTGTACTATTATTATGGAATAAACAATTTTGTAATCCTAATGTAAAAGTAATCAAAAAAATCATTTATCTATGGGCGTGTCTCGTTCTCACGTGTACATTATGATGTAATAGTAAAGTAATTTAATTTTATCACGTGCGTGGGCGCCTGAATCTACGCAGTTTCCAATGTCTTATCAAGTTTTTTTTATAATAAGCCTCAAGCCGGCTTTAAGCAAAATTTTTTTTTTGTTAATTAAGTTGGTTACGTACTCGAAATTTTGCTAACGTTTTAAAATAAATGTTGTGGTCTCAATAACTAGCAATTCATAAATTTCATGCAATAAAATATTCCAATGGGTATCTGTCAATTTTAATCCATCTTCAATACAATGTACAATGTCAAAGTCGCTTCCCGCGTCTGTCCCTATGTATGCTTAAATCTGTAAAACTATGCACCCGATTTTGATGCGGTTTAATAGAGAGAGTGATTCAAGAGGTAGGTTTATAAGTATAATACATGAGCAACATAGTAATAGGTTAAGTGGTACGAAGTTCGCCGGATCGACTAGTATTATTATAAACTAGAGGCTGCCCCGCGGTTTTTCCCGCGCAGATTTCTCATAAATTCAAAACTCCCGTTTTTTCCCGTTCCCGTGGGAATTTTGGGAAATCCCTTCTTAGTGCTCACCTACACTCCTTATGGAACCTACATGCAAAATTTCAGCCCGCTACGCCCAGTAGTTTCGGCTCTGCGTTGTCTGTCAGTCAGTCAGTCAGTCAGTCAGTCAGTCAGTCAGTAACGGAAGAGTTTTATATATATTGATGACACGCAATGGCGGCTAAACTACTAGATATCGGTATGGTAGCATAGTGGTGCGCCTGTGATTTGTTCAGCAGAGGTTTTCAGTATTTTGTTTCATATGCCATAACATTTTCTTGTAGATTCATATCACATAAGAAGTTTTTATTTTTGTTAGCCTTCTATGTGTGTCCCACTGCTGGGAAAAGGGGAGGCCTTTGCCCAGCCCCTTTCCCAGCCTCCCCTCTCCAAGTAAAGTATATGAAGTTTAATACCACTGTTGAACTGACATTAAAAATTACAGGAAAGTTAAACAACGGTGACAAAACAAAAGATCATAAAATACCTATAGCTACATGTATGGCGATAAACAAAGATAGGTATTACTTTCGTCAGTTTTAAAAATGATGAAACAGAAAAAACCTAATACCGAATTTGAACCGAATGAGTAATTAGGTTCGAAATTAAGCTAAGGAAGGCACGAGCCACTCACGAGACACACACGAATCTTACGATATTATCTACAGACGTACGAGCCGAACTCAAAATAACTGAAATAATTACTTTTTTAAAACTCTAATTAAAACTTATTATCACAGCCATATCTCTACCTAAATAGGTACAATTATAATTACGACGAAGTTTAAAAAAAAACTATACGGCAGCTTACCTACTAAAATAAATGGTCAAGTGTGTGATATACGCGCGGCGCCAGTGTTCCAATACATAATTAAAATGTTTATGCTACTTCTTGAAATGTTTCTGCTGTTTAGGGAGTAGAATCATTTGAAAGAGGAGGACTCGTTTGGGGACGTCTCCAGGCGACCATTGTCGTAAGGCAAGACAAACATGAAACATGTTCGGCTGAGCCAATTGGTGGGCACCCTGAACTACTTCGCCTCTAGCATTATAGGATACTTTACCAAATAAGGTATCAAAATTAATTAGATTAGTCTGATTGACTTTTAATAAGTGTTCTTGTATTCTATATTAAATAAATCATTTTTGACTTTGACTTTGCCTTCAATGAGGCGTTATGTTTAACCAAGTTATAACCACAGCTTCTTCAATCTTCATCCGGCCCGACAACCTGCACTCCAAGGATCTCTGACCACATCGGACACATTAATTAAGACAGCTTATTCACTATGATAAATGTTTTTTTTTTAATCAGGCTTTCAAGCTTTTTAAGACCATTTATCATACCAATATCAGATCTATATAAAAAATATGATCCTGGATGCATGACACTACAGTCTTGATTAATCCAGTATTTTAGGATACTATTCCATATTTACCGGTACCGGTATTTTAGGGTACTATATTATTCCCTCGACATCCATACTGTCTGAGATCCATACTGCGCATATTCTGGCCGAACACCATCAGCAACGAGGATCTGTGGAAACGATGCCACCAAGTGCCGATAAAGTAGGAAATCTCTCAACTGAAGTGGAAGTGGATAGGGCACACCCTCCGAAGACCAGAGGACAACATCGTCAGGGCTGCGTTTACGTGGAGGGGGTGTGGAAGCCGGCGCCGAGGCCGGCCGGCGCACACCTGGCAACGCACCGTCAGCCGCAGCCGGGCTGAGTTGGAGGGACGCGGAGCGCGAGGCGCAAGACAGGGGCGAGTGGCGACGTCTCACAAAGGCCCTCTGTACCACTGGGGTACCATAGGATCCAACAACAACAATATTATCCATCCTCCTCCATTTAAGAAGGGAATAATTTTTAGCCCTGCCTCTGAAAAATTCGAAAAAGGAGGCACTAAAAGAAAACTTTTGCTAAAATTCGAATTAAAAGTTGAATAACTAGGAAACGGTTAGTTTTTGACCTGGGTACCTTAAGGGGATCATATTTTTGATATTTATTTTTATGTTCTAAAGATACTTATAGTTTTTTTCGAATTTGTCAAAAATTTGTAAATTTATCTTTCTTCATTTTCGGATTAATAAGCTGTATTTTTGTCATAGGACTACGCTTTATAAGCTACTAGTCGACCCGGCGAACTTCGTACCTTCTAACCTATTACTATGTTGTGCATGTATTATACATATAAACCTAACTCTTCGTATCACTCTCTTCTTCTTCTTCAAATTTAAGAGCTACGCTCTTGTCGGTGGAGCGTCTTACACACCTCCCGTTGTTGTATGTATCCCGATCCCGTATCTATTTAAAAACCTCATCAAAATTCGTTGCATAGTTTTAAAGATTTAAGCATACATATGGACAGACAGCGGAAGCGACTTTGTTTTAATACGATGTATTGAAGTACCTACTGTGTTGTTTGGTCAAAGTGACCAATACAAAGAAAACGTCTGAAACGATCTTAGCATGGTCAGTATATGGTCGGTCACATCACAGGTGTATTTTCTTGAACTGGTTATAACCAATAGGACACAATTATTGCGTCAGCTAAATTTTTATCTCAAAACAAAAAAAAATACATAACTCAACCACGTATTAAGTTAGCTGACAACGATTTTAAGACGTTTTGATACTTATAATATCGGATCTCTATAAATTATCTCTGTTTCGATATTTTCCTAAATAGAATAGAATAGAAACAACATTTATTCACCAAAACCGACATAATTACACAGATAAAGTGATATGATATGATGCCTGATATGATTTAAAAGTTTTTTTTTTTTTTTAAGATACATGCAACGTCCAATTGTACTTTGGGTTAAACTTAATTTAAGAATACAAAGAGAGATATAATTATATATCATTTAAAATTGTATCCCTCAACACAAATATAAATCAGAACACATTAGTGTAGGGTAGGCGTAATGTCCCAGAAATAAAATACATATTCATGATTTTTTGCTTATGTTCTCATTAACCTAAAGAAAGGCTTAATAATAATTTTATGTTTACGGTAGGTAGGTACTATTTACTTACGATTTCCACACTTGGAAAAGGCCTGTATCGCGGAAATCAAAATAAATATTACCACAGAATCGTACCTAACGATTTTCACAGTTTAAAACGTAAAACGTTAAGCTAGCTATAACAAACAGCAAATCTAAGAAAAAAGTACTGCCTACACTGGCCGTTTTTGTTTTAAATCAGATAAAAAAAAACAATAATTCGTGCGTCCGGTCGGCACAAAAATCTACTTTCATCCCTCACGTGTTTTCAGACGCGTGCGAGCTCAACATAGCAACGCTAAGATGACCGGCCCATTTAGATAAAATACATGTATTTGTAACACCAGCCCGTGTCCTATCGGCTTGGATAATAAAACCAAGGTTCCCATCTCGCATTGACCCAATAAGTCGCGTCAAGGTGTGCGATATCAATCGGCCGTGTCTAGAACAACATAATAATATCCGTTAAAAATAACCAAGGCTATCCTCTTGACATCTCACCAGCCTACAAAGATACTGATCACCTTTGAAACTTGTCAACAGTCTTAAAATAATGATAAACAGCGTCAATTAAGCTTTAATTGTGTTTTAAACCAATAGGTACATTTTATAGGTCGATAATCACTGAAAGAAGAGAATTGGAGCTGTTTTGTTTTGTTTATTTCTACAAAACAAAAGGTACACTCACGCCAATGTTTACTAACTCGGATAACTATAGCTACATAGGTACTTTACTTAAATAATGAGAAATGCCTACTTACATTTATCATCTTCTCTAAGTAATATAAAATATGTTTAACTCTATATTTCACGTTTAAAACGCAAAGCTTTATTATCTCCTCCATAAATGGTCTTATAACTTTCATTCATTTTAGCAGCGTTGAACTTGTGCTCCTCTCTCTCTCTCGTTCCCAATCCAGCCAGTCCTTTATCATGGCTACCAGATAATTTTACTACAATGGGGAGTGACATTGAGGGGCACAGTCAACGAACTGAGCTATCGGACCTGCTTTTGCTTTTGGCGGGTTATCAATGGCTAGCACGCGTGAGATAACCCCTACTTGTATAAAAGACCGACGCCTTGGATCGTATCATCAGTCTACTCACAAGCATTAATCGATAAACATCAAAACAGTTGCAATCGAAGGTCGCTAAGAAAACCACAAACACAAGATGCGTCTGTTATATTATCTAATGTTGCTGCTGACAGCGCTGGCCCTGCTATCCAATGGAGTAGATGCCAGGCCCAAGAACCAGAGGAAGGCGATGCAGCGTCGCTTCTCCATCTGCTATTTTAAGATCTGCCACTTCACCTCATCATCGCACGACAAGGGACGCAAAATGCGCTAAGGAAAAGGTTGGCGCTTTTGAGTTCAACTTAAAGCGTGAGACCACGTCAGTCTCTGAATCTCGTCTGCAAAAACAGATGACTGTTCTGTGCTGCACAATGTGCAAGCTGGAAATAATGGGAAGAAATAGAATAGCTAACCATGAGAGAGGCATTACCAAAACTCCTCAAGGGTAAAAAATATGTAATCAGTGAAGAAACCTGAAACAAATACTCGCATTGTTATTTGATTACCAAGAAAAAGAAAATCTGCTCAACGAGGCTTGTTTTAACGCCCTACATTAGTTACAAAGGGATTAACTTTATCAAATAAGTCAGGTTTTTAGATTTTTAAAGTATTCGTTATTAAAAATAAGTAGCTTAATAGCATAGCAATGTATAGTTTTAAATGTTGCTCTTTTAGCTCGATTGCGAATAAACTTAATTTTCTTCTCTCGGAAAAAAAAATCTGTCTATAAACTTTGCTGTATTTGCGCGTTTCATCATAAAAAAAAACTGTTTTTGTATTTTATCAATCACTCATCCCAGAGTGACCTCTTCTAGACTGATCTATATTAGATCACTGCCTATCAGAAGTATTCTGTGTTATTTGACCACGCAATCCACTAGTATTTTGTAAAATATCGGTATTTTAAATTATTATAATATTAAATTAGGCAAATTGTAACTAATTTGCATGTATAAATTCAAATCTAGTTTATAGTTATAGGAAAATAGAGATAAAATTATCCTTAAATAAATTATTACTTATATGTCTAAAAATTAGGTTACTCAAATAAAAAAAAAGTTTTTATTTATTTGTTTTTTTAAGATACCAGTTTGAACTGCCTTTAATCGGTTTTTTATCAATCTCATGCCAAACAATACAACAACTTTGTTTTTTCTTTAAGATAAATAAAAAAAAGTGCCTGGGTACTGTTAAAACACAATATTTGAAGCCTGTCCTCTAAACATAGATTAGATTAGATTAGATCATTTATTTCACATTATCAATTTCAAGATTACAATAATAAAATTACAAAAATGTCATAGTATAATGTGATCGTCAGAAAAAGTAATGAATATGAATAAGAAATAAAAATAAAATGTCAACAAAATATATACAAACTACAAATCAATATAAGTATGTGTAAAATACAATGTCAAATACAAATAAAATGTCAAAAAATACTATAACCTACATATTTATTGTAGGTACTTATGTGCAAAAATACAATGTCAAATAAAAATAAATGTCAAAACTTTTAATCAAACTGAAAATACAATGTCAAATATCAATAAATAAAAAAATAAACAAAATGAATAAGGAAAGTACATTGCATTGTGACTACAATACACAATAATAATAATAATGGTAAAATAAGTGTAATATGTACCTAAGTACGTATATTATTATGTACTATTCATAAAATTAAATCTTAGTCAAATTTTATGTTAAGAAATTCGTCAATAGTGTAAAATAGTAGTATTTACTTACATGTTTATGTATGAATCCACCAAATTAAATATATATTTTTTTATCTATGCGGGGAAACTCACAGGGGAAACTCCTGACGAGTAACTCTTCGCGACCCGCCCAGCATCGGCTGCCTCATGGGGGACATGGAGTCGTCGTCTCGGAGCGTGGTTGACCAAATTAAACTCCTGGGGAAATGATTTTTGTAACAAATAAAGTTTAACCCTCTGATTCATAAAAAGTTAAGGAGCATTTTAGTTATTTGACGTATGTCAATTTAGACTGGATGTCAAGTATTTACCATACAACAAACCACAGAAGTAGACCTCCAGTAACGCTACTTAAAATCTACTGTATCTTTATGAATAAGACGGTTAATCTTTCTTACCGAGAAAATATAACATCTTTACCAAAAGAGCCTATTTTTCTCAGAGGCTCAATGAAAAGTAAATTTATATCATAATACAATTACGATTCCATCTTCAATATTATCAAGAGTCAACCCTAACAAAAATGAAGTGGACACGCTATAGGATAGGGTTACCACAAAAAATTAACAGAACCAAAACTTATCCTACAAGAAGGGTTAATTCTTAAATGTAAGTTAAATTCTAGAAAATCATCTCGATTTTGCCAGTCAATCGAAGATAACGCAAACACACACACACACACATAGGCTTGTTTGACTGCTCCGTAGCTCAGTCGGCAATGTGGACTGAGATGCGTGTGCACTGGGTTCGATTCCCGGCAAGTTAACTTTGGAGTGTGATACGATATTATTATTATATTATTGTGGCGCTTCTTTAGCTCTTGTATAGCCAATAGCGCGTGACTGACACGTAGTTGGTTTATATTTCGCGGTAGGTGCAATAAAAAGATAAAGTGGTGTCGTGGGTGGCGCGGGCGCATCTGTGTAAGTTATCTTGTTTTCCGATATTGACTGAGTATAGGTTAAATATAACATTAACTGCTGGTAAAGTGCAAGTGGGCTTCGATATTTTCTAGATTGCAATTAAGTCTTTTCTAGATTGTTAGTGTAGAGAAGTTTACACAATATCAATACATAGTATAAAATACCGGTTACCTCTCAGTTACCGTTCAGTACAAGTCGCACGTCTTATCTCACTCACACAAGCATGATACGCGTGCAAAGCAACGTTTTTTTTCTATGAAGCGTCCGAGGTGTGGTACGGGTACACTAGTATAATATAATTAAGGGCTTACACGGTGCGAAACTAGCGCCACTTCCGATAAATGATTAATATCTTTTAAACCATGGCCGAATTCAAGAATATGCGTCCCTTTGCCTCCCTAGATAATCTTGCTTAGAATTTTTAAGACTCTGTTGAGCAGCTTTCAGGTTCCAAATTAAAAAAAAAAAACCGTTTCGTAAAATAATATTTCTAAGATCATTATTCTAAAAGCTGCACACAGAGATGTGACTTATCTAAGATAAAAGTATCTTAAATACAGATACAAGATACAAAATACGTATCTTCAATCTTGTATCTAGATAGGTTTTTTAAAATGCATTTTGTATCTGGTATTTAAATACTTTTGTTAGGTATCTTAGTATCTTGAAGATACTTTGTTTACAAAATACTTTTAGGTGTGTTTGTGCATGGCGTTTTAATTTTTTCTTGTTAAAAGGAAAAAATATTGTTTCTTTGTATCGAATAAACTCACATACATACTCATGTACATAACTAAATAGACCGATATTTAAAAAAAATACATTAGAATCCTGAATTATTCCTGACTAGCTTTCCCGGCGAACTTCGTATCTTGCCACACACACAATTTTATATGGAAAAAATTAAATGTCGTTTTAACTAACTTCCCCTCCGTTTTCCATATTTTCTCACCTTTTAAACCTTCCCTGGACTAGAACGAACATTTCAAAACCAAAATCACACAATTTTATATGGAAAAAATTAAATGTCGTTTTAACTAACTTCCCCTCCGTTTTCCATATTTTCTCACCTTTTTAACCTTCCCTGGACTAGAACGAACATTTCAAAAACGAAATCGTCCCGGCCGTTCTCGAGTTTTAGCGAGACTAACGAACCGCGATATTTTTTTATAGATATATAGTAGAAGGAGATAGATGAATTAACAAAGCCAAAATTAGAATAGAGTCTTTTCTATATTCTATCAATTTCACATACAAAAAACACCCCATATGAGGGTTCACAGCCCCCCCCCCTCAGTATGATGTTTTTTTAAATTTTTGGCAAAAAACAACCTCGCCTACTTTTAAATTCACAGTTAAAGAGCAGAGGCTCACAGAAGCTTCATTAAGGTCATGATCGAAGGCAAAGTAGTTAGGCTACCTAAGTTACTAAAAAAATAACCAAATATTGCCTTTACTTTTTTTTTTTAAGTGGCTGAAACAAAAAAAAAATTGTGCATTTTTTATGGTTTTTCAAAGTTACCACAAAAATATGCAGATGCTTTTTTTTATTTTTTTGTGTTTTATTGTTAGCTTTTGAGTAGTTATCCAAAATGGTACTAGATTTATTTCTTTACGTCTATTACTATTACTTCAGAAATTATCAACTACCAAAAAGACCCTTCGCTTTCAACTTTTAATTTAAGATTTCAGGTTAACCCATTTTTATCAAAAAATAAAGTCAATATTTAATTAATTTGTTAGTTATTTAGGTAGCCTACCTACTTAGCCTTTGATCAAGACTTAAATTAAGACTCCTTTTACGCGAACAGTGGTGCCACTCTAACTCTAACACAAAAAATACTGTTACGGTTACTTTGAAAAACCGAACCAAAGGCAAAAATATTTTTTTTTTGTTTCACCCACGTTAAAAAAAATAGTAAAGGCAATACTTGGTTATTTTGTTAGTAACTTAGGTAGCCTAACTACTTAGCCTTCGATCGAGACTTTAATGAAGCTTCTGTGATCCTAAGGTTGTGAATTTAAAAGTAAGAGAGGACGACTTTAAAAAAAAAAAAAAATCATACGGAGGGGGGGGGGGGGGTGAGGCTGCGACCCCACATTTGGGGTGTTTTCGTCGATAAAATTGATCATAGAATATACCCTTAAAATTATGTTATAACTTTCCCGGACACACTGTATAATGTTGTTTGTCCAATATACGAAATGAATGCGATTTACTCTTTAAAAAAAACTCATAAAAAAAAGTTATGTAAAAAGTATTTTATCTATAAAAAAGTATCTTAAAGATACGTATTTTGTATCTTGTATTTCAGATACTATTTTAGAAAGGTATTTGCATCTGGTATCTGAAATACTTATTTAAAAAGGTATTTGTATCTTGTATTCAGATACTTTATTCAAGGTATCTTGTACATCTCTGGCTGCACAACAGTGCCTTAAAACTTCTAAACAAGATTATCTAGGGAGTCAAAGACGCATGTTTTTGATTTCGGCCATGGTTTAAAATATCTTAATTATTTATCAAAGTGGCGCTAGTTTCGCAACGTGTAAACCCTTTTGAAATATTTTATGATTAAACGAACTTACCTGTACGTGAAGTTCTATCATAATTATACGAAGCGCTTCGTCCGAAGAGATTAGTACATACATTACATATTAAGTAGGTTAACACATGTAGTACCGCCTTAGGTCTCGCCACTTCTGCACTATATTTGAGATCTATTTTTTTTTTTTTTTTTGAAGGTAGTTTATAACTCTCCCGTTCCCCGGCGACCACGTCCCGCGCAGAGCCTCAGTTAGTTTAGAGTCAAGTCCTCAAAATGATATGACATATTTTCCTTCTAAATGGGGACTGAAGGTTTGGGACGGGCGGGAGATTTAGTACTAATCTCTTCGGACGAAGCGCTTCGTATAATTATGATAGAACTTCACGTACAGGTAAGTTCGTTTAATCATAAATTATACTTCGCGCTTCGTCCTCGAGATTAGTACATACATTACATATTAAGTAGGTTAACACATGTAGACCTTGAGAGTAAAGGAAAATATGGTCGATTGTATTTTTAACAAGAAATCTTCATATCATTTTCACAATTCCAAAATAATAATATTCGTAAAGATAAAGTTTATTTTACAAGCCAAATCAAACAATCTTTATTTTATCCGTATTTAACTAAAATACCAGTTTTTTTTTTTTTTTTTTTAATTAGTTACAGCTGTTGCCCTTTATTAAATGGCTTAGGCAAGGCATCAAGTAGCGAAAGTTTACCGCTACCTCTCCAGCTTGCCGTGTTCTTACAGTTTTCACACTAACGACGAACAAGCGTGCGCGCAGTGGAAAATAGACTAGTATCGTACACTGTCACCATGAGTATTTCCCCAACGGCTGCCGAGATTTCATCGAATTGAAATTAATTTTTGCCCTTGCGAAAATCTTTAATTCTATAAAGCAATCAAATTTATAGCTCGGCAAATGCCGTGGTGTTTTTTTTTTTTTTTTTTAAGAAAAAGTAAGTTTAACAAAGTCCTGAGTTTTTGTAAGTCTATGTCCATAAAACAAATATTATTTGTATTAGAATAAACGAAAAACATTTGCATTGTGTAAATTGCATGCTGAAAATAATTATAAAAGAGTAAGTTTTTCTAATGAGAGGTCTTTATTTTTAACTGGTGTAATATAAGGCTAAAAACCCTCTTAGTTTTGCTATAAGTATTACTATAATTTGATTTAATATTAATAAATAAAACTATATCTCTTTATATATATATATACGCAGGCGAAATACCCTTTCAACGTAGTGCCATCATAAGAGTTTAACTAATTTTGTTATAGCAACGAAATCGTTATTCTAATGAAGGAGGCATTCCCCCCGGATCGTCAACGCTTCCCTGATAAGATGCCCGCCAGCAATGTAATCGAAGGCTCTAGCTAGGTATTCGATGATTACTGGAATAAGTTTTTGTTTTTTTTTTTTTTTTTTTGTAATATAATTAAAAACCTTCGATACGAAAAGTTAAATAAAGATGAGATTCCATGATTGTCTAGACCAATCATGTACTACTAAAATACCTGTAGCTTAATCTGATTCTGTTTTTCACTCTACACCATAGTTCTAGGGTAACTCTTTAATAGAACACGCTTCAGACTCTTTTGTCAGGCGACTAAAGATTTTCTATATGCACAATGTGACTTGAAAAGTCTATATCAAGGATGACCAAACGCGTTTGTTATAAAAATTAATGCCTACAATAGCCGTTTAGTTCCAAATTATTCGATGTCTAGAAGTTTTCTTCGCAATTCAGCATATCTGCAATAGTATAATCGTAGGATGTACATTTCAATTTATATTATAATAAATGAAAATTAAAATATCACGTTCTTGTTCTGAACATTATAAGGAAACAACATCTCAAGTCAATAGCACTAGCATGTTGTCAGGTGAGGGAATTGTATTGCCTTCATACGATTCATATAAGAGATAGCAATCGAGTTATCGATGTGCATTATTATTTGGCAATCGACTAACTTTAAAGTTATACCTTTTAAGTAAGGAGCAGAGCTCTGGGCAAATGTGATGTGGTTTTATTTGAGCAACAACCACTGGCTGTCTCGCCATCACGTGGTGCTTCTCCCCCGTAGTTGAGAGCTTTCAGGGAACATATTGCTGCCCTGAACAGTTATCGTTTCTAGAACGGCACTCAATTAGCAATTATTTTGCTAAGCTACCAATTTAATCAGAGCATAATAAAAAGTCAAGAATTTTTACAAATTAATGTGCCATCTTTTAGGTTTAGGGACAATAAACAATGCACTAGCACAATAAACCGGGTCGAATTTTCACGTAGATTCTCTATTTGTTTAAAATATAAGTACTCGCTTTTTTTTTTTTTTTTTTTTTATTTGAAATCTTTTATTATCTCTGGGAAATATTACAACGAGATCATTGGAATCTATGATAACGCCCAAGAATTAATAAGGCATGAAAGGATAAAGCAAGCTTTTTTCCCCGTTCAGGTATATTAGCAATATTTTATAATTTGATTATTCTGGTAAAAACCTGAACGTCTCACCAAGTAACTCATATTTATACGGTAGGTGATAAAAAATCTGTGTTGCAATTTGATTAGATATTTCTTAAAGCTTCATCAGTTTTGTAATTATTTTCTAGATCTTACAGCATTGGTAAGGAATATGTGCGTTTCCAAAATCTAATAATGCAACATAGTACATTCTAAATAATAGTACTTTGGATCTAAATTTAAAGTTATGCGGAGGTCTATAAGCTGGAAGGCATAAATATTTATGAATATATCTTATACTATATGAATATATATATATTTATTTATTTTTAAGTGATAATAAATCTTTTTATTTTTGTTTGGTTTCAGTTTTAGATTACGTACGTATAATATATACCTACGTAGGTAAAATTGACAATGGCATGGTTGTAATAAAGAAATAGCATTAATTTATGTGACTTTATTTAAATTTATTAATTTCATTGTATTTTAAAATTGTTTTTTGAGTGTTTTCTTTAGTATATTAATCGCGACCATGTGGTGAGACGACCTAATAAATACCGCAGGAGTGCACCGAATGATGGTCGAACAAGACCGGTCACCGTGGCGACCGTTGGGGGAGGCCCCGTCCAGCAGTGGACGCCTCCGAGCAGATATGATAAATCGTGACTTGTGAAATAAAATAAACCATACGACCTCTCCGTCGTGAAGCACGTTAAATCTCTTTTTTTTCACAGGTTTAAGTAAGACAGTTTTTTACACCACACATTTATACACCACACATTTATACACATACAACATTTCTTTATTTTTATTTTTGTTTGTTTAAATTTTTCAGATATTATGTTTATAATTATAATTTTAAATTTTATGCTCTTATCTAAATCCTATTTGGTACTCAGATATTTAAATTTTGGGCCTCAAATCTACAATATTTTTATACTGTATACTTAGTATTTATTCAAATAGCAGTCTGATTTCCGTACGTATCTCACACAATGTAGGGGCCGTCAGAATGATCAGCGTCTTATCTGGGTCGCCTGCCGGCCCAGGTGCGACATTATGCTGAGACGGTAACCTGTTTGGCTCACCGGACGCCTAGGTGTGCTTACTCATCTTATTATTATTTTTTATTTCATTTTTTGTATGCCTATGTGTTTGTGAACCAAATAAATGTTTTCTTATTCTTATTCTATTCTTTGTACTATGTTCCTAGTAACAGCGCCGGCTGCAGTAATGCGGCGGCGGCGGATTGCGTGATGGTCACGTAGTGCGCGCGCTGCGGCGCGGCGGCGGCGGCGGCCGGTCCGGGGCGCGCGCGCCGGCTCATGATCCCGCCCGCTCGCTGGCGCAAGCTCGCTAGGCTGCGCTCGCGCGTCCGGCGCGCGCTGCAGCCGCGGCGCCGGCGGCCTGCGGGCTGGAGAGCCCGCCGGCGGCGTAGTAACTACTAAATTATCTGTGACGTTAAAAACGAACTAGGTTTCTTTTGAGGTGCTATTACTTTAGTGTCAGTTTTACCACCGAATTTGCACAGACTAGCGTCTTGTGTATAGCTTCATCGACTATGAAGGTCCTTTACCTTGCTTGGCAGGTACTTATAATTTTTTGGCTTATTTAAAAGCAAAAACGTAAATTTCCATCGCTTTTTGTCATGATTTGCATGATAAGGCACTGTCGATTTGTTATAGCTTGGCTTCGATGCCTCTGTCAATATAAGAATTATAATACCAGGATGTCTTCAAAATAAAGAGGAATCTGTATACGGATACACGTGGAGCTCCATTTTTTGTTGGCAATTAAAACTGCGGGTAGTTTTTTTTTTTTTTTTTTTTACTAAATTACTTTGATATTTTGCTGAATTTTGTGATGACGTAATAAAACTTATTACAGACCTTGCTCCGGTCGTATTAGAGTTCTGCGTCTAATGTATAGGTACAGTGTTTTCTTACCTTAGGAACCGCTGTGCTTATCCTGAACGCCCTCGGGCGTGTCTTAATTGTTTCACAACAATTTCGTAGTTCGAAGCTGGAGCCGAGGCTGCAGCGGAGGCAAGGTGGCCGCGGGGCGGCGTTAGGTGGATCCCTGTCTGGGGATTCGGGCTGAAAAGCCGAGCCAGTACCGATACTTCTTCGGTGCTGAGACCCAGTTGTAAAACTGGGCGGAGGTTTAGGCTGTATCTAATTCTAACCTTATTTACGGCACTGATCTAAATGCTATCGTTAAAGATTGGTAAGTAAAGATTTCATATTTTATTATTATTAATAACGGCATGTGGCGAAGATGTCCTAACGACATTTCTGATACATGAATCACACACGGATGAACCCGTTCTTCGGTAAGGAGCAAGTCATTCGGGTAAGAAGGTTTGTGTCGAAAAATCTTAACCACCATTTCCGGTTACAAAACTTTTAAGACTATGTATTCACGTTAGGTGAAGTTATTTTGCGGATAGGTCTATCGACTTTCCTGAGCGTGAAAATAATTTATGTACAGCGGATAAGTCCCAACGACTTTCCTGAGCGTAAAAATTATTTATATACAGCGGATAAGTCCCAACGACTTTCCTGAGCGTAAAAATAATTTAAGTACAGCGGATAGGTCCCAACGACTTTCCTGAGCTAGCGGATAAGTCCCAAAGACCGTCCTGGGCGTACAATTGATTTTTGGTACTGCGGATAACTCTACGTCAGGACGGACGTACAAATACTTTAGTAGGTACAGCGGATAAGCCCGAACGACTGTCCTGAGCGTACAAAATAATAATTTCAAAAACATAGTTTTTAAATAGGTATATGCAGGAAGGATTACCTTGGATCCGCAGAGCTGGCCTATAGCAAAAGCTGGAGTTTCTTCAAAAGTTTATCACTATGTATTAACGTTATTTTAAACTTACACGTTTTGCACGTTACTGATTCACTTAAATCTTTAGAACGTCGTTAAGAAATTTTCCGAAAATATAATTTAATTTAATTTTGTGAAAATAAAAGAGTGAACCGAGTGGCTCGAGCACTAAAATGCGACTGAGGCTCTGCGCGGGACGTGGTCGCCGGGGAACGGGAGAGTTATAAACTACCTTCAAAAAAAAAAAAAAAATAGATCTCAAATATAGTGCAGAAGTGGCGAGACCTAAGGCGGTACTACATGTGTTAACCTACTTAATATGTAATGTATGTACTAATCTCGAGGACGAAGCGCGAAGTATAATGCTTTGCGTCGTCATTCCGTTTTTTTTTTGTTTTGACTTTGAGATTCTCGATGAAGAAAAGCAATATTGCAAATTTGGCGTATAGTAGCCCTGTATCTATTTAAGAGCCAGTTTACCGCGATGCTAGCGCCATTCGCGAAAAAAATTAATATCTTCTAAACTAAGGCAAATACCAAAAAAGTGGTACCGTATGACATTAGATAATGTAGGCTAGTATTTTTAGGGCACTGTTGTATAGCTTATAAGTTAAAGACCAAAGAAAGCTACAAAGTGTTGCTAAAAGTGGCCACTTTTAGCAACAATCTGTGTATAATTTTATTCTTTTTACTTAGGACTTTTTTATTGTGCTCAAAAATACTTGGCTACATTATTTAGTGTCGTACTGTGCCACATTTTTGATATTTGGCTTAGTTTAGAAGATATATATTTTTTTCGAGAATGGCGCTGGCATCGCGGTAAACTAGCTCTTAAGCCAGCGGGACCTTTCCATACATTACATACAAATATTTCCTTCCATACCTACATTACAAACAAACACTGTAAGCGTAGCGAATGAAGGTAAATGTGATCATTAGATGCTATTATTTTCACTCTATTTATTTTAACTCTGTATATAGACTATATACGCTGTTCGTAATTGTTTTTTTTTAAATCTCACAAGCTGTTGGTAACTGCGATTTTAAGGTAGGTAGGTAGGTAGCCTTTACTCTGTTATTCATAAAAAGTAAAAAAAACATTTTAGCTATTTCACGTATTTCAATTTAGACTGGATGTCACGTATTTACCATACAACAAACCAGAGAAGTAGACCTCCAGTAAAGCTACTTAAAATGTACTGTATCTTCAAGAATAACACGGTTACAATCTAAGAGGGTTGCACAAGTTTATCATATCTCTGATATCTAGTGTTAGTAATTGGGGCCTGAAGATGGTGCCTGAGAGGCAGCTGCGCAGTGGTACCGGTAAAGCTGCAGAAGCCGGCAGCGCCATCTCTTGGCACTCTTCGGACATTCCAGACATTCTGACAATTCTCAAGTGGCGCTACGTCCAATCAACGGGCTTCGCGCTAACGCAAAATATATTTTTAAGTTTTTAACTAATCGCAGAGCTGCGCGCCATTTTTGTAGGAGTAACGCCCTAAAGAGTAGGAGAAATCAGAGTTGTAATTTTAAATTAAAAATCGGTTGAGACCACTTTTTCGTGTGACTTCAAGCGATTACCAGGTCTTTGAGTATTTAATTGTGTTATTGCAGCTGTGGAAATTCAAAGATAAGTAATTTTTATTGGTTATAATTATTTAGCATTCTGTTGTGTGTATGTTTTGGCTTAGAACTAAATCTATGTTTCATTCTATTTCTACAAATTTTATTCTACTTTCCTGTTCCTTTTTTGAAAAGTTCTTTATAATTAAAAGGTTATCCTAGAGGAAGCCTAGAGGCAGTAAAAGGTTAGTTTCTAAGAATTTAGCTTTAGTAGGACATAGGAGAATTGGTTGTAATGTTAATTGTCATTTAGTGGTTGAATTTAGAGATGGTATTGTGAATAGGTACAGATTATTCTAGTAACATTATTTACGGTGACGTGTTCATTAGTTATACAATATGTTGGTTAATAAATGTGTTAACTGCTACGAGTTGAGTCAGTACAGTGACGTATTTTAGTCTATACAGAGTTAGCAAAAATAATCGCATCCAGTGAGCACATTTACCGAATAGTCGATACGCTCACAGCGTTTGTATGTATTTGGCCACACATCTGTATTTGGGCCAGCGTTAGTTTATACCAGATGTGCGTAGTATTTGCGTGTAAGCTATTTTAGACTTAACACTATGTATGAAATTTTGCAAGTGACTGTACCTGGGGAAGTTTTTAGCAGAGCTGAATAATTTCATTGTGAAATGTTATGTTTCATTCCGACTTTGTTAATATTGATATAAATATAGATGATTGACTGTGATTGGACTTTGGGTTTTTATTTGATACTTATGGGATCCTTAACAATTTTCAGAAGTGGGATGGCATCCCGAAGCCGCAGCCGGTCTCGTAGTCCTGTATGGGATCGAGAAAGGACCGAGCGAACACGTGATGGTAGCAGTGGCCGGCGGCGTAGCCATTCTCAGGACACTAGCTGGGGCCACAGCCCCCGCAGGCGATGGGCACCATGGGCACCCGATGAACCTGCCAGGCGGGGACGCCATGCTGATAACGAGGATGAATCTGGTAGGATCCTTCCTTACTATGCTAATGTTATGGTGAAAGCAGATATTGTACCGGAATTTGATCCAGAAAAATCAGAACTACCCTCACTGTTATGGTTAAATAAAATTGAGCAGTTAGGCGCAATACATGGGTGGAGTGATAGTGTAAAAAGTTATTACATGCAAGCACGCTTGGCAGGGCTAGCGAAAATGTGGCATAGTGCTTTGAAAAGTTACGAATTTACGTGGTATGAGTGGAAACAAAAGATATTGGAGGCGTTTCCACAGAACATCGATTATGCAGATGCGTTAAAGGAGATGTTGGGTCTCAGAAAGCTTTTTAATGAAACGATGACACACTACTTTTATTCTAAATGTACGCTTCTTACAAAATGCGAAATAACAGGCGAAAAGGCAGTTTCTTGTATTATCGACGGGCTACCATTTCACATGAAGACAGCTGCTAGAGCTGGGAATTATAGGACGCCAGGTGAGCTGTATTCTCAATTCCTGTGTGTAAATGATGATAAGAAACTGCAGTCAAGACCTTATCATTTCCAACGGAGTAGTTTCCGAAGCCGCGATACCTCATCACCTAGTACTTCCAACAAGGATGGAAGTCGCGAGGTTAGAGAGAAGAGACCAGATGTGACCTGTTTTCTTTGTCATGAGCCTGGTCATATTGTAAGAGCTTGTCCCAAGAATTCAAACATCCCAAGATGTGATATCTGTAAAAAGCCTGGTCACAAAGCGGAGCAGTGTTACCATAAGAAGACTGTTAATGTTGTTAACGTCCAGGTAAATGACAGTTATTATAAAAAAATTTTAGTTAATGGTAAAGAGGTTACAGCATACTTAGACACGGGCGCTCAAGTTAATCTTATCGCGTATAATCGTGCTTTGGAATTAGGTTTAGAAGTACAGCCGAGTGATGTTTTTGTATGTGGATTAGGAGGTGCTCCTATTAAAGCTCGCGGACTAGTAAAATTAGAGTTTGTTATAGACGAAGTTAGGATTATTTCAGATGCATATGCAATCGATTGCCCCCTTAGACGTGCCGATGTTTTTGTAGGGCAGCCCATTTTAAATAATGCAGAATGTAGACTTAATGTAGTGGGAACAACAGTTTCTTTGCATACGAATGAGGTCAAAACAAATAATAATTCAGCATACATTAACAATATTAACGCAGTTTCAGAGATAAGTAAAATAAATATTTACTGTTGTAAAGAAGCTGTAGTCCCACCGCGTTCTACTTCCTTTGTAGAAACGAATAGTGACGTAGAGCTTGACCCGACCACTGTAGTATTTGTTGAGGAGCGCAGGTGTTCTTACAACGGTGTCGAATATAGCATCCCCTCCTCGGTATACTGTTTCCCCGTGAATGGGTTGCTCATTACCAACTTTAGTTCTCAACCATTGAGTTTTCATGAAGGGCAGGCACTAGCTCGTGGATTTGTTACTGATGAGGTTAATTGTGATAATGACAGGGAAAATACTCAGAGCAGTTATCATCATTCGATAATGAATATTGATGTTACTTTGGTTAACTGTGGATCTGAAGATCCATTGGTTAAACAGGAGCTTTTAGAGATTTTGCAGTCTTACTCGTGTTGTTTCTCCGCAAATACTATGGAACTGGGGGTTACTAATAGAATCGAGCTAAACATAGAGTTAACTTCAGATAAACCAGTATGCTATAGACCTTATAGACTTTCATTTGCGGAAAAAGCAATCGTGAGGGAGAAGATAGAAGACCTGTTAGCTAGTGGCGTTATAAGAGAATCATCCTCAAATTATTCAAGCCCAATCGTGCTAGTACGAAAGAGAAATGGAGACTACAGGTTGTGTGTTGACTTTAGAAAATTAAACAGCATCACTTTAAAGGACAAGTACCCCCTTCCAATCATTGAGGAACAAGTCGAGAAGCTAGGAGGGAAAAAGTGGTATACAGGGCTCGATATGTCTCAAAGTTTTTACCAAATTCCCGTTGCGGAGGACTCTATTCACAAAACGGGATTCGTGACCCCAGAAGGCCATTACGAATTTCTTCGAATGCCTTTTGGCTTGGCTAATTCTCCAGCCATTTTCCAAAGGTTGATGGATAAGATATTCTCCTCAATGCGCTATGATAAGGTTCTCCCTTATATTGATGACTTGTTGCTTCCAACATTAACGGAACGTGAAGGTCTTGATCGCCTAAGGGAAGTCTTAGAAATCATTAAAGCTGCAGGGTTGACACTCAATTTGGAGAAATGTTTTTTCCTTCAAAGGAAAATTAATTATTTAGGTTACGAGATAAGTGAAGAAGGAATTAGACCCGGATGTAAGAAAATTGAGGCTGTGACAAAATTTCAAGAACCTAAAAATATCCACGAGCTTAGGATGTTCTTAGGATTGACGAGTTATTTTAGAAAATTCGTAAAGAATTACGCTACTATTACTCATGATTTATACAAATTACTTAAGAAGAATTCGACGTGGGAGTGGAACACATGCCAACAAAAAGCATTTGATAGGCTTAAAGAAATACTGACAACCCGACCACTTCTTTCGCTATTTCGCCATATCGGCGAAATTGAAGTTCATACGGACGCAAGCAGCAAAGGGCTAGCAGGCATTCTTTTGCAAAATCAAGATGGTGGTTTCAAGCCAATAGCATATTTCAGTCGGAAAACAAGCAAAGAAGAGGCAATGTACCATTCATATGAGCTTGAGGCACTAGCAGTCGTTGAATCCCTCAGGAGATTTCGCATTTATCTTGTTGGCAGTCATTTTAAAGTTATAACAGACTGCGCAGCGGTTAGGTACACCTTTATGAAGAAAGACCTTATGCCGCGCATCGCGAGATGGTGGCTGTCAATTCAGGAATACGACATGGAGGTTCAAAATAGGCCAGGGAAGACGCACGGTCATGTTGACGCTCTTAGTAGATTCCCGGTTGACCCCGCACCTGTGGTAGATATCAATGTAATTGATGTGTACGATTGGATTGTGTGTCTTCAGAATCAAGATGAAAAGCTGCGAATCATTAGGATGAAAATAGAATCTGGAGACATTGACCCACAGATTAATACTAACTACATCTTGAGAGAAGGAAGGCTATACAGAATTATACGTCAAGGGGAAGAGAGGTTGGTTGTACCAAAATATGGAAGATGGAACATTATGAGAAAATATCATGACTGCATAGGGCATCCAGGTCTTAGGCGTTGCGAGAAGATTATCAAGGAGAACTTTTGGTTTGCGGGAATGACAAGATTTATTCGGAAGTATGTTGAGTCTTGTTTGGATTGCTTATACAAGAGAGGACAATACGGGCGCCCAGAAGGTGAGCTTCATCCCATTACGAAAGTTCCGGAGCCAATGCATACACTGCACATAGACCACTTGGGACCTTTCTGCAAGAGCCGCAGTGGTAATAGCTATCTTTTAATGGCAGTTGATTCGTTCACAAAATTTGTATGGGCTTTACCTGTCAAAACCACTAAGACTCTGGAGGTGACAAAAGCGTTAGCAAACGTATTTTGCTTGTTTGGTTATCCGACCAGAATAGTTTCGGACAGGGGTTCCAGCTTTACTAGTAAAACTTTCAAGCGGTTCTGTTTGGACAATCAAATAAAGCATATACTGAATTCCGTTGCCTGTCCTCGCGCCAATGGACAAGTAGAAAGATATAATAGAACACTTTTAGACTCTCTGAACACCAGTGTAGATAATGAGAAAGACTGGGACAAACGCATTCCGGATGTGACATGGGGCATGAACAATATGCAGAACTCTTCAACTGGATTTACACCTTACAAATTGATGTTCAGCGCGACTCGTAGCAGGTACCAGGGTATGGGCAACAATCAATTAGATGAAGAGCAGACAGCTGAAAGTGCTAGAAACAAAGCGACAAGTAACCTCGAAAAGACATCGGACCATATGCGCAAGTATTTTAATGCGAAACGTAAGCCACCTACAAAATATGCAGTAAACGATTTGGTGTTGTGGAAAGGGGCGGCTGACAAGAACCTTAACGTGCGTCGGAAACTAAAGGAGAAATACAGCGGACCTTACAGAATATCAAAGGTGTTGGGCAAGGACAGATACATAATAACGTCCTTAAAAGGCGTTAAAGGATACAAGAGGTTTAACGCAATTGTGGCATCAGATGCTATAAAGAGATTTACAAGAAATGAGGAAACTGAATCTAGTTCAGATGACAGCCAAGTTGATAGTACAGAAGAGTTAATAGATTTGTTAGAAGGATAATTTTTATGAAAAATTTTTTTTTTTTTTTTGGCACAAAGGACAAAACAGAAATTTGATTAAAATATGGTGAAAATGAATCTGGCTTAAAATTAATAACATGGTTTAAAATTAATAATTATGGTTTAAAAATTATAAAAGGCTTAAGATGGAAAATATTGTTAGATATGGATAATAATATATATGATGTCATTATGTGATACGATTAATACAAGGAATATAATAAGGAATGTGAATATTAGTAAATGATTATTAGTAATGGCTGAAAGTAAAAAAAAAAAAAAAATTTTGATGGTTACAATCATTTATAAAATATTGGCATTAAAGAATGGATATTATTTACTATGGAAAATGTATTATTATCATGGTATATTGGAAATGGATTTAGATTGTTAGGAGGGGTATGGTATGGAAAACATTTTATTTCCCTTTCTTTTTCTTCCTTTGCAGGGTCGCAAAGGTGTCAGGATGGACGAGTGTTAGTAATTGGGGCCTGAAGATGGTGCCTGAGAGGCAGCTGCGCAGTGGTACCGGTAAAGCTGCAGAAGCCGGCAGCGCCATCTCTTGGCACTCTTCGGACATTCCAGACATTCTGACAATTCTCAAGTGGCGCTACGTCCAATCAACGGGCTTCGCGCTAACGCAAAATATATTTTTAAGTTTTTAACTAATCGCAGAGCTGCGCGCCATTTTTGTAGGAGTAACGCCCTAAAGAGTAGGAGAAATCAGAGTTGTAATTTTAAATTAAAAATCGGTTGAGACCACTTTTTCGTGTGACTTCAAGCGATTACCAGGTCTTTGAGTATTTAATTGTGTTATTGCAGCTGTGGAAATTCAAAGATAAGTAATTTTTATTGGTTATAATTATTTAGCATTCTGTTGTGTGTATGTTTTGGCTTAGAACTAAATCTATGTTTCATTCTATTTCTACAAATTTTATTCTACTTTCCTGTTCCTTTTTTGAAAAGGTCTTTATAATTAAAAGGTTATCCTAGAGGAAGCCTAGAGGCAGTAAAAGGTTAGTTTCTAAGAATTTAGCTTTAGTAGGACATAGGAGAATTGGTTGTAATGTTAATTGTCATTTAGTGGTTGAATTTAGAGATGGTATTGTGAATAGGTACATCTGTACCTACACCGTCACCGTAAATAATGTTACTAGAATAATCTATTCTAGTAACATTATTTACGGTGACGTGTTCATTAGTTATACAATATGTTGGTTAATAAATGTGTTAACTGCTATGAGTTGAGTCAGTACAGTGACGTATTTTAGTCTATACAGAGTTAGCAAAAATAATCGCATCCAGTGAGCACATTTACCGAATAGTCGATACGCTCACAGCGTTTGTATGTATTTGGCCACACATCTGTATTTGGGCCAGCGTTAGTTTATACCAGATGTGCGTAGTATTTGCGTGTAAGCTATTTTAGACTTAACACTATGTATGAAATTTTGCAAGTGACTGTACCTGGGGAAGTTTTTAGCAGAGCTGAATAATTTCATTGTGAAATGTTATGTTTCATTCCGACTTTGTTAATATTGATATAAATATAGATGATTGACTGTGATTGGACTTTGGGTTTTTATTTGATACTTATGGGATCCTTAACACTAGGTAATAAAATTACACGAACCATCCAATTCGTTTTGTTGACCAAGCGCTAGTGCGACCATACTAGCACTCAGTTTGCACTTAGTGCTAGTGAACTTAGATCTTACAGAGGTACTCATGTATGTGCGAAATGTGCACAGCTAAAGTAGCGTCCCGTGAAAAAAATTATTATCTTCTAAACTAAGGCAAATATTAAAATTGTGAAACAGTATTCCACTAGATAATATATCTTAGCATTTTGAGGGAACTCTTGTATAGCTTTTAGGTTAAAGACCAAAGAAAGCTACCGATTGTTGCCAAAAGTGTCTGTTTTTAGCAACACTTTGTAGCTTTCTTATAAAATACTGTCACATTTTTTTAGTTTATAAGATACTGATTGTTTCGCGGGTAGTAGGTAGAAGCACAATGTACTATGCTATGCGTTTAGCCGCATTTATTGTCTCAATGCGAAAGCTAGTTTAAATAGTTTTGATTGATTTTAATTTCAGACTTGAATTTTTGTAAAAAAAGGAAAGTTAAAGTAATTAGTAAACTCATGACTAATTAGTAATAGTAGTTTATTCAACATGGGTGTAAAGTGTATTATGTACGAGGGTGGTCTCTTAAAACCCGAGAGGGAATAATGACTTGAAACTTAAACAAGCGAGGATTTTAACCTCACCCGAGGCAGAATAACTTTACCCCCAAGTTGTATATTCTGCTTTTTATTCAATTCGACGAGAAAATTCACATATAAAAAAGCAGAACCTGTGTAACTACGTAATTTTGCTGACTTAATCAGCTAGCATGTTTCAATCCCACTTCACTTCAATCATAAATTTTTGTAGCAATAATACAATCATCATCATTTCAGCCGTAGGACGTCCACTGCTGGACATAGGCCTCCCTCAGGGCTCTCCATCTGTACCGATCGCAGGTGGCCTGCATCCAGCGTGGACCCGCAGCCTTGCGCAGATCATCCGTCCATCTGGTCGGTGGACGTCCTACGCTGCGCTTGCCGATCCGTGGTCTCCACTCGAGAACTTTTCGGCCCCAGCGGCCATCTGTTCTGCGGGCTATATGACCTGCCCATTGCCACTTCAACGAGCTTATCCGCTTGGCTATGTCGGTGACCCTGGTCTCTCTGCGTATGTCCTAATAATACAATAATGCATCATAATTGCCCAGAGGTCAATGATGAATGTATGGAAATTCATAATTGACCGGCTACAAACCGCATGTGAAAAAAATTAGGAACTTAGCGACCAGAGAACAGTAATAAAAAGTCTACTTTTCGAGTGGATAGGATAAAAAAAATAAAAATCCTTAAAGGGTGTAGGAGTGCACTAAGAAACGAATATCTATTGGCACGGTGTATTTAACATTAAAATTAAAAATCGCAAGAAAAGCTCCTGGCATACTTCTAAGGCACTTACAAAATAATATTTTTGATAAATAATATCCGCCAAATCATAGTCATAGCATACACGTGCGTGACAAACAAAACGTGACGAGTTTTAATTTTTTAATAAAAGCAAAATTCGAGATATTGTTTTTAATTGTTTATCAATTTGTGGTTAGATTTAGATATATTGACGTAAATAGAGATGATAATAATAATATGTATTTTAGTCTTTAACAAAAGATAAAAATATAATTCATAGAAAAAAAATCACACGAGAGGAGTAATGCGAAATAAAAATTTCAATAAAAAAATAAGTTTTTATAAAACATCTTTATTATTTAAACACTTATAAAACTTTAAAGTTAAAAACAAAAATACAATAACGACACTGCACACTTTCAGGAAATAAACATTGCTTAACTTTTTACATAAAATTTTATGTATTTTGTTTAAAAAAAAACCTCCACCAACATACAAACATAAATTAAAGTTCTTTAAATAGAAATCAAAATAAAATAACAGTATTGGGTTACAATTACAAGAGGGGGTTGCAAAATAAAGCGTTTGTCAAACAGACAGGCGCTAAAGCGTCGACTTGTAATGTACTATGACAGTATTACCCTGTCACACAGTTCTAGCGCGACGCTAGGACGCTCTGTCGCCAGGCGTACCGAATTTGTTTCGTATGTGATATTAAAGAGCCCTCTAGCGCCGCGTAAGGCTAGCGCTCTAGCGCGACGCTATACCGTTGATGTATAGAGCGCTAGTCTTACTTGGGTAAGACTAGCGCTCTAGCGCGACGCTACAGCGCCGTCCGTTTAATAAAGCCTTAAACACTACGTCCTCTCCCAATACAGTTTGCCACTGCGGGTGATTATGACAATTACCCTTTTACAACAAAAAATTACTTTGATTACATAGAAAACTTGAAGAAGATGTAAAGAAGAGGCCTCTGTCTATTGACACACTAAATCAATTTAAAGAAAAAAAGAAAAAGAAAACAAATGAGACGGTTTAGAAACAAAAAGGTATTCTAAACACTACGAGAGCGCACTGGTGTGGACATAGCTTACACCTATTTTAACACAAGCAATTTACCCAGTCATCACCCCACCGAGAAGCCAATCATCTTGTCTTCAAAAGAAGGTCAAACCTCTTCATCTGCCGCGTCGCCAGCTCCACGTCCACATCGCTCAGGAAGTAGGCTTCGAAGCTCGGCAGCGGCCGCAGCATTGCGTATAAGCGCTCAGCGAATTTCCTACAATCAATTTAGAAAATACAGTTTTTTGCATCACAACAGATACGATATGTTGCGCGGATCTATGACAGAAAATGCTAGCGCCAATCCCGAAGAACATGAACCATCTTTTTTTTAATTATTCACTAATTTAAAGACATAGATAATCCCCCAACGATTGCGTAAAGTAGCCGTTTTTGGCGGCAATAAGCTTTGGGTGTTTTACCTTAGCTACACAACAGTGTTCTAGCAGTGTTCATGCAAGCAAGAAAGTAAGATTTTCTAGTGTCTTAAAGGATAAAATTTTTGATATGTATACTTTGCCATGGTTTAGAAGATTTATTAATTATATCTTATAAATTACTAGTCAACCCGGTGAACTTCGTACCGCCTAACCTATTACTATGTTGCTCATGTGTTATTCTTATAAACCTTCCTCTTGAATCACTCTATCCATTAAAAAAAACCGCATCAAAATCCATTGCATAATTTTAAAGATGCATACATAGGGACAGACGCGGGAAGCCACTTTGTTTTACACTATGTATTGATACTCGTTGAAAAATATCTTCACCTAACGTCAGTATTCTTATCCTCGAGCATCGCAGCCATGGCCTGCAGGACCTGCCTGCGAGCGGTCGCCGTGGAGCCCGGCCGCGCGCGCAGGAGCTCCCTTCCTCCCCCAGCTATTGCTGTGCAGACCACCAGGAGGCGAGCCGATGCGCAACGGACTAGGGGACTCTTGTGGCTGAGGAGTTGGAGTGAAGTGAGGAGGGATATTGGAGGAAGTTGCCAATCGTGGCGAGTAGCTTACACATTGGTAATTATTATGTTTTAGAGTTCTAGTCTAAAAACAAGTTAGCTTATGCTCGGTTTGTGTGGCATGCTAGGTCAGTGTAGCCATCTACGGGGGAGATCTATGTTCAGCATGAACGTCCATCGGTTAAGATGACGAGCCATAGGTGTTCTTATGCTCATCTAATGTGAAACGTTTGTTGTCCGGTAGCACAGGGGACATCACTGCATTTTGTTTTGGGGCCGCTTGAGAGACAAAGAGCCCCGCTTTGTGCATCCGCAGCCCAAAACACCCCTTTCAAAACCGTAACCTTAATTGGTAAACGAAATTTTTTTTTGCCAAACACTTTTTCATCAAAAATTCTTTGACAATTAATCGTGTTCAGCTAAGTTTTTTAAATTATTTGGTAAACACGTAAACTTTACAACCAATTTGATCGTAAAAAGGGCACTTTACGCTCAGAACCATGGTCCACTAACCCAACCCCGTGCACGCAGAGCGCAGCCACAGCTTTGCTCAGCTCGACGCCGCACACCACCTCGTCCAGCGCCACGTTGGCGGCCCGCCGCACAGCTCGGTTGAAGCTGCCCGCTTTCACCAGCAGCGTTGACACCGCTTCGTAGAACTCCTGACAGGTATATGAAGAAGAGGTCACCGGCATATAACCCGAGGGAGTACCAGACTTAAGGGGTAGTGGGCAGAGTGCATAGCTCAAAGAACAGATGGCCGCTGGGGACGAAATGTTCTCGATTGTAGACTAAACACAGGAAGCCGCAGAGTAGGCAGTCCGCCTACAACGTGGTCAGATTATTCGTAAAAATTAGGTCTATTTTTTTGCCGAAGCACGCAAAATTTAAGTAAGCGCCTATAAATATACTTGAAGAGCCATACTGCTATCGCCATTATGACAACTCCCTTCAGAATGTTTGTCCTTGTGGCGATTTGTGGAGTAGGCCTATTTCCAGATGCTCTTAAGCTATTATTAGATGTTTCGGGCACCTCACTCCATGGTTTCTTTTTATTAACCTAGTTAGAAATATTTTGTCGCTTTGTTGTAAGGTAATTAGAGATACGACTAAGTATAATGACGATCATCTATTGAGTATCAAGAATATCGTCTAATATCATAGAAACTAACAGGTTTTTTAGTATAGTTGGTGTTCTTTAGCACGGCGCCAAGAGTGTTGCAGGCGGAGCGAGCCACTTGCGTCCGCGGCGACTCTATGTGGACGCTTACCTAAAACACGCAACTATTAACATGTCATGTAAATCAGTCGCAATCAATAAGGTATGAGAAAAACAATAATGAGCATTATATCAGCAGTCTCGGGAAACGTAAATTTTTAGTGCAGGAGGGCCACCACAAACGGAACTAGCTCGTATGCGTCAGCCTGACGCATATTGACTCAGGATGAAAAGTTGTGATTAGTACTCAATTAATGTAAGTTAGGTATCACTACACTTTGTATTTTGTTAAATGTATTATGAAAGAATATCAATAATCTTTAGGTTGTAAATTGTGCTCGAACGACAGCCGTCAGCATTGACGTTGGTCGGACGTAGATATCTAGCGTAGATACGCTCGTAGATAATCATCGGCGCTGCAATATACGCATTCTCACAATTTGCTACTACATTTGAATAGGTACTACCGACGACGTAAGCGCTAACGTTGGTCGAGCACTATTTTGCAGCCTTCGGATTTAAAAACTACGCCTTTAGTGAAGGTATTCACGCTACGCAATGCTACGGCGTAGAATACTGTACTACGATTTAAACATTTACTAGGCTACAAGTTTAGTATCTTGCGTCGGCAGTTGAGCACTTTTTGTAGACTTAGGGCCTTCTCTTATTGTGAGACGTAGAGGAAACTTGATCGTCCTCGTCATCGTGGCCAAGTTACTCTTCATACGCGCCTCCAAATAAGAGCCTTAGAAATCCAGCTTGCGTCTGACGCTCTAAATAATGATTATCAGACACCACATGTTTTAAACTGTATTTCACTCACTTGACGGATAAGATCAGCGGTCCGTTGCTCGCTTATAACACACCAGAACTTCTCTAGGGACCGTGGCACGTCGTCCAGGGTGTCTGCTACTTCCAACCTATTATAGTTTATTGGTTTAGTAATAAAACTGGTATAAAACTGGTATAAAACAACTATATTTGTTCTCAGATAACACAATATACAAAGCCACAGTCTAAAAATTATCACAACACATCAGGGGTTTTTTTTGACGCAAGCTTTTGGCACGCCCCTAACAAGGAAGAAACTGTATCTGGGGTGCCCGAAACATATACAGAGACGAACATTTCACCCAGACCGGAAACAAACATCGATATTCATCATACCAATGTTTGCCCCGCCGGGAATCGAACCCAGATCTATGAAATTTCTATGGGTTACAGGGTGCTTTAAAGCTGATGCGTGTCTAATCTTGAGTGTCTTTTTTCATAAAATGATCTAGTTTTTGTTTAATATAATAAAACATATCTAAGTTATTTATATTAAAACATATAAAACCATTATATGACCACTAATCAATAACATTAATAACGTATGAGATTAGCTTATTTGAAAGAAAGTTAGTTTCCTTAAGAATACCAAGGTAGCATAGCTTTTACCAGTTACTAGATCGCAGTCTCCTAAGCAGTTCACCACAGAGGGAGTCGCAGCCTCTCTCGGCGGCGTCGGTGGGCGAAGTACTGGAATCCGGCGAGACGCTTCTACTTCCTGGACTCCTGGTAGTTTAGAAAACCAAACTTATTGTTCAGGCGCAAAAAGGCGTTCATGTGGTATCTCAGGGCTAACTATAATTAGTCATGCACGCACGTTTCTTGTGTGGTGGCGGCATAGAGTTCTACCACCCCATCTTCTCCCATGGGCGTCGTAAAAGGCGACTAAGGGAACACGCGAAGGACGGGTAGCAGCGTCCTTAGTTAAAAACAATTAAACCATTCCATTCTGCATCCGTTAACCCGCCTGCCAAGCGTGGCGATTTTGGGAAAGCCCCCTTTATAATGTTTGTAATTGTAGTGAACTCAGAGCGAGGCATAGTTCCAGCATTGACGCCCAATTAGGACTCTCATATTTTAATTTTTATCAGAATTACGCAGCGTATTACTATTTTTTTTTTCTTTACCTGGGCCTGGGATAACATTGAAACCTAGTCCACGGCCCTTTAGCCTTGCCAGCACTGCCAGTTTTCAGTTCCCTTATGTGTCCGTTAATGCTTATTTTCTGTTGAATCTCTTCAGGTGATGGCTCATCTCTGGCGGAATTCCTCTGGGAATTTGAGGATCTAAGTTCACCTTCGATCGGAGGAAGTTGGAATGAATTTGCTTTCTTGTTTTCTGAAACTAAAAATATAGATGCTCTTAAAATAATATGAACATAGACATAGACAGATCTTTATTTGCGCACACAAACATTCAATATAACAGAACAGGGTAAACGGCACATTATTGACACCAGCAAAATTTGCTGCGATTAAATCAAAGGTATAGCAATGTATGAGACCTTTTACGGAGACGCGTTGGCGGGCGCCGCGTCGTTCAACGCTTCAAGATCAAAACATAGAGATGTTCGATATCGTAAAGTGGCGGACACGGTCGGCGTAACACTTCCAGTTTTTCTGTATTTTAAAATAGCTCTTGTTCTTTGGTAATACAGTCTAGGGCTGACGAAACCATAGACTAATCTGTTACGGCCTCCTAGTCCGCCACTGTATACAAGGAGATGCGGCGGTACCCGCATCGGCCCCCGCACGTCGCCCCACGCAACGCGCCGCGTCTTCCTAAAATAGGCCTAAGCCTACAGTGTGTTACATCCGAAATGTTTTAATACTACCCAATGACCAATGTTTAGTATGAATTATTAAAGAAAATTAATATTACTAACCATGTCTTGGAGATATCATCGTATGTTCTCCAGCAGCCTTTTCCATTTTATCAAGTAGCCACGTTTCATATTTATTTTCACTTTCTTCATTAAAACACGGTAAAGTTTCAGCCTTATTCAATGACTTTGAGGTGTTCATAGTGAATAGGAGATTGAGGTTTTGACTATTAGGACAGGACATCTGTTTTTGAATTGGAGGCAGTTTGAATCCTTTTTGTTCAGTTACAGTAACTGAAGGATCAGCTCCTGTTTTAATTTGAAGATTTATACCGTAATTTTGCAATTTGTCCAAAATTTCATAATTTTTACAAGCGTTGTTAACAGATTTACACAGTGCGTTTATGTTTGGTGTTATGTCTATCAAACTATCCTTTTTCACTGTAGACTCTTCCGTCAACGGTGTAAGAGTCCCACAACGTTTAAGAACCAAATCATCTGACCTCTCAGGTGTTTGAAGAACAGTTTCAGATAGTTTTTTGTACAGTTCTTCTACATCATTATCGATTGATTTGGGAACTTCGCTTGTTTCACTGTTGCAGTCTTTCGGACTAGCTCTATCTCTCAAATCGTAGTCCATTAAAGAATCTTCTTCGAAGTCTGAATCAGTCTTGGGAGAATCATCAAACACTTCTTTACTGTAACTCAGATCTTCTTTAGAGTCTAATATTTTCAAAATCTCATTTGACCCGGATTCACTGTCACCATCATCTTGTTCTCCATTTTCGATTTCTTTAAGATACAATTTAGAAGTTTCATTCTCATAAGCATTATCATCCTTACTCCGCATTCTATTGAATTGCTCCATAATTTCATTTTGAGCCAATTTAACGTCGCCGCTGTACTGTATAGTATACTCTACCTTTTTATTTTCAGATATGGACATAAAAGAAGTTTGGGTTTCCAGAGAGTTCCTACTTCTCTCAGTGTCTGCTAGTTCTAGAATAGTCCTACTGGTTTGGGTGAAGGTTTCTTCTATAAGTGATATTGTGTGGAGGGAGGTAGAAGCAGCTTTATTTGCTTTTCTTGCTTCGCATTGTATTATGACGTCATGCTGGGGTTTTGGGAAGGCTCTTTCATAGACATTGATGGCGCTGGAACTTCTGCCAATGTCGTAGGTCGTATCGCTGTCCTCGCTGTCGTAAGCGATGACGTAGGTGTCCTTGCCGGAAGAGTTTTGCCAGTCAGAGCTTGTGTCGGTGAAGTCGCAAGAATAAAGATTCGAATTTTGTGAGTCTGTGTATTTTATTGTGCCGATTAGATCCTCTATTTCTTCTTCCTGTTTAAATGGTTAAATACACTCGTTATATTTAAAATAAATAAATTAAAAACGACCCACTGACCATTAAGGCGGTTCAAGCTGCGTTCAAAATGCGTGTTTTATTTATTCTGGCGAAAGTATTTGTTTTTAATAAAGTTCAAATGACTCCCCGCAGCCAAATAACCGTGATAAGAAGTAACAGTACCTACCTTATATAAAAACACACGCACTCCTTTGGTTCTGGCAGAATCATCAGCGTTGCATCAATGCTATTGCATTAATGGCAACACAAGCTGAGTCGGGGCCATTTTGCGCCCACAACACTTACAATACATTTGTTAATTTTATTTCATTACTTGTTCTTTGTGTTTTTTTTACCTAGTTGTTACATAATATATAATATTGTATGTTTATGTCTTTCACATTGTTACAATACATAGTTTTGGCAAGACAGAGCTGCGGGAAGTCATTCGAACTTTATTTAAAACGAATACTTTCGCCAGAATAAATAAAAGACGTGAAAAAATTTGAATTTCGCGCCAAACCGGCTGGAACCGCCCTAAGGGACCTCCGGTCCGTGGCTCGTCTCTAGTTTAAATTGTTATCATCTCGGTATGTATCTATCTTCACAGCGCCTCGCAAGATGTGCCTTGGAGAGGCAGTGACCTAAAACTGCGTTGCGCTGCCCATTCAAAATGGCCCTGCGCCGTCAGAACGGTCGAGGTCGTGTTAGGGGCGGGAGTTGGAGTTGGGGTATACTCTTAGGGCGCTTCAGGAGGTTTCAGTCCTGTTGTGAGACTGTACCGCGTAGATTGATAGAACAGGAAAAGGTCGGTGGGTCGTTTTAAAACTGATGAGGGATAGATCTACATATTAGAGCTCTCTGGGTCGGTGGGTCGTCTGGAAGGTGTCTCGTTAGACTCGAGGCAGGCTAAATAAAAACGAGAGATTCGCTACTTACCATGGTTGAATTTTGAATAAAAAATAATATATTTTTCCTGAAATATTTAATATTTTTACCCGTTTTATTTTATGAGCCGGTAATTACGACGTATTTACAAACATTTCAAATCAAAACTGACGTTTTACATGTGACAACAAAGTTAAAGATAATATAGAACAAATATCATTCGCAAAATTTTACTATGCTCGCCCGGAGAAGTAGCGTAGCGTTTCCCCACCTCACTGCGTTTCCCCACCTCATTGCGGAGAAATGGGAGAAATCAGAGAGAAGGTAAATCACTACGGAAATGAAATGGGAAATCATGAGAAGTATCATACATATAAATAAAGTAAAACAACTAATAGTTAGGTACCTAACTAAATTCTTTATTTAAAAAAAAAAATGCTAATTTAATGATCCACATTCCAACTAGAAAATAATTAGATTTTTACAACTTTAGCAATTGAATTAAAACTTTTTTTAGCTGTATTTTAGGGATAATCCAGCAAGTGCTATACCACTATGAAATCTGTACGAAATAAGCAAACTTTTAAAAGTAATTGCCAAGAAAGCTCAATAAGTACTTTTTTTTTTTTCAGTAAAGCAGATTAAAGTTGAGCACGTATTTTTTTTATAATTTTTTGTTGGGAGAAACGAGCAGAGACGAGAGAATTTCCTTCTAAACTAATGTGGATGACTTTAATTCTAAGGCTACAATTGATAGACGCATTACTAGGGGCTATATTTCAAAAATGAAACCAAGCAAAAGTTACGATTTGTAGCAACAAGGTGGAAAAGATCGTCACAGGGTGTTGATTTTTCAGTTTTTTTTTTAATAGCCATAATTTTAACACCACAGGGTCTACATTTTATTTTGTATTTTACTAGAAGCTGTAATGACTTGCTCTATCTCCTGCTTCCGGTTTATCGTCGACTTTTGGGACACCCTGTATACTAACTTAAAAAAAACACTTAAAGAGTATATTAAAATTTGTAATAAAGTCTGAATATTCAGAAAACCTAGAATTTACACAAATTTCATGAAAAATATACATAAAAGTTCAAAAACCTTTTAGGCCAGTTTGTTTATATTTATCATAGATTCAACAAGATTCATTATATAATGAGAGTGCAGATCGAACTGTACTCTTGGTTTTGTAATCTCCTCACAAAAAACTTTCAAATATGACCAGCGATTTATAAAATCAACGTTTTATATAATACTAAAAACTAACCACTAGAATCAACAGACAAAGCATATTTTATGAGTTAACAATAACTATTAAATTACAACTTATATAAATAAACATTTATATATAAATAAAAAAAAACAAATAAAACGCCGAAACATCCATTAGATAACAGTCATACACATAGTATAAACTTTTTGTATATGTATAATAATGATTACAATATAATTAATGAATTCATAGATATAACTATATAGCATATGAATCAATACATGATAAGAGTATACAATATATAATATATTTTTTATGTAAGTATATACTAATGTACTGTAATATCCAACTGTAATATTATATCTTCGTTTAAAGATAACCTGTCTCATTGACATTTTCATAAATTAAATAGTGGCAGTTGCCAATTATCAGAAAACAAACAGTGAATTAGATTTGATTACAGGCTTAAATATAAAGAATATATAAACAATTATTATACCTATATATTACCTTAATATGTGGCAGTTTAAGGGTTTTAGGTTCTATATCTCCGTACAAATATATACAATATTAAGTTCATATAATATATACAAAACCGTATAAAATTGGTTTACGTGCTATACTAACAGGTTCATATATTTTATCTGCAGTTTTATACAAAGAAAGTTTAGTGGTTTAATTAAAAACCATATCTCAAACAGTTTAAATCTCATGTTTGTGTGTGATTGATATGTTAATTATTATTACTTCTACTAATGAGTTTATGACATTATTAACAACTAAAATAACGCATCACACTTATAGTCCTTAACTATATAGGTTAGGTACACACAAACTGTATCGAAAGTGCCCGTTACACATATACTAAGACATATCAGGAAACGAACATCAATCAATATCCATCATGAAGTACAACGTTCACCCCAACCGGGAATCGAACCCGGAGTCACAGCCAACATCACTGCCCTCTGAGCCGCAGAGGACGGAGGTGGTCCTTGATGTATATTTACTGATTATTCCCACATAGCTAACGATAAGTTTAAATAAAAAAGAATCCTAACAAGGTAGAGAAAATGACATAAAAATCTAAAAGAAATAGTTATAATGTTTTTGTTCTACAAAAATGTTATGAGGCACACTTGTTACTCCTCTGGTCCAAGAAGGGTTAAAGATACTAAGATTAATAAAATAATAAAATACTTATATCTAATTTGAGATACATTCCCTTGAAGCTCATACACAGACTCAACATTTATTATTCTAGTTAAACATTATTACAATAAATATAATGGTTATAAAATAACGAAAAAAGAAGGTAAGTACTTAACCTTATTTTTAAGTACATTTTAATGAAACATATGAGGGAAAAGACAAATGCCACTATGTTCCTAAGCCTTTTTTTTTTGTAACGAGGGGAAATGCCTATAGCATTTCTCGACGCTCAGGGGAGCGTCGGGAGTATGTGGGGCTCGCACCCACTTAGTATTTGTTTTTTTTTTTTACTTTTCAAGTAAATTTGAACTGAATTGAATTACTTACCTATGTCTATAACGCCATCTACGGGCGTATTACGAAACTATTTTTTTGTAAATGTCACGTTGAAAACCCCTCATTCCACAAAACCTTATTTTATCATCGATATTTAAGACGGAAAGGGCATTGGCAAATTACGCTTTATCATGCCAAACATTTCTTATTTCTTAGAAGTTTAATTTGAAATTACATTCATTGCACATTGAATTTTACAAATGCTCACGTTGTGATAGAATGTCATTGCCTTTGCCTTTCCCCAAAGTGAGAAATATAAAAAAAAAAACGAGTGAAACGGCCAGGCCAGGCCGCCTAGAACGTCCTTGGTCTAAAGTATGTACGATTATTTATTCCAGCCAGTAAAATGACAAGTGCAACTACTCTTTGTGTCTCTGATACAAAAATAGGGTGACCCGCTACAATAGTGATGTTCGGCAATGAGCGGTTTTCGAACTGTCACTTTTAGTTACTGAGATTGCCGTGCGATGGAACTGGCGTCCGGTCTAATGTCAAAAAAATATTGATTGAATTGATTGAAGACTGTTACTTGTGGTAAGGTGGTAATTGGGGTTGCCAGATTATAGCTATAAAATGGTATCTAGGTAATTTGAAAATTACCTGAACCTTAGATTAGATGAAGATTTATGGAAGAAGGTAGGTATTTCTTTGGTGTTTCCTTATATAATAATACAAACGTACCAAAAAAGAGTAGGAACTGCTTGAAACTAAAATAATGAATAATATATTTTGTTAATGTATTAAGTAATTTGGGTGACTTAGGGTTGACTTCATCTGGCAACACTTCCTGCGGCCTGCTCACAGCTGATGTTTTCTTTCGGTGTTTGAAGGTGTTTGATGTTTTCTCTCCTGTATTTGCGTTTTATTGTGATTCCCCCTGACGAACTCCTAAAACGACCCACCGACCCGAACTTTGCTTGCTCATACGGACCTAAATCTCTTAGATTGAACTAATTTCTCCGGCAACTTTTGCGGTACGGACCTTGAACCTAGCCTACCCGATCAACTTCGCTTCAACACTGGACCTCGATTTATCCTCCTTGGATTGTTTGTTACAAGCATGACGTGGTCACTCGCAGACCTTAAAAGCGAACTCAAGAAGCGTAGCGCTAAAGTTACTGGAAAAAAAGCCCTGCTTGTTCAAAGGTAATTTTGATTTACTTATTTTTGATGAGGAAGTTTTACTGAGGCCACACTGAGGTATACCTACTTAATATTGACAATTGTTTCAGACTGGTGGATTATGACAAGCTGGCTGTCAAAGATCCAGAAATAACCTACAAGACTGTTCTACCCAGCCCGCAACATTTCTGCGATATTAACAGTTGATCTGAAAAGCCTTTAATAACCACAATGTGAACTGGAATCGTTCTGAAAGCTGAGTGGGAGGGAAAATATCACTCAATACGTATGCAGAAAATTTCGTTAATTCATGCCGCTCAGCAAAATTTAATCAAGAATATTATATTATGGGAGTGTGTTCCTCTGAAATGAGAAAAATATCACAATGTGACAGTTAAAGTCAAACATAACACAATATTAGAAGCCCAGTGTGAGTGTGCTGCAGGTGCTGGACCATATGGTCAATGCAAACACATTATTGTATACCCTGTTGTGTATACCCTAAGTGATTATTGTATTGTAAAAGTTAAGAGAGATAATGACTTCATTAAAGAAATGTTAAAAAAATTAAAATAATTCTATGATACTTACTATAAACTGGCATTATTAGAGCGGTTTTTATACAATAAAATAATTTAAATTTTAATAAACAAGATGTCCTTTGATTTTATCATATTCTAACTATAAATGTATGTAGATAGGTAAGTATGTACAGGGATATTATGTATTAGTGGTGTTGGGGTTTCTAATATCCTCCTACCTGCAACAGTATTAAGTGAACTGAAAGTCTGGTAGTTCTAGAAATTAAGCATTTTTATTTATTATATTTGATCTCAAATTGACCATCATTATTATTACTAAAATAATATCACTTGCCAGTAAAATCTCAGTTTGGTTCATGGGTTGTGTTAGAATTTTATATGTCTTTAGCATTCCAATAACCCTCTCCACATGAACTCTCTTACTAGCAACCTTTCGGTTTCAGACTCAATTTGATTTCCTTTTTTTAAAAAAGCTGGCATTCTAACCTTAACCCCATAGGGTATTAACATATCTTCACACGACACCAAACTTTCAATACATTCTATAGTTTCATGCTCTTGAAGAGGAGGTGGTGGTGGTGATGTTTCAACACTGTTTATTTCATGGTCTGTTGAGGTTATTGGTCCAGTGGCGGACACGATCGGCGTAACACTTCCGGTTTTTCTGTATTGCAAAATAGCTCTTGTTCTTCGGTAATACAGTCTAGGGCTGATGAAACCATAGACAAATCTGTTACGGCCTCCTAGTCCTTGACTGTACTATAATGTCTGTATCACTGTTTATTGGTATATCCAAGAGGTCTATGACTTCTTCCACTTTAGCATCACTTTGCAATATAGGTGGCAACTCAACAAATGCAACAGGAGGAGCTGTAACAAAACATTACATAAATCAGAACAACGAGTAGGTATGTTATTGCCTTTTAATATTATTAATTTAAAAGAACCATTAAATATTTGTGTGCATATAAAGCTCAGAGACAAGAGTTTCTCATAGGTAGTTATTAACTAGTCGACCCGGCGAACTTCGTACCGCCTAACCTATTACTAACTAGCAACATGTTCATGTATTATACTTATAACCCTTTCTCTTGAATCACTATCTATAAAAAAAAACCACAAGTTTTAAAGATTTAAGCATACATATGGACAGACGCTTGAAGCGACTTTGTTTTATACTATGTATTGATTGATAATCTATTTACTGTCGATTTTTGTGGGGTAGATACTGCGAGAATATGATGCTTGAACAATATTTCGAACGAACGTTGGCTCTGACTGCTGATGGGGCTGGTTAACTTGGCGACAAGCTTCATTCCATGGAAATATATAGTAGGTATTGCATTTTTTTAAGTACTTTTAGGCGACGAGCTGCAATCAAAGAACTATCTACTAAATCTCAAATCAATGTAGGCAGGGATCTGAGGTAGCTCTTAAAAGGCTAGGGCAAAGGTATTCCTATTTGCATGATAAAGGTACTACTTACCTTTCGGGGCTGTTGCTAAATGTGTTTGTAGAGAAGAAATCTGCTGGCGTAAAGTAAGTGGAACATAGATAGCTATATTTTCTTATGGGTAATCCGGGTTTTACGTGTTTGATAGCCTCTATCCATCTTGATCTCTGTGTTTCATCTTGAGGAAAACGGTGGGTGCCTATATTTTTACAAAATTGTACTACGCATGGGCTAGCCATGATTATATTTTGTGGTTGTAACCATTGCAAGGCACTTAAATAATATTGAAAGTACAGACAGAAGTAAAGGTGAGGTATGTATACCTATTGTTATAAACAAACAAAAATAATGACCAACCAACCAAAGCAAAGTTTTGGAAAATTCAATTCAATCAGTCTTCAGTCAGTCCGTCAGACTTTTTTTTGACGTTGACATTAGACCGAACATTAGTGCCATCTTTCATCATTAGAATGAATATATTAGAACTGTCAAAAAAGAAAACCGCTCATTAATAGACACATTTATTCATGCTTTATTTTATTAGGCATGTCTTGAAGGTATTTAGTGGGTGGTAGGCAACACTGGAAATGTCATTTTACTGGCTGGAATTAATAAGCTTACTTAAACCTAAAACGGCCTTACAACATAAAAGTTTGAGCTGGTCTAAATGGTTAGACTGAGTTTAAATCACGGAATCTAAAAAAAAACGAGATTAAAACCTAGTCTATTAATTTAAACCATGTCTAACTTAATTTGTGGTTAAGCTAAGTAAATAGTATACTAATTCAAACGGGTTTTCCACCAGGGCTTACTAAAAATCGAGACCAAAACGAGGATTAATGTAAAATAGGTCAATTTATGTTCGTTTGTTATGCTAGCTCACCCTCTAGCTGGCTTCAACCCTGCTCTGGTAGCATGACCGACCATTTGTCCAATTTGTCGAATCTTTCTGTTACTTTGGACAATAATCTCAAGACATTTTCTCGCATTTAAATGTGAAAAAAGATTAAAAGTGTCAGAAAGATTCGACAAATGCTCGGTCATGCTACCAGCGCTGGTTCAGCTGTTATAAAATCTAACCTTAAGTACTATCGGCCGCTCATTCCCTGCCCACTAGTCGCTCGACGGTGCGCAGTCGCAGGCGGCCGAGCGACACTCAGCGCGGCGCCGCGCTCACTGCGCTCACTGAGCTCAATGCGCTCACTGAGCTAGCTGGGTTAGCTGTCCCCGCCCCCTGCGACGTCATGTGCTGTGCGTGACGTGAAACTATATCCGCTACTATAGGACACTCGATGTCCGCTCCTATAGACAATGTTTTAATTTCAAATTGTGATGAATATTGCGGCTTTACCACAAAACAAAGTTAGGCGAGGTCTAAGCGGTTGGACTATAGCCCCCTTACCACAAAAAAGTTAGACCGGTCTAAAATCGCTAATTTGTATGACGAAATAGTGAATTAAACCTAGTCTAGTGATTTAGACCCGGTTAACTCTTTTTGTGGTAGAGCCGTAGGTCACGAATTAGTTCAACGATTAACGTCTAACGACTTAGACCAGGTCTAACCCTTTTATGTAAAGATTTCGGTTCTGAGAGTTATTAACCATACTCAGGTATATTGAATGTTGCCGAGTTAAGAGAGTTCCAACCGCGATATGTTACTTTGATGCACTAGATTATCTTACTTAGATTTTTTAAGGTACTGTTGTGTAGCTTATAAGATAAGTATTTTAGAAATATTCGGTTTGTTGCTAAAAGTGGCCACAAGGAACAAATAGTACATTCCTTAGATTTTTAACCAGATATCTACCTCGTATGTTAGTGAAGAAAATAGCTGTTTTAAAATTTTATCAGTTAGAAAGTATGGCAGTATTAAAGATCATACCTGAGTGCACTTCTTCCCTGGTGAGAACGATCTCCTGGCTGGCCTCGGGCGTGACCAGGATCACGCGGTGGTGACGCGTCTGCAGCAGGTTCGCTACCACCATCTGAGGGGTTCATACAACAGGCTTAGCATGACGGAAGATTTGAAATCCTCATCAGTAATGTAGGTAGGTATGTGCTTAGACGTCCAATGTTGGACACAGGTCTCCCCACAAGGATATTGTGGAGGAAGTTTCTAACATTAATTTTGGTAGGAAATAAACAAAAGTTTAACGAAGTTTAAGTTTACCATTATTATTTTTTTACAACATCCATCTCTGACTACGTTCTCACTTGTAATCTGTGTGTCCTGATTCAAAATCGGGTTTTTCCTTGGCAAATACTTCAATGAGTGGCAATAATTTTTTTATGAAGCTAATAACACTTGTCGGACGATACAAGCATAATAATTAGTACATGCGTTTTACTTTAACTTTGTTAAGTACAAGATTGATAGATAGACACTTTGTTGCAGCGGGGGCGGCCTTATCACTTAGCGATTTCTTCCAGGATACAAAGACGGACAAGGACGAGAAAAGATGTGAAAGGTATCTAACTCACAAAATGCGTTAGGTGTCAAACCCACAAACATTGTTAAGGTAACCCACCTTATGCTTATACTTCTCAAGGGCCTGCCTCGCCTTGGGCACCAGCAGGGCTTCGTCCGTCTCCAGTTTGAAGGAGACGACGTAGGCGTGCGGCACCCACAGAGTCGTCAGTGGCGCCAGCATTTTGGGTACCAACTGTAGTTGTATCACTGGAGCACCACTGCCTGATTGCAGCTTGTGGGTAGGCTGTGATATTTACATACAAAATTAAAAATTATGGAAGAAGAGGGAAGAAATAAGGAGACACAAAAATAAACCAAATTAACAAAACAAGAGAAAAAAAATCCAAAATAACGAAATTGCAGTGTCTCGGTGGTGTTATCGCTTGAATTTTCTGCGGGAGTGGGCTTTAGGCTATTGTCGCTGTATATAAATAAACACGGTAAATTTTTATCGTGGCAGAAACTTTGAGGACTAAGTCTTTGCATGATATGACTCGAATAAATTATAAAAAAAAATCATTTTTTTTACTTTTTTTTTTAATTTTACAAAACTTAAAAACTCATTTAAGGCCGACGGACCCCTTGTTCAACCCCTTGCGCATTCCCCTCCACCCCCTGACTCGTCTGGCACCAGCTAAGCCACCGTAGATCATTGCTCTGATGCTACACAACGTTTTTAGTTTTTTTACAAAAACTTTCGAGGTACCTCAAGTGAGCACGGTTCATTATTTTTTAATTTTGTTTTCAGTAATCAGTCCTGTATAATTATGCCTACCGGGCGTTAAATTTTCCACCACGATAAAAAAGTAACCGTGTACAATAGGGAGCGATCTAAATTGTGTTTTTTTTTTATGTAGGCGACTGAACTTTAGTACTTCAAAAGCACTGTGAATCTTAGCAAGAATGTCGGCGAGGTAGAGCTGGGCGCGCAGCAGCTATAAGTACTCCTGTTCAGGGTTTTGAGACTGTGAAACTAAGCTAGGGTGGGGGTAAGTGGGGTAGGGGCGCGTACCACTCGGTCCTTGGGCATGTAGAAGTCGGAGACGGCGGCGGCGCGATAGAGCAAGGTAGCTTCCAAAGCACTGTGAACCTTAGCCTAAGAATGTCGGTGAGGTAGAGTAGCACGCGCAGCAGCCATAAGTACTCCTGTTCTGGGTTTTAAGACTATGAAAGTAAGCTAGAGTGGGGGTAAGTGGGGTAGGGGCGCGTACCACTCGGTCCTTGGGCACGTAGAAGTCGGAGACGGCGGCGGCGCGATAAAGCAAGGTAGCTTCCAAAGCACTGTGAACCTTAGCCTAAGAATGTTGGCGAGGTAGAGCTGGGCGCGCAGCAGCTATAAGTACTCCTGTTCTGGGTTTTAAGACTGTGAAAGTAAGCTAGAGTGGGGGTAAGTAAGGCAGGGGCGCGTACCACTCGGTCCTTGGGCACGTAGAAGTCGGAGACGGCGGCGGCGAGGTAGAGCAGCGCGCGCCGGCCCGCGCCCGCCAGGCACTCGCACGCCGCGCGGAGCAGCCAGAAGTACTCCGATACTGCATATTAGTCGAATTTCATTATAAGTCTTTAAAAATTTTATACATATTAAGAGCCATAGCACAGCTAAGTAGCGTTTCCCGCGAAAAAAAATTATATCTTATAAACTAAGGTACATCAAATATCTGAAACAGTATTCCACTAGATAACGCAGCCTAGTAGTTTTAGAGCACTGTCTGTATAGCATATAGGTTAGAGACCAACTCGTAATTCATAATTTTTCGCTTTTTTTATTGATTCTTACGTTAGTATTCATAAAAATTTATATATTCTAAACCATGGCCGAAATCAAAAATATGCGTCTTTGACGCCCTACATAATCTTGCTTAGAAATTTTAAGGCTCTGTTTTGTAGCTTTGTTGAGTCTGATGGCAGCCTTACCTGTAGTAAAGGACACGTGTAGTATAGCGCCCGCCTCCTGCGCCGCCTGGTACCTCAGGAGTACCGGCGCCAGCACGTCAACACTGTCCGGCTTCACTAGAACAATGTAACTCAACTTAGAAAATCTTGCTGCTGGTGTTTCCGACAAGTTTACACTCATATTATAAAGAGGAAAGATTTGATTTTTTGTTTGTTAGAATTGAGTAGGCTTCAAAACTTTTACACTACTTAATTTGAAAACTTCTGACACCCTACGAAACCTATAAACTATCCTTAATGAACATAGGCAATAAAAGATCTCCAAAATGTTTAAACAGCACACAGGGTAGTATCACTATCATCATCATCATCACACTCGAAAGACGTCCACTGCTGGACATAGGCCTCCCACACAGAACGCCACAGCGACCGGTCTTAAGCGACCCTTGTCCAGTGTACTCCCGCAGCCTTCACCAGGTCATCAGATGACCTGGTGAAGGCTGGGGGGGTGGTAGGCGGTCAACATTCGAAATTCCTTGGGCTATGTCGGTGACTTCAGTTCTTCTGCGGATCTCTTCATTTCTGATTATTATGTAAACGACAAAGACGCATGGAAGTAGTCTAGCTCTGCACTTAAGATATTTTTCATTATTTAATGTCATTTCATTTTTATTTATCTGTATAATGTTCATAGTATTGTCACTTAATTGTATTGTAAATATTGTAATATCACAAAACAAAAAGAAAAAAAAAAGAGAGATAAATTGTAAAGTAGAGTTTGTTACCCCTTTCTTCTCTACGCTGTAAAATCATTGCGAAAGGGAGTAGAATCATTTGACAGAGGAGGGCTCGTTTGGGGGCCTCTCCAGGCGACTATTGTCGTAAGGCAAGGCAAACATTTGTTTACCTGAGCCAATTGGTGGGCACCCTGAACTACCTCGCCTCTCACAGTATAGGATACTTTACCAAATAAGGTATCAATAGCGATTAGATGTATAGTCTAATTGACTTTCAATAAGTGATATCTTGTATCCTATATTGAATAAAGAATTTGACTTTGACTTTGATTCGATCCCGAGCATAGATCTTTCCATTGCCCTTTGGAAGACCTTGAGCTTCTTCGAACTATGTGACTCACCAGTTATAGTAGTATTAGGTCCCCGCTCCTGCACATCGAGCATGTCGAGCAGCTTCTGACCGCTGAAGTGCCTCGTGTAGGGCTCCAGCGACTTGAGACGGTGCATGAAGATGACAGCGTAGCCGTGCTCGAGGAAGTACTCCGCGGAGGCCGAGCCCCGAGTGCCGGCACTGAAGTTGTCAACGAACCGGACCGTATTGTGCTCGAGGGGCACTGTTGTTCCTCCTGACTGGAAGTTTTGTGGATCAGTCAGTCGAATGCATAAATCAAGTGTTTTAACAAAAATAATACTTATGTGTATGTTAAAACATATAACGGTCGAGCCGTTTCGAAGGAGTTTCGAGAGTTTCGACACAAACACCGAAAGAGATGTGCAACAAATGTAAACATAAAAAAGTAATTTAATACAAAATTTTAATTAACAGTTTTTTTTTTACTAATACATCATACAAATTGGCGATTTATAGTGGTCTAACTATTATGTAGTAATCTCATATTTAAGAAAGATACATTTTCTTGGATGTGAAAACAAAAAATATTTGAGTATTCAGATTAAATATTTGGACACATCTTCAATACCAGCTGGAGTAACAAAATATTGCATGCATCACCATATTATAGTAATATAGTATATAATTTCTTTTATATAAAACTCACAGTAACAAGAACAATATTGTGGCCGTGCCGGTCATGGCGGTCACAGAACTCCTTTAGGAGAGACCTGTTGTCTTCAAAGTCTGTCGGTGGAAGGTGCATTGCGAAGAACTGCTCCCAGGATCCATCTTCCATTGTGATCTGATCAAACACCAACCATTATTAAACAAAATGTACTGTATATCTGAAATTAAAGTTTGAAGACAATTCTTTAGACTAATAATTGGAATTAAATAAATTATTTTTACATCACTCCTGTTTTTATTAAGACCTTTTATTCTTATTTAACACCTTTTGATTTATAATCTTGTTCCAAATGGAATATTTTATGAAGAAAATGCATTTTGTTAGATCAGTACTACTATTGCGGTTGACAATGTATATGAATATGGGTATTGAAAAGAAAGATGGCGCTATACATTATAGAGTGCTGTGTCTTTTTTAATAGCCATAATCATATCAATTTGCTAACCGCAACAGATCCAAAGAATTTGTAAGGTGCAACGGCCTAAACTTAAATTTGTTTATAGGTTTTATTGTCGAACATAATTTTGATGATATTAAAACATTACATTGAAACCTTGGAAAATAAATTATAAACTGGGGGAAGGCATAGGCAGAAATTCTTTTACCAACTAAAAGAATGAAAAATTTGAATTTGGAATAGGCTCCACTGACAAGACTGTGGCTCAAGCAAATAAAAAATAAAAAAGATGAAGCAAATTACAGTTTAAAATATAAAGGTATTCTTGGTTCCAATAACCTCTGTAATATGTAGAACAAATTGTACTAATCACACACAATTCTAGTTGTATTGTGTAGGTACACAAAAAAACTTGTAAGAAAGTTGGGAACATAATTAAGTAGGTAGGTACTAAAGTAAAACCACTAATAAGATTGCCAATACAAAACAGAGATTGAGGACTTAGTCCAAACCTTGTATGGATTCTGTCCCGTACAAATATTACTTACAAAAGCTGAAACTTGTATCGAATTACGCTAATACTTCCGAGTTTAACGATCAAATGTAATTTTCACTTTGTCTTACTGTCTCTTGGTGAAATCAATCGATGTTCCGAAGTTCAACCTAGCAGTTTACTGTAAATAACCTTCATTAATTATTTATGAACCATACGTACTATTTATTGTATTCTGTGCCTTCCTCAGATTGCCTTCAAGCTTGAGACTGCGATTATCTTCGAGAAGGCAAAGGTTTTTAAATTATTTAAATAAAACTAAAAAATATCGTGAAAACATAAAACACGTCCTCCTCTCTTATCTTATCAACTGACAGTGACAGTTTCAGTTCAGTTCATCAATCATTTATTTTGTTCAGTTTATGCAGTTTAGAAATTCATCCTCGTCTTGACGTTATGTGGGGCCATTAAAAGTTTATAAATTATTTTCAAACAACATCCATACCGTATACTAAATGCGAAAATACAAGATACCTATCACTTATTGAAGGTCACTAACATTGAACTATTAGGTCACTAAGACTATTTACACATGCCTTATTTATTTCATAAAGTATCCTATACTGTGTCTGTCTGTCTGTTACTCAATCGCGCATAAACTACGAACCGATTTGAAACGAACCGTCTGAAAATTGGTAGGTCGGTTAGGTAAGCACGAAATCGACAAATGATATGTTTATTCTGAAACTCCCACGAGAACGGAAATTATGTAGGATTTACCAGTAAGTATGAAAGAAAAATTCAATATTCAATATACTTTATTTTGCGAAAACAGGTCTTTACATAAAATCAGATCTTAGTTAAAAAATAGGCACACTGTAATCGGCCTCAAAGGGCATGCAAAAATCTTGATACTTTATCTGCGCTGGTGAAGCCGCGGGGTGCACTCTTACCCTGTTATTCATAAAAAGTTAAAGAGCATTTTAGTTATTTGACGTATGTCAATTTAGACTGGATGTCACGTATTTACCATATAACAAACCAGAGAAGTATACCTCCAGTAAGGCTATACTTAAAATCTACTGTATCTTTATGAATAAGATGGTTAATGTATATTAAGGTATACTGGTATACCGTACACTGAGGTGTTAACTTAGTTGTTTTGTCTGTCGATCTTTACTAGAATAGGTCCAAATATTTTGGTATTAGGTACCTATACTTACTTACTTAAATTAATGTAGATTTTACACAGATAAATAATATTAGGACTTTTGAGGAATTTTAATATTGAGACTATCTCGTAGGCTAGGTGCGCTAGTAAAAAAAAGTTTCCGTGGATGGTCTGTCAGAAATCTCTTTTTTGCTAAGGCCGCATAGTGAATTTGATTGATAAGTACTTATACTTATACTGTGAAAGTCAACCTTTGTTTTTAACCGTCTTCAAAAAAGGAGGTTATCAGTTTGACCTGTATGTGTATGTATGTTTGTCCGCGATTATCTCGCGTTTGGCTGAACCGATCTTGATGCGGTTTTCAGATAAGTATTTGTTATTGATTTATAGTAGGTATTCTCTTAATGGTCCTTAATTATTTAGTTAAGTAGGTATTTAGTTAAATAAACAGGTATTTATGCCTATGTACAGTGTTAAGTAAAATTTTCAGGGTCATTTGAAAAAGCGGCGTCATAATGACATGCCGACGATAAAACTTATCTCTTTAAATACCTGGCAAATCTCTGATTTTGTAATCGATTATTTCCGTAAATTTAATTTGATTTAAAAAAAATGTTTACATGGAGAGGTCGTGCTAACCATTGCTAGCTCGTAAGATAAGCAGATCTGATTTAAAAATTAAGCGTAATATTAAAAAAAAATGTCGGTGGATAAAGGTGACCAAGGCAAGGTGCCATTTGAGGAGGCGTTGGATCGGACAGGTACGTAAGGAGTTAGGAGTGAGGATCACCAGTAATTCTCTCAGAGTGGAATTTCCCAAACGACCCACCGACCCAATTCTTCCCAAAAATGCCGACACGAAATTATTTTAGTGCATTTCAAATAAAGCTGTACCACTCACGTGAAAATCGTAGCAAGGAAAGTTATCATAAGGATTTCTTTAATTAATCTACTATATACCGGGTGTTTCTGACAAGGCGGTAATAAATCAAAGGAGGGCTTCTGCTCAGCATAACTAACAACTTTCCCAAAGTAATGGGTCGTAATCTCAAAAAAAATAACAGCTGTTCCATACATGGTTCGATCAGCTGGCGGGGTCAATGTACGGGATAGCTGATTTTTGTTTTGAGATTTCGACCCATGTTGCTTTGGGAAAGTTGTTAGGTATGGTGGGCTGAATCCCACCTTGTTCAAAACAACCGGTATATAAAAATGAATCGTGGTTCGTTAGTCTCGTTTAAACTCGAGAACGGCCGGGCCGATTTAGTTGATTTGGTTTTGAAATGTTCGTAGTAGTCCATGGAAGGTTTAAAAGGTAAGAAATTTTTAAAAATTTAGGGGAAGTCAATAATATGGTGCGATACGAAGTTCGCCGGGACAGCTAGTTAGGTATAAATTAAGCTATGCTGTATAAACAGTTTTTTTATGTATATGATTATGTTATGTACATGTTTGAGTAAGTCTGACATTTAAAGTAGAGTCGCAGATCGAACTCGCACTCTAAAGTGTTAAAATGTATCTCGAAATTGATATCGACAGTCGATTTTCGATTTCAAGACAGTGAAGCGAAGCATACGCTCGACGGAGTATACGATGGCTCGAGACAGGTACTCGGGAACAACTTGTCCGAATGTCAGTAGCCGTCAAAAACTGAATGTCAGCCTTTGTTTTTAACCGACTTCAAAAAAGGAGGTTCTCAGTTTGACCTGTATTTATGTATGTACGTATGTATGCACTATGTATTTATGTTTGTCCGCGATTATCTCGCGTTTGGCTGAACCGATCTTGTTGCGGTTTTCAGATAAGTATTTGTTACATTCAGGAGAAGGTTTTAGTACCTATTTTAACCGACTTCAAAAAAGAGGAAGTGCTCAGTTATAATGTATGTGTCAGTTTTTTGAAGGCGGGTTCCTTTTTTGTAAAAAATAAATTATGTCGCTGTGCATTTTGGCGCATGGGGAGGGTATAGTGGTGGGCTGCATTAAGCAGCTTTGCGTCAAGGAGGGACCCTGAGACGTATTCCTTCGCGTGCTTCCCGGGTTCCTCTATGACAGATGCAGTGGTCACCGGGGGGTTTTAGTCGGTGCGACTCCGACATTAACCTTCTCTCCCCCGAGCGACGAGATACCCGATAACGGGTTTCCCTTCGAGAAAAAAAAGGAGTGTGCCGTTCTAGCGCCATGGAATTGGCGCTAGCATGAACCCAATTATCACGATAATTGGGTTCATGCTAGCGCCAATCCCGAAAAAAAATTAATATCTTTTAAACCATGTCCGAAATCAAAAATATGCGTCAATTATGCACTAGATAATCTTATTAGTTAGCAAGGAAGTGATAATAATAAAAAAATATATCACAACATCAAACGAAAGCACTGATTGGGAAACACAGATTTTAATTTTAATCATTTTTTAAATGGATAGACTTTTCGATTAAATGGTAAATTAGGTATCATTGATTTGATGACTATAGGCAAGTAATATACCACTTTATGTATAAAGATAGTAGGTGGGTTCTTAGCGAAGTCATAATTACACTAATTACACTCTTAACCTACATCAAATCAAGCGTGGGTGGCCAAAATTTACAGGGCACAAGGCTAGATAATCGCCGACACTTTTCTAAGAGATTGCATAGAAAAACTTATGCGTTTAACGTAGCCGCGTTTCTCTTGTTCATGTAGACAGTACCTTTAGCGATAAGGCCGCGTATTGAAATACATAAGATTGGTACTCACCGGAGAATTAGACAGAGGCACTAGCTCATTGACTGGAGCCCACGAGAGCCATCAGTGCATCGACCCTCCTTTGTACGAGTTAAGTTTATACCATCTTAAAAGAAGGGCCAGCTTGTCGCCGCGGTTATAACGAGCACTACCTGCGGCCAGAAACAACCTGCCTTCCGAAGCACCATGTTACTTGTCTCTAACCTTTCTTTTTATCTCAGGTTTCGGTCTCTACAACTACCTAGTAACACTATTCACGAGTCTAGCAGTGATAGCGTATGCCTGCGTTGCCTACGAGTCCACGATCATCGTGCCAGCCAGCGCTTGCGAGCTTGCGACCACGTCCACCCAGCAGGGAGTGTTAGCTGCTGCTCCACTTATAGGTTAGTTTAGAAGACACCTTTACTGGTACAAAACCTGTCATTTTTAAAAGGTTGCTAAAATCCGCTGTTGGTACAGTGGCGGTCTAGGACGGCGCAAGACTTCCGGTTGATCTGTATTGCAAAATAGCTCATGTTCTTTAGTAATAAAGTCTAGGGCGCACGAGACTGTACTGTACATAGATAACTAGGTACCTTTTGGGGTGCCTGGAAGAAATCGCTTTCAGCGATAAGGCCGCCCATTGCATGCAAATTCTATTTGTCTGCACCCTTAATTTTATAATGTACTCTTGTACTTTTGTATATTACTTTGTATGCAATTAAGTGTTTTCTATTCTATTCCATTCTACTTTAGATATTCTTTGCCTATAGAATATTTACTTATATATATCTATATCATCCGTGGTTTCCTAAAACACTCTCTTTTAGCAGTACGGGATGGCATACAATCCTACCACCCTATCTCCTCCCACGGGTGTAATAAAAGGCGACTAAGGAAACACCTAAAGGCCGCGCAGCAGCGTTCTTCATTGAAAAACTTATGCGATCGCCAAACTGCCTGCCAAGAATGGCGATTACTTATCGTAAAACCCCCCAAAACGTTAGTCCCTCCGGTAATCAGTGGGGAAGGACTATGTTCAACAGTGGACTTCTCAAGGCTGAGACGATGGGTGTGACATAAGCCCTGTAGGTCCGGGCGTAAGAATAGGTCTACGGTATGCCCTGCCTGTCGTAAGAGGCGACTAAAAGGGGTCTTTGGGGCCGTGGGTGTGAAGCGCGGGGGCCCGACACACTCATCAAACGGCCCCAAGATGGGCGGCGGCACAGCTTGTGGCACTGTGCCGATGCAGCTACAAAGGCGAGCCGGGGAGGGAACAATATGCCCTCCCCGTACACGAAGCTGATATCAGTTGAGCGTGGGAAGAACCTTGGACGCCAATAATGCGTGGTTCCCGGGGTCCTTCCCAAAAGCGCCAAGACGGCCGCCGGGGGGTTTTAGTGGGTGCGAGCCCCACATACCCCCGACGCTCCCCCGAACGTCGGGCAATGCGTTAGGCATTTCCCCCCGTTACAAAAAAAAAAATGGGTGTGACATGATATAACTGCTCCGTAGCTCAGTTGGCAGTGACGTGGACTGAGATGCGTGTGCACCTGGGTTCGATTCCCGGCGGAACGAACATTGTTATGATGAATATCGATGTTTGTTTCCGGTCTGGGTGTAATGTTCGTCTCTGTATAATGTTTCGGGCACCCTAGATACAGGTTTTATTATTAGTTGTATGGTTGTATTATTATTATTACTAGTCGACCCGGCGAACTTTGTACCGCCTAACCTATTGCTATTTTGTTCATGTATTATACTTATAAACCTTTCTCTTGAATAAGTCTATCTATTTAAAAAACCACATCAAAATCCTTTGCATAGTTTTAAAGATTTAAGCACACATTGGGACAGACATGGGAAGCGACTTCATTTTATACTATTTACTAGTCGACCCGGCGAACTTCGTACCGCCTAACCTTTTTGTATTTTGTGCATGTAATACACTTTATAAATCTTCCTCTTGAATCACTCACTCTATCTAAACAAAAACTAAAACTAAAAAAAAACGCACCAAAATTCGTTACGTAGTTTTGAAGATTTAAGCATACACAGGGACAGACGCGGGAAGCGACTTCATTTTATACTATTTATATTATATTGACTATGTATTGATGATATTGATATTTTTCTGTTTTTAATTTAATTATTTAATTTGAGAAACAATTTGACTTATGCTTGAAAGGTTCAATAATCGGAGCCATAGGATGGGGTTACCTGGGAGACACGCGCGGGCGCCGCAGCATGCTGCTGGTGTCACTGCTACTGTCTACCCTCTTCAATGCTGTAGCGAGCATATCCGTCAACTGGATCATGCTGATGGTATTCCACTTTACTGCTGTGGTTATGTAAGTAAAACTAACGACTTCTATAACACACACACATATCACACTCAGAGCCCCTAACTAGGAAGAACCTGTATCTTGGGTACCCGAAACACACATAGACGAACATTACACCAAGACCGGAAACAAACATCGATATTCATCATATACATATTCGCCCCGCCCGGGAATCGAACCCAGGTGCACACGCTTACTCTTTATCGAATTACAATAATTTTAAGTGATAACTGAAGTTTTCACAAATAAATATCTCAGCCGAAAACGTCCACAGTTTGGCCTATGCTATGCCTATGTAAATAAGATTCAGAACCAGAAACATTTCGATCATACGTGGTAAGATACAGGCCACTGAAAATAGGTACAGTGGCGGACTAGGAGTCCGTAACAGATTTGTCTATGGTTTCGTCAGCCCTAGACTGTTTTACCATAGAACAAGAGCTATTTTGCCATACAGAAAAACCGGAAGTGTTACTCCGCTCGTGTCCGCCACTGTACTTAAAAAGACTAAAACTTAAAAACTAGATCGGTACTTCCTATATATTGTTATTAAGTGTGTTTGTGTACCCCTAAAGCTGTGAGCATTTGGTCAGTTCCCATCTTTAGAGCTGCAAGGACAAGAATTTTTCAAAATCGCGTTTGGTCCTTCAAGTTTTTAACGAAGGACGCTGCTACCCATTCTCGATGCTCAGTTATTAACCTATTATGAATATGGATGGGTATTCCATCCTGCCACCGCCCGGTGAATTACTTTTCGAGTATGTAACATGAAGATAACATTTCCAGGGCTGCAGGAAAGTACACGCTCTCCCTAGCACTGCTTAGTGAAAGCTTGCCCCTCGCGCGGAGGAACGTCAGTCTACTGGCAGTGTCCAGCTTCTCTCTCCTGTCACAGGGAATACTATCAGGTACTTACTCGACTAAACTAGCGTTCTCCTATGTGCATGGGCTTAATCGACTTTCCGTTTAAATATGGGGACGCACCCATCCACTATACCAACGCTGCTTTGCATGACGGTAAATTTGTCGACTTTATCGTATATATCTGTCACTTTTGTCGATCATCGATAGCGATGATAGACAAAAGTGACAAACGTATGGACGTTTTCCCGCATTTAAATGTCAAAAGCGATCAAATGTGACAGAACGATTTGACAAATGGTCCGTCATGCTACGCAGGCTGGTGGCCGTCTCGGTGGTTTTTGAAAAGGACCCCAGAAATCACTGATGATCGGCGTCCGGTGTCCTTCCCACGTTTAGGCATAGTCTATTTCGTACTAATAGATTCTGTTCACACCTTAAAACTTTTCCAAAATGGGTTGAAATCTCAAAAAATATACAATTCGGCCAATATTTTGCAGAAAAATTTAATTATGCATGTCATTTTTTATTTTTGATTGAAGAGTTTTTGACCCTGCTGCCTTTCCTACGGAAATCCGTTAGGTCGCTTCGTGTAAGTAATGTCCTAAGTGAAAGCATTTTATACAGTACTAGTCGACCCGGCGAACTTCGTACCGCCTAACCTACTTCTATGTTGTTCATGTATTATACTTATAAACCTTCCTCTTGAATCATCTATCTATTTAAAAAAAACCGCATCAAAATCCGTTGCATTGTTTTAAAGATTTAAGCATACATAGGGACAGACGCGGGAAGCGATTTTGTTTCATACTATGTATTGAAGAAAAAGGTAATGTCCCGTAAATTATAAAATGAAGTAGAAACTAGGGTTAAGTACTTTCAATCCTAAATTTTGTACTTCTATATTCTAGTGATAGCAATCCCAATCATACCGCTGAGTTATTCCTTCCACTTACCCTCCCTGGGCATCTACTGGAACTCCTGGCGCACCCTGATCCTGGTCTACTGCCTGCCGAACATCCTTTGCTGGATTTGGCTCCTCTTCATGTATGAGAGCCCCAAGTTTCTCCTGGCCAAGGGTAGGGAGGCAGAAGCCCTGGAGGTGTTGAGGAAGATCCATAGGATTAATCGGGGAAGCAAGGAGGAGTTTACTGTGAGTTGGTGTTTATTAATTTATCACACAACCGAACGACGATCACTGTTGTGCAGCGTCTCGCCTATAGTAAGGCACAAAGGACAAAACATTGTGAGGAGCGGTTTATGTATATATGGGTCTTTAAGTTTTTCTAGGAAGGACGCTGTTGCTCAATCAACAGGGTGTTTGGGTGGTCCCTTTGTCCTATTTTACGACACCCATGGGAAGAGATGGGGTGGTGAAAACAGAGGAGGGCTCGTTTGGGGGCCTCTCCAGGCGACTATTGTCGTAAGGCAAGGCAAACATTTGTTTGCCTGAGCCAATTGGTGCGCATCCTGAACTACCTCGCCTCTCACAGTATAGGATACTTTACCAAATAGGGTATCAATAGCAATTAGATTAGATGTACTCTAATTGACTTTCACTAAGTGATATCTTTGTATCCTATATTGAAGAATTATTTTAATTTGAATTTTATTTGAATTTGAATATACCGCCACCACGCGTAAAAACAGATACATTTTAGAAAGAAAAAATGGTAAAATAATATGTTATTTCGCTCTCTACAGCCAGTCTGCTATTCTTAACGTTTTAAAAATGATCTATAGGCTGCGTTCATATGGAATTGTAATGATGAAGGAATCCAGTAGTATCGGAGCCCATTGTATTCAAACAAACAAACCAAAATCTCTCCTCTTTTGATTATGAGTGCAGATGTAGGTATTTGCGTTAATTTTCAGGTGACTGGTCTCCTTCCCGAGACATCAGTAGTGGCACCCGGCAAGAGTTCAGCGGCCGAGCAGTTCCTGCCTCTCTTCAGAGCTCCACTGCTCAAATACACGATTTGCATGGCCACACTTTATATTGTTGAACAGTTGAGTATTTAACCCTTTCCTAGAGCCTTTACACACGCTACATAGACATCTCATACATAAACATGACTTCAGAATCAGAATTATTTGTTCACTACACTAACTATAATAACATTTTCACAAGGTAGGCCTTAGCGGCCGTGCACATTACGACGCGACACGGTGAAATGGGTTACTATTATGGCTGCATTTGCAATATTGCTTTTCGTCCTCCAGAGTGTCAAAGTCAATAAAAAAAAGACGAAAAGCAATATTGCATAAGCGGCCGTAATAGGGCCTCAGCTCAAACTAACGTCCTGTAATTATTGATTCTGCGTCTTTTTAATTGGCATTGGTGTCGCGTCGTATTCTATGTGCTTTGACCCTTAGAGACAGTCACCGCGGGTGCTGCGTCGCGTAGCAGCAGTACTCTGAGAATAATAATGCTGCTCCGTAGCTCAGTTGGCAGTGATGTGGACTGAGTAAGCGTGTGCACCCGGGTTCGATTCCCGGGCGGTGCCAATATTGATATGATGAATATCGATGTTTGTTTCCGGTCTGGGTGTGATGTTCGTCTCTGTGTGTGTTTCGTGCACCCTAGATACAGGTTCTTCTTAGTTAATTATAATAATAATAACACATCACACTCAGAGTCCCTAACTAGGAAGAAACAGGGTGCCCGAAACATATACAGAGACGAACATTACACCCAGACCAGAAACAAACATATCGATATTGATCATTCATAACAATGTCGCCCGGGAATCGAACCCAGCGCACACGCCTTTCAGTCCACATCAATGCCAATTGAGCTACGGAACGTCAATGCAATCTTAACGTAAATAATGAAATATTTCCAGGATAGGTTCGTTCGTGGTGTGGCTGCCAACAATAGCCAACCAATTCGTGATCATCCAGGAGACCGGAGAAGGCCTGGACCTGTCGCTGTGCGGGATCCTGGACGCTGCCATGACCGATGCTGATGTACGTTCACATCATCCTGTATCGTAATCATTCTGAATCATTGTGGTTACTATCGCGACTGAGGACTTACCTACTTTCATTTTCTTTATAGAACTTTCTCTTTTATTTACTGTATTTTAGTTACCAAGGCTCACAGTCCATTTGGAGTACGGAGCAGCACTCCAAAATGTCATCAAACTTTAAATCGATCTCCGTTTCAAAATTGATACTTGTATGGTCTAGGACCACACTCTTTTGTGTTGTAAATGGTCCTTCCATGGATCCGGCTCGAAGGACCATAAAGATGTATGGTCTAGGACTCTTTCGTGTTGTAAATAAAAGATTTTGTTAAACTGATAAACCCGATTATATTGTCCTGTAAATAATCTACATGGGTAGGTGAGAGCGCGCGTACTTTTGATGACCTAATGCGAACTGATTTTTTTAATACAATTAAAATGATACCGCGCGGTGGTGGAAATGCCTAAGTAAGCTAATATATGTACATCGTAAAATACTTATAAACATTCGAGTTCCGACTTCTATGAATGTTAGCCCAAGATTGCCTGGAAGAACTTGCTTTTAATTTGATAGATATTATTTTGTTTGTTGTTATTTTGGTCAGCCGCCTCCGTAGCTCAGTGGCGTCGCGCCTTTGATTAGGGCACGGAAGGTTGTGGGTTCGATCCCCGCAGAAAACACCACATATTGATTTCTCACAAAAATCATGTTGTTGTTGTTTTCGGTTGGATAGGACATTGCAGGCTTGAATCACCTGATTGTCCGAAAAGTAAGATGATTCCGTGCTTCGGAAGGCACGTTAAGCTGTTGGTCCCGGCCGCAGTAGTGGTCGTTATAACCGCGGCGACAAGCTGGCCCCTTGTCACGTTGGTAATAATAGCACAAACTAGGCTAAATGTGGGTCCGGCTCTTGAGCTGGTACCTCTGCCTAACCCTTCGGGGAATAAAAAGGCGTGAGATTATGTATGTATGTATGTATGTTATTTTGGTGATTTTGTTTTAATCGTTAATTTTTATTACTGAAGGATTTGTCAGACAGAGGGCGATATAGGCTGATGAAGCGTTATAGCGCCTTCTGTGGTAATGGGAACTTTATTTAGCCTCAAATAAACTAACCTCTTCTTACTTACCTAAAATAATTTGACTTCATTGCCAGGATTCAGAAGAAGGTGGCACCTGTGCGATCAACGTGACAGCTCTGGTCATAGTGTTCATAGCATCTTGTATGCAGTGCTTCGCGAATATACTCGCTATGTTGGTAAGTAAAGTAAATCTTATAAAGAAGGTAATTAGGTCCAAAATGGAAAAACAAATGTCGAAGGACGGGAATTGTGATATATATATATATATATATATATATATATATAAAATACTTGAAGAGCTACACTGCGATCACCAACCCGCTTGCCAAGCGTGACGATTATGGCAAACTACGTTCAAAAGTTTTATCTTTTGTGGTAATTTGTGGAGGAGATCTATGTCCAGCAGTGGATGACTAAGGGTAGGATGAAATTTCCATGATTTAATAATTTATTTTTTACAAAAAAGGAACCGCCTATAATAAACTGACACTTACACCAAGTGAGTCGGTTAAAATTGGTACTTAAACCTTCTCCTGAATGTAACAAATACTTATCTGAAAACCGCATTAAAATCGGTTCAGCTAAACGCGAGATAATCGCGGACAAACATACATACATACTAACAAACATACATACAGGTCAAACTGATAACCTTTTTGGAATCGGTTAAAAAAACGTTAAAAGAGAATGTCCAGCACTCATCGTCTGACACTCCACACTGCAACCAAAAAAGGGCCAATAACCATAGACCATAATCATTCCAGGTGGTGAACAGGGTAGGTCGCCGTAACCTGGCGATACTTCTAACATCGACCCTGGGCGTGTGTGGACTGCTTGTCAACCTGGTCCCCAACGCCATTGGCAGTGCCGTCCTCTTCTCGTTCTTCTTACTGGGCATCATGGTGCTCGGCCTCTACGCTGCCATGGTCGTGGCTCTGTATCCTACCAACGTGAGGTAAGAGATCAGATCTCATAGTTTTGCGTTATCCGGCTCGAAGGACCAAAAAACAATACGGAGAACATTTTATATAGTAGGTTAAGTAGTTAAGTAAAAGTTGTGATCGTAACCGTTTTTATCATCATCACAAACAAGTGACGTCTCCCGTATTAGACATCGGCCGACACCACAGATTTTCCCAAGAACAAAACTTCTAAACCCCCAGGTGTGTTTTGCCATAATCACCACGCTTGATAGGCGGGTCGGTTGACTTTTCAAGATTTCTATGAAAGATGCTGGTGCTCACCATGCCCAGGCTCACCCCATGTTGTATCGCTTCATCATGCAAAATGGGGTGACCATGGGATAGTTGTGTTTTCACACACAATTCTACGGGTTAAATAAACCAGACCCTCTAATACGGCCGCTTTTGCAATATTCCTTTTCGCCATCTCAACCGTTCATTCGCTATCTGGGAGTGATGATTGATGCCCGTCTCAACTTCAAGCAGCAGGCAGAACATGTAGGGGCTAAAGCATCGGTTACCCGGGGGCCCTGTCACGCCTTATGCCCAACGTAGGAGGCCCGAAGCAAAATAGGAGGATACTTCTTTCCTCGGTGGTCACGTCAGTGTTAACTTATGGAATCCCCATATGGGCGGACACACTGGGGATACAGGGGTCACGGAGAAAGATCGCGCCAGTATACAGACAAAGTGCCCTGAGAGTAGCCAGCGTACCCTCTTTACGTTTTTTTCGTATGACTTTGACACTCCAGAGGACGAAAATTAGTATCGCAAATGCGGCCATAATAGTATCCCAGTGCAGTGTGGTCCACAAAAACAGTAAACCGCACCTATTATGTATTCTGTGACCGCACTGACACTAATGTCGGAAAGTATAGTCACGTTGTCGAAATTTTGGACACATCCTTTCTTACCCGCTTTACGAAAATCTTACTAGCTCGATGTTCTTGATCGTTGATTTTCTTTTTTTTTTCAGAGCAATGGCACTGTCTTTCATGGTGGCGTCTGGTCGTTTCTCCACCTTCTTCTCCATCTTGCTGCTAAACTATCTGCTGAGAAACAATTGCAACGCCGGCTTCTATTTGTTCGCTTCTTTGTACACGTGTAAGTATACTAGGGTTTTTACAGCCATTTTAGCGCAAATCGCAAAAAAACTTCTAAAAACATTTTTTCTTGTAACTTTAAGTCACTGTACCTTCTTACTCCAAGGTTTGATTTATTGATTGTTGCCTATTGGCTAATTTTAGCAACAATAAGTATAGTATCTTAAAAGCTATATTATAACAATACCCTTATTAATAAACAAGACTCTAGGTTCATACAGAATCACATTTATTGTTATTCAATAAGTAAGGAATTCCAAAAAAAAACACGAGAACCTAAAAATATTGAAGTTATCAAAAAAAAGGTACAGTAAGCAAGCGGGGGAAGCTTTTGCTCAGCAGTGGGTCACAAAAGAGGCTATATATAAAATAATACAGTAAGGCCTTGTAATCTTTATATTGTCTCTATATATTTTTTTCCTTTAGCGTCAGCAATAGTGGCATCCTTCCTGCCCGACGACCGGAAGCTGGCCGCAGCCAAGCCTCTCACCGACCCGGAAGAAGAAGAAAAGACAGATCTTTGAAAGTTTTCAAACTTTAAGAGGAATGTAAATAAAAGTTATCTAAGATAATAAGTTAGTAAGCTAAGAAATGTATGTAATAAATGAATTGATATTATGCCACAGGGATAATTTTGTTTATGTTGTACAATGTATTTTATTTAGTTCCCGAACTAAAATAACGTTTTATTTAATTTAAACAATTTAAGTAAGTATTTTTAAACAGTATATTAAGAGGTAATTTATCGCGGTTTAATCGCACTGTTATCGGTCTTAATATTTAGTAGTTATCTTATCTCAATTATCAAATAAAATATTACTTCCCGTATTCGGCAGTGATTTGTTCAATTATATACATACCTACTGCGCTGACCGCCGATCTGCGCCGTAGCAACATTTTGCTATTATGCTACGACCATGCTACGACGCAGCGTAGTACAGGTAATTCCCTGGGCTACGAGCTTTTTGCTACGAAGTCAATCTACGCACTAATCGAAATCAAAGGATGTTTGTGATTTATCTTAGATTTAAAATGAGAACAAAGATCGATTTCATTTATTTAATATTTATTTAAAAAAAAACACAAATTCTTAAAATCTATGAGAATCAGGTACAAAACTTAAATCAAGTGGCATAGATAGATCTATTTACAGTTAAACTTACTAAAATGATATGCTATGTTGAAGATAAAATTTATTCTGGCAGAATCTTCAGCCAAAAGCAAAATGTATTTGTTTGCGTGCAGGATAGGTCCTATATATTTTTTAAATAGGTCAAAAAACAATTGAATGCCTACACCAACTTCCAAAGTAAATCAATCAGACCAAACTTAACTACCTAGGTTCATTCAACATCACAAACTCACTCTCAGAGCACTAACTAGCTAAAAACTGTATCCAAAGTGTCCTTAACACGTACTCAGATGTATAAAACATCGATATCTATCATAAAACAATTTTACCCCCGCCGGGCATTGAACTCGGACCTAAGAAGTCACAGTTCACATCACTTGCCATTAACTGAACAACGGAGGTATCATACTACCTGCGCAAATAGAGAAACGATCTCAAAATGACCGCCGTTGTATAAGCTGTCTCTCTTCTTAACTCTTCCCTCATACGAGAGATAGCATGGGTTCGGTCGACATTTTCAAATCGTTTCTTTATCTGCGCAGCTTATACTAAATATAAAGAAAAGCATACATACACTTGCATTATTTCACATTCTATAATTAAATATTTTATTACAGTAACAATGAATAGATAATTAAACCAAACATGCTTTCGTTATCATATCAAAAACGCATTAACACGTCACAAAATCACAAAACTTATCAGTTGTCGTGTTTAACCTTTGCTGCACCTTGAGTTTGGTATTATGTGTTCAACGGCTTCATACCGTCCATTTGTTTTTACAAATAGGATAAAAATAATAATAAGTAATAACAGTTCACCCCCCTAAAACATTTCTTGTCATCCATTTTACAATAGTTCCTATAACCTTCTGGGTGCTGCCACTGGGTGCATGATTTATTTGTGCATTTAGTAGCTGTGCCCATATACAATATAGCAAAACTCTCGAAAGGGCTAACGAGTTGGATTCGTCCCCTCGCACGCCTCTCAAGGACCGGGCTCAAGAGTATTGATAAATCAATACATAGTATAAAATAAAGTCTCTTCCCGCGTCTGTCCCTATGTATGCTTAAATCTTCAAAATTATGCAACGGATTTTGATGCGGTCTTTCTTAATAGATAAAGTGATTCAAGAGGAAGGTTTATAAGTATAATACATGCACATGAAAGTAATAGTTAAGGCGGTACGAAGTTCGCCGGGTCGACTAGTATTATAATAATAATAAAACATCACACTCGGAGCCCCTAACTAGATATTTTATATAACCTGTATCTAGGGTGCCCGAAACATATACAGAGACGAACATTACACCCAGAACGGAAACAAACATCGATATTCATCATAACAATGTTCGCCCCGCCGAGAATGGAACGCAGGTGCACACGCTTTTCTCAGTCTACATCACTACCAACTGAGCTACGGAGCATCAACAATACATTGGATTCTGTCCTATGATGTTTAAAAGAGTTTTGTCTAAATTAATAATAATACAATCCCGGCCATATTTGGACCCAGCGACTATCATCTGACAATTATTGAGAGCTTAGTTGGTGCGTTTAAAACCATCGCAAAAATCAAATTTGTAATCTTGTATGACACATAATGATCTTGCTTACTGACTTACTTAGTAATTTTAGTACACTGTTGTATATCCTTACAAGTAAAATGATTGAACTAAAATACGGGATGTAGCTCAAAAGCTGAAGTAGGACTGGGCCGGCCACGTAGCCCGTGTGGACTCCAATCGTTGGGCAAGGAGGGCCACTGAGTGGGTCCCGAGACACGCCGAGAGACGACGTGATCGTCCCAGGAAGCGATGGAGCGACGAATTGGGAGCACACGATAGGGCCTGGCGGGAATCTGCCCAGGATAGCGAAGTGTAGAAGGAGGGGAAAGAGGCCTTTGCCCAGCAGTGGGACAACATAGGCTAGTAATAATAATAATATTTATCGATACCTAAATGCTTCAAGGTTCTGTCTCTAGCGGTATCTCCTTGAGTTCTTCGTCCCGTGGCAGGAACCACGCGAACACTATTGCACCTGGTCAAAAAGGAAAGAAATAAGTTTTAAAATAATGAATATTTAAGTAATATTATACTACTAGTCGACCCGGCGAACTTCGTACCGCCTTACCTATTAGTATGTTGTGCTTGTTCCTCTTAAATCACTCTATCCTTTTAAAAAACGCCTCAAAATCCGTGCATGGTTTTAAAGATATAAGCATACATAGGGACAGACGGGGGAAGCGACTTTGCTTTATACTATGTATTGATGAAGTAGTAGGTATACTTACTGGTCAACAAAGCAGCCCACACATAGAAAGTAAGTTCACAGCTCGTGGCTAGCAAGGCTCCGATAACGTTGACACCGACGAACGCGCTCGATCTGCCAACCATCACTGATAGGCAGGAAGCCATGCCCCTAAAATCAACATAGAATTTAATAAACTTTTAATTTGAAATGATAAGGCCACGAAAGCTGATGGACGAGCACGTGGCGAGCTTTGAGCATAATTAGTATACTCTGTTTGGAAACAGCTGCCATGCCCGATCAGCCCAATCCACAAAGCCAACGATAGAGTAGCTAGAATACACCTCCAAAATACCTTGACGCAGTCAAATGATTGTATTCCCTTTCACAGACTTTACAGCATAGAGAGATCGGCCCACAATTTGCCACAGCGTCAAACAATTTAGGAAAAGGTTTACCATAGCTTTAAGTTTTCCAAATCAGCCTGCCCGTCATTTTACGACACCCAACATAGGCTGTTGGTATTCTATGTTGCAAATACAAATTTTATTAATTTTTAACCGTCTTCAAAAAAGGAGGTTATCAGTTTGACCCGTATGTATGTATGTAAGTTTGTCCGCGATTATCTCGCGTTCGGCTGAACGGATCTTGATGCGGTTTTCAGATATGTATTTGTTACATTCAGGATAAGGTTTTTGTACCTATTTTAACCGACATCGAAAAAGATGAAGTGCTCAGTTGATGAATGTGTCAGTTTATTGGAGGCGGGTTCCTTTTTTGTAAAAAAAGAAATTATATACCTAGTACAATAATAAGTAAGTACTACCTAGTACAATAACAACAAACAACGCTCACCTCAAAGAAGTGGGATACAGTTCAACGAAGTAGACACTCAGAATTCCCATAGCGAGCGCGCACATGAGGAACAGGAAGAAGAACACTATTCCAGCTATAGGCGACGCTGCAAGGTTCATCATTAGCGCAGCAAGGGCCGAAGTTGTCAATATAAGCAGCATGGCTAGTCTTTTTCTTGACCCGGCAGTTAGGGAGAGCACCAGGTTGCTGCATGACGCTATGGCGCCGTAAGACATTGCTGAGAGAAGGGTTGTGTCTTGGATTGTGTCGTCGCAGGTGTCCGATAGGGCTGTTAGCTGAAAGGGAATTTTGTTTTTAGTTATCAGAATTACTACATATTTGATCTGCTGACACAGTGAACTGCGTACCGCCTTGAGTTCTGAATTTTTGATAATGTTCTTTTAAAGCCTATGTCAACCAGGATAGTTTTAGTTTCTAAAAATTTAGTATCTATGGCAAAATTTCAAACCAATAGCTATAGGCGTTCCGGAGATAATTGAAGGTGCCAAATGTTCAAGCCATAATCCTCACTAAAATACCCTTATTACTCCAGAACCTCTTAAGGATCAATTCTGGGATTTGGCATGTCGTGTGGATCAATTGAGGACTAAATATTTAGACCTGAACCATGATGATAGGCCCTACCGTTTTCTTGGACGAGAGATGAGGGTTACAGCTTGAACGTCAAGCCATAATCCTCACAAACATTTGGCTATAACTTCTAAAGTATAAGTAGACTAATTATTTTACTTTGTGGACCAATTTGGATCAATTCATGACTAATTATTTGCATTTTCAAAATTTGTTTTTTTTTGTTTTAAGAGGAGGAGAAGGATTACAGCTTGAAGTACACAATCTTTCCCTTTTATTATAATGACGTTTGTGACGTAGGCTTGTGTCAATCCGGGAAGAGAAGGCCTGTTTTTTAACCGACTTCAAAAAAGGAGGCAACAGTTTGACCTGTAAGTATGTCTATGTTTGTATGTATGTATGTTTGTCCGCGATTATCTCGAGTATGGGTGAACCGATTTTGGTGCGGTTTTCACAAAAGTATTGGTTACATTCAGGAGAAGGTTTTAGTACCAATTTTAACCGACTTCGAAAAAGAGGAAGTGCTCAGTTGATGTATGTGACAGTTTATTGAAGGCGGGTCCCTTTTAAAAAAAACATATTTAGACTATGACCTATGACGTTTAAAAATAGGTCGGTACCTACCGTGCTATTTCCAGTAAGCTGTTCAGTTGGTAAAGCAATAACAGTGCACAGGTTCATCCCATCTCCACCCCCAGAGTTGAGCACCGAGAACATGTTGTTCATGATGTACGGCAGCCAGAGGATGAAGCCGCTTCCACTGGGGGCAACGATTTAGACTTAGACGAAGAACATGATAAGCTAACTGATCGACCTGTCCATTTATTAGTCGATAATTTAAAAATAAAAGTTCTTACATTTTTTTAAAAGAAGATACAGGGCGTAGAGCGTAGCTGTAGCTACTATATAGCTCCATGATAGGGGTATAGTTATACCGTCTTATTCATAAAGATACAGTAGATTTTAAGTAGCGTTACTGGAGGTCTACTTCTCTGGTTTATTGTATGGTAAATACGTGTTACCCAGTGTAAATTGACATACGTCAAATAATTAAAATGCTCTTTAAGTTTTTATGAATAAGAGGGATAGTTCCTTAGAATAGAGAAAGGTACGATTCAGTTACCCCTTCCACCCTTTGTTCACCCTTTTTTTGAGATGTCGGTCGACCTACCCATGTTGCTTGAAGCTTTTATTTAACTTGCTTACCACTCAATTTTGAAGCAGATTTCTTATACTTATTAAGCTGAAATTTCTTATACACGTTCAGGGTTCAAAAATACTATAAAGCTAATGTGACGTCATTAAAAATCCAACATGGCATAAAAATCAAGAAGGCGGACGATTTGTTCCGAAAAATAAGTTAAGAAAAGGCTTGATTTTAAAAAGGTTTTAACCATAAACTTCTAAATATTACCGTTTCTGAAAAGTGTATTATCTATAGGTTTTGTTATTAAAATACGGTAAATAAAATAGTAAAACTCACGTCATATAGATGACAATGACTAAGTAAAACAGCTGTAGGGTCCTCCTAATCATGGGCGCTCGGAACAACGGCGCGGTCTGCTGCCACAGAGCTGTGAGGAAGGACTTGGCAGCGGGGGTGGAGGTGTCACCGAATTCTGATATCAGTTTTTGTACCTGTAAATAAGAAAACTAATAAAACTATAGGTCTAACTGAAGATGCAGAATCGTAGCAAAAAAACAATATTTCTGGTGAAGCTAATCTTAATATTCCAAAACTTACCGGAAAACTATCAGCGCTTTTCCCAGTATTAACGCTATAAATGCTCCTCAAAACATTAAGGGCTTCTTCGTAACGACCCCTGGAAGCCAAGAACTTTGGACTCTCGTGGAAGAACATCAGAAGGCAAGCTGTGATGAGGCAGGGCATCGACATGAAAAGGGCCAGGAGACGCCAAGGACGGTACACGATGCCCAGGAAGTCTATGTAGATTGCGAAGTCCAGGGGAAGGATTGGGTACGCAAATACTGGCAAAAAGAAGAAAATCAATTAGTTACTGATAATTTACGCCCCGCCGCTTCTTCCGCGCATTTTCCATCATAATTTGAAATCCTGTTTAACCAACTTCGAAAAAGGAGGTTGACTTGTATGTATATGTATGGTTGTTTGTTAGCGATTACCTCGCGTTTGACTGAACCGATTTTGATGCGTTTTCGGAAAAGTATGTGTTACATTCAGGAGAAGGTTCTTGTAACTGTTTAAACCTAATTGTTTCGAAAAAGAAGAAGTTATTATGCTAAGTATAGTCATTTTATTGAAATTATAACTGTTTCCGTTGGAATTTTCGGGGTTTAAAGGGGACGTTCGGACCAGATACGTATCTACCAATCGGTTCAGCAGTTTAAGGGATATTGCGCCATACAGAAAGACAGCGAGTTACTTTCGCATTTACAATAATAATAATAATAAACCAAACTCCCTAACTACGAAGAACCTGTATCTAGGGTGCCCGAAACACACACAGAGACGAACATCACACCCAGACCGGAAACAAACATTGATATTCATCATATCAATATTCGCCCCGCCCAGGAATCGAACCCGGGTGCACACGCTTACTCTGCTTATTCCACATCACTACCACGGAGCAGGGAATAATAAGGCCAGGTCAGGCCATAATATTTGTATGGATTTCAATGTCCATATAATGCCTAATTTCGGTATAAAATTACTTGGTTACTACAAATTACTACCTATATACTGAACAGGGTCATTCGGCCTGTGATAAGTAACAACTTTCTGTATCAAAACATAGGCTGCAAAAAAAAAAAAAGAATATCCACCCAATCAATATAAAGAAATAGCCTGAAGCTAATTAAGATAGACAAAGAGCTCACATACCAGCGGCCACAGCCTGTGAGCACATGAGAGCGCAGTTGCAGAGCAACATGGCGCGGCCACGGGTCCGCCCGTCGCAGGACTCGCCCAGCAAGGTGTAGGCACTTGAATTTGTTGCCGAGGTGCTGAAATTATACAAGATTTTAAACGATTTTCAGCCGAATATAAGTTAAGAGCTGTAAACGGTGCTAAAATAGTATCCTGCAACTTTAAATGAAAAGGTATTATTTAGGTAGATTACATACATACATACATAATCTCACGCCTTTTATTCCTCGAAAGGTTAGGCAGACACACCAGCTTTAGAGCCGGACCCACATTTAGCCGAGTTTATGCTTTTATTACCAACGTGAGGCGGGGCCAGCTTGTCGCAACTGTTATAGCGACCACTATGCGGCCGGGACCAACGGCTTAACGTGCTTCTGAGCACGGAATCATCTTACTTTTCGGACAATCAGGTGATTCAAGCCTGCAATGTCCTATCCAAACGAAAACAACCACTACGTGATTTAAGTGAGAAATAAATATGTGGTGTTTTCTGCGGGGATCGAACCCACAACCTTCCGTGCCCTAATCAAAGGCGCTACGCTACTGAGCTACGGAGGCGGCCAGGCAAATTACTTGAAGATATTAAATCGTTGCCGCGTGATGGCGGCACCACCACAATCCCATTTCCTTCCATGGATGTCGTAAAAGGCGACAAGGGAAAAGCCCGAAGGATGGGCAGCAGCGTCCTTTATTGAAAACTACCAAGAAAGCAGTTTATATTTCTTTATATGTGTTTCAGGTTCAGGCACATAAGCAATTCTACTCTACCTAGTTAGGGCCCCTGAGTGTGTAGTGCGTTTTTAAAAAAATCTAGAGATTCATACAATTTTATAAAAATAATAACAAGTAGGTAAAGAGGCACTTTGTTAAAAAATATTTGAAACAATATGAGAAACTGTTGAGTTACCTATAACTACTATATATTCATAAATATTCATCAATATTTGCAAATGTAGCGTAATATTGTCATAGTTAACATCTTATCAAATACATAACATAAGTATCAGAATCAGACCTGCCTGGGAAATACGAGTCACGTTTCAGAACATGATTTTACTTGTGAAAGCAAAGACTTATATAATTAAATACTTTTTACATATTTGCCTGGGAAACCCCGCTACCACTAACGTCTAAAAGCAAGAGAGGTTGATTCTGCTAAATAAAACCTACGCAAATTCAAAATCATGGTCTTATCTTTGACTTTCAATCAACGACAAAGACGCATGGAAGTAGTCTAGCTCTGCACTTAAGATATTTTTCATTATTTCATGTAATTTTATTTTTATTAATCTGTATTAATGTTCATTGTATTGTCACCTAATTGTATTGTAATATCACAAAACAAAAAACAAACAATGAGAGATAAATTGTAAAGTAGATTTTGTTACCCCTTTCTTCTCTACGCTGTAAAATCATTGCGAAAGGGAGTAGAATCACTTGACAGAGGAGGGCTCGTTTGGGGGCCTCTCCAGGCGACTATTGTCGTAAGGCAAGGCAAACATTTGTTTACCTGAGCCAATTGGTGGGCTACCTGAACTACCTCGCCTCTCACAGTATAGGATACTTTACCAAATAAGGTATCAATAGAGATTAGATTAGATGTAGTCTTATTGACTTTCAATAAGTGATATCTTGTATCCTATATTGAATAAAGAATTATTTGAATTTGAAAAATTTGAATTTGAACTTCAATGAAATCATTATCTCAGTCTCCGTAGCTTAGTTGGCAGTGATGTGGACTGAGAAACGTGTACACCTGGATTCGATTATGATAAATGGCACTATACAGACTCTAGAGCGCTGTCTCGTTTTTTGATAGCCATAATCATCCATTGCTAACAGTAATAGATCCCCTGAAAGCATTTAAATTCAGATCAAGAATAAAATAGTGCCTTTACAATTCTTTGCAAGATTATCTAGTGTATGAATTGCAAGTTTTTTTGCGAGTTTAGAATCGACCCTCAAATCTATAGAGATAACATAATTTACCTAATGTTACGCTTTCCTGATGAGCGGAAACTTTTATATGTAACTGAAAACAACTAACCATTTACTTACTGATGACGAAATTTAAACGTAATTTATTTAATTCCTGAGTAAACTGGCGGTGGCGTTGGATACAGAAATATCTAGTTGTTTTTCATTTGTTTGTTTGTTATGTCGGTAGAGGTGGGCTGATGTTATGTTTGATTTGAGTGATTATTTTTGTTTTTGAAGGGCAAATAGCGTTGTGTGTGACATTGCGCAGATACAAATAAAACCTACCCTAACTTTTTTATCATTTGAAAGAATCGAATTGCTTGACAAATTATATTTTTTTTTTTTTCAAAAAAGGAACCCGCCCTCAATAAACTAACTGACACATACACTAACTGAGCACTTCCTCTTTTTCGAAGTCGGTTAAAATAGGTAAGTATTAAAACCTTTGCTGAAAACCGCATCAAAATAGGTTCGGCCAAACGCGAGATGATTGCGGACAAACTTACATACATACAGGTCAAACTGATAACGTTCTTTTATTAAGTCGGTTAAAATTTAAAATGAAACAAGCTGAACGCACACCAGAATTGAAAGAGCTGTTGTAGACGTTCTTGCCTTGCTAGAGAAAAAAAAAATGTACCTACGTTTAAAAATGTATATCAATATATATAAAACTCTTCCGTTACTGACTGACTGACTGACAGACAACGCAGAGCCGAAACTACTGGGCGTAGCGGGCTGAAATTTTGCATGTAGGTTCCTTAGGGAGTGTAGGTGATCACTAAGAAGGGATTTCCCGAAATTCCCACGGGAACGGGAAAAAACGGTAATTTTGTGTTTATGAGAAATCTGCGCGGGAAAAACCGCGGGGCAGCCTCTAGTATTGTATATATGACCTAATGACCTACTATACCCAACCAAGCTAAGAAACATGCTACATAGAAATGACCCGCTTTCCTGATTGTCCGTGAATTTAAAAGATGTATCACCAGAATTTTAAGACTACAAGTAAAAAACGACTTACAAAGTAGACGAAAGCAATTTTAACACTGCCATCGTCTTCCAGTCCGGAGCCAAGCTGCTTAGGGCACCGAATATGAACCCTATTCCCATAGACAAAACAAGGGTTTTACGTCGGCCGCGTGTATCTGCCATGTAGCCCCACAACTGGGCACCGAGGACCACTCCTAAAAAAGTTTAATTTAATTTAACTTTTGTTAATAAGACACAGACTGTAGGGAATGGAAAACTTCTAGTTAGACCTTGGCCTAGCATTGTGTTAAAAAAACGCTTGTTACGAACATAAAGTAGTCATATTTTATTATTATTCATATTGTAATATAACAATTCTAGTTTTAACCCAGTCTGAGATACAGGCTATTTAATTAGCCTAGTTCAGACTTGATTTAATGTTAAGCTCTGTATATTAATATAAGGCTTACTTTAAGTTTTATTGTAAATCTATGAATTTTCCAATAAAATGTATTATTAAATTTTATAAAATTTATATAAAGTCAAGGGAAGACGCGAGTAAAGAGCACCATTATTCGTTGAAATACTGAAAAGCCAAACTGCGATCTAAAACCAGCCATCTAAGGGAGATTTTGGCAAATACCTCAAAATGTTTGTCCTTGGTAGAGATCTGAGGGGGAGGCGTATGTCCAACCAACAGTGGACGTCTCTCGGTTGTTGTAATACTTAAATGAAATATCGAATATCAGAAGAGATAGTTAGGTACACTGGCGGACACTGTCGGCGTAACACTTCCGGTTTTTCTGTATTGCAAAATAGCTCTTGTTCTTTGGTAATACAATCTAGGGCTGACGAAACCATAGACAAATCTGTTACGGCCTCCTAGACCGCCACTGTACAGCGACGATCTCATTCAGTGTGAAACATTTGTTTATGGTCTTGTGCGCACTAGACTGTAATATCAAAGAACAAAATCTTTTTTGCAATACAGTATAACCGTAAGTGTTTAGCTGAACGAGTATGTAACTGTATCTAAGAATTTCAACAATTTCTTACCAACAAGCGGCATAGCAGTGAGCAGAGACCTGGTAGTCATGTTAAGTTCCAGGTCACACACAGCTGCAGCCACAGTGAAGCTGGTCCCGAACAGATCCATGCCCATCGCCTGGAGAGTCCAGCTGCATACCAGGAGGAGGCTGAAGTTGTATTTGCCAAAACCTGGTAATTATAGTTTATTAAAATACATGGTAAACTCATGGTATAAGAGCGGCGGCATAACGGATCATTCGAGTATAAGGAAGGCTATAGTATGAGCCCAAATGTCCCTGATTAGGAATAAAGGAAAATAAATTAAATACCTAAGTAAGTACTACTTCCAAATCTCTTCCCGAAGTTGTTAATCAAATAATGTGATTGAGGGATAAGGATATCAGTTGACACTTACTTATTAGTCCCATTAAAAAGGTTTTCGATTTATTGGCACGATACGCTACGACTACCTAATTGACGCTAATAAGCTTTTTCTGTGTAAAAAAATAGCACAGAATAGCTGCAGGACTGCAGATTTTAGTGGCGAACCCCTTTGGATATTTAAGTACCTACCCTAAGCCTTTGACCACTAACTTATTATGACTATTCCACCTGAACACACTTTTTGTTAAAGTTTTACTTGCTTATTAAAGTAATTAGAGTGTAAAGGCGTCATTCTAAAGGTATGTCATCATGAAATCCTGTTAGAATAAAAAAAATACCAACCAGTAAGCTGCAACGATTCCTCGACAGAAGCAGCACTAATCGGCCGCGGCTGTTCAGCATCCACTACGCTTTTTTCATTATTTGCTATCTTGCCCTTCATTTTAAGCCTGCAATTTACAATGAAAAGTTTAGTTCCTTTATTTTTAAACCCCGACTTAAAAATAGATCGGTGTTACATATGTAAGGTAAAGTGTTCTGTATTATGTTCGTTTTAAGCGGCCTTATCGCATACCGATGTTTGCCATAGGATTCAGAAAAGACAAACAATTTACTAAATCATCATCATCAATACATAGTATAAAACAAAGTCACTTCCCGCGTATGCTTAGATCTTAAAAACTTTGCAACGGATCTTGATGCGGTTTTTTTTATAGATAGAGTGATTCAAGAGGAAGGTTTATAGGTATAATACATGCACAACAAGTAATAGGTTAGGCGGTACGAAGTTCGACGGGTCGACTAGTTTAATTATAAGTTCCGTTACGATTTGTAAAAATTTACCGATATTTTTAGAATACAACCGATAGTTATTGTTCAAATACTTACGTTCCTATAAAAGCTTCTTGATTTGTTAAAAGCAAAACTTTGCTTTTGTAATGGAATTAATTACGTTTTCCTAATGGTCGAAAATACGACAATAAATTTTAAATTTAGCGACAAAGTATCGACTTAACGTAAGTCAGCCTAGCAATGTTCTGAAAGTAAGCTGTTCAGTCATATTTATAGGGAGGCTGCGTGTGCGCATCTCTAGTCTCGCTAGTCATGTCTGCGACATATCTCACTCGTGATGCTCACAATGGGGCTGTTTATTTTGATTTAAACCAATATATTACGTAGGTACGTAAGAATTCGGTAGGTACTTGAACAGTTTCTGATATTTCTCTCTAGAAATATCCCGAGACCCAAGTTTTAGGTAGGAAATTAATTACTTATCTAAAAATACTGGGGACCACTAGGTGGATTAACCTTCTCTTTCCTCATGGAACAGAAGAGACCTGTACCAGGGTTAAAAGAAGCATAGCATTGTATACGGGTATCGTATTTGGGTAGTAGCAATAGCATAGCTACCCGCTAAACCGAAGACTTCAAATTTAAAATGACGACGTAAATCACAAATTATAATGACGGCGCATCGAAAGACAGAGTACATTTCAGCCGAACTTCAAGACATACTCACAGATCGACATAATGACCAGTCTTGTGCGACCTTCATCCAGTGCACTCCCGCAACCCTCGCCATATCGTTCGTCAGGTCGAACTTAGGAAGGTTCTTCCGATACGCGGTCGACACTCAAGAACTATTTAGTCCCAGCAAGTCATCTGTTCTTCGCGATGTGCCCTGCCCATTGCCACTTATGTTTTGCAATTCTTCAGGCAATTTCGGTGGTTTTGGGTTTTCTGCGATCGATTTGATTACACATTTCTTTCCATGCTGTTTGAGTGGCTGAGCTTTCTTAGTTACTTAGAGACAATTTATTGGTCTCGTAAGGTTATTATTTGGCTACAATTACTCAATACTCAATCATTATTTTTTCCGCCTCCGTAGCTCAGTAGCGTAGCGAGTTGCGCCACGGCACGGAAGGTTGTTGGTTCGATCCCCGCAGAAACCACCACATGTTGATTTCTCACAAAAATCACGTTGTAGTTGTTTTCGGTTGGATAGGACATTGCAGGCTTGAATTACCTGATTGCCCGAAAAGTAAGATGATTCCGTGCTTCGGAAGGTCGTTATAACCACGGCGACAAGCTGGCCCCTTGTCACGTTGGTAATAAAGCATAAACTCGGCTAAACGTGGGTCCGGCTCTCAAGCTGGTGCCTCTGCCTAACCCTCATGAGTTTATGTTATGTTATGTTAATTTTTCCACAATTTATTTAAACATAGACTTACACTAGGGCAAACACAAGCAGAGTACTTACCTACGGCAAACCTAAAAGGTAAAACGCTCGCTGGTTATAGGGATAAAATACATCGGCAAATATTATTATTATGGGGTGGTGACGCTCAGACCATGGAGTCAGCGCGTCTAATCGACCATACTGGTGATCAGCGGGCTGGCTCATACTTGGGCCAGCGCATCATCCTGGCCATGAAACGGGGCAATGCAGCCAGCCTGCCGGGCACCGTGCCGCCGATTGGTGGCCATTTGGAAGCAGTTTTCTATCTACAATTATGTGTCCTATCCAAAAAAAATATACGATTGTCGGCAACGATAACAAAGACATCTGCGGCCATTGCACTTTCGTCTTTCATAAAAACATTCCAGAAAACTGCGCATTTTTCTTATTTTCTCCAATCTTGAATTCGGGTCACGTTAGCAACAGCATTAATTTTATCTTTTCTAATTCAGCTGTTTGTTTCCCATATCAGGCGGCAGGGGGCGTGATAAGAACTGACAATATTTAAATAAGTTTATTACGCGTATTTAATTTAGGTATTACGGTTCTAGAAATTAGATTGACGTGGTTGTTTACCGTAAAAAAATTTGCTGTTTGAAAAGGATTTAACTCTGTAGGCTTTATTTAAAAATTTATATTTTGTTTCGCGATAGGTAGATGTTTAAAAAAGCTAAAGTTAAGGGTGTGGCAATTTCTTTAATCAACCTGAACATCTCAGAACTTCGGAAGCATACTATGCTCTATTAGATTTAAATGATAAAGTGTGATAATTCGTTTGGTTTTTTTTTCTGACAAGGCGGCAATTAATCAAAAGAGGCATTCAGCTCCACTAGACCTACCTTACTTATTTTCCTGAGCTAACAGAACTGGCTGAAGCTGGTTTATTGAACAGTTGTTTTTTAAGGTTCCGCGTACTAGTCCCGGGACCTTATTAATATGACTATTCCGTCTATCCGTTCGTTTGTCTTGTCTCTGAAACGGCTTAATTAATCTCAATGAAATGTTTGCAAGAAATTTTTCTGATGTTATGATGATACTAACAAATATTAAAAACTTCAAAGAATTACGTAAGTTTAAAGATAAATGCAAAAAAAACTTAGTTTTTTTAACCAATTTTATAGAGCCTCTACTGAGAAACTAACCGGGTTAACGGGCACCAAATAATTACCAATCGCAACTTCACTTAATGTAGAATAACAACAAATACTTAAAAACTATGCCAAAGCTAGTCAATTTTATACATATTCAATTTCTTCCGGAACCTTCTTAGCGCGAGCCTGCCCGCCGTTTATTTATACCAATGTTGCTTTCGGGAAAATTGTAAGATATTGTACCCTTATTGCACCTATTAACTGAACGAGGCGACAACCTAGCCTCAATTGCGAATCGAGTATACTTAGGCTGACATTCACAGTCAGTGTTCGGAGTCTACTGGCACGAGTTTGATCTCGGACCAGTCGTTTTCGACTGCAGATTATCCTGGATCTAGCCGTCTCATACTCAGCAATTAAACATACGAAAACACAACACGGCAACAAATGGATTTTTCTGTCGCCAGTGGTGACAAATAGGATTTTCCCATTTGACCCCAGTGGGGACGTTGCCAGTGGCAACGACTGGGAATAATCGGTCGAAGAGTATGCTTCACTGTCTTATGACTGCGGATCGTGTCTGACTGACTTGGCGACGAATAAAACCCTAAACAAATAAATAACAAGCACCTTCTACACGTGATAGTTAGGTATTACGATTATTGTTTGCTTTGATTTTGTTAACTGTAGGTAGGTATCTAGGTTATGCAATTATTCTTAAAATAGAGTAGTACAAACAGTAGCCCACAATTTAAGCTAGTTTTTATTTTTATTGAAAAAACTCTTTTATATAGAACGGCTTGGAAATAGTAGGTACAGTGGCGGTCACGGCGTTACACGTCCAGTTTTTCTGCATTGCAAAATAGCTCTTGATATTTAGTATTACAGTCTAGGGTACAAGAGACACGCCCTGCAGTACCGGGCCGAAAATAGGACTGAGGTATCCCCTGCCTGTCGTAAGAGGCGACTAAGAGGGGACCCCGGGGTCGTTGGGTGCACGAGGCGGGGGCCTCGTGTAGTCATATAACGGCCCCGAGAAGGACGGCGGAACGCGGTGTCCCGATTCCGCCGTCGAGCGTAGGAAGAGCCATCCGCCCTCAGGGGGGACTACCACCACGTGTCCCCCCGTGAAGAGGCTAAACAGCCAATGCTAGAGGGGGTCGCGGAGTTGAACACAACGATCGAAAGATCACCCGTGACCCCCTTGCCAACAGCCGAGATGGACACCGGCGGGGTTTTAGTGGGTGCGAACCCCACATAACCCTGTGACCCCGGGCGGAGTTTAACGTTAGGAGTTTTACTCGTTAGGAGTTTCCGCTCCTAAAAAAAAAGGGCACAAGAGACCTTAGACAAAAGTGTTACATACGTTCCTACTGCCACTGTACTTTATATGTGCGTTTACCTTTACAATTTTTAAAATTGAGAATTTACAGAGTAAATAATATAAGAAAAGCATGACGTCATGAGCCTCAACATCGCTAATAATATTATTATAGTGGTAAGTACAGTGGCGGACTAGGAGGCCGTAACAGATTTGTCAATGGTTTCGTCAGCCCTAGACTGTATTACCAAAGAACAAGAGCTATTTTGCAATACAGAAAAACTGGAAGTGTTACGCCGTACGTGTCCGCCACTGTACCTATGTTATTCGTAGAGTAGTAATTAGTACAGATAGTTGTTATACTCATGTTACAATAATATACGCCGCCGTTGTTTTCTAGAGACGCAGAAGGCACCAATTTTTGATTTTCTTTTTTAGGTTCCTATTTTTGATTTTAATATAAACGATTTCGTAACTTTTTATTAAAATATAAAATCATCATCATCATCATCATCATTTCAGCCGTAGGACGTCCACTGCTGGACATAGGCCTCCCTGAAGGCTCTCCATCTGTACCGATCGCAGGTGGCCTGCATCCAGCGCGGACCCGCAGCCTTGCGCAGATCATCCGTCCATCTGGTCGGTGGACGATAAAAAATAAAATAAAATAGTATAATTTCAATAGTTTATTTAAATAATTAACTATACATGAACAGCCACAATCATATCACTCAATCACTCCCTTCACGTATTAACAAAATAAGTTAGTGCTCTAATATTTAACACTATTCTAGCCTATAATAATTTAATAGTTACACCAACTATTAAAAAAATACATTATACAAAACAAATCCAAAAAAAATATAACAAACTAGCTGTCCCAGCGAACTTCGTGTCGCCTTACATTATAAATACAATACAAATACTTACATATTTATATACAATACAAATATAAATAATAGTTCATTTGCTATTCTAACGTAACATATAACGTGGGTTGCCTGGAAGAAATCGCTTTCAGCGATAAGGTCGCCCATTAGATGCTATTTCTATTATTTGTACCTTAAACGGTTTAATGTACTTTGTATCATAAGTTATCCTTGTATGCAATAAAGTGTTTTCTATTCTATTAGCTATCATACTGTGTCAAGTTTTATTAAATTCCGATCAGAAGTTCTTGCTTCAGGCAAGAACAAACTTTTGGATTGGAGCAAACATAGAAGTCTGAATGTTAACCACTGTGCCAGTTCCTCTCTTAACCTAGAACAAGCAATTGATACAACAACTGTGTGCCATTAGCTCAAGATCCTCGCAGATATCGACATATCACTCTTGTAGGCTGTGAGACAGCCTTCAATCCTGACACTCCTTCGGCATCTTCACGGAATAAAGGCTAGCGGTGGACTCACCTCCAGCCTCCAAAGCACCCCGTACCCATATCTCCTGAGCAAGAGTTGTATCGAATCTTCTTGTATTCCGCTTGAAGATTAAGGAAGTTCACTATGCCTGGTAACAAGAAGCAAAATAAGAAATCCAAAAACGAGAATCCATCAATGTGTCAGCCTGAAGACGGGCTTATAGAGTTTGAGGAAGATGTAGAACCCACTCCTATTGATTCTAGTGCAAATATCAAGGTGCTAGATGTCGTGAAACAAAATCCGGATCTAACTCCAGAGGAAATGAAACAATTATTAAGTGGAAAGGGTTTACATCCCGCTGGGTCCACCGTTACCTTAGTTCCGGACCCGAACATCCCGTCAACTAGTCACGATCCCACCACATCTTTCATTCCTGCAGGTGGGCATCAGATCTTGAATGAGGAAGAGTCCCAGAGATCGTTGAATAGACAGGAGTGGTCAGATCTATCCCATAAGGATACCCATCGGGCCGAGTCATTGACGGAAGAGAGAGCTTTAGAGCCGGAAGACTCTTACGGCCACATGAGCGTGTCAGAATTATTCTCACCAAACGCCGAGGCTGTCAGGACATTGATGACAGCCGCGATGGAGGCAGCTAGCAGTGAAGAGTCGTCAGAGAATGTAACTGCCATCAATAATGATCAAGAGACATACCCTCCACAAAATAATTACGCCATCTTATGGGATCAAATCCGTACCGGGTTTGACAAGGTGCTTCGTGAACTGGCTGATCAGAAAGAGAGTCAAATCCGCCTACACACGGAAAATCTTGCTCTGAGGGATGAGATACTCGGGCTTAAGGCGAAAAACGCCGAGATGAACAACACGATCAATTCTCTCGTGGATTTGACCGCCGGTACTAACAATGCGCTTGTGAGAGTGGCGGAAGAGATGTCTATCGTATCTACCTCGTTTGCAAAAATCACCGCAGCCAGAAAACAAAAAGATGCTGACGACAAGCCCGTCTTGCCGATAGGGCCATTGCCGTCCGACGCAAAGTATGCGACAACTCCTGCCTTAGACTTGCAAAAAGATGCAACCCCAATGAAAGGCGTCACCCTGGAAAGAGTGCTGACATGGGCAGCTGAGCAACAAGTTGATGAGCAATTCATCAAGAAACTCTGGCCTTTTCTCAATAACCGAACAGTTAATTACTGGACCCAGAATCTTCCTATTCACTTCCCGTTTGCCACATTATCAACCCCTGGAGCTAGAGCCATGATCTCGGCGCAGGACACAATTCCGGGGGTTCTGTTCGGTGAGATCTTGCCATATATAGGGCAGTTTTACAAAGTGTACCTCCAGAGTAAAAAGGGAGCACCCTCTGTGCAGGATCAAGACAGTGCACCTCATGGTCCAGTTCCCAAACAGAGGTCTCGATTTGCCAAAAACCAGGATGAAGATGAATACTAATTGTCAGTCTCAATATAACCATGGCTCAACAAGCGACTATATCGGAAGAAATGCAAACGAGTAATTAGTAATAAATAAATTATTTTGGGATTTGCACACAAAGATCAACCTTAACTCTGAAAGGGATTTCTTACAGGCAATCTACAATACTATTATCGGTTAAATAAACATAGCTATTGACAGCTCAATTTATTTAGTGACGTTGATTATGTACAGTGGCGGACACGGTCGGCGTAACACTTCCGGTTTTTCTGTATTGCAAAATAGCTCTTTTTCTTTGGTAATACAGTCTAGGGCTAACGAAACCATAGACAAATCTGTTACGGCCTCCTAGTACGCCACTGTACCTATCTATACATTGGACTGTTACATAAATGTTAGACATTAATTTGAAATATCAACATAAAATAAAATACTCCCCATTTACTTATAATTCATACATTCACACATTATACATGTAAGATAAGGTTGCTTTCATTAAAAATAATTTCTAAGTACAGGATGCTTTATAATTAAGTTGATTGATTTACAACTAAACTGAAACACCTGTATAACAAAACATCCCAAAGTCGTATGAAGTAAAAATTAAATAAATAAAAACTACATATTTATAATACAACGGGCCGATTGTGGGAGACTATGGCTATTAATAAAAACGAATACTTTCGCCAGAATTAATAAAAAATAAATAAAAAAAAAACAGGCCTCAAAGGCTTGAACCGACTTAATAAAGCATATTTTACCAAATTGTCGAAACAATAGGTAGAGTACGCGATAATTTTAAGTTTGCACGCGGTCAAATTATCAACCAATTTGCAAAAAGCCATTTGTTAAAATAAAAGGGTGAAATACGTATCCAGTGGCGCCACCTGGCGCGCGTGACAAATGGCCTTGTATTTTACAGAAAAAAAAATTAGCAAAAACTTTCATATCTTTATACATAGTTTTATATTTATTCTGTACATCAAGAAACGTTGAACAAAGTTTAAAGTCTCCCGAAGCGACCACTAAGAATATACAGTGTTAAGAGCCAGTGTACAGCGATGCTAGCGCCATTCGCGATAAAAATGTGGCACTGTATGACACTTGATAATGTAGCCTAGTATATTTAGGGCACTGTTGTATAGCTTTTAAGTTAAAGACCAAAGAAAGCTACAAAGTCAACACTTTGCCGACAAAGTGCCGACTTTTAGCAACCTAAAAGTCGGCACTTTTAGCAACAATCTGTGTATAATTTTGTTCATTTAAGTTAGGACTACTTTACTGTGCTCAAAAAATACTTAGCAAGATTATCTAGTGCCATACTGTGCCACATTTTTTATATTTGGCTTAGTTTAGAAGATATACATTTTTGTTCGATAATGGCGCTAGCATCGCTGTAAACTGGCTCTTAAACAAAGTTAAAAGTCCCCCGAAGCGACCACTAAGAATATACAGTGTTAACAATAAACAAAATTGTCTAGTTATCTCAGCCCGTATAGTACCGAGTTGGTTGTTTTGTACGTATAAGTTTTTGTACAAAGGTCACCGCTTTAACACTTCTATTATATACTTCGCTTTATATATTCTGCCTAGTCAACTGGTGAAAAAGAAGAAGACGATATATTCTGCCTGGTACGTGACCCACAATCCCTATCTACACTATCTCCTCCTACGGGTGTCGTAAAAGGCGACTAAGGGAGCAGCCGAAGGACGGGCAGCAGCGTCCTTTGTTGAACAATTCAATCAGCCAAACTTATGATGATGATCTTCATCTGTTATTAGGGTAGAGGAGTGCCTGTACTTACTGTGCGGCACGAAAATATAGAAATTTAAAAGTGGTAACACTGTATGGAAATTTTTGAAAAAACGTCAAATTTCCATACAGTGTTGCCACTTTTTAATTTCTAGATTTTTGTGCCAAGATATTGCTCACGTGTTCGGAGCCAATGTACATTTCCCCACCTTTTTTTTCCTCATCGGAGCTTCAATGATAATGATGTAATGTAATAGTACAAGTTATTATCTAAGAGTCTGCAGGCGTGGCCACAAGGCTGCGTAGCTGTCGTTCCAAGTACTGAACTCGCGCTACCAGTTTATCTTTAGGATTGAACTCTGTGTAGGGGACTTGTAGCACGCGGAAGCCCTGCGAACAAACTGGCTTTTAACACCTGGTAGACGTACAGTGGTGGTCTAGGACGGCGTAACAGATTTGTCTATGGTCTCGTGTGCCCTAGACTGTATTACCAAAGAACAAGAGCTATTTTGCAGTACAGAAACACCGGAAGTGTTACGCCGTCCTAGACCGCCACTGTACAATCAACTCATGTTAAATCTACGAACATTGATACATTATTAATCAAAGTGGGGATTCGGTACAGCATACCTACTTTTCCTAAGCAACATTGACTACGATTTGCAGGACAGCGAATTTTTTTTTCAAGTTTTCTATCCATATAACCTTGGTAAAGTTGTATCATATGGTAGCTAAATTACAGGCGTCATCTATTAAGTTTACTCCAAGTTGGTTGGCTCGATAAAGGGGGGGTTAATAGCAGCCCCGATAGAGAGCGCTTTACCTTGAGCTGCAGAAGTCGCTTGTGCAGGTTGGCGGGCCCGGCGGGCGCGGCGGCGCGGCGCGTCAGGTCGTGGTAGTCGAGGGCCTGGATTGCTATCCTGAACACGCTGCGGATATAACATTCATATTAATAAGGAGGGTTGAGGTGGTAACTCTCGGTATAGCGCGAAATTCATTTTTTTCGCGTTTCTTAATTATTCTGGCGAAAGTATTCATCTATACTAATATTATAAAGAGGAAAGATTTGTTTGTTTGTTTGTTTGTATGTTTGTTTGTTTGTTTGTAACGAATAGGCTCCGATAATACTGAACCGATTTGAAAAATTCTTTCACTAGTTGAAAGCTACACTACCCCCGAGTGACATAGGCTACTTATATTAGATTTTCAAAATAATTAGGGATCTTTACTTAAACTCGAATAATGTAGCCCAAGGTGCATTTTTTACCCGTTGTTTACATAGGTATTTTGACAGTTGGTGGTTATTGTTGTTGTTTTTAAATTCGCCCATTCTGGGCAGGCGAAGGAACATAGTCTATAGAGCCAAGTGTTATGTTGTATCTTAAATTCTGTGGCGTAACGAAGTTCGCCGTGTCAGCTAGTTTTTAATAAAGCCTTAATGAATTCGCGTATGTAAAAAACCATCTCCCACATTATTATACTTACAACATTTTTGGAAGACAGACCTACTGTTGTGTCTTAGGACATAAAGGCTAAAAATCAAGGTATTAACCTCCTCCTATTAAAAATGAATACTTTTGCCATAATAAATAAAAAACGCGAAAAAATTTTAATTTCGCGCCATACCGAGAGTTACCAGCTTAAGCGTTTGTCAAATAGACGATGATATAGCATCGCGCAAGTGCGCTAGCCATACATTTAATGATACTAGATAGAAGTTCCCATACAAAATAAAACGCCGTCTGTAAGTCTCACAGGACTTTAAGACCCCACTTGAAAAATACTTGATTTAAGCGACACCTCTTATCGTCTTAGCCCAAAAAATTGATTTCTCAAAAAAATTATAACCCTATTATAAGGTTTACTTACTTTTTGTTGTTTTCAGCTTTATCTAGTGGTACTGGCCGGCAGTTGGCGTCTAATGCGAATTCGCCATCTGAAATAATATTTGCACTATAATAAAAAAAAGAAACTAAAAATTATGTTTTAATTAGGTGTTTTGGGCTAAAGTTACCAATTTAATTAAAATCCTCTAAAACTCGGACCAGATGCTGGTACATACAATGTTCTTATTTAATTATAACTACTTTATACTAATGTAATGTACTTTATACTTTATAATAAGAATGCTGCTGCCTGCCACCTTCAGATTTTCTCTTTATTGGCTTTTTAGACACCCCTGAGATGAGATGAGATGTGATAAAATAGGGTGGTGGTACATATTTTATGTTGCCACAACACGGCACTACATTTCTTTAATACCACCAAAAATTGGTACAAATACCGGTACAAATGAAAAATTTACAAAATTAATAACAATATAACTAAACCAACAAACAAATTCTTCAAGTCACACACTGCCTTGTTCCACGAGCAAATAAAGCTTCATCTGATTAAACACTTTCGCGGTTTTGTATGGAACATTGGACGGTACAGATCTTTACCAAGTTGAGTCAGGGTGTTAATATCTTACTAACACCCACCACACACCAATAACTCACCATACAAGAACCCCTTGCCTGATGCTGAGCCTTCCTCTTAAAGTAGTCAGCCGACACCACGCTAAGTTTCCTTTCCACCAGATATGTTCTATCCAGTCTATGCTTTGCAGATGTATAAGCTACGCTACGAAACTAGGTGACCATTTCCACCAATGCTAAGCTATGTAGCTGTGTAAGGAAGACAGTTCAGATCCAGCCGTTTCTATCTACCAGTGCCATGCTATATGACCAATAAACATGATTAGTGGCTATCATACCACTCCATAACAACGTAACGCAGCCCATTTCCGGTAAAAATGCACTTTAAGGGTATCTGCACACATACGGGGTTTATCTTACTAACACAATAATAAACTTACCATACAAGAACCCCATGTCCTGATGCTGCGCCTTCCTCATGAAGCCATCAGCGGATACCAGGTGCCGGAACGTGTCCAGTACCGCGGCCACGTAGGCTGACTTCTCCCGCGAGTAGACTAAGGGTACGTGTTCACATAGGGCGGGAGTAGACTAAAGGTACGTGCACACATAAGGCGTCCCATCATACCAACACTATTATTAACTTACCATACAAGAACCCCATGTCCTGATGCTGCGCCTTTCTCATGAAGCCATCAGCGGACACCAGGTGCCGGAACGTGTCCAGTACCGCGGCCACGTAGGCTGACTTCTCCCGCGAGTAGACTAAGGGTACGTGTTCACAGACGGCGGCCGGTAGCCGCGGCCCGGACGCTCCTTTACGGGAGAGACACACGTACGCGTCTATCGACATTAGCTTGCGACGGGCAGGTATCGGGATTTCTGGATGGGGGCGTGATAAGTTCAATACATTAATTTTCATCATCATTACCATCAACTCGTCCGAAAGTCGTCCACTGCTGGACATAGACCTCCCCACGGGTGGCGATCCGTACGAATGACCAGTGTCGTGCGATCCTATGAACACTCCTGCAAGATTCACCAGGTCTTCCGACTTCTGCTTATCTTGAGTCTTTCGGTGCACGCTCACCAATTCATAAATAACTTAGCTCAAAAACACACTAATAAAACTGTATTTTTTTTACCAATGTTCAATTGAGTATGCATGTGTTCATGTATTATGAAATCTATTTCTACTATATAAATAAAAATGAATCGTGGTTCGTTAGTCTCGCTACAACTCGAGAACTGACGGGCCGATTTAGCTGATTTTAGTTTCGAAACGTTTGTAGTTGTTCAGGGAAGGTTTAATTTAAAAGGTAAAGAAAATATGAAAAAAATGAGGACAAGTTAGTAAAACCAACAGTTTAATTTTTCCATATAAAATCGTAAGGCGCGATACGAGTTCGCCGGGACAGCTAGTCTATTAATACTTTTTTTAATATATGAATATTAAGATACCCCGTACGCGTCCATACAAATTGAGAAAAAAATCTTAAATACAAATCATATTTCAATCATTATTAAATGTTAGTATATAGTTACAGGCCACCTGCGATTGGTACAGATGGAGAGCCTTGAGGGAGGCCTATGTCCAGCAGTGGACGTCCTACGGCTGAAATGATGATATAGTTACTAACACATAAAAAAAAACTAGTTTCATAGGTCCTGTGTGAAGCGCGGTCTAAGATCATCACCGAGTAGACCATTCTCAGAACATTTCTAGATCAGCAAAGTACCTCCAGTTGCAAGTAGTTTGTCGCTGAACTCCGGCCGCAGCGTGGAGTCGAGCTGGTCTCCGGAGGCGCGGCCCAGGACGAGCAGCGCGTGCACCAGGTCCAGCCACGCGCCGGCGCGCGGCAGCTCTTCCTCCCTCAGGGTTTGTACTGACTGGGGATGTGAATAACTACATTAGTGTCATAGAAAGCTAATCTACACCAATATTATAAAGAGGAAAGATTTGTTTGTTTGTTTGTAACGAATAGGCTCCGTAAATACTAAATCGATTTAAAAAATTATTTTACTGGTAGGAAGCTACGCTATCCCCGAGTGACATAGGCTATATTAGAATTTCAAAAAAAATAGGGATCCTTACTTAAACTCAAATAATGTAACCCAAGGTGCAATATTTTTTCCGTGGTTTACATATTTTGACAGGTGGTTTGTTGTTGTTGTTTGTTTTTATTCGCCCATTCTGGGCAGGCAAAAGAACATAGTCTATAGAGCCAAGTCTAGTAGTGTCTTATATTCTACTAGCATTTGCCCGCAGCTTCGCATGCGCTTTTTCATTAAAATCGTTAAATACTAGTTGATTTACGACTCAGGATTTTGGTGACATCATTTCTTATCGCACCCATACACCCTAAAAATATCTATCTTTATTACAGTTCCCGTGACAAATCCAGAAATTCATTTCTGGAGTTGCCACGAGTTGACACTGAAACTTCTAGCATTTCTATTAGCTGGTTGGGTAAAAGTAGTTGGATATACGTACCTACATACCTACTCAAGTATAAAAAAGTTGAAGATTTTTAGGCGCTTTATGTTTTTGGGAATGTTCCGTTACCATATGAATTTTGGTTAATCTTTTCTTAATATAACTCTGAATCTAATTACACCCACTGAAGAACCCGTTTTCCTATTTTTACGTCGAAATAAAGAAATATATTTATACATTGTTTTAATACTAACTAAAGAGTCCTGTTTTACGTTCCCGTGGGAATTTAGTATATTTCTTCCTTCCAACACCCCTAAATACACAGAGACACTTTTAGGCCAAATTTCACGTTGGCATACTCAAGGAAATCGATTTATCATACTAAATAATTAGTCCTGTCACCCCATTCCCATGGGAATTTAGTTAATTTCTTTCTTAAACACCCTTTCATCCACTGAGGAACCTGTACACAAATTTCACGTCGATACACTCAAGGAAGTCGAGATTTCAATCTCACAAAAAGTCCCGTTATTCCAGTTCCCGTGGGAATTTTGTAAATTACTTTCTTTTAACATTCCTACATTTACTAAGGAACCAGTACACCAAATTTTACGTCGAAACACTCAACGATGTCGATTTTTCACTCTCACTAAAAAAGTCCCGTAATTCCCGTTCCCGTGGGAATTTTGTAAATTATTTTCTTTCAACATTCTTTCATTCACTGAGGAACCTGCACACCAAATTTCACGTCGATACACTCAATAATGTCGATTTTTCATACCAACTAAAAAGTCCCGTAATTCCCGTTCCTGAGGGAATTTTGGGAAATCCTTTCTTAGCGGATGCCTACGCCATAACATAGATAGATAGATAGATAGATAGATAATAAATTTATTTCCAATGTAATGATATACATACACACAAAGAATAATGTATACACCAGATACATATAAGTAAACGAAATAAAACAAACAGTAAATGGCACATTATGTGTTCGTATATCAACACTGCAAAAGGGTCCCAACTCAGCTCGTGCTCCAGACCAGAGGTCTAAAGCGCTGATGATTCTGCTGGAACCATGTATATATATATATATATTTGTGTTATGTTAGTAAGTTTATATACATAAATAAAATACATATTATGAAATATAAGTAAGGTGTGTATGTAATATTGTAAATGTTTAGTAAGTACTATGAATAAATAAAGTATGTAATATATGAATTCGTTATGAATAGGCACTACAATATGTAATGTTTAGGTACGCAGTTTCTGCTGTGTGATTAAATAAGAGCGAAACAGTCTTTTGAAGGTGTACCTGTTGTTAATGTCTCTGATGGGTGGTGGAATATTATTCCAACAACTTGTAGCTGCGTACCTAAAGCTTCCCCTGAATGCTGTGGTTTTGTGTTTTTGAATCGAAAGTGGGATTGAACGTGACCTGATATCGCATTTTCTAATTGAACTACGCCAAGACAGTTTGTCGTAAAGATAGCATGGGGATTTCGACTTTACAACGCCAAAAAGTAAAGAAGCAAGCAACAACTTATGCCACGCATCCATTCGAAGCATGTTATGAATGTTGAAATAAGGGGTGACATGATGTCGCGCAGGAATATTGAAACAATAACGAGCACAAGCGTTCTGAATTCTTTGCAACAAACCTTGCGTCTTCTTGTAAAGGCAAGAGCCATAGACTGGAAGACAATAATTAAGTTTGGAAAGGATCAGAGTTTCGCAAAGCTTCATTCTCATTTCAACGCTAAGGTATTTACGGATACCATACAAGACCTTGAGCCTGTAGAAACAGTTACTCAAGAGCTCCACAACATGGTCTTCAAAGCGTAGTTGCCCGTCAAAAACCAGTCCAAGGTTTCTCACTTTAGTGACCCTATCTATAGAAACGCCCTGTAATAAAACATTAGGACTGGCTGCCACAATGGTCTCAATTTGATGCTTGGTACCCAGTACTATATATTGTGACTTTTTGGGATTCAGTAATAAGCAATTATTAGAACTCCACTCCACAACACCAGACAGATCCTCGTTAAGTCTATCTACTGCCACAGCAACTTCCTTTGGATGAATCGGCATACACAGTTGCAAATCATCTGCATATAGATGGTATCTACTATGTGATATTGTGTCTACCAAATCCGAGGTATACAAGATGAACAGCAAGGGCCCTAGAATTGATCCCTGAGGGACCCCCCTATTCAGTGGTACTGGCTGTGAAGCGGAGAACTCACCATCACATCCACGCAGTATGACTTGTTGACTTCTATTAATTAGGTAATTTGAAAACCACTGCAAAGACTGGCAGTCAAAACCATAGAATCTTAATTTAGAAAGCATAAGTGGGACATGGAGACAGTCGAATGCTCTAGAGTAATCTAATAAGACCAAAAGCGTACCCAATCCTGCGTCTTGAGATGCCAGTGCGTTGTCAACAACATCTAACAAGGCCGTACAAGTGCTGTGTTGTTTTCTGAAACCTGACTGCATCCGAGGAAGAATATTGACCCTCTCGATATATTCCGATACCTGCGCATGTACCAGCTTCTCAAGAATCTTAGAGAGATAAGGAAGTATACTGATTGCTCTTAAATCTTTATAAGACAGCGGGTTGTTATTTTTTGGCAACGGGGTTATAAGAGCATTTTTCCAAATATCAGGAAACACCGAAGATGTGATAGACTTATTAACAATGGCTGTTATTACCCTCAGTGTACGAGGCAGAGTAAGAAGAACCATATCCATAGTCAGTCCATCGACACCTTTAGCGTTAGTTTTTATTGACAGAATTGCTTTGGCTACTGTGTTTTCGTCGACGGTCCGCAGTTTAAATATGTTAGTATAGGAAAACCTGTTACAATCATAAAAGTTTAGTGTTGAATCATCCACCTTATCTGAACCAGGAATATCACTGAAATGATGGCATAACGCATCGACATCTTTTAAATGATCCGGTATTTCATGTTTACGCTTAAAAGGCAATATTGTTGATTTTAACCGTTTCCAAAGAACCTTAGGTGCAGATTGTTTTGAGTTGATTTCCTGATCAAAAAAAGATTTTTTTTCAAAGTGCAGAGTTGTGTTAACAAGGTGCTTCATTGACTTATAATCAGCCTTAATCTGTTCATTCTTAGTTAAACGGTACTGTTTGTGGGCTTTGTCTCTAAGTGACATCATGAAACGAAGATTACTAGTAAGCCACATCTACCTGCATGCCAAATTTCAGCTTAATCCGTCCAGTAGTTTGTGCTGTGCGTTGATAGATCACTATGTCAGTCAGTCAGTCAGTCAGTCAGTCAGTCAGTCAGTCAGTCAGTCAGATGGCGTAACGAAGTAAGCCGGGACAGCTCGTCCATTATTAAAAACCGCATCAAAATCCGTTGCATATTTTTAAAGATACATACATACATACATGCATACATAGGGACAGACGCGGGAAACGACTTAATTTTATACTATGTATTGATATGAAATATGACTCTAACCTTGATCAAATCTTCAGCTTCGGGAGGCAGGAAGCCGACGGTGGCGAGCGTGACCACGGCCGAGGCGACGTCGCCGGGCCTACCTGATTAAATTAAATGATTCAATTTAATTAAAAGTGTATTTGAAACTTAATTATAACTAACTAAAGGCTGCCCCGCGGTTTCATCCATGCATGCAGATTTCTCATAAACACCAAAATCCCGTTTTTCCCGTTCCCGTGGGAATTTCGGAAATTTATTCCTTAGAATTATAACTAACTAAAGGCTGCCCCGCGATTTCATCCGTGCAGATTTCTCATAAACACCAAAATTCTGTTTTTTCCCGTTCCCGTGGGAATTTCGGAAATGTATTCCTTAAAACGGGATTTTGATGATTATGAGAAATCTGCGCGGGTAGAAGTGAATCCGCGGGGTAGCGTCCAATTAAAGAATGGCCTCTTACTCAACACTGAAACTTGTCTTTTTATTAAAGATATCTTACCAGTATCAGCTCTAGCCAGCCACTCGGCCAGCGCGGCGAGCGCCGGCTCGTGCCTATACCGCAGGAGGCCAAGCGAGGTCGTTATAGAGTGCACCACCGCGACCTTGTCCGCGTTACTTGGCAGGCTTATTATTATATCGCTGAAAGAGATAGAAAAAAATAAATATATATAAAACTCTTCCGTTACTGACTGACTGACTGACTGACCGACTGACAGACAACGCAGAGCCGAAACTACTGGGCGTAGAAAGCTGGAAATTGGCACGTGGGTTGCATGGGGAGTGTAGGTGAGCACTAAGATAAGAAGGGATTTCCCGAAATTCCCACGGGAATGGGAAAAAACTGGATTTTTATGTTTATAAGAAATCTGCGCGGGAAAAACCGCAGGGCAGCCTCTAGTTTAATATAAAAAAAAAGCAAAACAATGTTTGAAATAGAAATAACAACCTGTTTGTCTGAGCCGCTCTAGCAGTATAGGATAATTTATCAAATACTAGTCGACCCGGCGAACTTCGTACCGCCTTACCTATTACTATGTTGTGCATCATCAATCAATACATAGTATAAAACAAAGTCGCTTCCCGCGTCTGTCCCTATGTATGCTTATATCTTTAAAACTTTACAACGGATTTTGATGCGGTTTTTTGTAATCGATAGAGTGATCCAAGAGGAAGGTTTATAAGTATAATACATGAGCAACATAGCAATAGGTTAGGCGGTACGAAGTTCGCCGGGTCGACTAGTGTATAATATTATACACTTATAAACCTTCCTGTTGAATCGATCTATTGATTAGAAAAAATCGCATCAACTTTCGTTGCGTATTTTTAAAGATATACATAGGGACAGACGCGGAAAGCGACTTTGTTTTATACTATGTATTGAAGGTATCAATACCAATTAGATTAGTCTAATTGATTTTCATTATGTGATATTAACTAAAAGCAAACAATTATTTTAGCTAATTCATTTTATAATTCTATACCCATTCCTATCATTCAAATTCTGGAGTGGCGACCTTGCACCGTAAGACGCAGAGTAGACAGACCCCTTCAAGTTAGTCAGACGACCTGGTGATGTTTGCGGGAGTTCACTAGATTAGGGAGCCTAAAGAATGGTTAGTGTGGTAATGTGTATGGGAGGCCTATGTCCAGCAGTGGACGTCTTTCGTCTTATTATGATGCGTATAGTCAAACAAACAAAACATACTTGCATATCCTTTCCATAAGCAGCGGATCAGGAAAGTTAAGGGCTGCCACACAGTACAATATGTCGGCGCATTTCTTCAAGTCTATAGTTTCGGTTTGCTTAACAATATTGTGTGCGAGGGCCCTAAGCAGAGGCGTGCTGCGGCGGCCCTTCTGCTGCAGAGCTTTTAGTACCTAAAAATAATTAGGTGTGTTATAAAAACTAACTGCAAAGAGTTACTCAGGGCTTAAACTGCGACACGACAAAAATACGAAAGTAACTCTGTCTGTCTGTCTCGATTTCACGATAAAACTTCTCAACTTATTGAAATTAAATTTGGCACCCAGATAGTCTAGACTTTAGTCTAGGATATTTTTTATTCTAAAAATCCCACCTGAAAATTAAAAATTTTCTCGTCCAAAGGCAATTGTTAAATAAAACACAAACACAAGTGTTAAATAAAATAGAAAATAGCATAAACAAACCTTAACTAACTGCGGCAAAGTTAAATTACAAATGAGCCTGGCAGCTTCATCGTCACCGGTGATGCCCAGCACCGTGCTGAGGTCATCAGCCATGGTTATTGAGCTCATCGCGTGGGCAGCCGGGGTCCGGGCCAGGATGCGGCACAGCTTCAGGAAACGAGGGTCCTTCTCGAAGTCTGATATCTTCACCTGTTATAAAAACATGTTTACTGAATCAGACTTATAGATATAAAAGTAAATATCTTTGAATTAAAATTCAAGAGTGGCAAATATAAATTTCTTAAAAAATTAGTGAACATATCAATATAGTGAATTGGTCAATCCAATATCGATTATTGATAACAAATTAAAACTATGTTATTCTTTATTATTACCATAGGGGTGCATGGTTCAGTTGTCAGTGAGGTTGACTGTGACTTCAAAAGTCCAGGTTTGACTCCCTGGATAGATAGAAAGTTATCAATGATTTGAGTCTGGGCACACCTCGGACGCTTCATACAAAAAAGCGCGTTGCTTCGCTCACAGCCGAAACTCGTGTACGTGCACGCGTGTCATGCTTGTGTGAGTGAGATAAGACGTGCGACGCTGCTTTATTTGTACTGAGCGTCACTGAGAGGTAGCCGAGAGCAGAGGAGCGGCACTTGCTGAGGAAAGCAGGGAGTGGCCATACTGTACATACTGTACGTAGTACTACTATTTATTATACTGTCGCCTATGTGTATTGTATCCACCCTAGGTAAAGTTCAACCTCCTCAGTTTCATAAAGCGGGATGCAATATTATTATTATCATTAAGAAAAATAGGATTGACAAAATACATACTGTATTACTTTATTACCTTGTTGCTACTCGACCAATCTGATAGGACTGACACCATCTGAAAATAGGAGTTGATTTTTATAAAGATTGTAGCTTTTAAGCCCCACACATTTGCAACAGCTGAGTGCATTAACTTGCTAAGAAGAACACTAAGTATACCCAGAGAAACATAAGTGGCACCAAAAATGTATCTTCCCGATTGCTTTACAAAAGACTGTTTTATGTTTCTCTGTTCATTTTAATTTATTTATTTATTTATTTATTTCATCTTACTTCTACCATTACAGGTTATGCCTATTTCGATAGAGTAGTATCGTAACAAAGAATACACATTGTAACCCTTGTGAATTCACTCAGTGTACATGAGAACAAGTCTATTCTCTCCGAGACCAGGTTGAGAGTGCGCAGTGCGCGGGTCAAAGGCGCCTTCGCGAGTAGGTTAGTGCGCGCGCGCGGCTCAGCCAGCAGCCGCGGCCGCCGCCGCCGCGTCACGTACCCGTCGCGCACGCAAACACTCACGCATGCCAGAAGCTCTGGATTATGCGTCTTTCCATTTAACAATTTAAATACACGTAACTCATAATACCCCACCATACCTAAAATAAATGCTGTAGGATACAATAAAGGATAAAAAGGGTAAACTCCATACTGTCTCAAATATAAATATCTTACAAATTTATTCTGTATGCCATTTAAGGTCATAGGTCATATCATTTAAGGTCATAGGGTAAACTTACATAGTCTCTTGCTATACTAACCTTTAGTGCGTGTCGCCTTGACACCACCGGGTTCTCAGCGACCATTAGTAGATCATTTACATCATTAGCTTTTACTATTTGTGAATCAAGCTGCTGGATGCGGGACACCTTAACAGATTTCAAGCTTGGCTTCTTGTCCATGGGGGCATCCGGGGAATTCAGCGCTGCAAATGCTGCTGCTACTAAACCTAGAAATAATTATGAAATGAATGTTGATTGACCCGTGGAACATTTGCCTACCCTCAAACACATTTAAATTATGCACAGTTTGTGCGGCACGACATGGTGAGGTTTAAGTTTGAGATTATAAAAAACTATGTCATGGCAGTTCTAGGCACCTTAAGGCAAATAAATTGTAGGTATATAAACAAAAAGAGAAAGAGAGAATTTCATGGCTCAGAAGTGAGATTAAAATTGTGGTCTACTCTTCAAGAATTTGATAAATAGACTTAGAAGTTATTAGAAAGAGGTGCCCTCTTTGGTATGCTAGTATGTAAAAGCAGTGAATGAATGCAGATGAATAAGGGCTGGCTGGCTGCCTTCTCGCTAACAAGTAAAACTATTAAACTTTTAACTAAAAATTACCTGGTGTATCCTTCCCTTGCCCCTCACCCTCTGATATAGAGCTCTTAGCTGAGAAGTCCTTCAATTCCTCGGGCTTGTCTGTTTTGTAAACTGTGGCGCTAGGGCTCGAGTATTTTCGTAGGGTGGTCCTCTTTCCTAACCTCCAAATCACCGCACCAGTGAATTTCAACATCTTAAACAGAAGATCAGTTAGCACTGAGTGTCTGGATGATGGTTTACCAAGTATTTTATGTCATAAAGTATTTAATATAGTTATAAGTCGGAAAATATGAGAAGAATTACGAGAAATAAACTGTCTTACATCACAACATAAGTAATGTAATTATTAAGTGTTTACATAAATACTGTTTAACTTAAAGATAATTAGCAGTAAATACTAACTCTGCAAACCCCCAAATTATTCCTAATTAAATAAAATACTTTATAATATCAATCTCAAAATGTTGAAAAATATTTTCCAATATTTGGACCACAGACCAACAAGATTTGGATTTTACCTTCTCTCTGATTTGGATCACAGACCAAAAAAATCGGTGTTGCAAGTAATAAAATAAATTAAATATAAAATCAGTGAACCAGTCCAGTGAACAAAAATAAATCGTACATACGTAGGTTGGTCCCAAATTTCTCATCATGACGACGACGACGACAACGACTATTTATTCCACACAAACTAGCTAATTAAGCTAAAATGTAAATTTTGCATGTCAGCATATGTGCGACAAATGTTGGTTTCCATAAATATAAGAACCTGTATTATGTACAGTGGCGGACACGATCGGCGTAACACTTCCGGTTTTTCTGTATTGCAAAATAGCGCTTGTTCTTTGGTTTTACAGTCTAGGGCTGACGAAACCATAGACAAATCTGTTACGGCCTCCTAGTCCTTGACTGTACACACCCAGGTACATACATGGGCATTTCTACAGACGGGCAAAATTCAGTGGCAATTTGAAAATAAAATATACCCCAGTGAAGTAGGCTGCTCAAATAATTTCAGCCACAACTACGTATGGGTACGCAGTTGGAGAGCATAGAAACGTTTTTGAAAATATAATATAAATACCTGAAAAAAAATCCGAAAGTCATAAAACCTGACATCGGTGGGGTGTCCTGTTGCCAGAATTAATAAAAGAGTCACTTGTTACAAAGTAATATTTAATTAATTTATATATATTCACGCCTTAGTGATGAGTATATTAAGGCTGTAGTTACCATGAAAAACCCAAAACTTCTATATTTTGTATAATACACCACTCTGAATGAGCGTCCTGAAATTCTCCCTGATTTCGATGGTGTTTACAAATCATCACCCACAACCATAGTGATTAACTTTTCGCATTACCTAAAGTACTTTGCAGCTTGATATAGTCATGGCCTACACGCCGCGAACCAGAAACCTGTGCCCAGCCGACATTTCATTATTTTTTTTCAGGATTATTGTGACACTCGGTGGTTTTGGGTACCCCTCAGTCCTGAATTCGGTGTAGGTAAAATGTTTCTAACCGTAAGAAATATTTAACTTTCAACTAGTGCCATGCACTCGTCATCGGGTTGGTATTATTTGATGTACAATGATTATTGTGCTGTTTTTGAATTTCAAGTTAAATTTTGAAATCACAAAAGAGTACACTCTTTTGTGATTTCGCTGCTTCTGATATCGGTGGTTTTTTATACACCGAAGTCAAAAAAACATCCACCAAAATCAGATTTTTTCTTCGAACGAGTGCTAAAATAGCTCATATTTCACATTTTTGTGTTACTATTACTTATTTGTGGTATATAATCAGTGGTGGTAAACAATATGCATTTAAATTCGTACCATTTTTGTTCTCTGACTCAACTTTTTCGGAGGGTAGTATGAAAACTAATATTGAACACCGGTACAGCGCTGTGCCGAGTTGAGAAAGGTGGGTTTTAATACTAGTTTTCCCGGCGAACTTTGTACCGCCCACTATTAATACTATTTTGTGCATGTACTCCTTCCATAAACCTTCCTCTTAAATCACTTTTTCTATAAAAAAAACCGCATCAAAGCATACATACACAGAAGCTTCTCGCTGAAGCGACTTTGTGTTATAAATGTACTGATATTATGTACAACCAAACTTTGCATTTGAATAAAAAAAATAAGTAAATTATCGTTATTGTTATTATACTTATAAAAAAATTTATAATGCTTAAACGTTATCCTTATTATTTTGACTTTTAAAATTAATTGAACATTATTTTTTTACGAGAGTGTCCTTATTTATAATTGAATATTTAATTACAGTAAAGTAATTCAAAATTGATGAAAATATTTTCAGATATACTTTAAATTATTATTAAATATTTTTAATTCTTAAAGCTCTTCTTGAAAAGATACAGAGTTCAAAGAAAATATATACTCCGAAAATACTGTTACCAAATCACACAAAAAATATAAACCACGCAAATGTTTTTCAATGAGCGCTGCTTACTACTATAACTATTTATACTGTGTAAATGAAATTTTTTTCAAAATTTTAATGATTAATTGTATGGGATTGTGCTTTCGGTGGATAGATTTCTGATTTCAATGGTAAAATTGTGATTCGGTGGGTAATTTTTCTGATTTCGATGGAGACAAAATATTTGAAGTCCGTTTTTTCTGAAACTGTTATCTTTTGAAGTGGGCCAAAACAATATTTGAATACAGAATTAGCTCTTTTGTATGGTTTTTAATTATAAAGTCTCTAGGTCAAAATAAAAAAAATGGCACCGAAGTCAGAAAAATCTGTTCACTTTGTAGAAATGCTCACATGCCACAATTGTTGCATTATCTTTATCTTTAACTTTGTACCAATAAAATTAAATAAATCAGTGGTAGGGTAGAGGTCTATGTCATGTCACCCAGCAGTGCTGCCGTCCTTGTGATAACCACAGTAACTAGGGTTTTGGTCGAAATTGAGTTAGATACATATTCGGAATCAGCAATTTAAGATCTACAACTCTCTCGAACAAACTTTTCTTAATTCCTACGGGAACTAGGTTTTTAAAAAAATGCACAATAACTAAAAGCGCAGTAACTCGGCCTGAAATTTATAAATTACTAGTCATTATTTTAGTAACTATAGTTACTTTTTAGTTATTTGGACTACACCTTCTCAAAACTTATTCATTCCTAACGATAACAACAGTAAAATGAAATACTATGGAGTGAGCACACAAAAAAATTAAGACAATGCTAATAATAAGCGCAGTAGTTTTAGATTTACTGTGCTTATGATTAGCAACTTTATAGTTTGCCCTTGAGATTTTGAATATAAGTATTTGTAGTAACTTAAGACACCTTAAGTTCGGGTGTCTTGTGTCGGTGCTCCTACGGGCCATCGGGAAGGTCCTAAGCTGCGGCTGACAGATACATCCGATGGTTGGCGCGATTTTTGATGCATGTAGCCTTTGAAGGGCCTTTTTGTTAGTAGGTCCTGTCAAATTTTTATAGTTTATCTTTTTAATATTAAAAACAAAAAGCTAATCGTACACTAATACTTTTATTTCATTTGTAGATAATGCGTGCAAGTTAGGATCTATTCAGGAAACAATAAACTAAAAGGAAAAGGGAAATAAAAATGTTTAAACTTTGACATAAGTTTTTTACACTAAAGTTACTGCGCTTATCATTAGGAAACTTGCATTTTTTTATAAAAAGGGCTTACAGTAGCGACTTTTCCTAACGATAAGTGAAGTAAGTACGAGTTTTACTGCGCTTATGGTTAGGAAACAATAGTATTTTATTTACATATTCCTAAGCAAAAACACATTTTTGCGTTTTAAGCCGTAATTTATGCAGTTTCTGCCATTTCTAGCAAATGGATAGATTATGTTTTTTAAGCTCTTTACGCTCATAAAAGATTCATATTGCTAGGTTGTTTATTTCAGGAGTTATTCCAAAAAACAAAATTTTAAACTTTGAGCTCATTTTTCTCGAAATGAACTCAAACATAGTTACTGTGGTTATCGCAAGGACGGCAGAGTGGTCCTGCATTCTGAATTTTTGAGCAAATTCTATAGCCAAATGCGCTCACGGATAGTGTAGTGTAGCTTCCGAAAAGTGAAATAATTTTTTTTTTCAAATGGTCTACGGTCTAACAACTGTGGCCATAATAGCTCCCCAGTTTAGTATACGGATTTCAATGCAAACAAAAAACAATGATTACCTGCTTGCTTTTAGTGCCTTTGAGCAACTTGGCGCCAATTTTTGGCGATATGTGGTCAACTTACTTGGCAACACTGATTACTAAAACACAAATTCTGACAAATTCCTTTTGGTGGTGATACTATTTGCGATTTTTATAATTTAATCCAAGATTTGTGTGATACCGGCAATTAAACTACATAAAATGGTAAGTAATATGTATCTCCACATCGTACATTAGTCGAAAATGTAATCGAAATTATTTTAACACAAAATATTCTTAGGTTTGCAAACCATTTTTTGAACGCCTAACGATTCTAGTAAGATTACAAAATATTGCAATTATTTATTGTTATTCGGTTTTTCTAGCACCTACCCTTAGTTTTACGGTGACTAGGTACCTTCGTATTGAGGAAGTCAACCTACTTTTGTGAATTATTTATTCTTATAGAAATAGCACATAGAAAACTTTGTAAATAACTTGCTTTGCATTGCATCTCATTACATCAGTCTTCTTGATTACTTTAAAATTTGAAAACAAACTAGGTATAACAACAAAGTACCCTACTATAACAAATAACAACCCACCAACCAATCCTTTACCTACCTTCTTAACAACCTCACCAGTAATTCTATCTTTTCTGTAAAAAAATTATAAAAGTCAACAGATTAATGCTCTCAACTTGGAACCCCTTCTAATGCAGTATACTCAACAATATATGTATGTTCAAAGAGCTGTACTATCAAGTTGTGAAAGCTGGATTGGCTTAACAACTATCATATTTATTTGTAATAGTGTAAGTATAACAAAACAAAAAAACAGTAGTAAAACAGGTTACCTGGACTGAAAGAAATAGCTTAGAGCGATAAGGTCACCTTTTGTCAACTTACTGTATTAATGTTCTTGTTTTTGAGTTTTTTGTGCAATAAAGATATCATTAATTCATTCATTTATGTGTAAAATAATCTGTGTTTTCCTTAAAATAAATAAATGCAGGCTGTTTTGCACAGGGCAAGCAATAAATCAAAGATTCAACTTTGGCTCACCATACTCGATATTTCTTCAACTTCATGCACCATGGGTTAAAATCTGTTAACGATAATCAGCTATCCTGTACATTGATCCCATGAGCTGATTGAACAAATGTATTAAACAGCATAGATATAGAAATGTTTAGATTTTATTTTTTTAATTCAACACATGTTGCATTGGTAAAGTTTTGAGGTATTATGAGCTTAATCCCTACGCTGATTAAGTAATCATCATAAACGTCTGTCAACTTAGAAATTTGGTCATATTTAAAATATTAAGGGGCTAACTTGTGTAAATCTAGAGCTAATTTGATAAATAATTAATATCTTCTAAACCATTTCTGAAATCAAAAATATGCGTCTTTGGCCCCCTAGATAATCTTGATTCGAATTTTTAAGGCTCTTTTATGTAAGCTTTAAGGATAATGATATATTAGATATACTAGTCGACCCGGCGAACTTCGCACCGCCTTACCTTTTACTATCTTGTGAATGTATTATACTTATAAACCTTACTCTTGAATCACTCTATCTATTGCAAAAAAACGCATCAAAATCCGTTGCGTATTTTTAAAGATTTAAGCATACATAGGGACAGACGCGGGAAGCGACTTCATTTTATACTATGTATTGATTCTTTTACTAGTCGACCCCGCGAACTTCGTACCGCCAAACCTATAGCTATCTTGTGCTTTTATTATACTTATAAACCTTCCTCTTAAATCACTCTATCTATTAAAAAAAACCGCATCAAAATCCATTGCACAGATTTTGAACCAGAAAGCTACACACCAGGGCATTAAAAATTCTAAGCAAGATTATCTAGGGAGTCAAAGGCGCATATTTTTTATATCGGCTATGGTTTAAAGGTTTTTTTTTATGGAAGTGGCGCTAGTTTCGCACCGTGTAAGCCTTTAAGCCAATGAAAGTGATTTCTTCTTTTATTATTTACAATAATACAATATTTTAGTATCCACTCAAAATCAATAAAGGTTTACTGAGCGCATAGTTTACAATGTTACAATGAATCAGGTTTCAACTTTACCTGTAATCTAATAAAACAATTCTATTCCTTTAACAAATTTGTCAAGAGAAACTAGTTCCTATGCTCTCTGTAATAAAACCTAGTATGTGCTGTTTGTTTAAAGTATCTTCATAAAATTTAATTCATTTGTGAAGAAATCTGAGTGTGCTGTGGTTGTGTTAAGGTTCAATCCAAATAAGTTGTCTGTCACCTTTGAGATATATTAAAGTAGGTACCATAAATTTAGGGCTTGTTTTACTATGGGACATGCGTTATTTAACCACAACTTGGACTCGTTAAACAAGACAGTGCATGCTGTTATAACACTACTAGTGGGCGCTCCGCGGCATCGCCAGCGCATTTTCCCTTGAAACATCAAATCCCCAATTTTCCCGCGGGATTTTCGGGATAAAAAGTAGCCTATGTCCTTTCTCAGGCTCTAGACTACCCATACACCAAATTTCATTCAAATTGATTCACTAGTTTTCTCGTGAAAGCAAGACAGACAGACAAACAGAGTTACTTTCGCATTTATAATATTAATATTATTAATATTATAGTAAGGATAGCAAAAATTTATATTTTTTGAATTTGAGCACTTCTTTGGTTAAGAATTCATTGAAATTCTTTCTCGGTGATAGCATGACAGACAATTTGTCGAATTTGTCGTATCTATCTGTCACTTTTGTCGATCATCTACATACATTTTCCCGCATTAAAATGTCAAAAGCGATTAAAAGTGACAGAATAGATTCGACAAATAGTCCGTCGTGCTACGCAGGCTTGTTTGTGCTAGAAGGGGGCTAATAGAATTTTTTAAGTCTTAAAAGTAGAAATAAACGTTTTTTTTTTTATGACAGGCGGGGGCCGATGGCGTTGGCGGGGCTGCCTGAGCACTCCCCGCTCCCCGCCCCCTCCCAGTATTACCAAACTACAGGTGAGTTTTACCTTTACCACAAAATAATACCTTATAATAAGTACCTTTACGGTCGAATTCGACAGACGCGCGCGGCCATCAATAGTATAACTATTGCGAAATTTTACTGCATTTGATCAAAAACGCTTATAATAATACAAATACAAATATTTTTATTGTTCTTTAGTAACATAAACATTCATGAACATAATTAAAACATACTATGCTAAAAGAAACAAAAGGTGCCATCTCAGCGGATGCTGGGAACTGGTTACCCGGTTTCCAGCGCTGGTTTTCAGATGGCCCTGACACATAATATGTGCAGGTACCTTTTTTTTTGTATGGCGGGAAATGCCTACGCTCGGGGGAGCGTCGGGGGTATGTGGGGCTCGCACCCACTAAAACCCCTCGGCGGCCGTCTTGGCGCTTTTGGGAAGAACCCCGGGAACCACACATTATAGCGTCCGAAGTCTTCCCACGCTCAGCTACTATTAGCTTCATGCTCGGGGAGGGCATATTGTTCCCTCCCCGGCTCGCCTTTGGAGCTGCGGCGGCACAGTGCCACAAGTTGTGCCGCCGCCCATCTCAGGGCCGTTTGATGAATGGGTCGGGCCCCCGCCCTTCACACCCACGACCCCAAAGACCCCTTTTAGTCGCCTCTTACGACAGACAGGGCATACCGTAGACCTATTCTTACGCCCGGACCTACAGGGCTTGTGCCTGCCTACTCTGCATCTAGTCTATGTTTATTGTCAACAGATTATTCCCTCACGGAGGTGTCGTTCGTGCTGCATGACCTGTCCTGGACAAGTGATACTGATGGATCCCAGACCGATCCACGTCCTAAGGTGAGTTCTGAAAATTGTATTTGATTCGTCCACTTTTTCTTTGACTATTTTGTTATTGGTGCTTCTGGTATGAATTTCACCCAAATATTGTAAACGAGCTGTCCCGGCTTACTTCGTTACGCCATAGAATATAAGATACTACAGACTTGGCTGTATAGACTATGTTCTTTTGACTGCCCAGAATTGCCGAATAAAAAACAAAAAACAACAACAAACCACCTGTCAAAATATGTAAACAACGGAAAAATATTATTGCACCTTGGGTTACATTATTTGATTTTAGGTAAGGATCCCTATGACACTCGGGGTTAGTGTAGCTTCCTATCAGTGAAATATTTTTTCAAATCGGTTCAGTATTTCCGGAGCCTATTCGTTACAAACAAACAAACAAATCTTTCCTCTTTATAATATTGGTATAGATATGTATGGTAGGAAACCGAACCCACGGACGGGCAGCGTCCTTTGTTGAAAATTGTTAACAGTCTTACTGCGATCGCCAAGTTGCTTGCCAAACGTAGCAAATATGACAAATCTTCCTCACACCTAATGACTTTGTGGCGATCTGTGTGGGATGCCTATGTACATCCGTGCACGTCTTTAAACTGATATCATACACATTCGAAAAGTCTATTTAATTTTGTTTTATCTACACCCTTATTAAAAGCTCGCTTAAAACTGGAAACAATATAAGACACACTGGAATGTAAAAACACTAATATATTTCTGTGATTATACATTAGGTACATTACTAACAAAAAAAATGCATTCTTTCCAAAAAAAAAGTCGATACCTACTACAATGTTCATTGATCTCCTATTACCTCTACACCCTCCTGAGAATCCATAGTTATTACTGAACGTCCCGTTAACAACAACTGGATAAAGCACCCCGAGCGTTGCAGTGGATCGATATAGCGTGTGGGGTGCACGGAAATGCAGGCCCTATCGTGTTAGTTTGTTAAGGGAATTAAAGTTCAATTTTGATTCACGGTTGCCTTTTGATTGACATTCTGTTAGTTTGAGGGTTTGTCTTGTTGTCTTCATCTGTGTTTTGTTAATTTTCTTGTGTATTTAACAATGTTCTGTTTATCTAGAGCTGATCATGTTTCTGGACTTTCTTTTCTCATAGACTAATAAATCAAATTTTTCACTATTTACCCAAAACTTCCATAGATAGATTACTTGCTGTAACGCCAACTTATCCCCGTGTCGAGTCCTACGTGAATCCCTGATTTTGGTAGAACCCTGACGATTTTTTCTACATAGTTAAAATCTTATGCGCTACGTATAATTGAATAACATTGTTGATCGGCACATAATTACGCACGTTTGTCATTCGTAGGCGTAGGCTTAAACCTAAACAAAAGAAATAATATCAATACATTTTATTCTACCCTATGTATGCTGCAACGAATTTTGATAAAGCTTTTTTTAATAGATAGAGTGATTCATGAGGAAGTTTCACAAGTATAATACATGCAAAATATAGTAATAGCTTAGGCGGAATGAAGTTCGCCGGGTCGACTCGTTTGAAAATAAATCAAAAAGCTTCAGCCAAAAATGGTCCTAAGGACTCTCACATCTCCTATTCTCATATGCTCAACATTACTTCCTCGCCATTTGCCAAGATTACGCCACGGTTTGTACTATACAACACACAACCCTCTGAACAGAATTAAATGTTTCCTAGGGAGACCTCAAGCCCTTCCCAGTGTGAACGCTCGCCTTATTCTCGGCTATTTATCACTTCCGCCCTTCGTGCTGAACTTTTACTTTACTTATGTCTGGCGAAAGCTCTTTTTAGGGTTTCGAACACAGAATAAAAGTAATGAAAGAATACTTACTTTCTTATCCGGCTCGAAGGACCACATGTGAGTATGGGCCATGGTCTGCTGATGGCAAACCCGTACGGTTAATTAGTTAGTGTAAGTTTGGTAATCAAAAGGCAACATTGTCCCTAAAACTAAAGTAAAGACTCTTTTACGGTATAAATCCCTTTACGAGACCACATATTGACTTGATATTGATTTGTCTTATAAAATCTCTAGCAAAAACAGGACCCAAAACTCAAAGCGTGATGTTTCCAGCCCACATGCTGTATGACCTTGTTTATCCTTTAAAATATTTAAATCGAGACGATCTCTAGTGTTTTTAGAATCGCACCCTGTCATAACATGGATGGAATAATGCTTTGCGCGCAGTAGTCCTGTTCTAAATAAAGTAGGAAGCCATAGCGCAGTCACATTATTAGAGCACGTGAGCTGCTCACGTGGGTATTAATGAGACCTGCTTGCTCGTGCGGACTACCTTTACCCTTTAATTATATTGAATAAGTTTACTTACCTATTAGGCGTGTGCCCTTCAACTTTAGGAAGAGTGTTACCATAGATACGGTTCGATACGATATTTTGGAACTGGCCAATTCCTCCCAACGGAAATTCAATTTATACTAGGTGCGTAAGAAACTTCGCTGGAGCGATGTAGCAACTGGTTGGGTGTTGTAGCCACCCGATAAAACCTATTTTTATATTTTTAAAATATGCAAATATTTTCGCAAAATTAAATAGCATTTCGCATCACACACGATGCCTTATCGTGTTAACGTCCGGATGGAGCGAAACCTAATTTAGCAGTCTCCTTCTTGACATTTCCTCCGCCCCACGGTAGCAGGGTCGGGGTTGGGAAATTGTATAAAGAAAATTGCACCTTAATTCATGTTTTTAGATGATGATTTAGTTAAAATTTCCTTGAACCTCTGCTTTAATTAAGCAATCCAAGAAGAACATTATCGTATTTTGTAGCCATTGGTTTTGTTATTTACATCTTCAGCAAGTTTTTTGAAGATAGAGGATCGAATTAATTTCTTTTAAAAATATATACTTACTGGACGTTTCTCACAAGGCGCTAATAAATCAAAGGAGCGATTCAGCTCACCATACCAAGTCTTGACTCAGCTAAATACCTAGCTAAGCTAAGGCTCCATTACGGCCACATTTGCAATATTCAGAATCGCTTTTTATCCTCTAGCTAGATCTAAAAGTAAATACAAAAAAAATGCGGAGAGGAAGTTAAGCATTATTGCAAACTAGAGGCTGCCCCGCGGTTTTTCCCGCGCAGATTTCTCATAAACACAAAAATCCCGTTTTTTCCCGTTCCCGTGGGAATTTCGGGAAATCCCTTCTTAGTGCTCACCTACACTCCCCAAGGAACCCACGTGCCAATTTTGAGCTGTCTACGCCCACGCCCAGTAGTTTCGGCTCTGCGGTGCCTGTCAGTCAGTCAGTAACGGAAGAGTTTTATATATATTGATGTGGCCGTAATATGGGCTGGGGGGAATCCTGGCCTCATAGCCAAACCTAAACTAAAGAAAGAGCATTGTTCTATTACCAAATCTACGGACTAATCTTTCTTATACTTTTGAGTTGACTTTTTTTTGTCAGTAGCTAGAAACGTTTTTAAAATGTTTACAATAATAAAACATCACACTCAGAGCCCCTAACTAGGAAGAACCTGTATCTAGGGGGCCCGAAACACACACAGAGACGAACATCACACCCAGACCGGAAACAAACATCGATATTCATCATATCAATATTCGTCCCTCAATACTCGTATTCCTTAAGCCAAGACAGCCTTCAATAAGAAAAAACATATATTTAAATCTCGAATATTAAAAGCAATTAGAAAAAGATTCATAAAATCATACATCTGGAGCATTGCACTCTATGGATGTGAGACATGGACACTAACCCAAAGAGATAGGGAGAGAATTGAGGCCTTTGAGATGTGGTGCTGGCGAAGAATGGAGAGAATAAGCTGGAAAGACAAAATTACCAACGAAGAAGTGCTAAGAAGGGTGGAAGAGGAAAGAATGATTTTAAAGACCATTGAGAGCAGACGGGGAAAGATGATTGGGCATCTGATACGACACGACTCCTTTATCACAAACATTATTGAAGGAAATATTGAGGGAAAAAGAGAAAGGGGACGACCGAGAAGAAACTACTTTGACCAAATAAAGGAAAGGATAGGTGTCGTGTCGTATCAAGAGGTCAAGCAGATGGCGGGGAAAAGGGAGGAATGGAGGAGGCTCCACCGACAAGAGCGAAGCTCTTAAGTATGAAGAAGAATACTCGTATATACTATACTCGTATATACAATGTGACTTATCCTATCTTTTACTGCATGGCAAGAATAAGAAATGCAACTGCATAGTCTTTATAGGCAAGGGTCGTCAAATGTAGGGGCGTGGGATTACAGGTTATTGCCGGGGATTAGATTATGTTTCCCCTCTCGCTCGGTTCGACCTGTCGGAATTTAGAATGGTTTTGTTAGTGATGCTAGAATGAACTTAGTTCTTTAGACTTGTAACTTTGAATGTTCAACTTTGCTCAATAATTTACCTAAGCTCTGAATCTTGGTTAATCCCTTTTACACGGCAGTCCAGTTTTCCGTTTTCTTCAGGATCCCGTTTGATGGCGAATGTGCTTATATGCTAGCGTTCACACGAGCAACCCGCATCCTATTATAGGTATAAGCCAAACGGGATCTTGCAGAAAACGCGAAACTAGACTGCCTTGTGAAAGGGGTCTTAGTTTTCATATTGTTAACATGATCATCTCAGCCGAGACTCGTCCACAATCGGACCCAAAAGTAAGATAGACATACACATCGTCAAAAGAAACTTATTCGGTTGCCAGTTGCCATAGTCGCCACGCTTGGCAGGCTGATTGACGATCGCTGTATGGCTCTTGAAGTTCAAGTGTAGTTAATAGGAGTTAGCTAAAGCTGTACGGATGTTAATATATTTTGGTGGGCGTAAGTAATAAGCTTAACAGTTACGCTAGCGAAACTGGTATCTTGGCGCCTTTAACTGGTTCCGAACACCCACAACTTTGGTGGTTTGTTATTCATTAAGGACATGTACGTATCTCTAGTAAACGTCTACAGTAATATTATAAAGAAGAAAAATTTGATTGTTTGTTTGAATCCGAATCTACTAGACCGATTTGAAAAATTCATTCACCATTTCCCACATGCTCACATTTATCTCTGATGAACATAGGCAGTAAAGTATTATCATGACTTTAGAAGAGCACAAAAAATAATAAATAGTAAACTTTAAGGCATTAAGAACTCTGCCTGGTCTGCTAGTGTATGAATTTCCGTTTAGGATTAAATAAAAAGATTGTATCATGCATAGAATGCATGCATTATTTACAGGACAGGATACAGAATACTAAGCAATAACAACTTTTAAAAGTAGGTACTCTGTGTCCAGGATTTTAATAACATTGCCCACTGTCCAGTTCTTTACATTCATAATTTTACCAAGCCGCACCCAGTCTCAGATGTAAAATATCTAGTGTAAGTTACGACCGCGAGGCTCCGCCCGACCCCTCGGCTAAATAAATGGAAAAAAAATGGTCAAGAACGTGTCTTTCATGGGTTCTTTATAGGGATTACTTCCTGTAAGTTACGCCTCGATAGATGGGACCCCATAATAGCAATGTTTTTAATGCAAATACCCTAACAAAATCTGTCGATAATTGCATAATATCAGAAAGCACTGCATGCAAAGATGATTCTCCATTTTTCTTTCTCTCGCTTTTACTCCTCAATCATTCTTGACTTTAAATATCATAATTATAACGCATGTTGATTAATTTATACCCACAATCAAAGTAACCCCAGACTGTCTAACCCTAGAACCCCACGCGCCCTCGTTCACCGCTGCCCAACCCTAGTTTAGCGACCACCCTTCTGTCCCTTAAAATAAGACCGAAATTTAAGTCAAACCTAGCTCGATACTAATGACTTTACGAAATTGAACTATGAACTTGGACGATAAAACAATGGAAAGTCAACCCTGAGCTTTGAGGTTAAGATTCAACTCTGTTTGCGTTCTATTCCACGCAGCCTCCCCCAGGTTTTGCGCGGTCGATCCCGCCAGTCGCCTCGCCGCCGCGCCTGGAATCGGGTTCCCGAAAAAATACATGACATTTCACCCGTGTGCCAAAGAATTACCATTTTCTTTGTTTTAAAGAAAACCTGGTGGTTAAAATTCAGTGTTTGTTTTCGCGTAGTTAACGCTACTGTTAATTTCGTCGAGAGTTAATTTGCTGAAACCGAAGAGTGGCCAAATCTCCAGTGTTTTTTGAAAGCAGTTTATTGCTGTGTGCGCATCTTGTGTGTTTATTTTCGTCAATAAAAACGGCTTAGTTCCTATAGCTTAGTTTAAGAAGGTATTGTGCCGTCAGCAGATTTTTTTATAACAACAGAGAGGTACAGTTATAGTCGTTTTGGATATCGTGGTGTGGAGCTTTTGGTAAAGTAGTCTGCAGTAATAGCTACGCTTAACCTATGGACACCGCCCACTTATCGACGCATATTTTGATGATTTTTTGTTCACCTAAGTTACATATCTGTAAAACAAACTTCTAATGGAACTTGTTCTTTTAAAGAAGGCGTTTTTCTCTCTCAATGTTTTGGGGTGCTTAACTTTGGTCTATAATAAGTTAGTATCTAGAAGCTTCTGTCTTGTCTTGTGGCGTAAACTGGGATAATGAGGTCGGTTGATCACAATTTGAAAGCCGTTCGCAATATTCTGCATTGCAGTACAAATCAAGAGGCAAAAGACAAAAATGCTAATCTTATACGGGCTGAAAAACAGTTGACTGCTGTGTCTGCAACTGAAGCCAGTGTTTCGTATTTGTTTTTAAATGTTGCGTGTGTGTATGTGTAAGTACTTTTAACGTGTGCTGCTGTGTAAGCATGTGTGAGTGTATAGATAAGTAAGAAGTCTGGAATCAGTTGGCAGACCACAAATGCTTGACCGTGCCCTATGGTCGATTGGTGACAGAAGCGCATGTTGGACCGTCAAAAGATTCCCATACAAGAGTCCCCGTTTTAGGGAAGTAATTTAGGCTGATGGTTTAATAAGAAATCGAGGCATTTCTGTTCTCTTTTTCATCTTATTTAACCCTCTACTTTTTGGCTGTCATAATCATAATGAGAGATTGTAATCGCCAGTCTTTATACATTTTCTTCTTTCTTATAAATGGAATATATGGATAATGTTTTACTAATTATTTTATTTAACTTTAACGTTAAGTCAGTAAACATATAAGATATATAATCTAAATATTAGTTTAATTAGAAATCTGGGTAGTATTTTATATGCACGAACTTGTAACGCTGAATTGAATACTGACTGACCATAAATGTCTTAGCTTAATAACTAGTCAGATAAGTTAATACTTTGCTTTAGAGTCAGTGTTACTGATTGATAGTGATTAAATAACTTAGAATATACATTTAAGTCACCCTTAGCTTCAGTCAGATATCCAACCTGTCAATAAAGTAAAGATGTGTTTACAGTCGCAATGCGCAAGCTCTGAGGTAATGTCCAATGAATACTAAAAGCTGCTCATTTCAAACCGTATTGCTTTATACATAAGGCTGTTAATCAGTTATGACCTTCGCTATTGGAGTTATGCCAGGTCTCTTGATATCAAAAGCTCTTTGGATATCGAAATTTTATTTGACACCATCAGTTCTTTCGTTGTAGTAGGCGACAGACGTAATCCGTCCTATTGACTCGTGGCGTAGCTGCTTTCCTAATTTAAAAAAATTCAAGCGCGATAATATGACCATATTGTCTTCCTTACGTCGATGGTCGCCGTTGTCGAATCGACAACGAGGTTCAGTCTTTAATTTTTTTTTGTTTGTTGAGTCTGGCTGTGTTTTTATGATTTTGTAATGTGTTATACATCATCATCTTCATCTCAGCCGAAAGACATCCACTGCTGGACGTAGCCTTCCGCCACACTGATTTTTCATGGTAGTCTGAGAGTGATGTTATTATTTCAAATTAAGGTGGTAACTCTCGGTATGGAGCGAAATTCAAATGTTTTCGCGTTTTTTATTTATTATGGCGAAAGTATTAATTTTTAAAGTTATAATGAATTCTAAAGTGGCGGTGAACAGTTTCGGAGATATAACATCTCCCTGTCTCACGCCTCTGTTCAAGGGAATAGCCTTCGAATTCTGTTCCTGTACTCGGACAGACATGGTGGCGTTGCTATACAAACACTTCAGCACTTCGATGTACCGATAGTCAATCCGGAATCGTTGGAGAGACTCTAGCACCGCCCATGTTTCGACCGAATCAAAGGCCTTCTCATAGTCCACAAACGCTAGACATAGCGGCAAGTTATACTCTTCGGTCTTCTGTATAACTTGCCGCAGCGTATGTATGTGGTCTATGGTACTAAAGCCTTTTCGGAAGCCGGCTTGTTCGGGAGGCTGGAAGTCATCAAACCTTCGTTCGAGACGATTGGCGATGATCCTGGAAAACAGCTTATAAACATGGCTCAAAAGCGAGATGGGCCTATAATTCTTCAAAAGGGTTTTATCGCCCTTCTTAAAGAAAAGCACCACCTCACTTCTGTTCCATGCTTCAGGCGTGGTCCCTTCGAGTAGGACAGAATTAAAGAGCCTCTGAAGGACTTTGAGTACCGGTGTTCCACCCGCTTTCAGAAGCTCTGACGTGACGCCTTCAAACTTCTAGAATGGAAAGGGCAGGGCATCAATATTAACGGCGAATACATCACTCACCTTCGGTTTGCCGACGACATCGTAGTCATGGCAAGGTCGATGGAGGAACTCAGCACGATGCTCGAAGGCCTCAACCGAGTCTCCCAACAGGTGGGCCTTAAAATGAACATGGACAAGACGAAGGTCATGTCTAATGTCCATGTTCTGCCTACCCCAGTTATGGTTGGAAACTCGGTTCTCGAAGTTGTCGACGAGTACGTATCTCACTCAGTGCCTGAAGACGAAGGTATTTAACCAATGTGTGCTGCCAGTGATGACATACGGATCTGAAACGTGGTGCTTCACTATAGGGCTTATGAACAGGCTCCGGGTAGCTCAACGAGCCATGGAGCGGGCTATGCTCGGGATTTCTCTGCGGGATCGAATCAGAAATGAGGACATACGCAGAGAAACCAGGGTCACCGACATGGCCAAGCGGATAAGCTCGTTGAAGTGGCAATGGGCAGGTCATATAGCCCGCAGAACAGATGGCCGCTGGGGCCGAAAAGTTCTCGAGTGGAGACCACGGATCGGCAAGCGCAGCGTAGGACGTCCACCGACCAGATGGACAGATGATCTGCGCAAGGCTGCGGGTCCACGCTGGATGCAGGCCACCTGCGATCGGTACAGATGGAGAGCCTTGAGGGAGGCCTATGTCCAGCAGTGGACGTCCTACGGCTGAAATGATGATGATAATGAATTTGCGTATGTAAAAAACCATCTCCCACATTGTAATACAACGTTTTTGGAAGACAGACCTACTGATTTTGTGTCTAGGGACATAAAGGCCAAAAATCAAGTTATGCCCTTTCGCCAGAATAATTAAAAAACGAGAAATTTTTTGGAATTTCGCGCCATACCGAGACCGTTACCGCCTTAATCGGTTCAGAATAAGTCGGTTGAAATGTTTCCAACTCAACTTTATGGGTGTGGTTTTGTTTTAAAACATTTCAGTGTTTATTACTGAAGTCGTGTACTGTAATCCATTAGCCGAGGGAGGGCGGACTCCAGCTGTGTTGGGCGTTTAGTTAATTAAACCTATGATTAGCTATGGAATTTTAACTCTGCTAACTGAGACAACACATTAACTGTTAGTATAAAGCTTAATTACTCTTGGCGAACTAAAGAAAACGAAATCGGATCAGCAAAAACAGAACTGAAAAACTTTTGGATGAATTTGACTGTATAATTTAAATAAATAATGAACTCAAAAGTCCCTAAAAAGGTTGATTCTGTATCTAGTGTCCCGGAACATACATACGAAACACCCCAACCCAGAAAATTACATTGGTTTTTACCATACCACACCTATGCTGAAACAGGCTCGATTATTGTTTCGATTTTATAAACATTTGTCTACAAATACTTTGAAAATTCAATTATAATATAACAAAAGTTAAATATAAACTAGAAATTAACTTATTAATTGACTGTGAAGATACTAAACAGTATCCCTCCCTACTAGCACGCGCACGCACGCGCCAGTCTTTCTCCGTAGCGCGGGAAATGCGCGCGCGCCGTCCGAATTTCGAATGCGATTTTCTTCTTCCGCGAGTGTTGTGCGCGCCTTTTGTTTTTTTTTTGTAATATCGAGTGTGTGAATCGATTAATGACAGGTGACGATAATAATCGGAATGCGTAGAAATCGTCTCGCTTCAGCAGACGAGTAGAGTATGGTGTGTACGTGGTTTATTGGCCTGTGGCGGTGTTTGGCTGATGGTGGCTCAATTACCACTGCACTGTTTCATGGTAGTTGCGCCGGGGATCGATTTTACAGTTGCGATAGCGAGCGTCTCGCTCATAGTTTTTCTTTTTAAATTTACTTTCTTCTGCCTGTCAAGCTTTACGGTCTACGAGATTGTATTTGCGACTGGCATTGAAGTGAAAACATTTTTCATTTCTTATTTGGTTAGTAAGATGTATGTAAGATTTGTTTAGGACGTTTTGAACTACCGCAGGCGCAATGATAATTCATAACTTATGAAAATAAACGTTAAATTAGAGCCAAAAACCGACTCAGGGTCACTGTCTTCAAGTCCTAGTCTAATTTTTACCACTTCTTCGACATTTTATAATACATTTTTGTATGTAATATGAATATGATAGTGTGAAATAAATGAATCTAATCTAATCTATCAAACAATATTATATGGCAGAAACTAGCCCCCTCTGCCCGGTTACTTTAAATATAATACATTCCGTTCTACACATTTGATTTGGAAAACTTAACATATAAAATATCAAAAGTCTTATCGGTAATGCAGCTGCAGGTCTGATGGTCTGATTCTAGTCATTCATTAAAATACGTGTTTTCATTATCTTACTAATATATAAAACTTTTCCGTTACTGACTGACTGACTGACAGACAACGCAGAGCCGAAACTACTGGGCGTAGCGGGCGAAATTTTGCGCGTGGGTTCCTTGGGGAGTGTAGGGGAGCACTAAGGATAATTTAAAAAGATAATTTCCCGAAATTCCCATGGGAACGGGAAAAACGGGATTTATGTGTTTATGAGAAATCTGCGCGGGTGAAACCGCGGGCAGCCTCTAGTTTACTATGTATTCCTGCTCCCTTCTTACACGAACAAAAATCATTTAATCTTTGTCATCAATGATTTACTGTGACCCGCTCGTCGCTTCCGAATGAAAGGCACACTGGTCTAAATTTAGGACTGACGATTTAGGGAGACGGTATGTTGTAAGGGTTACGTTGTTCAAGTAATGTTTATGCCTGGTTTACAGCGGAAGTTTATATTCTAATAATGTCCTGTTATAGACATAGACGCATCTTTATTGGCGCATCGAATACAACACATTCTATTATAAGTTACACAATGAGCTCTAAGAAACAAAAATAACAAAATTTTGTTTTAGAGTTGTGTGCCCAAAATGGCTCTGACTCAGCTTAAATGGCAAGCAATGCAATAGATTTGATGCAAATTTAATGATTCTGCCAGAATAATAACAGAAGTTGGTTAATTACACCGATACTACTTACGCCGCGCGAAATCTATACCAATATTATAAAGAGAAAAGATTTGTTTGTTTGTTTGTTTGTTTGTAACGAATAGGCTCCGGAAATACTGAACCGATTTGAAAAATTCTTTCACTGGTAGGAAGCTACATTAACCCCGAGTGTCATAGGCTATATTAGATTTTCAAAAAAATTAGGGATCCTTACCTAAACTCAAATAATATAACCCAAAGGTGCAATATTTTTTCCGTTGTTTACATATTTTGACAGGTGGTTTGTTGTTGTTGTTTGTTTTTTATTTGGCCATTCTGGGCAGTCAAAAGAACATAGTCTATAGAGCCAAGTCTTTTGTAGTATCTTATATTCTATGGCGTAACGAAGTAAGCCGGGAAAGCTCGTAGAAAATAAAATCTTCTAAACCATGGCCACTACCAGAAATGTGAAATACTGTGACATAAGTAGATATTTCTTAATCGCCATAAATTATCCTGGCCTCAGTCTGTCTCGTATGTATATATGGCCTTATTTATCGTACACCCTAGAAAATTCTAGAAACAGCGCTTATTAATGCTTTTTTTTCTTATCCTTCGTTTTTCCATAATGCTTGTTTCTAAATCAAGACTTCACTTCTCAAATGTAACCCTAAGATTAAACATAGCAGAAGTTTTTGTAGTAGAGAAAGTAACGAAACCAGATGCGCATCCCCTGACATTGACCTACGGATTTGAAATACTCCACTATCTGAAGCGACTGCAAGCCCCAAGTATCATTTTAACGCGGCAGCTTTATAATTGGGATCAGCCCTGGTAGTTTAAAATTGAGTCATGCCCACAAATAGAAGAGAGATATTAACTATTATTAGTGGTGTAATGGTTTGTGTCACTGTTTTGCTCGTAAGATTAGCTAGTAAGTGTGCTTAAACTCATTGGTATCAAATTTTTAATCTTCGATGATAATTATCTTATTTGAAAAACTTATTCTCCTCTCTAAAATTAACAACTACCAATTAATTTGTGGATTTTTGTGGCACTATTTGATTATGTATAAGACAACAACAGAGATGGTCATATTTAAGCATGGATGAAGCAAGCTTTAACATTTCAAAAGAAAAGAGCTTCTTTAAAGTTTTGTCCTTCTCTACGCTGTAAAATCATTGCGAAAGGAAGTAGAATCATTTGACAGAGGAGGGCTCGTTTGGGAGCCTCTCCAGGCGACTATTGTCGTAAGGCAAGCCAGACATTTGTTTGCCTGAGCCAATTAGTGGGCACCCTGAACTACCTCGCCTCTCACAGTATAGGATACTTTACCAAATAAGTTATCAATACATCAATAGCGATTGGATTAGATGTAGTCTAATTGACTTTCAATAAGTGATATCTTGTATCCTATATATTGAATAAAGAATTATTTGATTTGATTTGACTCATCAACTGAACGCTTCTTTACGTTATTGTACTTGGGAAAAATCTAAAACAAAGACCCATCTCTAGTAACTTAAACTTGCTGAGCGGTACAAAATCGTAATATCTTTACTCTGTGGCTTTACTACATACAGTATCGCGACAGGTCATCGCTCCAGTTGTCCAATTCGCGATACATTAGCAAAACGAACGTGTAGACGAAGAGTTAAGTGAGTCATTGTACCTAGATTGAATGCACACGAGAGACGCTTCTGTTTTATGAGTGTATTTTGTAAGTCTCATGAAGTAATACCGTGTGGTGGCTTCATAGAATAGCACCACCCCATCTCTGGGTGTTGTGAATGGCGACTAAAGGAATAGCGGATGAACGGGCAGCAACGTCCTTTATTGAAAAACTTGAAGGACCATACTGCGATCGACAACCCGCCTGCCAAGCGTTGCGGTTATGGCTACCCCTCCTCCCCAAATGTTTGTCCTTGTGGCTACCTGTGGGGGATGCCTTTGTGCACTAGTGAACGTCTCTCGGCTAAAATGGTGATGATGATGATGACACAGCTGAAATTTAATATTAAAGTTTAATTTTTGACCGAAAAAAAGCATCAATTACAAAAACAAGTGCAATTATAAAAACGGAAGACATTACTAATGCGATACCGCGAGTTACATTTGCAATCACGACCGTCCATTGTCGCGGACAGACCACCGGCAGACATTATTGTACTCTTACTACAATAGAGCTCGTGGTAGCGTTCAATTTGTCTGAGGCCGAGCCATTCGCTCCGTTGCATTGTTTTAACTCTGTGAAGAGATTTTATCTGAGCACTAAGCATGAGGTTGGTTTATGTTTTTTGTAGCAACATTTTAGTCTGCGCAGACTAAAGAATTGCAAAACTAAAGTGGCAATCCGCAGAGCAAAGAGCTCCAAGAACAATTGGTCGCTGGAGCCGAAAAGTTCTAGGGTAGTGACCGTGCAAGAATAGACACAGATTAGCGAACCCTTCAAAAGTTGGTCACACGACCTGGTAAAGGTTTGCTGGAGTACACTTGATAGTGCATAAGAACGTTTGGTATGGCGAACTGTGAGGAAGCTTATGTGCAGCGGTGGACGTCTTTCGGTTGAAATGATGATGAACTTTAGTCATAAGAAATGTTAATTGTCGTCGTTTGAAAAGATCAGAGTTTTATACTTTTAACTAGTCGACCCGGCGAACTTCGTACCGCCTTACCTATTACTATATTGTGCATATATTATACATATAAACCTTCCTCTTGAATCGCTCTATCTTTTTAAAAAAGCGCATCAAAATTCGTTGCATAGTTTTAAAAATGTAAACATACATAGGGACAGAAGCGGGAAGCTATAGTGTTTTATACTATGTATTGATATACTTGAAAAGCTCCATCGTTGATTACTTAAAGCTTAGAATGCCGACCGCAATACGTCTCATGACCTTTTAATTACATAATTCCACACCACCACTTCTTGTGACTCATTCTCGCCCACTGCGATTGGATTGTCTTCTGAGCTTTTGTTTCTTTAGATTAAATTCTCTTCAATTATCTTTTTTTGCTGGACAAAGTTTCGTCAAGAATATGCGCATATATTAAAAGCTACTGCATATTGTTGCTATTAAACTAATTCGCGATTTAAAAAATTGTTTGCAAAGTGCATTACTTTCTCTGCATTCGTTGTTTTCATAAGAGCGAGTGTCTTTATTTTCAATTTCGTAATTGTCGTATTAGGTACTTTCACTGGCACGGTCGGGAGGTGCAGCGAATTGTTTAGTGCGGCTTTATGCGGCCATTCGCTATTCTTGTGGTTACATTATTTTTTATATCTTCTTGCTTGTAAAACTTTTTAATGTCATCATTATTTTCCATCAAAATTCTGTTTTTTAATAAATCAAGCACTCAATTTTCGTGTTTCACCTGCCAAACCTTAGGACATTCCGCCTGTTTCCCTATAAGCCTATTCGACTGACAAATATATTATATCAAACTTCAAATCATTTGTCTGTTAGATATTAATTTCATGTCTGACCAAGACTATGTCTAGTGACTTTGCAAAATCATCTTTAGCCATAATGATTGATGATTCACGATTGGCCATCTTATCATCCGGAGGTCACGCCTCACCTGGCAGGACGGCTTCGTCATTTCCTCGCTTTCAAGCACCATCATTGTGCGTTGTACTGTACTTGACCCCTTCCGTTTGGGATATTGGCAACTTACTTCCTTCCACATGGTTGGGAAGGTAACGAGCCCATGGTTTAATAGAAATTAGCAGTTAATTGTTAATTATAGCGTGTTTTGCTTTGTTATGTAATTAAATTTAACGCTTATCAATACATCGTATAAAACAAAGTCGCTTCCCGCATCTGTCCCTATGTATGCTTGCTTATATCTTTAAAACTAAGCAACGGATTTTGACGAGTTTTTTTTTTCAAAGATAGAGTGACTAAAGAGGAAAGTTTATAAGTATAACACATGCACAACAAAGGTAAGGCGGTACGAAGTTTGCCAGGTCGACTAGTATGGTATAAAAGTTTGAGATCTGCAGCTTTGCGCCAAAGTAACAAAAGAAAAGACTTGACTGGGTCCATTAGTATTTCTATCTACAAACGCAGCGTATATATAAAAAAAACTTCTTATTATTATTAATTTATTATTTTATCATTATGTCTTTATAATAACTTCGGGAGTAATACTTTCTCATACACTGTTATGTAATCGAATCTCTCTAACAAAGATCGCATTCTCACGTCCAACCTAGCACATATCTAGAACGCTGAATTCACAGCTTTATGTTGCGTAATATCAAAACTCCATTGTGCTGCAGTCCTGATCTCGAGAACATTTCTATTGGTTATATGATTTGACACCTATTATAATATTCTATTTGTATCAATAAAACGCCAACTATATAATTCGAAAAGACTAAGGCGGTTCAGAAGCGAATTTCGCGCTACACCGTCAGGAACCGCCTTAAGTTCGGTTAGTTTCATCATCATCATCTCAGCAGAGAAGTCTGCTGTTATACATAGGCCTCTCCTTCAAATCGCACAAGGACAAACATTTTGGGTTGGTTTGTAATAATCACAACGCTTGGCAAAGCGGGTTGGCGATCGTAGTATGGCTCTTCAAATTTTTCGACGAAGGAGGCTGCTTCTCATCCTTGTTAGTCGGCATTAACGACAAACATGGGAGCCGAATGAGATCACCAGACAGTTAGTTAATTTTGATGTGATGAAAAATATGTTGCTATCACAAAATGTAGCGATGAACCGCCGCCGTCAACAGTCGGTTGAGCTGCGATTTCAAACTCTTACTTTCATTACAGTTCAGACTCAGCCTGACTCACTATGAGATATTAATCTTGATTGCAAATAATACGTTCTGTAACAGATTTTAGTAAGCCGCTTTTTTTGGCTCTATGCTAACAGATTTGCTAGACGTTGACGCAACAAATATTTTAGTGATTAATTTTATAAGTTTACTTACTATAATTTTGACTGACATATAATTATTTATGCCCACAATGAAAAGTAATGAGAGGTGTAGCTTTTTCAATAGTGGATATTTAACTAGTTAAACGATTAATATTGTTCGAGCGCATAGTAATTATATTTGACTTTTCAATTGTAGTTTTGTTTATAAATATGAATTAAATTAGTATTTAAGTTTGTTGCATAAACAATAAAGTAGCGCCATTTTTTAAATAAAGAACTATAATTTCGAAACCTTTTGTTACATTACGTTTTCGCCCTACAAGATTACCATTACCATGCTCTTTAAAAGTGGTAAGTTAGCCTTTCGTCCTTTTCTTACAAGGTGTTATAGTTTAATTAAACGTTAATTCATTTATCTTTATTAACGTTTCCAATCATCATCAATACATAGTATAAAACAAAGTCGCTTTCCGCGACTCTCCCAATGAATGCTTATATCTTTAAAACTATGCAACGGATTTTGATGCGGTGTTTTTTAATAGATAAAGTGAGTGATTCAAGAGGAAGGTTTATATATGTATAATACATGCACACCAAAGTAATAGGTTATGCGGTACGAAGTTCGCCGTGTCGACTAATTAAATTATATAATACTACCTGAAACGAATAATTTATTAAATGCGCAAAGCTCCATTACATAATTAAGCGTAACATTCAATATAAATTGTTCGCGTCAAAATCAATTATGCTTTTCAATGTAATTGCAAATAACCCCAAGCCATGTGCTGTTCCAAATTATGTAATTTGTGAGATTGCGTTGAGAATGAGATTTGATAGCGATGATATTATCTTACTCATCTCTTGATAAATTTACTAGTATTCGTTTCCGTGTGTGTAATTTTGTATGTCATCATTGATGTCAATAACCCTGACGATTGATTTAGCAATAACCTTTTAAATATCGCGTAATTTGTTCTTCTTTACGTTAGGGCGGCGCAGTATATGGTTTTTCAGTATTTGTGTTAACTATTTAATAATAAAACTCGCTGTATATATCGCTGTAGAAATACCACTATCTTTTTCTTTCCCATAACCTGGTTCACTTATATTTTAATTTCACACTCTTGAAATAGTTTTCTGCAACCTCACTTCTATCTATTACTTTACGCGACCTACATTATCTTCCGGATGAGAACGTTTCGCACTTTTCAGAATGGTATGTCAAGTTTTCCATCTTATAATTTATCATGCTGATTTCCGCGATTTCTACGCTTGATTTACATGCGGGCATGAGTTGTTCGGTTTTTATCGTTAGTATATGATATACTTTGGTCTGTTTATTGCGTTTCATTATCAACAAATAACGAGAAAATTTAAAATGTAATAATTAAGCTGTTCAGTTTCCACTTATTTCAAGTGTTACATAAATAGTTACAAATTGTTATCTGGTAATTTAGCAACAATCTTGTTTTGAAGGAAATGGCACAGGCTGATTTGCAATAAAAAGGTAAGTATGGGTTTTTATGGTATTTTTTTACAGCTTTACCACAAAAACAATTAGATCTGTTGGGGGCTTATCTGAATCTTGAGACTAGCTAAAAATTGTGAATTTGTACTAATTGTTGGTGATATAAAACTGTGTATGTCTTTTTTGTGGTTTGGCCAATATCCCTTTATTTATTTTTTTACTTTGTGTATATTCTCTGTATTTTCAACTTAGCTTACCAACAACTTCAACATAATCGTTGGCGCTCAATAGCGTATTCTAGTTTTTTGTCTCGGCTGCGACAACGGCACATATCGCGCGAAAGCATTGTTTTGTTTTTTCTTCATAATTTTATTGTTACATTCACCTGGTATTGTGTTTGTTACACACGCGCATTGTATCCACTGGTATCGCTTATTTAAATTTCCGCTTTTGCTTTAAGTAACAGTTTCTTTTGCTAATTTTTACAAATCACCTAAAAATATATTTAACTGCTCCGTAGCTCAGTTAGAAGTGATGTGCACCTGAGTTCGATTCCCGGGTGGGGCGAACATTGTTATGATGAATATCGATGTTTGTTTCCCGGTCTGAATGTTCGTTTTTGTATATGTTTTGGGCACCCTAGTTCTTCTTATAAGGGGCTCTTAGTGTGATGTGTTATCATTATATCGTTACGCCTGTTTCCGATCAGTTATTCCGATTGTTAAGCCCTAGACAAACATCTTTCACTTCTTTAAACGTCATAACCCAAGTAGTTTCTTGAACTCTTCACGCGGCCTTTCTTGAGGACGTTTGCCATGGCCTACCTCTCTCAACCCGTTTCTTCCGCAAGTATAAATTCAGCAGGCAATAAATAAACCGAGCTCAGCAATAAAGTATATAGGTACCAGAGTTATTTTTGATAACCCTGAAATATAAAGCAGGAAAAAATAAATAATGTAAGATAGTAGTTACTCTGCCTGCACGCATGTTATCGGAACCTTGGCATAAATCGAGATTTACGATTCGATTCCGATGCGTCTGTCGATAGGGAATATGCATGTTTTTTTAGTCGTTACTACACACTACATTACTAAAAATAAATAAAACACCAATTTATTACCTAATAATAGTGAATTTTTTCTCACCATTTAAACCTGCCCTAGACTACAGAACACATTTCAAACCAAACATCAGCTAAATCGACTCAGCCGTTCTCGAGTTTCAGCGAGACAAATGAATAGCCATTGATTTTTATATACTTTGCCTAATCAATGGTTAGTTCTGTTTTCCACGTATCCCTGTTAAATATTCCTGTCAAACAGTCTTTAGCCAAGAATTCATTGGCGCCTAGTACTAAATGCAGTGACCCGGTGCAGTTCTAGGTATCGGCCTGGTTGGTGCCATGCCATTGTGGAATTAGGTTTTGAGGATAGGTCGCTTATTCAACGTCGATTTTACATAATATAGGTAACATAATCTCACGCCTTTATTCCCTAATTTTGAAATGGCATTAACTAAGTTCAAACGTTTTACTGTGATTTCCAAAACTTTGTAACATGTTGAATTAATTTTAAAATCAAAGAATTTTAGATCATATATTGAAGAATTTAATAAAAAAAACTGGTGCTCTCTATTAATGTTTCCATGAGTGGATATGTGAAATAACAAAAACAGAGGCACATAAATACGTCAAGAATAAATAAAAATACAAATTTTTCATTTTTACAAAGATTTTGAAAAGATCTTATTTACAATTCTTCCTATATATCGAGAACCAGTAGCATAGCACTCGAGTTATCACTGCACTAGAAAGCCGGGCGAAGATAACAGAGATTAATAATGTTATCACTGGCAATGGTGAGGGCAAACAAGACTGGAAGGTCAGATTTTATTATTAATAAATATATTATTTGCAATGAAATTTATTTTTTATTTTCGAAGCAAGTTACTGAAACTCTGAAAGTGTAAAACTTTTTACCAAGAGGGTAATAATTTTCACGTGTTTGTACAGTGGCGGACTAGGACGGCGTAACACTTCTGGTATTTTTGTATTGAAAAATAGCTCTTGTCCTATAGCATTACAGTCTAGGGCGCACGAGACCAAAGGCAAAAGTGTTTCGCCGTTCTAGTCCGCCACTGTACGCAAAAAAAAAACTGTATTTTGATTTTATAGTGTGTCGATTTGACCCTGCCTAGGTACAACTTATATGATAATTATACATATTGCATTATGTGATTGATACATTTTTTTTCTGCATGCAATTAATACTTCTTTCTTTTCTTATGACACTTATTTGTATTCAGAATAATTTAGATTCTCATAGTACTCCTACATGTTACCAATTACTTTAACAATAGTATAATTTTCCATCATTATAGTAGGTACAAGCTTTCTCCTAGTTCTTGTTCAGTCTTCGTTATTATGTTCTCCGCGTCATTAGCACTTCAGGTCCGCTTTTTATTATCATTAAAACCACAGAGATGCGCATGTAATAAATTGGTTTTAAATTGATAAATTAACTCGTATCTACTATGAAAATGAATCGTGATTCGTTTGTCTCGCTAAAACTAGGAAGACGGCCGATTTTGGTTTTTAAATGTTCGTAGTCTAGGGAAGGTTTAAAAGATGAGAAAATATGGGAAAATTTAAAGGCAGTTAGAAAAAGTAACACTATCGTTTTCCCATATCGCAAAAGTTAGTTTAAAATAGTTTTGAGTGGGTGATTTGATAGTAAGGTAAAAATTCCTAGGTATAATACTGCTGGACAAATTATCCATTTCGCTTTCACTTCATTCTATCTAGTTCCACCTACCTCTAACTAATTCCCTTGAAACTTATTAGGGTCGTCCGGCCAAATTTACGCCCTCAGTAATTTTGCCTTGGTGACGATTTTGTACCACCGGTTATGGCAAACGTGGCCAGTATACTCAATACTTTATAACTAGTCTAGTCACTAGTGTTAACATTTGCTAGGCTGTATTGTCGACCCTTTTTAGGCGGGGAAACTCCTAACGAGTACCCTGCGACTCCCCCCGGGGTCACGAGTGATCTTTCGATCTTTATGTTCAACTCCGCGACCACCTCCAGCATTGGCTTATTAGCCTCGTCTCGGGGGACATGGTGGTTGTCCCCCCGGAGCGTGGATTGCTTCCCAACGCTCGACGACGGAAGCGGGACACCGCGTTCCGTCGTCCTTCTCGGGGCCGTTATATGACTACACGAGGCCCCCGCCTCGTGCACCTAACGACCCCCCGGGGGGTCCCCTCTAAGTCGCCTCTTACGACAGGCAGGGGATACCTTAGTCCTATTCTTCGGCCCGGTACTGCAGGGCATTACATTGTGGACCCTGATAGGCGTCTACAATTACTCTAGTTCCATTAATCACAATTTATTAAGATTGAATTGCAATGCTTGTTATTTTTTATCATAATGAAATAACCAAAACAACTTGAAACTCCCAAGGTCGTAAAACACCAATAAAACAGTAAAGTATAATTAATGCCGGCGAGTCGTTGACCTGCCAAATTACATAAGTGAAAACATTTATGTGAGGTCGTAGTTATAATCAACGAGTTGAAGCGATCTAACTGATAGTAAACTCGCAGTTCGCTTTGAAATTACGAAATATACTTTGTTAGAAGCACACAGTTTGAAGGGTCTTTAATGAATGCAATGAGAAATAATGAAATTATCGTTTCGGTTACTTTAATGGGGTTGGCAACTTAAATAAATCTAATACTAAAGAATATTGTTTAATTAATCATCATCCTTCACAAGGTCGACACACGCCCTGTTACTACAGGAATATGATTAAGTACCAGTTGTTCTTTTGCAGAATTACTTCTTGCTGTCAATATGTAGTTATGATGGATAATAACTTAACATAATCTCACGCCTTTTATTCCCCGAATGGTTAGGCAGAGCCAGCTCAAGAGCCGGACCCACGTTTAGCCGAGTTTATGATGGATAATGATGTCCTGTTTTCTAATGTTTTATTATAATCCTTAAAACATAAAAATCAATATTAATATCAATACATTTGTATAAAATAAAGTCGCTTCCCGCGTCTGTCCCTATGTATTCTAGTATGCTTAAATTTTTCAAAAATATGGAACGGATTTTGATGAGTTTTTTTTTAATAGATAGAGTAATTCAAGAGGAAGGTTTATAAGTATTATACATGCACAATAATATAGTAATAGGTTAGGCGGTACGAGGTTTGCCGGGTCGACTAGTTTAAAATATGATTTGTCAGAAATTTCATAAAAAATATAAAATAAAAAACAGAGATAAGTGCAATGCACTAAAAGCGATGCAGGTTAATGGTGCCAAAATTACTAACAGAGTTGCATAGTAATTAATTTATAATTACCACCATGGTGTAGCTACAATCAAAGTTAACATCTAGTTGAGTTAAAGTAAGCCGTTTAGATTTAGTTCTGGCGATAAGAGAAGCAAACTATGTAAGTACTTTATATCACCAGACTTAGTTTAAATTTATTTATGATAAAAAAAAACTATATAGGTACAATTTACATAGAGAGCCGGATTGCTACTACGATTTTGCATTTAATCGTTTATAACCGACTTCAAAAAAGGAGGTTATCAGTTTGACCTGTATGTATGTATGTATATTTGTCTGAACCGATTTTGATGCGGTTTTCAGTAATGTATTTGTTGCATTCAGGAGAAGGTTATAGTATCTATTTTAACCGACTTTGAAAAACAGGAAGGTCTCAGATTATGTTTGTTTCAGTTCGTTGAAGGCGGGTCTCTTTTTGTATAAAAGAAATTATTATGTTATTTTATTTTCTTCCGATACAATTAAAGTTTTGCTCGTTGAAGTGGCAATGGGCAGGTCATATAGCCCGCAGAACAGATGGCCGCTGGGGCCGAAAAGTTCTCGAGTGGAGACCACGGATCGGCAAGCGCAGCGTAGGACGTCCACCGACCAGATGGACGGATGATCTGCGCAAGGCTGCGGGTCCACGCTGGATGCAGGCCACCTGCGATCGGTACAGATGGAGAGCCTTGAGGGAGGCCTATGTCCAGCAGTGGACGTCTTACGGCTGAAATGATGATGATGATGATGATGACAATTAAAGTTTTGCGATAAAAATAGACTAGAATAAAGTGCTAAAAAACGGTCATTATGCAAAAACAGAGACTCTTTGCTCGACCTATATTCAGGCCCTAGCCTAGCTACCCGATGACACTTGAGTGTGAACTGATCTTCAGTATCGTTCCCTCTTGAACTATAACTCTCTCTAGGCTTTTTATATGTTAACTAGTCGACCCGGCGAACTTCGTACCCCTTTTCCCTTTACTGCATTGTGCATGTTTTATACATATAAACCTTCCTCTTGAATCACTCTATCTATTAACAAAAGCCGCATTAAAATCCGTTGCATAGTTTTAAAGATAAAGGCATACATAGGGGAATCGCGGGAATCGACTATGTTTTATACTATGTACTAGAGGCTGCCCCGCGGTATCACCCGCGCAGATTTCTCTTAAACACAAAAATCCCGTTTTTTCCCGTTCCTGTGTTAATTTCGAAAAATCCCTTCTTAGTGCTCACCTACACCCCCCAGGGAACCCACGTGCCAATTTTCAGCTTTCAACGCCCAGTAGTTTCGGCTCTGCGTAGTCTGTCAGTCAGTCAGTCAGTCAGTCAGTCAGTCAGTCAGTAACGGAAGAGTTTTATATATATTGATTGATGATATGGTATAAATATGGCTTTACAAGATATAAGCTGACTCGACGGAATTATCACCGTCTTACATTAAAATAAATTGCACAACGTTGAAAATTGTAGTCTATCTATTCTGTCTTACATTACCACTACTGTGATGTTTCATGAAATATCTGATCAATTTCATCAAATATGATCTATAGTTTTGTTTCGAAAGAAGTATAAACATCCAAACATCCTTACAAACTTACAAGTTATGAATTATAATAATAACGCATCACACTTAGAGTCCCTTACTAGGAAGAACCTGTTTAGGATACCCGAAACATATACAGAGACTAACAATACACCCTGAAACAAACATCGATATTCATCATAAAAATATTTGCCCCTGCCGGGAATCGAACCCGTGCACCCAATCTCAATCCACATCACTGCCAACTGAGCCACGGAGCGATCAAGTTAAAGCTCGATTGTACCAGAATTTAGTTCCATAACATTTGTTTTACGTAAAAATTACGTAGACTTACTCGATGCTCATACAATAATAATTTATTATAATAATTTATTTCGGGATCACGTCGTTTTTCTCTTTTTGTTTACGCAACACTGCGCCTGCTCCCATGTGGCTTCATTCATTCCCTTTGTTTATATTTATAAAAAAAAACTGAAAAGGATCTTAATAACATTTACATTTTAACAATAATCCTATTGAATTATGCCTCGCAAAAGCTACATACTTTCAACATTATTGATATGAAAAGTTTGGAGAGTTTTCAATAAAAAAAATTTAGGTTTCGTTTAGAATACTGCTCGAAACTAGTGTACCTACTTGAATTAAATTTACAACTTAAGAGGCATCATTCTCAGTCACAAGACACGGTACTTGACTGTTAAAATCTCGAATACGAGATTAATCCGTGAGACAGAGAATTCTGCACCAGGTGGTATTTACCGCACGTCACGTTCAGTAATTATAACATCCCTTTCCCACTAAATAACCCTCAAATAATTAAATAGAATAGAATAGAATAGAAATACTCATTATTGCAATCAATAGAATTAACATTTACAAATTAAATAGTTGTTTACAGAGTCTTTGATAAGGTACCATCTAATGTTATGTTTTTTTACATTCAATTGTTTATTGTAATGGTACTTTCAGTCTAGAATAGTCTACATTCTAGCAATGTTTGACAAAAACTCTAGCTCACTAGCTAACTCTGATTGTGACCACATTGTTATCCTAAATAACAATGTGGTCACAATCAGTCGCTGTCGCTCCCTGACAAAATTTTACAAAACGATTCTCTATTTGTTTCTAAAACAAGGGCAACGATCGGTTTAATGTCGTCTCTGACATGTTATGACGAACTGGAGTGATTGCGAAACGGACCACTTTGCTCACTGCCAACACAGAAAACTGCTGGCCTATTTAAACGTACTTTTAAAACTGTGTTATGGTATTTCGATATAGTTTTCTATTTTAGCACCGGATATTTATTTTGATTTAGCATTAAGGGTGCGTTTCCACCAGAGATGCGTAGGAGTACGGTTTTTAACAAAGAATAGAATAACTCTATTTATCTTTCAACGATTGATAAAGTGAAACTTATTCCTCGCTTCAATTTTCTGGTCGAATTGCTACCTTGAACTTGAAGAAGTTAGAAGTAATAAATATACTATACAGTATAATGAAGTTAATGTAGACTCGGTCAAAGTTACCAAACACCACAATATCCAAAACGATCCTCGACGTACCACCATCAAAACAAACCAACCAACTTCTTAAGGACATCCAAACAAAATTTAAACACCGAAAAATGCGAAATTAAATCCAGCCAATAAGAATGAGTGCCCGCGATTACAAAGTGACCTATCGGCGACGAGAAACGAGCTCTAGCGACCAATCACACGAAGTGCTCGACAACGATACAGAGTTTAACGCGAACCAATTCAAGCTCTATGACGACTTCACGACAGATCTGAGGATTCATTTCAACCCTTACGAGTACAGGAGGATTGATAGGAAAAGCGATGCCAATGACTCTGGTGTCGACATGGAGAATGGGAATCCCCTGGATGATACCCTCGCTAGGAAGGATAGCGATTTGGTAAGTATTTGATTTGGTGAAGATGTTTTTTTAAATTATGATGAATGTTCTGATGATAACGATCAGCGATATTGGTTTTAATCCAAATCAATCCTTAAGTACAGTTAAATATCAGAAAGACATGTACTCTTGAATCTATGTCCACAAGAGCGAACCTAACATTGTGAAGGTTTTTTAAGTGTTAAATTAGTCGCTTTTACTACATCTTCGAGAGAAGCAGGGGAAGTATTCTATGCCGTTACCGCACGGCGCTCAAGTCAAATATTCGTTGAAAGCGCAAGATCGATATGATTATCAAAGGTTTCAGATATATTATGATTAATTTTTAAGTTATTCGTTACTTGACTATTACCATTACAATGATCTATGTATCCCTACGTCTATTTTGAGAAGACGATCAGTTTCTTTAAAGTTTAATGTCTCACTCAACCAAGTTTTTTTTTTCTTCTGTGGCTATGAAAAGCATGATTTTAAATTCAATACTGCCAATGGGCACAGAACTTACAATCGAGGGCTTTGGCCGCATAAAACACAATGATTTATGTGCATTGAGCATTGCAGTCAATGTATACATTTTACTTTGTCTGCTCTACGCGTAAAGTATTACAAGTAAGCAATTATTGAATTAAATAAAAACTAAAATCAAAATGGTGCAGTTAAAAAACTTTTTTCCCACCTCAAACAATCCATACTTCCATGACAATATTATAAATGCGAAACTAACTCTCGTCTGACTCGCTTTCACGCCAAAACTACTGAACCGATATTGATGAAATTAGAAACGGAGATCGTCTAAAGTTTGAGAAAGGACATTGGCTACTTTTTATTTTAAAATTCCCACGGGAATATTTTGCGGTTTGAAGGGCATTTGCGCTGGAGTAGCAGCGGGTCGCACACTATGTTTCTATTAATCAAATCGAAAAGACTTTATTTCTTTTTATCATTTTCACATGCTTCATAACCTGGTTCGACTAGCGTGTGTAATCTCGTAACACAATCACACACGCTCGTAAGTTTCCTAACGGCCAATGGGTCGTGTAATGGCCGCTCGTTCCAGCCAGGTTGCCCTCTTCCTTCAATTAGCTGATGAAGTTTGTAATTCTATTATTGTCTAGTGCTGTTAGGTAAGGTGGTAGGCACAATAGATTTGTTATGTCAGTGTAAAACACCGCCTTTTTCATGTAATTAGGTACTGCTGCCGTTACTCTATGTTTTACTAAGAAACTAACCCTGTTATTCATAAAAAGATAAAGAGCATTTTTGGTATTTGCCGTTTGCCAATTTAGACTGGATGTCACGTATTTACCATTCAACTCACCAGAGAAGTAGACCGCCAGTAAAGCCACTTTAAACCTACTGTATCTTTATGAATAATGCGGTAAGTATCCTATTTTTTTTTTTTAATCAAAAGGCTTTTTATCTATTTCAAAGTCGATTTCTGTCCTGAAGGTCCACTCTTCACATCTGTGAAATAATTATTTGTATCGGATCAATAGTTTCAGCGATTACGCCCTATATCTTAATTTATAATACAAACTTACAGACGCTACAACTTTATTTTATTGGTATTGATATAAGGAAATCAAACTGTAGTGTAGACTGATATTTAAAAGTCAAGTAGCATAATACCATTCCTTATTTTATTAGTTAGCTATACGCGTTAGTTCGGTACGTGAATTAGATACCTTCTGAACTTACAAAGTATTTTATAAAATTTATTTTATAGAGTCCATTTCGTATGCGGTGCTGGTAATCTGAAATAGCTCATATACATATTGCCATCATCTTAGCTTAAGTTTCGGGTTTGCAGCAAACCTCGTCTGAAAAACTAGCTTAGGTCAGTTATGTATATCTAAACATCTAGAACTGTAAAAATAAACTCCGTAAAACATACGTTTGAGATGCTATCACGCAGTCGTCTGTACTCTTTTAGTTCCTATGACGTCGATAATTTATGACCAGATTCACACAGGAAGACGACGAAAAGAATAACTAAAATATCGTCAGAAAAGATTTTTCTTACTTCACCAACCCTGGTAGCATAACCGACCATTTGTCGATTTGTTGATCGTCTCCCTAAGTTCCCGCATTTATATGTCAAAAGTGATCAAAAGTGACAGAAAGATTCGACAAATTGTCCGTCATGCTACCACCGCAGCCCCAGCGATACATACGCTAGCTAGGCTATAGCAAATTTAGTGTCAAAACAAAATTACTTTCAATTTTTTATTTTGTATTTGATTGCACGATGATTGCATTATGAGTTGTTGCCGCCGACCACTTAACCCTTACCAGTATTTCTTCAACGTTACTGTATTGAAGATTCTACAGAGTGGGAAATACCTAGAGTAATTTCTATCCATACTTACTTAAAATTATAGCGAAAGTAACTGTCTCGCTTTCCTGAAAAAACTACTGAACCGATTGGAATAAAATTTGGTATATAGATAGTCAAAGGACATAGGCAACTATTTTCCTGAAATTCCCACGCGAAAATCAGGAATTTTATGTTTCAAGGAAAAATGCGCTAGCGAAGCCAACCAGTAGTCCTAATGTGAAAACGTGAAACGAGTCACAAGAGTCCTAGCATGACTCATTCATGGACACATTAAAATACGTCGCTTATTATATGGATGTCCGCGAATTGTCCGACGTGCCGTCACGTTAATCCAGCCAGACAGTGCTAAGCTTCGTGACTGAATTGTTAAATACTTATTTTACTGTTGTTTTAAAAGCAATTAATTAAGTTAAAAAGCATTTAGTGGCACCAAATAACTTGATCTTCCTAAAAGCGTATTCACCCATGTAAATAACACATGGTAATGTGGCTATATCAGTAGCAATTATGACCAAAAAAAGAGAATGTAAACACATTTCCTTTTACGTCAGTTATCGCCCTCTTTTATCTTACAGAATGATTCACCGCGATATTTTTTTGTCGCACGACCGTGATGTAATGATTAAGTATTTTAATTTGGACAGTAGCATTTCTGACTTGCAGACCTTGACCGTTATACCCTTTAACGTAAAGTTGTTGCCTTGTTGCAGTTGGAGAACGAAGTGATGGTAGATCCTTGGAGCAGCATGGACTCGACGAACTCACCCCTGACGGACTCCGGTCCGTCGGCGAGCGACGACTGCACGCCCTCCACCTCCGCACACTCGCCGCTGTCACCGGAACGCTGCACACAGGACAAAGATAAGACTGCTCAATGCAAACCAGTGGACAAGGCGCGTCCGCGAGATCTCAATTTAGACTTAGACAGTATAGACACGGAACCCTCACCGCGACGTCCGCACTTTTTAGACCAATCCTCACCGACGACCTCGAACCTCGAGTGCCGCATCCCAAAACCGCATTTCCTAGACCACGTACCCTCGCCCGACGAGGTTGAGGGACGTAGCGACATTACAAACCCGAACTTTCTGGATGATGATATTTTAGATGATAATGCACATAAAAAGAGTGGCGCGCTTCCAAAGAAACCCCAGAAACCCATCGATGACCGACCCAGAACCAGTTATAGAAGCTCGCTCCACTATGGTTTAGAGAGCGCGGTGCGATCCAACGAAAGAAACAAAAGGGCTTCTCAATTGTATACGGGGACCTGGCCAGGCGAGCGTGACTGGACAGGTCAAGACTCCTCTAGCGTACGAAGCTTCTCCAGCAACGGCTCCGAGCCTCCTCGACCCTCATCGAACTTGGAGAACAAGATGGAGTGCGTATACTCGCTCCTCTCCCTCCTGACGCTGTCTCCGGACAACAACGCGGACCTGAGCGGACCTCTCTTAGAAATGAGTCGATCAGTTGAAAGCTGTATTGCTATGCGGCAAGCTGGCTGCATACCGCTATTAGTGCAGCTGATCCACTCGAAGCAGCCCCGAGAGACCCGTGACAGAGCCGCGAAAGCGCTGCGGAACATCATCCACACGCAGACGGACGACAAGGCCGGAAGAAGAGAAGCCAGGGTATGGAGACTGCTGGAGCAGGTTCGAGAGTACTGCTATGCTTTGGAAGACCTTGTGGAGAACATAAAAGAAGAAAAGGAAAAGGCAGATGATGAAGCCATAAAGCATCCTACCCAAAGCGTTGCGGCTTTGATGAAATTATCATTTGATGAGGAGCATAGACATGTGGTTTGTCATTTGGGAGGGCTCCAAGCGTTAGCTGCTCTGGTCAGTGGAGACCAGGCAGCCCACGGTAGCAGGACAGATGATAACACTTGCCTGACGATGCGGAAGTACGCAGGAATGACCTTGACGAACCTCACCTTTGGTGATGGTAACAATAAGTCACTACTGTGTTCCTTCAAGGATTTCATGATAGCCTTGGTAGAACAGCTCGAGAGCCCAAACGATGATATGCGTCAGGTGAGTCAAATTCTTGATAAATTTCCGTAATCAACTATTTATACATGTGTTGTAATAAATTGTTTTATTTTATTTGTAGGTTACGGCAGCTGTTCTAAGAAATCTATCATGGAGAGCAGATACAAACAGCAAACAAGTGCTTAGAGAAGTAGGAGCAGTGAAGGGGCTAACAAATGCAGCCATGACCTGTCAGAAAGAAGCTACTCTAAAATCAGTACTTTCAGCTTTGTGGAACCTGACCGCTCACTGTTCCATGAACAAGGTGGCTCTGTGTTCCGTGGACGGAGCCTTAGGGTTTCTCGTTGAAATGCTCAGCTACAATTCACCCACAAAGACGCTAGCAATAGTAGAGAATGCAGGCGGTATCATGAGAAACGTCTCCAGTCACATCGCAGTCAGGGAAGATTACAGGCAGATTCTCCGCGAGAGAAACTGTCTTGGTGTCTTACTCCAGCACCTCAAGTCGCCCAGTCTAACAGTGGTCAGTAATTCCTGCGGAACCTTGTGGAATCTCTCCGCAAGGTGTCCCCAAGACCAGCAGTTTCTGTGGGACCAGGGTGCTGTACCGATGCTCAGGAGTCTAATCCATTCGAAGCACAAGATGATAGCGATGGGCTCAAACGCTGCTCTGAAGAATCTACTCAACTCCAAACCAGGAAAATTACACATTCTGTCACTAGACGCAACGGCAAGAAACATGAACTTACCGGCCTTACCGACTTTGGGAGCCAGAAAGCAAAAAGCACTAGAACATGAATTAGATCAGAATCTAGCCGAGACCTGTGACAATATTGAACCGGCTACCTCGCCTTCAACGAGTAATCGTGAAGAGAAAAATCTCTTGACAGCCACGGAACGACAAATGTCCATTAACCTAGACCGACATAGAATGGTCTCAAGCTCTCCCTTAATAGGGACGCTGTCTTCGCAAATATCGCTGAGTCACAGCGCGCACCTGGCAGGCTACCTGAGCTGCAGCAACACTCTGCTCAAAGGTTCTACTCTAGCCACTCGAAGTGCTGCTGGCAGTTCAGGAAACGTCAATAGGTCTGACAGCAAGGACTCAGTAACCAGCGCCCAATCAGACACAGTATTTGAAAAAGTAATGAGAACCGGCAAAGTCCCGGTACCTACTCCAAGGAACAAAGACCTGATGAAAGATAACGAAGGACTTAAAGTACCCTTGAAGAAGGATGGCACATTCCATAGATACCCTCTTAAGCAACCGGTCCAGCCGCCGATACCGCCTCCGAGGAATACAGACATGAGAACCAACTACACTGAATCTGGCTTCGATGTCGATCAAGACTCGTGCGATCAGCCGATAGATTTTAGTCAGAAATACTCAGAGACCAAGACGGTCGAAGCTGCTGTTCCACCGCCTCCAAGCGAACCTAAGAAAGAGACCTCCAAAAAGAAAAAGGACAGCACGTTTGGTGATTACCAGGAGACAGACCTGGATCAGCCAACGGATTATTCTATCCGTTACGCTGAGAACCAATCAGAGGCAGGCTCAGACGTCACAGAGCCCCCCGGTCCATCCATCCACGAGGATACGATTAAGCACTTTGCTACTGAAGGTACACCGTACGAGACACCGATTATCTTCTCAACTGCCACTTCTATGTCCGATCTAAGAGTTATAGGCAAAGATGCTAAACCGAAGCCAGCTAATGTGAAGGAAGAAGAGGTTATGGCGCATTCTGATGAAAAAGACACCTGTTCAATTGAAGAGCCGCCGCGTCCGGACAATGATAGAGTGGCACCAGAACCAGTAGAGAAGCGTGGTCAATTCGACACCAAATTCAGTTCAGGAATGATAAGTCCGGAGAAGCCAGTCAACTATTGCGAGGAAGGCACTCCAGGGTACTTCTCTCGCGTCAGCTCGCTCAGCAGTTTGGGAGAGCCGACAGAAGAGGATTGTTTGGCCAAGAAGAACGCTATGGCTACCATTAACATGGATCCAGGTGTTCAGGACAGCGTCAGCAGTTCTGCTAAAGATAAGGAAGGTGAGTTGAAATACGAATTTATAGACATGTAATATTTAATTTGCATTTGTCGGTAGTAAGCTTACATCTCTCTCTAGAACTCACGTTATATGTTCCGTTTACTCGTTTCGGTACCTTATAGACATGACTAATATGTCCGTCCGTCTGTCAAAGTTACTTTTCTCTAAAACTGATTAACAAATTTATAACAAAACTTGAAGGAGAAACTCTTGTTATTAATTTTTTCAATGAGTTGTCGGTTTGTTGCACCGCTTTCATAAAATATGATTCAGTTCCCATGATATAACCATTTAGGCCAAATTACAATAAAATTTCAGTTTGTTCGGAAAAAAAAAAAAAAAAACCGAACATGGTCCTTCGATCCGGATTCATAAAACCAACTTCTCGTTACAGGATCGAAAGCAGTGACATTCGCGTGTGACTCCACATCCTCAACAGTCCATGAGCTCTCAGCAGACCCTGAAACACCAGGGTTGGCTACTCCAGAAGTACCATCTGCCATGGCAACTCCAGGGCTAGCATCTGAGGTTGCAACTCCTGTTTTGACCTCGGGTATTGCTACCCCGGGCATTGTTTCCGGTAGAGGTGAGTCGACAATATTATATTAGATTCAAAGATTCCCGTAAAATACGAGATTAGGTCGTATTCAAACGTAATATACCTATAATATTTCATACTTCAATATCAATATACATAGTATAAAATAAAGTCGCTTCCCGCGTCTGTCCCTATGTATACTTAAATCTTTAAAACTACGCAACGGATTTTGATGCGGTTTTTTTTAATAGGTAGATTAATTCAAGAGGAATTTTAATACATGCACAAAATATCTGCAATTACCTAATATTCTATGACTACCCAAGGTACAACATAATCCTTTGAATCTTTGAAATACTTTGAATAATAATTATATCAGTATTTAGTGGATTAGGTATTTGGACGACATTTTTTGCATTTGCATGTTTATTAAATTTCAAATTTACGTTATACAATCTTCCTCTAGTTTCAGGAGTGGCAACCCCAGGGTTGACCTCCGGGGTGGTGACCCCGGGGTTGACCTCGGGAGTAGCAACCCCAGGGTTTGTGGAAGACACCCCGCTGATGTTCTCCCGGTCGAGCTCTCTGGGGTCACTGCCTGATTGTGGACAGCCGGACGATCGGGGAGATGTGCTTTCCGAAGTCAGGTATGATTATTGACTGACTTTGATTGCTCCGTGGCTCAGTTGGCAGTGATGTGGACTGAGCCAGCGTGTGCACCTGGGTTCGATTCCTTGGTGAACATTGTTATGATGAATATCGATGTTTGTTTCCGGTCTGGGTGTAATGTTCGTCTCTGTATATGTTTCGGACACCCTAGATACAGGTTGTTCCTAGTTAACGGCTCTGAGTGTGATGTGTTATTATTATAAATTTTCCACCGGCACTGTCAGGCCTTTTTTTTAAGCGGGGAAACTCCTTACGAGTACCCTGCAGCCCCGGGGAGAGTCGCAGTGTCATGTGGGGTTCGCACCCACTACAACCCCGCCGGTGTCCATCTCGGCTGGTTAGCAAGGGGGTCACGGGTGATCTTTCGATCGTTATGTTCAACTCCGCGACCCCCTCCAGCGGCATTGTCAGGCCTTCTTTTTTGGCTCATTCGCAGTTTAAGTCGGCTCGGAGACGTCCTTGAACGGCCATGATTGCAACGGTTTAACTAAAAGACGCGCTCTTGCGGTGTCATGGAACATTCTCGAACAACTGTTTTGCGAGAATGGGGCTATAGGCTACTATTGCTGTAGTTAAATATTACAGAAACTAAGTACATTGTGGGTTGTGTGTACGGAACTAAGTAGTTTTTTTTTTTTTTTTATTAAATTGACTCCAGTGAGTGAGCATTCTGTAGTTTTGTACTATTCTGTGGTAATTATCTTAAGAGCCAGTTTACAGCGATGCAAGCGCCATTCGCGAAAAAAATTAATATCTTCTAGTCCTAGTTTAAAAGAACAAAATTATACACAGATTGTTGCTAAAAGTAGCCACTTTTAGCAACACTTTGTAGCTTTTTTTGGTCTTCAACTTAAAAGCTATTCAACAGTGCCCTTAAAATACTAGGCTACATTATCTAGTGTCATACTGTGCCACATTTTTGATATTTGCTTAGTTTGGAAGTTTTTTTTTCTTCGAGAATGGCGCTAGCATTACGGTAATCTGGCTCTTAAAGCTCCCGCGGATAACCATCAAACACATCAAAAAACAGATCTTGGATAATCAGTTTTTGTGGTATTTTAAATAACTATTTCAAGGTACCTAATATGTTTTTTATCCACAGTCGTATAACATCGGGCTGCATCTCCCCGAGCGAGATCCCGGACTCGCCCGGCGGCGCCAGCGCGGCCGCCAGCCCGCGCCCGCCCGGGCCTCGCTCCCCCACAGTCCCCCACACTGGTAATATTATACAAACTTATTTGTAAACTAGCTGTCCCAAAACTTCATGTAAGACTGTAGTGTAGACACACACACACACAAGCGAGATCCCAAAATCACCCGGCGGCGTCCCCGCGCGCCCCATCGCTTAAAGCTGTTTATAAGGCATACATTTGCCTGGAAGTTTCATTCATAACATAACCCCTGAATACTGGAACTCCTCACTTTAGACATTAAACCTACTAGGTATTTACAAATTTACAATAGGCTTGGCGACAAAATGATACATTTAGTTTAACCGAATCTTTACGCGCTCTCGCGTATTGTCACGGGTCATTATAGCATAATTGTTTTATAGGAGTGGAGTTTAGGAAATGATTGCTGTAGGAATGAGCTGTGCTTTATTGTACGCAGCTAAAAGTTATTTTAATGTAAATACTCCAGGGAGATAGTTTTATTAGGTCTTCTGTGTTTTGGTATTATATGTACCGAGAATCTTAAATAGTATTACCTTGGCTTGTCCAGATGGTCTCCGGGCGGAGATGGCGGAGCGCGCGCCCAGCCTCAGCAGCCTCGCACTCGACGACGATCACAAGGTAATTACCATTACACTTCCACACTTCATCAATACATAGTATAAAACAAAGTCGCTTCCCGCGTCTGTCTGTCTCTCAGCGTCCAGTACAACAATGCATTAAGGCTACGAACGCACAGGCGGTTTTATTTCCGCGCGGTGTCAAAGTTTGTTATTTAATTTTCAACCTTATTCATAGGCCCCGAACGCACAAGCGTGTTTTTACGGTTTTTTATCCGCTGGTGCGGATTCCACTTCCATAGGATTCAGTATGTTACATAAAATCCGCACGGCAAAAATCCGCCTGTGCGTTCGTAGCCTTAGGGTGCTGATGGGGCTGCCGAGGTTCTCTAGTGTATCCAAGATGTTTTCGGATGGTCGTACTAATGATTTCTTTGCAATTATAAGAAATAGGACGAGCTGCCTGGATGCGCGCATTCTCGGCAGCTCCGACAGCATCCTGCGCAGTGTTGCAGACGGGGACTCCGCTGCTGCAGCACTGGCCGCGGCTGCTCGTGGCGGGGGCTGCGGGGCTGGGAGCCCCAAACTAGACTCTATTTATAACGAGCTCTCCCGGCTTACTTCGTTACGCCATAGAATATAAGCTACTACTAAAGACTTGGCTCTATAGACTATGTTCTTTTGACTACCCAGAATGAGCGAATAAAAAAACAAACAACAACATTCTGTCAAAATATGTAAACAAGGAAAAATATTGCACCTTGGGTTACATTATTTGAGTTTAAGTAAGGATCCCTATTTTTTTTGAAAATCTAATATAGCCTATGACACTCGGGGATAGTGACCAGTGAAAGAATTTTTCGAATCGGTTCAGTATTTCCGGAGCCTATTCGTTACAAACAAACAAACAAACAAACAAATTTTTCCTCTTTATAATATTGGTATAGATAATATTGATGTACAAAATGTTAGGTTAACATACTAATTTATTCTTAAGTCTGTACATAATACTAACAAAATATGGATGTATGTCTGAAATTAACATTATTATTATATGTTTATATCTTTAAAACTATGCAACAAATTTTGATGCGGTTATTTTTAATAGATAGAGTGATTCAAAAGGAAAGTTTATAGGTATAATACATGTACAGTGGCGGACACGACCGGCGTAACACTTCCGGTTTTTCTGTATTGCAGAATAGCTCTTTTTCTTCGGTAATACAGTCTAGGGCTGACGAAACCATAGACAAATCTGTTACGGCCTCCTAGTCCGTGACTGTACAACACAACATAGTAATTGGTTAGGCGTTAGGCGGTCGGTACGAAGTCCGCCGGGTCGATTAGTGTATAATACATGCAGACGGTACGAAGTTCGCCGGGTCGTCGTATATCTTATAATGAAGAGAGATTTTAATGTTTTGTTTGTTTCAATCGATAAGTCTCTGAAACTATTTATATTTGTCTATGATATACAGGTCCCGCGCGGCGCGCCGCCCGCGGAGCCCCGGCCCGCGCCGCCCCCTCTCGCCAGGTACAGTCATGTTGCTTATAGTCTTACCATATTATTATTCATCGAGATATATTGGGTTTAAAATAGCTTTACTGGAGGTCTCCTTTTTTGGTTACTTGTATGGAAAATACGAAACATCCAGTCTAAAAATACATAAAAGAACAATTTACACAGATCAATACAAATAGCGTCCTTATCACTAAAAGCGATTTCTTTATGTCTCTTTAAAGCTGGGTATTTCTGCCTCCTGGTGTAATGGTCGCAGCGTAAAGTAACGTGATACGCAGGGAGCATTCATTCATGCAGTCAGTACGTAGTAGTATTGCACTTGTCACGCTCCAAGTATCTACTACACATTAAGGTCTTCGCACATTATAACAACTCCACGCCAACGCGGCAGCAACTCTACTCACACTCTCGATGTCGGCGACAGTCAATAGGTGAACAACGCGTGAACCACGCGTCGTCTACTCGTCTTCCACTTTCAACTGACACGTTGTAAAATTTACTCTTAAATAACACGACGTAAAGCTTACATTTCTATGCCGTACTTTGAGTTGAGTTGGAGTGGAGTCGGTGTTGAGTTGGTGTAATGTGCGAAGACCTTTATACTGGGTGTTTCTGACAAGGAGGTAATAAATGAAAGGAGGGATTTAGCTCACCATAACAAACAACTTTCCCAAAGAAACATGGGTGGAAATCTCAAAACAAAAATCAGCTGTTCCATACATTTGCTCGATCAGCTGACGGGGTCAATGTACGGGACAGCTGATTTTTGTTTTGATATTTCGACCTATGTTGCTTAGGGAAAGTTGTTAGGTATGCTGTGCCGAACCCCCCATTTCATTTATTACCACCTTGTCAGAAACACCCTGTATATGAATATATTTACACACTTATAAAACGCACTGCTTCTCATGGTTCTGGCAGAATAGTCAGCGTTGCATTTTTTTGCAACACATGCTAAGTTAGAGCCGTTTTTGCGCCCTAAATATCTACATATAGAAAATAAACCTTACCTTTCTGTACTTCTGAACATGATGTATGTGGTTGTATTGTAAGTGCAAATAAATTTTTGTCTATGTCTATGTCTAGTATTACGGAGTTATCAGCAAACTAAGAAGTACAGTGGCGGACACGATCGGCGTAACACTTCAGGTTTTTCTGTATTGCAAAATAGCTCTTGTTCTTTGGTAATACAGTCTAGGGCTGACGAAACCATAGACAAATCTGTTACGGCCTCCTAGTCCGTGACGTACTAATGGCACAAATGCTCGATGTGTAACATTTAAAATTACACGGCGAATATTCGACTATAGTACCCAAATTACGAGAATGCACATTCCCCAAAACCTGTCACACTGCTCCGTAGCTCAGTTGGCAGTGATGTGGACTGAGTAAGCGTGTGCACCCGGGTTCGATTCCCGGGCGGAGCGAATATTGATATGATGAATATCGATGTTTGTTTCCGGTCTGGGTGTGATGTTTGTCTCTGTGTGTGTTTCGGGCACCCTAGATACAGGTTCTTCCTAGTTAGGGGCTCTGAGTGTGATGTGTTATTACTGTCCATCCACAACAGAGGCCGGTGGTCCATTGTCTCATAAGTTTTCCAAATAAGTAAAATTCAATCTTTAAAGTTAGGGTTACGTAAATATCACATTACGAGCTCTCCCGGCTTACTTCGTTACGCCAAAGAATATAAGTTACTACTAAAGACTTGGCTCTATAGACTTTTGTTTTTTTGAATGGGTGAATAAAAAACAAACAACCACAACAAACCACCTGTCAAAATATGTAAACAACGGAAAAAAAATTGCACCTTGGGTTACATTATTCTTGTCTAAGTAAGGATCCCTAATTATTTCGAAAATATATTATAGCCTATGTCACTCGGGGATAGTGTAGCTTCCTACCAGTGAAATATTTTTTTAATCGATTCAGTATTTCCGGAGCCTATTCGTTACAAACAAAAAAACAATCTTTCCTCTTAACTTAACCATATCATTGTTTTGTTTTACAGATTGCAAAATCCACCATCATCCAGCAGATTGGGTACTGCTCAAAATGATCCAACTAAAGGTAAGTTTATTCCTGCGTCACGTAAATATTTTGCTTTTTTAAGACCCGTTAGGTATGGTGAGCTATATCACCCTTAGAAACACTCTGTATAAACAAATCCTTCATTCCAGACTCAGACAGCTGCAAGGTCTACATAACTGAGGACACCCCAGCCATCCTGTCCAAAGCCGGAAGTCAGTCCGACCTGTCCGCGCTGTCCAACATATCCGTCCTGTCCAACACGTCCGTCCTGTCCGGACAGGACGGACACTCCGGACAGGACGGACACTCCGGACACCTGTCCGCAAACAGCAGCGAGGACAGCGACGCCAATGATTTGCTGCAAGAGTGTATTATGAAGGGCATTGCTAAGGTAAGAGTTTGTTACAGTGGCGGACTAGGACGGTGTAACACTTCCGGTTTTTCTGTATTGCAAAATAGCTCTTTTTCTTTGGTAATACAGTCTAGGATTGACAAAACCATAGACAAATCTGTTACGGCTTCCTAGGCCGCCTCTGTACAGTGGCGGACACGGTCGGCGTAACACTTCCGGTTTCTCTGTATTGCAAAATAGCTCTTTTTCTTTGGTAATACAGTCTAGGGCTGACGAAACCATAGACAACTCTGTTACGGCCTTCTTGACCGCCACTGTACAGTCACGGACTAGGAAGCCGTAACAGATTTGTCTATGATTTAAAAACTTTGTGATATCCTCAAAAACGTTATGTTAAAATTTCAGATCTCTACCTCTTGTAGTTTATGAGAATTATTTGATTCATCTCAGCTAGTACAGTGGCGGACACGATCGGCGTAACACTTCCCGTTTTTCTGTATTGCAAAATAGGTCTTGTTCTTTGGTAATACAGTCTAGGGCTGACGAAACCATAGACAACTCTGTTACGGCCTTCTTGACCGCCACTGTACAGTCACGGACTAGGAAGCCGTAACAGATTTGTCTATGATTTCGTCAGCCCTAGACTGTATTACCAAAGAACAAGACCTATTTTGCAATACAGAAAAACGGGAAGTGTTACGCCGATCGTGTCCGCCACTGTACTAGCTGAGATGAATCAAATAATTCTCATAAACTACAAGAGGTAGAGATCTGAAATTTTAACATAACGTTTTTGAGGATATCACAAAGTTTTTCATAATTGAGAAACAAGTGGAATTAAAAAAGCTATACATTATTTCGTCAAAATTACCATTCCAAAAAACGGGAATAGCTAGGTTCTTCGAAATTACTTTTGCTTTTGTTGAAACAAAATGGGTATAATGATAATGATAGTAAAGAAAATCAAAATCTGGTAATGCGAATTTGATTTAAGAGTATTTACTTATAAAAAAAAAAAAAAACAATATTTATTATGTAGGAACCGATGTGGGCGACTAACATATGACTGCCTATCCCTAAGTTTGCTTTATCGAAGCTCTGTCTCTGTTCATTTGGTCGTTTGATTTCTTCCTCGTATATCCTTTTTAATCCCCGACGAAAACCGCAGAGGGGTGTTATAATTTTAACGTGTGTACATCTGTGTGTCTGTCTGTCTGTGGCATCGTAGAGCCCAAACGGCTTGACCGATTTTCGTTTAGTTTTTTTAAGTATCATAGATAATTTCAGCCCGAGTGTTCTTAGCCATGTCTGATGAAGATCTGATCAGCGGTTTGAAGATGATCAGCTCTTTTCTAGGTGATGAGGAGATCTAACTAGCTTCCTTATATGCGATCGCTCTGAAATTTTGTACAATGTTACTTTAATGATATTAAAAGCATATGGTAAGGTAACCATTACCTGATCTGCCGTTTGAAGATGATCAGCTCATGAATAGTGGATGAAGGGACCTAACTACCTTTCATATGTCCTATCGATTTTAAATTTGGTACAGTGTTACTTCAATGATATTGAAAGTATATGGTAAGGTAACCATGATATTTTTAAGATGATTAGCTCTAGTTCTAGTTAAGTTGATGAGGGGTCAGAGAGGTTAGTCAGAACTGGGTCGGGGGTTTTAAATTTGAGTTATTGTTATCCTAATTGTTTCAGGTGGTGAAAAAGAAGGAGCCTCCTGCGGGATCGGGCTCCGCAGCAATCATGCAAGGACCTTACGTAAGTGATTTATTCAGTTGGCTTGACTTTTTGGATGTCTAACTTAGTTTAGAGAGTAGAATCATTTGACAGAGGAGGGCTCGTTTGGGGGCGTCTCCAGGCGACCATTGTCGTAAGGCAAGCCAAACATTTGTTTCCCTGAGCCAATTGGTGGGCACCCTGAACTACCTCGCCTCTCACAGTATAGGATACTTTACCAAATAAGGCATCAATAGCAATTAGATTAGATGTAGTCTAATTGACTTTCAAACATAATTTCACGCCTTTTATTCCCCGAAGGGATAGGCAGAGGCACCAGCTCAAGAGCCAGACCCACGTTTAGCCGAGTTTATGCTTTGCTTTAATTGACTTTCAATAAGTGATATCATGTATCCTTTGTGGAATTAATCATTTTTTGACTTTGACTTTTATTTAAAAGTTCAAGACAAAAAGATCGATATTTTATATTTTAATGTTTTTTTTTTCAGAGATCGTTGCCGCCGTACCTGCGCTCCTCGACGGAGACTGTGAAATTGTCCCACGAGTTCAACAGAAACGTTCGTGATAGGTAAGTTCTTTTCTTGGATTTTAATAATATTAGAAAAAACAAAAAAAAACTCGCCTTTAAACAAACTGACACATACATAATCTGAGAACTTCCTCTTTTTTCGAAGTCGGTCCAAATAGGCACTTAAACCTTGTAGTGTGGTACGCCACCCACCACCCACTAGCTTGTAAGGTTTAGGCTAAGTATTCAATAAACGTAATTCATCAAGAACGGTTGTATCACTTCTCTCAACACCCAACTTGCGACATCCTTACATGGCGACCCTGCCAGCCGGCCTGCCACATCAGCGGCAGCGCCGGTCGGCCTGCACATAATGAGGAGAAGTGAAACTAAATTAAAATTTGTAAAGTTATTTAAAGCCAGTGAAAAGGTAGTGGAAAAGGACACAATTATTTTTTTTAGAATTTAGTATCACAGTGAAAAAATAAGTGATGATGGCGAAAACGATGGAAAGAGAACTGTTAAATCAAGAAGTGGAAAGGTGATAGCAGAAAGGCTTAGGAGATGGACTAGGAATAGAAAAGTGGAACGATCGAAGAGACGATATAAGATGGAGTGGTATTTTATTTGGTGAACTGCAAGGGTTGTGACTTTAGAAAAACATTGTGAAATGTGAATGTGAATGTTGATGTTATTTCGGACTATTTAATTATGTAAGTAACGCAAAAAGTATTAAAAAAAAAAGACAAAAAAAAAATAATAAAAAACATTTATAATCGTAGTAATATACTTGACTTGTTTCAATAAATTTGAATTGTTTAGATTATTGTTAAGAAAATTATATTTTTACTGGCTAATTGGTTTTGTGTATTTTATGTTTAAATTTTCCGAGTATTTGATAGGTTTTGTAAACTTTATATCGCATTAACAAATATGGTTTTATGATTCAGTAAGCAATAGTACCCTATTTAGAGCGAGCGTCTCAGGTCGCAAAAATTTCATGTCAGCGTTTTTGGAGCGATGTCTTCAAAACATTGCACACTTTTAGACTCTTTATAATTTTAAATGAATGAAATTTAACACCTCACTTACAAAAACAGAATAAAATCATGGCTTTTTTTTAAATTATAAACATGTAACTTTTACTTTGTATTTTTTGTTAATTTAATTATTTTTATGATATTGTGTTATAATTGCTGTAAGTTTAAAATTAGGTTAACTAAGAATTGATATGACTTTTAACCGGATTTTACAAAGAAAGGTGGTTTTGATTGATAGCAGTAAAGTGATGGTAAAATGGTGGTATAAGGAGATGAAGAGAAAGGTTAAGAAAGATTTTAAGAGTCCGAGTGACTAAAAGGATGTAGAATGAAAGATTATGGTAATGGGATTTTGTTTGTTTTAGTAAAGTAGAAAGAATGCATTTTTTTTTGTTTGATAAGTTTTTGTAAATCATTGGACTGATCACCCAACTGTGTTTTCAAATTCTTAACATTCAATTAAAAAAATAAGGAATGGCAGCAAAGTTTATTTGAAAGGAAATTGAATGGGTATGCACGATGATGTAGTTCAGCGAGTCTGATACGTCAGTGCTCAACATAGTCATCCAAGTACACCAAGGTACAAGGCAGGTATTTCTAATCCTACTCTGATCATGACGATGAACGTGATTCACTTCGTGAAGAGGCTGGACATGTGTGAAAATGTTAAATGAGGATGCCTGTTGTAGTGTGTTGATAATAATGAGTGGTATATTTTTTTACTTGTACCTTGCATAAATAAATAAATAATAATAAAAATAAATGAATGAAGAAAAATAGGGGCCCCATGAAGTAATAAATAATGTGTACTTGAAATATGAAAATGTGAAAAAAAAAATTATGAATAAGATGACTGATGGAAAGGAAATGAGCTGTGTGCTATAATTTACTATTTATGCCAAGAATAAAAACAAATGTGTTATAAGATTGAGAAATATAAAGATTTAAAAAATATATGTTGTTAAAAGTATTTAAACAAAAAAAAAATGAGACTACCTAAGGAAAAAATATAATATATCAAGAATGAAATAAAATGTATACCTACCCTTATGATATTTAGAAAAAAATAATATTAATGTGACGATTTATTACATATATCTAATTATTTTAGTATTAAAATTATATACTTACTTAAGTTTTAAAAATATTATAATTTTAGGATTAAATATTTTTCTAATAAAACGGGGGAGGTGTAGTGTGGTACGCCACCCACCACCCACTAGCTTGTAAGGTTTAGGCTAAGTATTCAATAAACGTAATTCATCAAGAACGGTTGTATCACTTCTCTCAACACCCAACTTGCGACATCCTTACAACCTTCTCGTGAATGTAACGATACTTTTGTAAAAACAGCATCAAAAACGGTTCAGCCAAACGCGAGATAATCGCGGACAAACATACATACACACATACAGGTCTAACTGATAAACTTCTTTTTCGAAGTCGGTTAAAAACACAATTTAATTTGCCATTTAAAATTGTAAGGGGCAATACGTAGTTCTCCGGGACAGCTAGTCTAATATCTACTATATATATAAAAAAGAAACGTGGTTCGTTACTCTCTCTCGTTACGGTCGGGCAGATTTAGCTGATTTTTGTTATGAAATGTTCGTATTAGTCCAGGGAAGGTTTAAAAGGTGAGAAAATGAGGAAAAAAGTTAGTAAAAGTATTTATTACTAGCCTATGTTATCCCACTGCTGGGCAAAGGCCTCTTTCCCCTCCTTCCACACTCCCCTGTCCTGGGCCTTTCCCATACAAATTGTAAGGCGCGATACGTAGTTCGCCGGAACAGCCAGTTTGGAATATAATATAATAGAGGCTGCCCCGCGGTTTCACTCGCGCAGATTTCTCATAAACAGAAAAACCCGGTTGATTCCCGTTCCCATGGGAATTTCGGGAAATCCTTTCTTAGTGCTCACCTGCACTCCCTACGGAACCTACATGCAAAATTTCGGCCCGCTACGCCCAGTAGTTTCGGCTCTGCGTTGTCTGTCAGTCAGTCAGTCAGTAACGGAAGAGTTTTATATATATTGACTAGAGGCTGCCCCGCGGTTATTCCCGCGCAGATTTCTCATAAACACAAAATTCCCGTTTTTTCCCGTTCCCGTGGGGATTTCGGGAAATCCCTTCTTAGTGCTCACCTACACTCCCTAAGGAACCTATATGCAAAATTACATCCCGCTACGCCCAGTAGTTTCGGCTCTGCGTTGTCTGTCAGTCAGTCAGTCAGTCAGTCAGTAACGGAAGAGTTTTATATATATTGATATATTTCAGTGTGTCCCCGAGCGCGGAGACGGGCACGCAGCAGAGCCCGCCGCCGCCGCTGCCGCCGCGCAGCCTGGCCGCGCGCGCGCCGCCGCCGCCGCCGCCGCCGCGCCCGCGCCCAGACGGTAACTATTACTTTGCAAGGTGGTTGGTAACTATTACTTTGCAAGGTGGTTGGTAACTCTCGGTATGACGCGAAATTCAAAATTTTTTGCGTTTTTTTTATTTATTCTGGCGAAAATATTTATCAATATATGTTTCTGACAAGGCGGTAATAAATCAAAGGAGGGTATTTGCTCACCATACCTAACAACTTTCCCAAAGCATCATGGGTCGAAATCTCAAAACAAAAATTAGCCGTCCCGTACATTGACCCCGCCAGCTGATCGAACCAATGTATGGAACAGCTGTTTTTTTTTTTTTGAGATTTTGACCCATGTTGCTTTGGGAAAGTTGTTAGTTATGGTGAGCAGAATCACTCCTTTGATTTACTCTTCCGTTACTGACTGACTGACAGACAACGCAGAGCCGATACTACTGTGTGTAGCGGGCTGAAATTTTGCACGTGGATTCCTTGGAGAGTGTAGGTGAAAAGAAGAAAGGAAAGAAAAAGAAAAGAAAGAAATCCTTTCTGCTAGAAAGGATTTCCCGAAATTCCCATGGGAACGGGGAAAAACGGGATTTTTGTGTTTCTGAGAAATCTGCGCGGAAAAAACCGCAGGGCAATCTCTAGTTTCTAATAAAGTTTTAATGAATTCGCGTATGTAAAAACACATCTCCCACAAGTTACAGATTTTGTCTATATTCAACGAACTTGATTTTTGGCACTTTAGTCCTTAGACACAAAATCAGCAGGTCTATCTTCCAAAAACTTTGTATTACAATGTGTGAGATAGTTTTTTACACACGTGAATTCATTTAAACCTTATTGAAAACTAGTTGACCCGACAAACTTTTAAAAAAACCGCATCAAAATCCGTTGCACAGTTTTAAAGATATAAGCATACATAGGGATAGACGCGGAAAGCGACTTTGTTTTATACTATGAATGTATTGATGAATACTTTCGCCGGAATAAATAAAAATCGCAAAAAAAAAATTTCGCGCCATACCGAGAGTTACCACCTTAAGAGGACCGTACACCCGAACGCGTGCATACAAAAATTAAAAAACGTTTTTCTACTACTAATTATTTTTCAATCGCCTTGAAGTTCAATACAATCCATGATTTACAATAGGCTCGGGCATGGTCTCTGGCGGCAATGAGTTTAAGCTATTGTCGTTGTATCTATTTTCATAACAGGAGCAAGCTAGCTTGTGTACTTATGTCCGGAACATGGGGCTAGGATAGCATGTGTTAGTAATCTAGCAAGCTAGTACTTCTAGCTTTGTGTACTAGCTTTACAATGAAGATAGTTTTTTATCAACACGAAGCCAGAAAAAGGAAAGGCCGCGAGAAGAAGCGAAAGAAGTGTGTTAGGATCGTAGCAAGTGGAAATCAATTGTCTCTGCCTACCCCGATGGGATACAGGCGTGACGTTATGTATGTACGAAGCCAGAAGTCTAGATTGCTAGCTTACTTTGCTATACACTAGCTTGCTAGTCTTGCTATACTAGCTCCAAAAATAAGCCTCGTATGTTCCATGCAATTTTTTTATTAAATTACTTATCCACAGGTCGCAAGCTAGACTCCAAGTCGCAATCTCGCCCCGGCGCTCGCTCGGCCGCGCGCGCGGACTCGCTCAGTTCGCTCGACTCGTTCGGCTCCACCGACCAGGAGATCTTCCAGGCCGCAGTACTGCAGGGCCTGGGGGCGTCGCGGGGCGCGGGGGGCTCCGCGGGCCGCCCCGGGGGCTCCCTGGACCGCGCGCGGGGGCTCGCTCGGCGGCCCATGGAGAGAAGCAACTCGCTTAGCTCGCTGAGCAATGAGTCGTTTGGGTCAACTGATCGGGAGGTGAGATATTTAGTTTGACTAGTGCAGAAACGGTCTATTCACCCATAATTCAGATTCTAACTAGTTAGGGGCTCTGAGTTATACGTTATTTTTGGAACGAAGTTCCTTATCTCGGTTTGCGGTGGCGACCTAGCCAAGAAAAAGTGCAACGTTACGGCTGAAGTGAGACACAAAAGCGTTACAGCGAAGGAGAGAATGGAAGAGACAGAACTATATATTATTATATACTGGGTGTTTCTGACAAGGCGGTAATAAATGAAAGGAGGGATTCAGCTCACCATAACAAACAACTTTCCCAAAGCAACATGGGTCAAAATGTAAAAAAAAAAAACAGCTGTTCCATACATTGGTTCGATCAGCTGACGGGGTCAATATACGGGACGGCTGATTTTTGTTTTGAGATTTCGACCCATGTTGCTTTGGGAAAGTTGTTAGGTAGGGTTAGCTGAATCCCTCCTTTATTTGATTTTATGATTTATTACCCCCTTGTCAGAAACACCCTGTATATCTCTCTCGTTCGCTCGCAGTACTTCCGGTTTTGGGTGTAATGTTCGTCTCTTTACAATACATGTTTCGGGCACCCTAGATACAGGCTCTTCCTAGTTAAGGACTCTGAGTGTGATGCGTTATGATATTTTTACTATGTTATATTATCATCATCATCATCATCATCATCTCAGGTGAAGGTCTCACTGCTGGACATAGGCCTCCCCATCAAATCGATTCTTATACCTCTTTATAAATCTACCTGTTTCTATTCACCAAAACCAGTAAATTTTTACCATATTTTCTATCGTTATAGGTATTCGAGCGCTGCGTCAAAATGGGCATGTATAGAAAACGAGACGAGCGCCGCGGGAGGAGCGACGACCGGCTCGACAGTCGAGAGGGACGCAACCGGCGCCGCCGGGGGGCTAAACCCGGGGGTTCCACGGGCCAAGGGGGGGCTTTAGAAAAAATGGTCGGAGAAAAATACAGTCGCGATCGAGCGTTGTTAGAGGAAGCAATAGCTCGTGGGGCTGGGGAGCTGCCAAAGGCTCCACAAAACCCAATAAACCCAAAAAACGTTCCGGCGCCGTCTGCGTCCCGCGCGCGCGTAGACGGAAGCGCCGCCCGCGCGCCTGCTGGCTGTGACCTGCAGACTTCCAACGAGGGGCTGGCTTCCAGGTGACTGACTCTAGGTTCATACAGGACCAGTGGGCGCCCCGCGGCTTCCAGGTGACTGACTCTAGGTTCATACAGGACCAGTGGGCGCCCCGCTGCTTCCAGGTGACTGACTCTAGGTTCATACAGGACCAGTGGGCGCCCCGCGGCTTCCAGGTGACTGACTCTAGGTTCATACAGGACCAGTGGGCGCCCCGCGGCTTCCAGGTGACTGACTCTAGGTTCATACAGGACCAGTGGGCGCCCCGCGGCTTCCAGGTGACTGACTCTAGGTTCATACAGGACCAGTGGGCGCCCCGCGGCTTCCAGGTGACTGACTCTAGGTTCATACAGGACCAGTGGGCGCCCCGCGGCTTCCAGGTGACTGACTCTAGGTTCATACAGGACCAGTGGGCGCCCCGCGGCTTCCAGGTGACTGACTCTAGGTTCATACAGGACCAGTGGGCGCCCCGCGGCTTCCAGGTGACTGACTCTAGGTTCATACAGGACCAGTGGGCGCCCCGCGGCTTCCAGGTGACTGACTCTAGGTTCATACAGGACCAGTGGGCGCCCCGCGGCTTCCAGGTGACTGACTCTAGGTTCATACAGGACCAGTGGGCGCCCCGCGGCTTCCAGGTGACTGACTCTAGGTTCATACAGGACCAGTGGGCGCCCCGCGGCTTCCAGGTGACTGACTCTAGGTTCATACAGGACCAGTGGGCGCCCCGCGGCTTCCAGGTGACTGACTCTAGGTTCATACAGGACCAGTGGGCGCCCCGCGGCTTCCAGGTGACTGACTCTAGGTTCATACAGGACCAGTGGGTGCCCCGCGGCTTCCAGGTGACTGACTCTAGGTTCATACAGGACCAGTGGGCGCCCCGCGGCTTCCAGGTGACTGACTCTAGGTTCATACAGGACCAGTGGGCGCCCCGCGGCTTCCAGGTGACTGACTTTAGGTTCATACAGGACCAGTGGGCGCCCCGCGGCTTCCAGGTGACTGACTCTAGGTTCATACAGGACCAGTGGGCGCCCCGCGGCTTCCAGGTGACTGACTCTAGGTTCATACAGGACCAGTGGGCGCCCCGCGGCTTCCAGGTGACTGACTCTAGGTTCATACAGGACCAGTGGGCGCCCCGCGGCTTCCAGGTGACTGACTCTAGGTTCATACAGGACCAGTGGGCGCCCCGCGGCTTCCAGGTGACTGACTCTAGGTTCATACAGGACCAGTGGGCGCCCCGCGGCTTCCAGGTGACTGACTCTAGGTTCATACAGGACCAGTGGGCGCCCCGCGGCTTCCAGGTGACTGACTCTAGGTTCATACAGGACCAGTGGGCGCCCCGCGGCTTCCAGGTGACTGACTCTAGGTTCATACAGGACCAGTGGGCGCCCCGCGGCTTCCAGGTGACTGACTCTAGGTTCATACAGGACCAGTGGGCGCCCGCGGCTTCCAGGTGACTGACTCTAGGTTCATACAGGACCAGTGGGCGCCCCGCGGCTTCCAGGTGACTGACTCTAGGTTCATACAGGACCAGTGGGCGCCCCGCGGCTTCCAGGTGACTTACTCTAGGTTCATACAGGACCAGTGGGCGCCCCGCGGCTTCCAGGTGACTGACTCTAGGTTCATACAGGACCAGTGGGCGCCCCGCGGCTTCCAGGTGACTGACTCTAGGTTCATACAGGACCAGTGGGCGCCCCGCGGCTTCCAGGTGACTGACTCTAGGTTCATACAGGACCAGTGGGTGCCCCGCGGCTTCCAGGTGACTGACTCTAGGTTCATACAGGACCAGTGGGCGCCCCGCGGCTTCCAGGTGACTGACTCTAGGTTCATACAGGACCAGTGGGCGCCCCGCGGCTTCCAGGTGACTGACTCTAGGTTCATACAGGACCAGTGGGCGCCCCGCGGCTTCCAGGTGACTGACTCTAGGTTCATACAGGACCAGTGGGCGCCCCGCGGCTTCCAGGTGACTGACTCTAGGTTCATACAGGACCAGTGGGCGCCCCGCGGCTTCCAGGTGACTGACTCTAGGTTCATACAGGACCAGTGGGCGCCCCGCGGCTTCCAGGTGACTGACTCTAGGTTCATACAGGACCAGTGGGCGCCCCGCGGCTTCCAGGTGACTGACTCTAGGTTCATACAGGACCAGTGGGCGCCCCGCGGCTTCCAGGTGACTGACTCTAGGTTCATACAGGACCAGTGGGCGCCCCGCGGCTTCCAGGTGACTGACTCTAGGTTCATACAGGACCAGTGGGCGCCCCGCGGCTTCCAGGTGACTGACTCTAGGTTCATACAGGACCAGTGGGCGCCCCGCGGCTTCCAGGTGACTGACTCTAGGTTCATACAGGACCAGTGGGCGCCCCGCGGCTTCCAGGTGACTGACTCTAGGTTCATACAGGACCAGTGGGCGCCCCGCGGCTTCCAGGTGACTGACTCTAGGTTCATACAGGACCAGTGGGCGCCCCGCGGCTTCCAGGTGACTGACTCTAGGTTCATACAGGACCAGTGGGCGCCCCGCGGCTTCCAGGTGACTGACTCTAGGTTCATACAGGACCAGTGGGCGCCCCGCGGCTTCCAGGTGACTGACTCTAGGTTCATACAGGACCAGTGGGCGCCCCGCGGCTTCCAGGTGACTGACTCTAGGTTCATACAGGACCAGTGGGCGCCCCGCGGCTTCCAGGTGACTGACTCTAGGTTCATACAGGACCAGTGGGCGCCCCGCGGCTTCCAGGTGACTGACTCTAGGTTCATACAGGACCAGTGGGCGCCCCGCGGCTTCCAGGTGACTGACTCTAGGTTCATACAGGACCAGTGGGCGCCCCGCGGCTTCCAGGTGACTGACTCTAGGTTCATACAGGACCAGTGGGCGCCCCGCGGCTTCCAGGTGACTGACTCTAGGTTCATACAGGACCAGTGGGCGCCCCGCGGCTTCCAGGTGACTGACTCTAGGTTCATACAGGACCAGTGGGTGCCCCGCGGCTTCCAGGTGACTGACTCTAGGTTCATACAGGACCAGTGGGCGCCCCGCGGCTTCCAGGTGACTGACTCTAGGTTCATACAGGACCAGTGGGCGCCCCGGGGCTTCCAGGTGACTGACTCTAGGTTCATACAGGACCAGTGGGCGCCCCGCGGCTTCCAGGTGACTGACTCTAGGTTCATACAGGACCAGTGGGCGCCCCGCGGCTTCCAGGTGACTGACTCTAGGTTCATACAGGACCAGTGGGCGCCCCGCGGCTTCCAGGTGACTGACTCTAGGTTCATACAGGACCAGTGGGCGCCCCGCGGCTTCCAGGTGACTGACTCTAGGTTCATACAGGACCAGTGGGTGCCCCGCGGCTTCCAGGTGACTGACTCTAGGTTCATACAGGACCAGTGGGCGCCCCGCGGCTTCCAGGTGACTGACTCTAGGTTCATACAGGACCAGTGGGCGCCCCGCGGCTTCCAGGTGACTGACTCTAGGTTCATACAGGACCAGTGGGCGCCCCGCGGCTTCCAGGTGACTGACTCTAGGTTCATACAGGACCAGTGGGCGCCCCGCGGCTTCCAGGTGACTGACTCTAGGTTCATACAGGACCAGTGGGCGCCCCGCGGCTTCCAGGTGACTGACTCTAGGTTCATACAGGACCAGTGGGCGCCCCGCGGCTTCCAGGTGACTGACTCTAGGTTCATACAGGACCAGTGGGCGCCCCGCGGCTTCCAGGTGACTGACTCTAGGTTCATACAGGACCAGTGGGCGCCCCGCGGCTTCGCCAGCGCATTTTCCCTTAAAACATAAAATAAAATTCCCAATATTCTCGTGGGAATTTCGGAATAAAAAGTAACCTATGTCCTTTCTGAAGATCTAGACTATCCGTATACAAAATCTCATTTAAATCGGTTCAGTAGTTTTGACGTGAAAGCGAGATACAGGCAGACAGAGTTACTTTCGCATTCAAAAGATAGTTTAATATTTAAAAAAAAAATTATACTAATATCACAAAAACAGACTATTTTCCGGACGTGTATCTCACGAAAAAGGTGCCGTCAGAATGATCAGCGTCAGATATATGGGTAGCTTACCGACTAGACTAGACCAAACCGGGTGTGTGCCTAACAAAATATTTTTTTTTTATAGGTCTGCTGATTCCACGCTAGAGCCTGAAGAAACCCTGGCTTCCAGGTCTGCCAATTCCACGATAGACCCTGAAGTTAAGGAAGAACTAGAACGTTCTAATGAATCGTGTGGTAGACTCGCCTGGACTGATATAAGAATCACAGCAGAACAGCTCGAAAACGAGTTCAGAGAAGAAAACGAGCTGATGAAACGTAGCAACGACACCTGGAACGACAATACCTGTCCAGATGACGTCACCTTCCCAACCATCAGCGGCTCCGTCCATCTCATATCCTCAATCAGCGAAGTGACTGACGCAGTACTTCCAGATCTGCTGGAAAAGAGTGAGGGAGCCAACATGAGTTTCTCAAGACCTGATCTGACGAACAAGCTCGATTACTCTGAGCCTATTAGTCTCACCAGCGAAAGAATGCTCGATAATGTGCCAGAACCGAGTTTTAACTCCATTATAGATGACGACCATAAGCTTGACTCTATAATAACGTCGGAGATAGAAAAAGAAGCGATCAGGCTGGCTATGCAGCTGAAGGAAACAGAGTACGCAATGGAAAATAGCGTCACATCAATGGCGTCGTTAGACCTGGATAATATAAGACCACCGTCCAACCTCGGCAGTCTGTTGTCACTCAGTGCTTCAGGACATTTGGAAGACTCGACCCAGGTGTCCAAAAAGTCTTCGAAGAGCCGAAAGAAATCTTTACCAGTTGCAATGATGGTGAAGCGAGCTTTAAGCAACTCAGTGCACCAGGGTAGCTCAGAGAATATCGACAGCTGTCCTGTCAGTTTCTTGGAGAACGTGAAGCCACCTTCGGAGATGGAACTCCTTGATATGGAGAGCAGTATCCTGTCCGTGGCCAGTTTAGTGTCCGAAATAGCGGACAGCCGTGAACGGACACCGGTCGTCTTCGATTTGAAGCAGCCAGTTCACGACTTTCCCATGTGCATTAATACCACTATGGTATTTCAAGACCTGGACAAAGTTAATCCACCTTCGCTGTTTGATGAGGTTGAGTCTACTATAGGAGCTGATCCGACTACAGCTCAACAAGTTTACGAAGACTGCGTCTCTAATACACTTAACGTTGTCACTGATTTACCCTCAGGGTCAGAAAACTGCACCCCCTTACCTTCCGACCTTAGCAGCGTTGAATCTACACCGAAAAGGCAAAGGAATAAATACTTAACGCCTAAAGAGAAACGCCAACTAGCCAAAGATAGATACCAGACTTATACAATCACTGATACGGTAACGGAAACCACGGTTGAAGACTCGGAGGAGTTTCTTACATGGACTAAATCTGAAAGCGATTCAAGGTCTGATGACTACGTGACAGCTCAGTCAGAAGTCAAGTCTAAAAGGAGGATAAGTGCCAAGCAACGCCGATTGGAAGACAGAGCGAGATACCAGACTCAGACTGTCGACTTCACAGCGCTCCAAGAGGAGATGGCCTCAGACCCTCAAATAGAAAGCCTAAAGCAAAGACTGGCTTCGAAAAGAACGATAAAACAGAAGCGAATAGAAGACGCGGAGAGATTCCGAACTCGAACACTAAGTGAGGACATCCCGCCTTCACCAACCTTCGTGACTAAAGACGCAAATTTCGAAAACGTGGAGACGACTACTGGGTACGACAGCCTCTCGTCTAACGAGCACCAGCTGATTATAGACGAGAGGCAATCGGATGACGTTTTCGCTGACGGCGATAGTGGTCACGAGGATTTTGGTATGAACCCAGCACTCAGGAGTTACAGGAGTTGCTTGCCTGAAAGCCCGACTGCGGCAGCCCTTTGTGCAGTCAACAACCTAAAAAATATTGCGTTGACGGCGTCGTACCGTGCCACCATCCCTGCAAGCGACGAAGGAGATTCGGAGCCCGAACCACCGCGGGTACAACCCCGAATTATCAAGCCCCGAGAACACAGCCTCGACTCCAACGACTCGCTAGAAGACCAACCCAAAACCATTAGAGGAAGAAAGAAGGCACTCTACGTCTCCCCGTATAGAAGAAACACGCCGGCACCCAAAAAGACTCCTGCGGTAACGACGTCAAAACCAGTCTCCAAAATAGTGCCAAATAGAACTGTGGTTACTCCCAAACCGCAAACGAGTAAACCAGCCAATAGAACGCCTGGGACGTCAAAAGCTACGAGTGCTAATACGTCTCCAAAGAAATCGCCGCCTAAATCTCCCTCCAAAATAGCGCAACGACCGAGTACAGCAAAACCTTTAGCAGCTGTCAAGCCTTTGCCTTTAGAGAGGCAAGGAACGTTTACGAAGGAGCAGAGTTCTGTGCCGGGGACGTCTTCTGGAGCCCGAGCGCTTCCACGACCAGCCGTTAATACGTCGCCTTCCCGTTTACCGCAGTTGCACCGCGCTCAGTTACGAAAAGCTAACTCCAACGATACTCCTGGAACGTCTAAAAAGACAACGCAAAACAGATCTTCTGCACCCGCAATTAGAACGTCTACCTCCAACCACAGTCTTCAGAGCAATGACAGCGGAAAGACTGTAACACTTAGAAACTCGCGTCCCGGTAGCAGTTCGAGCGTCAACTCTGCAGCTTCGAAAGCGAAGGAGGTCGAAAGCAAAATAGCTGGCCTCTGGAAAAGAGTGGAAAAGTGTAAGAAGCAACCTAACAAACCAGATAGGAGGATCTGGATTGAAAGCGAAAAGAAAGAGACTCCTAAACTAATACGCAGCTCAACGTTCGATGGTCAACCCCAGCAGCAAGTCTCTACGGCGCCGAAGCAAAAGACAGCCATAGGAATCCGCGTCACGCAAATACCTCAGCCTAAAACGGGGAAGGTTGTTGCGCCGGCTGTTAAAAAGACTGTGACCAGAGTTTTTGCCCGAAAACAAGTTAATGGACAAACGTGAATTATAATAGTTTTGTCATTTAGATAAATGAAATCATTATAGAATGGGGCCGAAAAGATTGCACATAGGACTTTGGAAAGAGACAATCGGCTTTACGACAATTTCCGAACACGATTTCCATCCTTCTACATATACAGGGTGTTTCTGACAAGGCGGTAATAAATCAAAGGAGGGATTCAGCTCACGATACCTAACAACTTTCCCAAAGCAACATGGGTTGAAATCTCAAAACAAAAATCAGCTATCCCGTACATTGACCCCGCCAGCTGATCGAACCAATGTATGGAACAGCTGTTTTTTTTTTTGAGATTTTGACCCATGTTGCTTTGGGAAAGTTGTTAGTTATGGTGAGCAGAACCCCTCCTTTGATTTATTACCGCCTTGTCAGAAACACCCAGTATATTTATTTATCAATAACAACTCAAATAACATTAAAACCAAAGCTTGTGTGTGAGTTGTGCGACATAAAAACAATTTACATACGTAATCGAAAATAGCCGATTGTCTCTTTCCAAAGTCCGAAGTGCATTATTTTCGGCCTCGCCCTGTGGTTATTTAAACATTGTCTTTTGTATCGAGGTTCTAGTACTGCTTGCTCTCTCTTTTCTCTCCGGTATAGCTCACTCGATACAATCGACAATCGTATATTTTTCTGACCAGATGAACTTGGGTAAAACAAAATGCTATTTTATCACCCACTAGTGTTTTAATGATTAATGAAATTTTATGACGGTGGATTTTATAAGCGTAATTGTAAAGCCAATTTAGTGGCACATATACTAGGAAAATCCTCTTTAGTTAGTATATTGAATGCAATTTCGTTTCTTCCAGCATTTATGATTAAAATAAAAGATTTGTCAGTTTTATATCTCTTTTTGTATGTATTGGTATATTTGGTGCATTTATTTTGTATGTTTTTGAAGATATGTATTTCTAACGTTCTTTTTGACTGCAATTTTAGTTGTTTAAGTTAATTTGTCACAATTTTCAAGATAAAAAAGAGAATTATTGTTTTATATTAAAAGATTGATTCTATTATAACAAAGATCTATTTTAAGATTGGTACTTTTCACTCCTTTTATTTCTCTTGATAATATTAAAATGACGAGATGTATGATTCCTTATTATTAAGTAAGTAATTCATAGTTTACAATACTTATTTAGAATTGAAAGTTGTAAATAGTTTTCTATACATTAATGTTACCATGAAGCTTGTAAATTTTTCACTTTTTAGCGTCAATCATGTTGCTGCGTTAATATCTTGTCTAGTCAGTTGTACTTTATATATATACGAGGATTAAAATTGTTAAAGAGGCCATTTACAGCGACCAGCGAGCGAACAATCGCGAAAATTTAAACAATTATTATTCCCAAAGTTGGCTAAGTTGGCGTAACGAACAGTATCATTGGAAAAATGTTTGAAATTACACAGAACCAGCTAAAATGTTAAAGTGGTCTATTGATAACAAGATTATCAAGTTTTTTTTTTTTTTGCCATGGTTCAGAAGATTGATGTAATAAGCCTCTTATGCGAATAATAAATGCACGCTCATCTTTACACGCAAACAAATATTAAAATAATCTATAGATCCAGTAACGTAAAGGCTTATGTAGTTTTTAAGTTGTCGCAAAAACAAATCAGTGATAGTACTAATTTGAAATCTTGCAGGATTAAAAATATTATTTTTTTTAATCATTTTTTTGAGTGTGGCGCAATGAAATTTAACTAATGTTGCGTAGATCTTTATTTAAAAGTTTTTTTTTATGAAGAATATTTGAAAATTCAATACTTTTGTTAATGTGAAAAGCTGCATAATAATAATATTTTTGTCTAGTAAAAATGCTTGATAACTGTCGGGCGCGGGCGTGGGCCTGTAGCATCCGCCGCACCAGCGTTCTGTACGTAAACACTTTCAAGTTTCATACTAAAACTGTGTCTTATATTTCGTGCCCGCGCCTGTGAGCTGTGTTCAAGCATTAATAGTTTATAAGGTACTTATTTAATAGTGAATAAAGAAAGTGTACCATATTATGTTATTTTATTTCAAACATACAAAAAACTGCAACAACGCTCAAATTGCTTGGAAGCCTTTATAGCCGTACGCTCTAATTATGGCCATATTTGCCCATTTCAATATCCTAATAGTAACTTTTGTAACACGCCTCAAAGTTTGGTATAAATTATGTTTAACACAAACAGTAAAACCCCTCCAGTTTTCTAAATAAAACACTCATAGAACTAGTCAGAATGTTTAATAAGTAAGAACCATTACAATTTCCCAACGCTGAATGAGTTGCAAACTACGCAGACAGAAAATAAGCATTATATTTATCCATAAACATGCACACGAATAATTAAATGTATCCCATTAATCAATGAATTATATTTTATAACTATTTCTTTAAAAGCTATACGAATAACATTGAAAACATCCTCTATATCTCTATAGTATGTTATGTATAATATGCATTTTGTATATTTATAATTCGTAATATAAAATTATGTAATAAAGAACTGTTCTGTGGAGGCAATCGGAGGTAGATCGGCATTGATACGACAGTACCGAGTAGTATCTAGGTCTAGTTATCAACATTGGTATATTTTTGGCACCGTGTTACGTGCCCACCCGTTGGCAAGATACGCCGGATAAGTTGAAGCATGTTGAAGAAATTAATCTTATTCCTTATAATAAAATGGCGTATTTTAATACTGTTGGTTACCAGGTTAAATGGTAAAATATAGGAAAGTACATTGTTCATATTATTAGTAACGTAACCAAACCGATACGGGCATTATAACAATACCTATTTAGGATATTAATTCTATATAATAATTGTATATAACATAGTTCTCTGGTACCATCGTTTTAGGTCGTTTCTATAAAAAATGCTATTTAATTAATCTATATAGGATAACAGTTTGAAGGCGGTGCGACTTGGATGAAATTTTTACAATTAGGTAATTGTGTTAAATTAATGTAGATAAATGTATAAGTACCTTTAAAGGAAATGTCAACCGTTAGCGTTGGGTTTTTTTCTAATACAGCAAAAATAAAACCCAAAGTCGCATTTAGTAGATATCAATGAAGTTCAGAGATGATTTTCTTTAACAAAATCAATAAGAATATAAAAAAATGGATAAAAATAAATTAAAAGGTTTGAAGTCAACTCGTGGGTGTATCTTTGAAAATGCTGTTTTTATAGCATAAAATGAGATGCGATATAGCGAGCAATTATATGTATGTAAATTGTATTGCATACGGCTTGTAGATTGAGAAAGGTAGTAATTAGCTTAGCAACACATCCCAACTTAGTTCTTTTTGAGCGACAGCCTCAAATTAACAAAGCGAAAAGCTTACAAACCTAAGTTTCGCAGTGAATGAGTTAAGTTGACAGTCAGATCAACTGACTGTATTCACTCTTAAAATACCAAAATAAAATACACCAACTTCATAAATACCTCAAACGGTTCAAAACAAAAAATCTTAAAAAACAAAATAAAATAAGAATCAATTAGAAAAAAAAAGACAATCAAAAAAACATTTTCAGAACGCAAAAAATCATTTTAAATTCAATGTCAGACAATAGTTTCTACACTATATACGTTTTAGAGATAAAGTTTATGCGATTAAGAAGTGCCTTAAAGTAAAACTGAATGAATACAGATTCCTATTACTAAGAAGCCGGTTCCGATGATACACTAAATATTATAATTTCCATTAAAAATAATCAAATGTCAATGAAAAAAAAAAAAAAAAATTATACAATAATCGTCGTCAGATATCTTCAATAATTCAAAGAATTCATTCAATTAACAATTCAAATAAGAAATAAATATACGACAAATAATATAACTAAAAAAAACAGTAAAACATCGAAACCCGGCCGGTACATTTAAAAAGACACAGATTTGAATTTTGTAATATAAAGACAGAGCACACAGAGTGGGTATTGGGGTAGTATTGTGCAATCGTTAGCCCGTGACTTTACTGATCTCACTTAACAAATACATTTTCCGTAAAATAGAACCACAATACCCTGTGTTCGAATATAAACTAACACCTAAGAACTACAGTTTAGAGACAACAATATGAGCGTAAGAGAAACAATAGATCAAATCAAAAACACATTCCGCCCTACGCATCTCTGGTGTAAACGCCGTATACCGTAACTTCTCTGTTAAGGTGGTAACTCTCGGTACGGCGCGAAATTCAAATTTTATCGCGTTTTTTAATTATTCTGGCGAAAGTATTAATTTTCAATAAAGTTTTGATGAATTCGAGTATGTAAAAAAACCATCTCCCACATTGTAATATAACGTTTTTAGAAGACAGCCCCCGCAGCATGACGGAATATTTGTCGAATTTGTCGTATCTATCTGTCACTTTTGTCGATCATCTCCATACATTTTCCAGCATTGAAATGTCAAAAGCGATTAAAAGTGACAGTTAGATTCAACAAATGGTCCGTCGTGCTGCGGGGGCTGCCCGTCACTTCTCCGTTAAGGTGGTAACTCTCGGTACGGCGCGAAATTCAAATTTTGTAGCGTTTTTTAATTATTCTGGCGAAAGTATTAATTTTTAATAAAGTTTTGAGGAATTCGCGTATGTAAAAAACCATCTCCCACATTGTAATACAACGTTTTTAGAAGACAGGCCTACTGATTTTGTGTCTTAGGACATAACTTGATTAAAAATCAAGCCTTTATGTCCTTAGACACAAAATCATTAGGTCTGTCTTCAAAAAACGTTAAAATACAATGCGCGAGATGGTTTTTTACATACGCGAATTCATTTAAACAAATAAATACTTTCGCCATAATAAATAAAAAACGCGAAAAAAATTGAATTTCGCGCCGTACCGAGAGTTAACAACTTAACTTTTCTTTTTTAACTTTTAACCCTGTTTCTCTTACGATGGAAATACACATAGAAAATGGAATAATGCTTCCAGTATTATAGTTTTCATTTTTAAATAAGTACTATTGATAAACTTATCTGTAAGCCTCGACGGAGGTGTAACCTATGGTATCCTGCCCATATAAAGAAAAAATCAAAATATGGCGGACGAACGCATGCTATATAGCGTTTATTAGTATGAGTGAAGAGTTATTATTATGTCTCTCGTCTGAACTCTTCCCTCATACTAATAAACGCGAGATGGCATGCTTTCGGTCGCCATGTTCAGATTTTTTCTTCATGTGCGCAGGCTTATAATGAAAGAATCGATGCAAGCTTATTCACGGACGAGTTCATAACAAAAACCCCTTTTGTCAATCTTTTTGAAAAAACAACGAGCAACGTGATTTGAATAATAGGGTCAGGGCCACAGCTGCTTTTGTTTAGCCAAGTTAATAAAGATTGTAAATCAAGGCAGCGGCATTTAGGCGTAATTTACGGAAATGTAAATTACTTGCGGCATCCCGTGACTTCTTCAACAAAACGCGCAGGAATTTAAGCTTGCACCGTTCTAATGCAATTATTGATAAACATTTTTTATTACAACGGTAATGATCTTATTTCTAAGTTCCTAGCTAGCGTGCGCGCTATACTACTTCGTGAGTAGGTTGAGTCGCTATCACGCCAGTTTCGGTGGAGTGGGGGCACTGGAGGGCCGTTTGGCCTTCTCCAGTTTCTTGTTTGTCACCGAGAACGTAACCCTAAAGAAGAATAATGTGGACCAGCCACCTGAATCCTAAACAAAATTTTACTGACCTAGTTGGGTAATTTTCCCCGTTTGGTTAAACAAGTGGTACAATTTACCATATCTGGGTAATTTGCCCTTTTTGGGTTATTTTACCTAGTTGGTAAATTTTACTAAATTCAGTGATTTGCCATATCTAGGAATCTTACCATAATCGGGCTATAGCCCCATTTGGGTAATTTCCCTATTTGGGTAATTTCCCTATTTGGGTAATTTTCCCTTGCTGGGTAATATGGCTTTAGATCGATTTTCAGAACAAAATGTATGACATTTAGCTTCTTTAGGGTTGCATGCTCGATTGAATGCATAAAGCATTATCTTCCCGGTCGGTCCAGCCGCGGGCTGGCTCAAATACCTATTAAAGGTGCCTGTTTTGCCAAATCGTGAATCAAAATTTTTGATTTTGTCTTTGCATATTTTTATTTTGTTTCCTTTTTCATGTCAAAGCCTGTTGTAAAGTTATCAGATAGTGATTTCAGCCCTCTATTGAACAATATCTTCCGCGTGTCTGACGCTACCCGTACTATATACGACACCTATGTCCGTATAGAACTACATATACCTAGCAGTCTTTGGATGCCGTTATCACTAAGACCTCATTAATTAATTCAACCTTGTAAATAATTTCCTCCAAAATATATGTAGGTCGGAGTAATTCATTTCATTTAAACATCTCATAATCGTAATCTCGCAGTGTCGTTGCTGCTGTTTTTAAAAAATATGTTTTTTTTTTTCTCTTTTTGTTTTGTCTCGTTTTTTTATTTGTACGTTTGTTTTTGTCGCGCATGCGGGCTCGCTCGGTGCCGAATGGCTCAGAATAAGCAACAATAGTTTATTAGTGTTTTAGGGCCTGTCCCCACATGCGCATAGTTCTGGTGCCAACTTCACTGTGAACCCGACGACCCCGCGGCGACGCGGCCGCGACCGCCGCCGCCGCCACATACATCTCTATACAGTATTTATTCAAGATAAATAACAATATTTTGTACTCACTCAATACCTTACGCAGGTTTCGCCTAACCTATATAATATACATAAAATATCACAGCACTATCGGTTCACTTACACTAGTTTCGAGACGCTTTGCGCCAACACCTTAAAGAACAATAATAAAACAGGTATCAATAAAAGAATGCTCGTCAATACAATTATCAAAGCGCTCGCAAGATCTCAAGATCCTTATACAAAAGCGTTTCGTTCGACTAATCTTAAGAAAACTTTGGATTACGTATTACAGAATAGTAACAAAAACAAAACGTTTCTTTGACTTGAAACCAAACAAAAGCGAAGCGCAGCAAGTTTGAGACGTATTTCTAATGGAATAGTTCTCAAACGCAAAAATAGAGCTTAAAATTAAATTCCCCAATCGTATCCGCATAGATACAGAATTTGTACATAAAAAATTACTATAAATGCAGCTCAAGAAACGTGTTCAAAGCTTAAAACACCGAGATTTCTTATTCTCGCGAGCAAAGAGCGACGCAACCAAGTTTCTACGAAACATAATTAAAACCTATTGTCCACGTAAACTGCACATCATCGCGCCATCGTCAAGTGAAGATTGCAAGACGAATGCTTGCATTTTGCGTAGAAATATTCAAAACTATGTCCACGAAGCGGTAACGTAGCGTTAGCGTATCGTCAATATTTCTCGGTAAAATACGCGCCTGTTGTTAATAGTAGGCTGCATTGCAAGTATTTCTTAAATGACGCACGCGTCCGTGGACAACAGGATTAAGGTGTGCGCCCAGTTTTTTTTTTTTTTTAATTTTCTTTTACGATTTTCCATTTTTTTTTCTTTTTTTTTTAATCATATATCGACGACATGGCACATACACTATTATACTATACAGTTAAAATAATTTCGTTTAGCGTGAATCATTTACGAACTATTTTCTTTTTACCCAATGAAATGTAAAAACTATTCAATTCTTATTTCTATATGAGGTAGAACAACACGAATATATAATTAAAAAAAAATCAAACAAACAATAGTTACACAAAATTAGGTGGGATATACATTATATAATATATATCATTTTATACTATATAGAGTAACATTAACATAACTATGAATTACTGAGGTAGACAATCACCATTCCTTACTGAGGTAGATCCGGAAGGCAAGGCCGTGGCTTTAAGGTAGGTTTTTTTTTTATAGGTACATAATTTAACTGGGTAAAATGACCATAGAGTAGGCAAATTATACAAACACAGAGTGGGTACTTATTGTGACTAAGTACCGGCTTAGGCTTACGATAGTACCCAGAATATGGCCGCATAATGCCTAACGGTTATCTAGAGTTTTTTTTTTTGTATCTTATTTTGCACTCTATATAAACGAAAAATATTCGACATCAATATATTTTTATGAATGTATGTAATTGAGTTTCAAGTTATTTACTCACAAAGAGTAGTTTTTCGATAATAATAATACGACTTTTATAATAAAATTTTAAGAATTTATTAGACTGGTTAGCACTGTTACACTACTTACAGTTTTGTGGGAGAAGGGTTTAACCAAATGCGACCAAGTTTTTCTTTGGTTAAAAATTTTCTCGTTGGGGATCCAAACGACCATTTAAAAAAAAAGCAATGAGTGATTATGACCATGTTCTTGAGAAAATTTACATTTTCTCTAAGAACTCATAAAATTCATTAAGATTAGGAAAGCTGACTGGTCTTATACAATGTGGTATGTATGTCCTGCATGTGTAAGCTTGAAATTTCTATAAAAGAATGGGCAACACCATCATATTTCACTATGCCACTGGTTAATGGGAACACCATCATATCTCACTATGCCACTGGAAGTCCTAAACCTTTCAAATCTTCTTATTACTGTCGAGTCCGAGAAACAAGATTTCTGAGTGAGTAACAGTGCTATCCGCTTTATCAAACTATTAATTAGTAAAGTTAGCGAACAATTGTAAATCACTCAAGTCTCTGAAATGTAAAGCCACGACCTCGACCATTCTTCGCAGTGTATAAGTAATATTATTGTAAAAAAAAAATACTATTTCAACTAACATCTACGTGTACATGGGATATATTTCTTAGCTATTTCTTATGTAGGTAGGTATTTTCGAAGTTTCGCTATCGTTTTCTCGAGGGGCCACTGTTTTCTAAGATCACAGTTGTCTTGAATCGATGTTACTAAAAATACCAGTAAAAAAATACCAAAGATATCTTAGTAATTTTTTGTTATTTTGATTTTCATACAGTTGAAATATTAAAAATTACCAAAAATAAGGAATCAACCCAAATAAGTAACTTTGATGGTATGATCTCTATTTACTTACACCAATTACAACGGCGTTTACAAAACTTAAACAAGAAAATATACCTTTCATTAAATTAAAGACCCTAAACCATCAGTATTAAAGCACAAAATTCCTTTCCAAGACAACTGTATTCCCAAAAAGTAGCAAAACTAAACTTACATGCATCCATCGCCATTGCTGTTCGCCAAAATAGCCAGTGCGATACTATGTTCAAACGAGTCACCTGGGACTTCCCAGTTGAAGTCCTTTAGGGTCAGCATGGGGTCGATGTGGGGAAGATCGAAGTCATCTGGGGGCAGATCGAAGTCATTTGGGGGCAGATCGAAGTCATTTGGGGTCTGGGTCGGAGGCGGTGGGAGCTCGGTGGCGACAGAAGGTTCTGGAGGCTGAAGTTGGGGCTGTGAGGACGAATCTGAAAAGAGAAAATTTTTACCCTTAGTAAATGCTGGACAGTGCCATTTGAATTAATAGCAGTTCAATATGTGTTTTTTAAACCCCGACGCAAAAAGTGAGGCTATAAGTTTAACGTGTCTATTTGTGTATCTGTTTTTTATATGTCTGTATAAACGGATTTTCGTTAAGTTTTTTTTATAATTTTATCTTGCTGCAGTGTTCTTAGCCATGTTTCATTATTTTGTTTTGTTGTGTATTACCTACAAATTGTAACTTCATATTTCAATTATGCCACTGGTGACTTATACTACTATGTTGTATTAAGTTATCTAGTTCTGATCAATCAAGTGTCGTCACTTTCGTTTTTCCCTTAAAACTTTTTATCTCAGAAACCACTGCCCAATCAACTGAAAACTAAAAACTCACCGGAAGCAACACCATTCTGATCCTCATACACATAAGTGATAGCATTATACAACAGGCCAGGAGCAGTTGTTGAAGCCAGATCCTCTTGATAAACCTCGGAGACCACATCCAGCACGGTCGGTTCAATACTATCCAACTCCGTATCCTCAACTCCAGGTGTCTCCGGCAACTCCAGATCCATCATTTGAAGACTTGAATCATTATTATTGATCGGCTTATCTATTGGTGCTCTCTTCATTTTAACCGTTCTTGGGTCTATCTTATGCATGTTCCGTAGATGTTTAGACCAGTTGGGACGGTTGGTGAAGGTTTTTGGGCACTCTGAGCACTGGTACGGTCTTGCTCCGGTGTGTATATTTAGATGCTGTTTGAACTTGTGTTGGGTTACAAATCTTTTGCCACAGTATGAGCATTGTAGTGCTAGGTGATCGGAGTGGGTCTTCGAATGGGCTACTAGACGGTTCTTTGCATTGTAAACTTTACCACAAATCTGGAAAATTAAATAACTATTAATAACATGTTTGTAGTATACACCAAACTGGGAAGACACCATAAAATTAGATACCTATCGTCTTATTTTAAATGATAGATAGATAGGTAGACATTTTATTTATTGCAATTAATCAACTAAGCATATTATCATCATTGTAGCCTATAAAACATCCACTGCAGGGCACGGGCCCACCTCAGTGATCACCATAAGAACAAACCTTGTTGTGGTTTGTGTGGTTGACATAAAATAGCCACACTTGGTAGGTGGGTTGGAGATTGCAGTATAGTTGTTAAAATTTTTCAACCATGAACTGTGTTGCCCGTTTTTTGGAAATTCTTTAGTTGCCTTTTGCAAGAAATGTGATGATAGAATTCTATTCCGCTACCACACACAAATTTAACATTATCTATGACACAAAAAAACTAAAAGAATATCGTTTCATCCGTTTAAGCTCTACGATGCCACAGACAGACAGACTGATACACACATTAAAATTATAAAACCCCTCTGGATTTTCATCGGGAGTTAAAAATTATAGTTAATTACAAATTGCAGTGATTATTCCTTCACAATGTTTGTCCTTGTGGCCAAATGTGGGGTCTGCCTCTGTCCAGCAGTGGGCGTATTTAAGGCTGAGAATAAGAGTCAGAGAGTGAGTAGTAGTGTAGCTCACCGTACAGACGTGCAGCACGGTCTGGAAGTGGCAGGGCAGGTGTTTGAGCAGCAGGTGCTTCTCGCGGTACTCGCGGCCGCAGCACGGGCACGAGTAGCGCGCCACGCGGTGCACCTGTACGCAATATGCAGCGTGCAACTGTGTCAATATGCAGCGAGCAATGTCTATGTATCAGTGTCAGTGTGAACTAGTCTCAGTGTTCGTTGTGTATCAGTGTTAATGTGCAGTGTGAACCAGTGTCAGTATGTATCAATGTCACTGTGCACAGTGTACCAGTGTCAGTATGTATCAGTGTCAATGTGCAGTGTGAACCAGTGTCAGTATGTATCAGTGTCATTGTGCACATTGTACCAGTGTCAGTATCATATGTATCAGTGTCAATGTGCAGTGTGAACCAGTGTCAGTATGTATCAGTGTCATTGTGCACAGTGTACCAGTGTCAGTATGTATCAGTGTCAATGTGCAGTGTGAACCAGTGTCAGTATGTATCAGTGTCATTGTGCACAGTGTACCAGTGTCAGTATATATCAGTGTCACTGTGCACAGTGTACCATTGTCAGTATGTATCAATGTCACTGTGCACAGTGTACCAGTGTCAGTATGTATCAGTGTCACTGTGCACAGTGTACCAGTGTCAGTATGTATCAGTGTCACTGTGCACAGCGTACCAGTGTCAGTATGTATCAATGTCACTGTGCACAGAGTACCAGTGTCAGTATGTAACAATGTCACTGTGCACAGTGTACCAGTGTCAGTATGTATCAGTGTCACTGTGCACAGTGTACCAGTGTCAGTATGTAACAGTGTCACTGTGAACAGTGTACCAGTGTCAGTATGTAACAATGTCACTGTGCACAGTGTACCAGTGTCAGTATGTATCAATGTCACTGTGCACAGTGTACTAGTGTCAGTATGTATCAGTGTCAATGTGCAGTGTGAACCAGTGTCAGTATGTATCAGTGTCAATGTGCAGTGTGAACCAGTGTCAGTATGTATCAGTGTCACTGTGCACAGTGTACCAGTGTCAGTATGTATCAGTGTCACTGTGCACAGTGTACCAGTGTCAGTATGTATCAATGTCACTGTGCACAGTGTACTAGTGTCAGTATGTATCAGTGTCAATGTGCAGTGTGAACCAGTGTCAGTATGTATCAGTGTCAATGTGCAGTGTGAACCAGTGTCAGTATGTATCAGTGTCACTGTGCACAGTGTACCAGTGTCAGTATGTATCAGTGTCACTGTGCACAGTGTACCAGTGTCAGTATGTAACAATGTCACTGTGCACAGTGTACCAGTGTCAGTGTGCGTGCACTGTGCACCAGTGTCAGTGTCAGTGTCGGACGGCCGCACCTGCACGTGCCGCAGCGCGTGGCGCAGCGCGGGCAGCGGCAGGCCGCAGCGCCGGCACCAGCCGTCCGGCCGCCGGTGCGCGCTGTTCTCGTGCTGCACCAGATCCATCGGCTTAGAGAACCTGAACATTATAAAGCGTCTTTTAATTGTATAGTTGTTTTAACTTTACCTTAGTTAGCTGTTGAATCTTGAAGTGAAAACTCTTAATTGGCTTTGCCTTACCTACAGTTACAAAGTTACTGAGGAAACAGATAGTGAGTGAATAAAATAACTACTTCAGCTAATATATAGTACAATATACAGTAGCTTAAGAAGATTTAGTGTAATGTAAAATAGAAGTTACTCTTTATTTATTAATTCAGGGAAACAAACATATTTGTTAGACCAGATACAAAAGAAGTACATTATTAAATTTAAGGTATAAATAATTGGAAGCGCTTGCAACTTTTTTTCCATGCAACCCACACAGTAGTAATAGAAAAAAGGGGTAAATTAAGTAAATATATATAGAGCATACTCACTCCTGATGACATCCATCCCTGGTGCAGCGCAGCGCGGCGCCGGGCCGCGGCTTGACGTGCTCGCTGGGCCGCGGGCCGCCCGCGCAGACCGCCGCGTGCTGCACCAGGCGGGTCAAGCGACCGAAGGAGCGCCCGCAGGTGGCGCATCTAGTGGGAATGAGACTCATATCACACCGAGGACACTTCATAGAAAAAAAAACGCAATGCTTCGCGCACAGCCGAAAATCGTGTACGTGCCGTATCATGCGATAAGACGCGCGACTTGTACTGAGCGTCACAGATAACCGAGCGCGGGCCGCACTTGCTGAGGGAGGCAGGGAGTACTCTTGATTATGCTGTGCAAATATAGTTAAAACAATGCTCCAATCATCGAAGCTACACAACGATTATGTTGCCTCTTGCTACCACTTGGTAACTTGGCTATAGTTTTTGCATGGTCCAAGCAAATTAAAAATTACTAAGTGGGACTGACGATAGGACATACTGGCATTTTCACAGAGACTCATTTGTTTTTATCGATAACGAGTTTCCACACAATGTTTTACTGAAAATAACTGAGAAGTTAAGCGCGAATTTTCGAAACATAAAATAAAAAAAAGAACTTTCAGTACTCTGTGATTTTTTTCTCTCTCGTAAATTTATTTAATTTATAACAGAAATTTCCCAATTTCAGGCAACAATACAAAACGCAAACTAAAAAAAACAATATACCATAGTAAAATAGCATCGCAACAGCTATTCGCAGTGGCATCCGTTCGCAGCCAGCATTCATAGAACCTTAAAATCAGAGACATACTCACGAGAAGCGGTCCTTCATCAGATGGTCATAGTAGTGCCTGCCAAGACGGTGGTATTCATCGTACTGTTTATCACAAATCGTGCACGAGTAAAGAAAATCTGCTTCGGGGTGGGTAGTTTTGAAATGGCTGTCGAACTCTGTTCTGTTTTTTAAAGCTTCCAAGCAAACGTAACACTGTATTCCTCCCACAAGGTCTACGGAGCTGTCTTCTGGTTTCCCTTCTTGGGTGTCGTTCTCTTCGTCTGAATCTATGGGCTCATCTCCGAAATGCTTCACCAGGTGATCACGGATTAATGGTTTTTCGCCTGTGGAGTAAAGATTGATTTTTATTATGGATTTTTTTGTTCAAATAACTTGACTGATTTAATTCACATAGTGTAGAAGTTAACTGGAGCCTAGCTCTCAACAGTGTGACGCCGAGCCGTAGGCAGCAGACAAGTTTTGACTCTGGATCCAGAGGTTTTAGTTCAATACCCGGCCTCAGCCAAAAATTTATATTATGGATCAATATCGGTGTTATTAGGTAAAATATTTTTTGTAATTAGTACAGTAGTTCCGGAGCTTATTAGATTCAAACAAATGTAAGTATTCATCTTTTTTATATTAGCACAGAATACCTAACAGGGGCCTAACAGGGTGTAGGTGACTCTAACATACTAATAAGTTCCTCACAGATGGGGCAGCTATAAGTAACTAGCTAGCTGGTAGCTAGCGTTCAGGTCGACGTGTCTAGTTGGTGGGCTGTAGTTGCTTCTTGTTTAAGAATGTCACAAATAAGTTCCTCGCAGACGGTGCAGGCGTAGGTAACTCTAGCATGAAGATCGACTCGCCAAGTTGCTGGCAAGTTGGTGGGCTGTAGTTGCTTCTGGTCAGCTATGCTAGCGCCATTCTCGAAAAAATGTAGTTTAATTTAACGTAAGAGCAACGTGATAGGGCAGCTGTAGGTGACTTTAACATACCAATATGTTCCTCGCAGTTGGGGCAGCCCAAACAACTCTGAGAGAGGGTTCTAGCAGTGTATGTTACCAATAAGTTCCTCGCAGACGGGGCAGACCAAACAACTCGGAGAGAGGGTTCTAGCAGTGTATACTATGTTACCAATAAGTTCCTCGCAGACGGGGCAGCCCAAACAACTCTGAGAGAGGGTTCTAGCAGTGTATACTATGTTACCAATAAGTTCCTCGCAGACGGGGCAGCCCAAACAACTCTGAGAGAGGGTTCTAGCAGTGTATACTATGTTACCAATAAGTTCCTCGCAGACGGGGCAGCCCAAACAACTCTGAGAGAGGGTTCTAGCAGTGTCTACTATGTTACCAATAAGTTCCTCGCAGACGGGGCAGACCAAACAACTCTGAGAGAGGGTTCTAGCAGTGTATACTATGTTACCAATAAGTTCCTCGCAGACGGGGCAGCCCAAACAACTCTGAGAGAGGGTTCTAGCAGTGTATACTATGTTACCAATAAGTTCCTCGCAGACGGGGCAGCCCAAACAACTCTGAGAGAGGGTTCTAGCAGTGTATACTATGTTACCAATAAGTTCCTCGCAGACGGGGCAGCCCAAACAACTCTGAGAGAGGGTTTTAGCAGTGTATACTATGTTACCAATAAGTTCCTCGCAGACGGGGCAGCCCAAACAACTCTGAGAGAGGGTTCTAGCAGTGTATACTATGTTACCAATAAGTTCCTCGCAGACGGGGCAGCCCAAACAACTCTGAGAGAGGGTTCTAGCAGTGTATACTATGTTACCAATAAGTTCCTCGCAGACGGGGCAGCCCAAACAACTCTGAGAGAGGGTTCTAGCAGTGTATACTATGTTACCAATAAGTTCCTCGCAGACGGGGCAGACCAAACAACTCTGAGACAGGGTTCTAGCAGTGTATACTATGTTACCAATAAGTTCCTCGCAGACGGGGCAGACCAAACAACTCGGAGAGAGGGTTCTAGCAGTGTATACTATGTTACCAATAAGTTCCTCGCAGACGGGGCAGCCCAAACAACTCTGAGAGAGGGTTCTAGCAGTGTATACTATGTTACCAATAAGTTCCTCGCAGACGGGGCAGCCCAAACAACTCTGAGAGAGGGTTCTAGCAGTGTATACTATGTTACCAATAAGTTCCTCGCAGACGGGGCAGCCCAAACAACTCTGAGAGAGGGTTCTAGCAGTGTCTACTATGTTACCAATAAGTTCCTCGCAGACGGGGCAGACCAAACAACTCTGAGAGAGGGTTCTAGCAGTGTATACTATGTTACCAATAAGTTCCTCGCAGACGGGGCAGCCCAAACAACTCTGAGAGAGGGTTCTAGCAGTGTATACTATGTTACCAATAAGTTCCTCGCAGACGGGGCAGCCCAAACAACTCTGAGAGAGGGTTCTAGCAGTGTATACTATGTTACCAATAAGTTCCTCGCAGACGGGGCAGCCCAAACAACTCTGAGAGAGGGTTCTAGCAGTGTATACTATGTTACCAATAAGTTCCTCGCAGACGGGGCAGACGTAGACGACGGCGGCGTGCAGGTCCACGTGGCGCTCGGCGTCGTCGGGCGAGCGCACGGCGGCGGCGCAGCGCGGCGCGCGGCACGCGTAGGGCGGCCCGCGCGCCGCGTGGCTGCGCTGGTGCGCTGACAGGAGCTCCGAGGTTGCGAATCTGTAAGTTCAATTAATAACTACTTATAAACAACTATGAAAAGATAAGAAAGAAAGTGAATGTATTTATTTCAAGGGCACGATTAAAATCAATATATAGAAAAAAACTCTTCCGTTACTGACTGACTGACTGACAGACAACGCAGAGCCGAAACTACTGGGCGTAGCGAACTGAAATTTCGCATGTAGGTTCCTTGGGGAGTTTAGGTGAGCATTAAGAAAGATTTCCAGAAATTCCCATGGGAACGGGAAAAAACTGGATTTATGTGTTTATGATAAATCTGCGCGAGTGAAACCGCGGAGCAGCTTCTAGTACATAACAAAAATTAGTACACTCGAGTGGCCAACACAATAATTTCTACACATAAATACAAAACAACAACAAGTAGGTTATTTAAGAAAATAAAACACAGAAATAGGCAAAATAAAACTGATAAGGTCGCAGTGAAGCGCAGGCTGCACCTGCGGCCAAGGCCGCCGCTCAGTAGTGCCCGAACGAGTGTCGTGCCAGTCGAAAATGGATATTAGCTCTGGTTCTGCTGCATGTTGTTGTTCTATGGTGCCCAAAATACATCAAAAACAAACAAATAAACCCAGGCAGAAAAACGAACGTCGGAATTCATAATAACCCGCGTCACAGTCCACATAACTGCTAAGTGAGCCACGAGGCAGTCAAAAATTATGGCATTGCAAAGAATTTCATCCGTCTTCTTTTTCTTCGTCATCCCCTAATGGCTAAGGATCATAACCAATAAGAACTATGTCCTTCCATTTATCAGAATCAAGGGCTATGTAAATGAAGACTGCCCATCATTTCATTCAAGTTGCTGGTATGAGCCGAGGCATGCAAAAATTACCACTACATGGATTCCATCCCGAAAAATACCTATCTTACAGAATTGTTTTGTAAAATGTGAAAGACAACCTTCCTTCATTACTTATTGAAGTTAGCAAATCGATCTAGTTAAACATATATTATGCAGATTGCCTAACTTATCATGAACTTTGAAATAGCCAAGAAAAAGAGTAAGTCAAGAAACAAAAGTGTGTCTTACTTTTTGTTGCAGTGTGGGGGGCCAATGTAGTTGCACTTGAAGATGTCAGTGTGAATGCTCTGCTCGTGCTCGCGCAGGTTTTGATCTTTGGAGAATGTTTTGGGGCATTGTTTGCACCTGTAAACAAAATGTAGTTACAGCCAATTTTTTCTTAAAACACTATTTTTAATGCGCTTAGATTTGCTTTGTTTAAAGCTCAAACATTTTATTAAGAAATTAAATTAAAAGAACTAATAATATTATATGAATCAATTCTAGTATTTGCTTTAAAAAGTCTAAAGATTAGAAATAGATGATTTGTAATTTTTTTATATAGCAATATTTGGAAAAAAATAAGGATAGAATTCAAACGCCAGCACACATAAATACCGCAATAGCAACATTTAGAACAGATTTAATAGGAATTATATTAAATTAGATGTAAAAATATAATAAAACAATTAAGTAATCTGTATCCCAAATTAACTGCTTGTTGCCTATTAGCCATTTTTAGCAACACTAGTAGCTCATCTTTTTTCTTCTTTAATTAAAAAGCATAAAATACCAAGCAAGATTATTAAGTTTCACACAAACAGGGTTGCATTCTTGATATTTGCCATGGTTTAACAGAAATTGTTTTCGCAATCAGCTATTGAATCAATATTTAAGGTCTCTTAAACTAAACAAAAACAATTTAACATACTTATACTTGTATTTTGAAGTATGAATGTTGTAACAGTGGCTGCGGAAGCTCGGGTAGCCCTTGATGTCTTTGTAGCAGGCGATGCAGGTGTACACGGTTTCTTTAGGGTCCGGGTTGTGGTACAGATAGTGGGCGTCAAATTCCTTCTTGTCTCTGAATGTTTGATGGCAGACACTGCAGAAGATACCGCCCATGGTCTCAACAGCGGTCAGTTTAGCGCTCAGGAAGAGGACGTCTGAGACTGGAGGGGTGTCTAAAGTTTCCATTTTGTAAATTTTGATGATTTAGCTCTGGTGTTTCTTGTTATGTATGATCCATCTAATTTTTTTTTTTTTTATTCTATTGCATTATGGTTAGCAGGCATGATTGGGAGCGTCATTGCGCCCGTTGTCTACATCATACGCGTGCTGAGATCTGCAAGGAAATAAAACATGAGTCTCGCTCACGTCGCGTGGGGCCGCCTACTTGACCTTGAAATTTTGCGCTAAAACGCCGCCATAGATTTTCGGTTAGGAACACGTGAAAATCTAATACAACAAAGAAGCTAAGAAGATAAGATCATTTAATATTCTGATTTACATAGAGTAAGTTCAAAAGGTTTTATTGGTTTTACATTGGCGTTATGAGTTTAAACTAAACAAGATAACAGCAACCCATGTCGCTCGTTGATATTGATAAGGTTGTGCAGTGCGTGTGCGGCCATCGGCCATTACTACTCACTTGCTAATCAATGAGAATTCTGATTTTACTTACGGTTTGTGATGGAAAATATCATATGTGGTGTTTCTGAAGCCTCCGGTTTACATTTTTCAACACAACATACTGAATTTGATTGTAAATTTCATGAATTTTGAATAACAAACAACGCCAAGAAAACGTGTTGCTTGATGGCTTTTTTGACAGAACTGAGATTCAATATTATCTATGGAACTGAGTGAGTGAGTGAAGTGAGTGTATGAATTCATTAAAAAAGTAAAGCGCGCACAAAGAATGAACGAGTAGTTCCATCGATTCGAGTTTTCGTTTAGCCTCACCATAGACAATAGAACGCTACGCTCAAGGGCCGCATAAGGGCCTCACGGCCTCACCTCACTAGCATATTTTTTTCCATTCGTTCTTTGTTTTCTTTCTCCACAGAGTAGATAACATTGTCTTTCTCTCTATTATAACCTCAGATTATAACCTTCGGTCATCTCTCTCTCTCTTGGCCAAACTTTTTTCAATGTCACCAAAAAAATCGTCATTTTGCATTTTTGCAAACAAAACAAATCAATTTTCTCATGTAAATTGTTGTAAATCCAAAATCGACGCAGAGTTATGATTTATCTTTGTTTCGCAAGTGTTTTTATCTAAATAGAATAACCGTAAAGTCTAAACTGGCTAAATAAATTTGTGCTAAAGGCGCGTTTTTAATTGCCATCGAAATCCTGTCGACAAAATTGATGTTTTTGGTAAGTAAAAAAGCTTGTTTAATTGTCCTGAGATGAAGATGAATCTCCGTAATATCTTGCATAAAATAAATTCATCTTCTTTCTTATTTACTGGTAATCTTTTACAATCATAATCTGAACAGGATTTTCTAGCATCAACCGACACGAAAAGTGATTAAATACTGAAATCTTTAACAGCACAGCATTTCATTCGCTCGTAATACACGCGAATCAACATCACCATTCATGTTTTGTAATCAAACATTCCTTCTGGCACGCTGCCAGGGCATTTCTAAAAATAACCTTTGGGGATTCCGTTTACTCAAATTTTTTATTAAAAAAAGTTGCTATAAAGTGATGGATCGCCACCATCCTTTGCACTCTAGCTTCCACGGATCCATGCGGAGCCGTGACTCCTCATCCACAGCAGGAAGTGACCCCAGAGAGAAGATAAAAGACTGCCTGCGCAAGTTCATAGCTTTTATGTTTACACAAGTGGGTGTGGGTGCTCTTGTGGTGTGCTACTCCATCCTTGGCGCTGTTGGCTTCATGCACATTGAAAAGGACAACCCTGATGAGCAGCTGCAAGATGTAAAACGCTGGAGGGAGCAGTGTGCTGAACAATTATGGAACATTACCGAAGCTTATAATGTGTTTAACAAAACAATATCTTATAGAGAGATTAATGAAGTACTCAAAGTGTTCCAGAACAACATTACAGTGGCAGTCCACGCAGGATACAGTGGAAGGACTTCTGAAGAGATCTGGTCATTCCCCGCAGCGTTGATGTACTCCCTATCTGTGTTCACAATGATTGGCTATGGCAACATTGTTCCTAAAAGTGTGTGGGGAAAAATTGGGACCATTGCCTATGCCTGCTTTGGGATACCTGTTTACGTATTATACTTTTGCAACATGGGAAAAGTTTTAGCGCAGACCTTCAAATGGCTGTACGTAACAGCATACCAATGCAGTAGAAGAGAGGATCCTGTCTTTGAAGATGGAGAAATGCAACCAATAAAGAGAAAGATTACTGTTCCCTCTACAGCTTGCCTGTGGGTTATATCATTCTACATTCTTACCGGTACAATAATGTTTGGAGCTTGGGAGAAGTGGAACTATCTGGATTCTACGTACTTCTGCGTTATAAGCCTTTGCAAGATTGGTTTTGGTGACTTTGTTCCTGGAGCAAACATTTCTGACTCTGCAGGAGGATCTCACCTTAAATTGGTTATAAATTTCATCTATGTGTTACTAGGCATGGGTTTAGTGGCCATGTGCTATAACCTTATGAGTGAGGATGTGGCGGTTAAGGTCAGGGAGCTGCGGCAGGATCTTAAGAACTGCCTGGACGATATAACACTGAAGATAACCGTGTGTATGAATGATACAAAGTATTATCATCAGAAACAGACTAGGCATCTGAAGTGATATTATATGAATAGATTGGTATTTTTTAAGGCTAGATTACAATAAGTTTGTGTCTGTTTATAAATGTGTGTTTGTCTGTATTAAATTTGAATGTTTTGATGTTGATAAAATAAATATATTTTTACTTTTAATCTGTTTATATTTTTAACTAATAATTAAGAGCCAGTTTACCACAACACAATGGCTGGCGCCATTCTCAAAAAAAATTATATCAAATGGCAAATATAAAAAAATGTGGCACAGTATGACACTAGATAATCTTGCTTAGTATTTTTTGAGGAGATGTTAACGAGCTGGTTCATCTCCGCGACCCTCTTCAGCATCGGCTGTTAAGCCTCTTCTCGGGCGGACATAGTGGTCGTCCCCCAGAGCATGGTTTGCTTCGTCCAACGCTCAACGACGGAAACGGGACACCAACGACCCCGGGGTCCCCTCTAACGACAGGCAGGTGTTACTTCAGTCCTAATCTTGCACGGACTTTAGTAATAACGAGCTTTCCCGGCTTACTTCGTTACGCCATAGAATTTAAGATACTACAAAGGACTGGCTCTATAGACTATGTTCTTTTGACTGCCCAGAATGGCCGAATAAAAAACAAACAACAACAACAAACCACCTGTCAAAATATGTAAACAACGGAACAAATATTGCAACTTGGGTTATTATTTGAGTTTAGGTACGGATCCCTAATGTTTTTGAAAATCTAATATAGCCTATGACACTCGGGGTTAATGTAGCTTCCTACCAGTTAAAGAATTTTTTAAATCAGTTCAGTATTTCCGGAGCCTATTCGTTACAAACAAACAAACAAACAAATCTTTCCTCTTTATAATATTGGTATAGATAATGCTATCATATCCACAGCAAGTATAACGGGGCGGTGCGCCATGGCCCCGCTGCGGCTGCGGCGCGTGGGCGGGCACGAGGCGCGCGCCAACGACGTGCTCTTCCACCCGCCCACGCAGCCGCCCGAGGCTGAGGGGACGCTCGTCTTCTTTGCTGGTGATGTTCAGGTCAGTCTAGTAGCCAGCACATCATAAACGTACCCATTACTCACGGTTTTTTTTTTGTCGGGAAACTCCCGAGTACCTTGCGACCCCGGGGGGAGTCGCAGGGTTATTTGGGGTTCTCACCCACTAAATCCTCCCATTACTCACCTGGCCCCGTAGCACGACCGACCATTTGTCAAATCTCTCAGTCACTCTTGACTTGACATCTAAACTGGAAAAATCAATAGAGATGATGTAAAAAAAGGTTAAAAAATACAAAAATATTCGAGAAATAATCACAACCGATAGACGTCCACTGCTGGACTGAGGTCTCCTTCCTTCCAGATTACCACAAGGGCAAACATTGTGGAGGGAGTCTGCCGTCTGCCGTAATCACCACGATTGACAGGCGGGTTAACGTTTGCTGTTTGTGTGGGGCTCTTCAAGTATTCAACGAAGGACGCTGCGGGCCTTCCTTTGGCTTCCTTAGTCGCCTTTTACGGCGAATGAAAAAGAAGCTAATCGATTGTTGTTGTTGTAGAATAATATGCTTTTATGCCAAACTTTTCCATGGTCCTTCGAGCCGGATCATTAACTTTCTTCTGTTTAATGCATATCTTATCTTGCTTGCAACAGGATTATCCTGAAATAATGCAAACCCACCGCGACAACAAGAACTACCTGCGTTGGAATCTGGAGGAAATGGCGCGCATGCTCGCTGTACTGTTTCCTTCTCACTCTGTTGTCGTCGTCCGTCCCTCTCGGTGAGTGAAATATTAATATTCGTATTTGATTGACGACCTGGTGAAGGCTGCGGGAGTACACTAAATGGACTCGCTCAAGACCCGTCGTCGTGGCTATTTATGGGGAGGCCTATGTCCAGCAGTGCACGACTTTCGGCTGAAATGATGATGATTATGATTTGATTGACTGGTAAATTTATTGTTATTGAAAGACTGGTAAAAGCTGCGGAAGCACATACCTACACTGGATGAGGGTCGCACGAAACCGCTCGGTATGTCGATCTGTGTTGGTTAGAGCTATAGCTGTATTTTAACATTTACAGTCAATGGTTTGAGTTTACTTTTCGCTCAAGTTTGAACTCGGACAAGTAGTCGAGTACAGATATGTTTCGGGCCGTCTCATACTCCGTCAAGCGTATTGGTTCTCATCTCTGTTGAAGTTGGAACACAACTATACATAATTACTATTACCCTGGTATTCATAAAAAGTTAAAGAGCATTTTAGTTATTTGACGTATGTCAATTTAGACTGGATGTCACGTGTTTACCATACAACAAACCAGTGAAGTAGACCTCCAGTAAACCTACATAAAACCTATTGTATTTTTATGAATAATACGGTTAGTTTGGAGCGAAGAACGAGTTAAGTTAAATTATGTTAGTTTGGAGTACAAGCTAAAAACCCAACTAGACATTGAATGTGAGCGTTTCAGCAGAGTATAATAAATACTACATACAGTACGGGCACTCCCTGCGTCCCTCAGCAAGTGCGGCCCGCGCTCGGTTACCTCAGTTACCGCTCAGTACAAATAAAGCAGCGTCGCACGTCTCATCTCACTCACACAAGCATGATACGCGTGCACGTACACGAGTTTCGGCTGTGCGCGAAGCAACGCGCTTTTTTCTATGAAGTGTCCGAGGTGTGGGAGCGTTTGTTGTGGAAGTGTTTCGTCTTAGATGATGATGAAATTTTGATATTTGCTGCAGGATCGAGTACAAGAGCTTCAGCTGCTACGACAACTTTGTTCCCAGCAACAACGCGGGCGTGCCCGACCACACGCCCACACACAGCGCTCTGCACCACCTCGAGAAGTAAGTATAACAACCGTTTACTTTACTTTAATTAACCCACACATACCGGGTGTTTCTGAAAAGGCGGTAATAATAAATGAAGGCTTCTGCTCACCATAACTAACAACTTTCCCAAAGCAACATAGGTCGAAATCTCAAAAAAAATAACAGCTGTTCCATACATTGGTTCGATCAGCTGACGGGTCAATGTACGGGACTGCTGATTTTTGTTTTGAGATTTCAACCCATGTTGCTTTGGGAAAGTTGTTAGGTATGGTGAGCTGAATCCTTCCCTTGATTTATTACCGCTTTGTCAGAAACAAACGGTATAACACATCACACTCACAGCCCCTAACTAGGAAGAACCTGTATCTAGGGTACCTGAAACACACACAGAGAGGAACATTACACCCAGACTGGAAACAAACATCGATATTCATTATATCAATATTCGCCCCGCCGGGAATCGAACCCAGGTGCACACGCTTACTACAGAGCCACGGAGCAGCCACTGCTGGACATAGGCCTCCCCCATAGATTGCCACAAAGATAAATTGTGGGGGAGTTTGCCGTAAACGCCACGTTTGGCAGATGGGTTTGTGATCGCAGTATAGCTCTTAAAGTTTATTAATGATGGTTGCTGCTTCCCGTCCCGTATTCCCACTCGAAACTAAATTGAAAATACCTATAGTACCTACGACACAAAAATCAAGAAAATAAAAAGTGGCAACACTGTTGGAAAAATTGACGGGTATTCAAAAATTTCCATACAGTGTTGCCTCTTTTTAATTTCTAGATTTTTGTGTCGCACTATACGTGACGTGACGTGAGTTAGGTGTAAACGAAAATACACCTTTGCACGCACAAGCAAAGTTGAGAATGCTGTGCGCACTGCGCGCCAAGGTACGGGGTTGGTCTAGAAGGGCGTAAAAGATTTGTCTATGGTCTCGTGAGCCCAAGACTGTACTACCAGAAAAAGAGCTATTTAATTTTTGCAATACAGAAAAACCGAAAGTGTTACGGCGTCCTGGACCGCTCTGTACACACGTGCTAGGGTTGTACAGTGGCGGACACGGTCGGCGTAACACTCCCGGTTTTTCTGTATTGCAAAATAGCTCTTGTTCTTTTGTAATACAGTCTAGGGCTGACGAAACCATAGACAAATCTGTTACGGACGCCTAGTGCGCCACTGTACAAAATTAGATAAAGTGGAAAAAAACATTTTTTTTTGTCATTTCTTTTATTGATTTTTAAATAATGTCTTAATTTAATGAAATGCTTAATAGATTTTGCCCTGAGCGAAATTTTGGCTATTTAACAAAAATTTTGTGGCCGCTATAATTCGTTATACTTTCAGATTGTTGCAAGGAGTGACGACTAGGTTAAAAACAATGCCGTCATCGGAATTGTTGGAGGCGTTGTCACTATCGTCACTCCCCGAAGAAATTGACATAGAGGAATTACACGTAAGTTTATTTTTGTATTGCCGTATTGTGTGGAGGCGGCATAAAATACTACCAGCCCATCTGTTCGTGTGGTTGTCGTAAAAGTCGACTAAGGGAATTTCCGAAGGACGGCCAACAGCGTCCATTGTTGAAAAAAATTAAGGGCCGAAACGGTGCTAAACCAGCGCCACTTCGATAAATGATTTATATCTTCTTAACCACGGCTTTGACTCCCTAAATTTCAAAGATTTCAAAATCTTGCTTAGCATTTTTAAGGCCCTGTTGTGTAGCTTTTAGGTTCAAAATCAAAGAAAAAATTTGCAGATGGGTTGGCGGTCCCAGTGTGGCTCTTCAAGCTTATCAACGAAGGAGGCTTTTGTACGGTCGTCGGTTATTCTTCTTAGTCGTTTTTTACGACACCCATGGAAGATGGGGGTGTAGCATTCTATACCGAGCGCCAAATTAGTATAAAATGAAAAATACTTTCTAAAAATCGATGAACCTACCTAATAAATTTCTGAAGCATTTGTTACTACCAGAACTCAACGATCCACCAACCGACTTGTAGCGAGGCGAACGGAGCGAGCGAAGCTGCGAACGCAAAACTAATACTTTCGCCAAAATATAGAAAAAAAAACGCGAAAATATTTAAATTTCGCGTCTATCCATGACGTTGCCCCTTAATGAATCAATTAAATGAATATCTGACGTATTTGTAACATGCAGAACTCGACGATCCACCAGCCGACCTGCAGCGAGGCGCACGGCGCGCGCGAGCCGGCGCCCGCGGCCGCGCCCAAGCCGTGAGTAGGTTTAGTTCCAATTTGTGTTGTCTCTCTTTTTATTTATTTACTATCTCTTTCTATTATCACCTAATTTATTATGTTGTGTTATACTTGTACTTTAATTTTGCAGTATATGTTATCTTTTATATTGCTTTGCATATAATTATAAGTTTTGCTTATCTCTTGACCTTCTCGTATGCTATAAAAAATTAAATCTCTATTTATTATTGTTTAAATTTAATTTGAATTTGATTCGATATGCTGAGTACTAACAATTATGGCATTCGCCTTAATTAAAAGCGTTAAGTTAACAATAGAAAAATATTATCATGGTCGTTAGCTTTTCTTAAATTTTCCAATTCCTAAGAACCTTGACAAAACCACGTCAAACAAAAAAAAAAATCCGTGACTAAGAAGAAAAGTGATTTATTTTTATATGTTATTGATATTAGTACTTATCTACAGTTACAATAATCTTTTGAATATCCTCATAAATTCATTCATTCATTCATTCATAATTCATTTATTGATTTGTGAAACACAGGTATAAATAAGATCTTACAAAAAAATATACAATTTAGTGCCTCTGTGATCAGCCTTTTCAGGCATACAAACAAGATACAAGATATCAAAAATTACTAATTAAAACACAAAAATAATAAAACAAAAAAATAAACACTAATGTATTAAATTTTTAAAATAAAATTTTATAATAATTATATAATTTAAAATACATATATGGTTGCAATTAATTCATAACGCAGGCCGCTATAAAGTTTTTCGTACTAAATAAGTGCTAAATAAAATCTCCTTTCAACAGCGAAGACGCCCTATGGTGGCGAAAAAACCTGTCTCTTGACACGGGAGCCCTGACCCTGATAGGGTTCAGCAAGGGCTGCGTGGTGCTGAACCAGTTCATCTACGAGTTCCACTACACCAAGACCCTCACTCCTGGGGACCAGCATATGATGAGGTCTGTACTCTAGTTAGTGTTGAGTGCTTAGATGGTGCGAAACTAGCGTTACCTCTGATAAAAAATATATATATATATCTTCTAAACCATGGCCGAAATCAAAAATATGCGTCTTTGACTCCCTAGATAATCTTGCTATAGTTTTACATAGTTTGAGAATTGTAAAATTTGTGTTTCGAGTGCCGTTGTCGGTATGCCGACTTTAAACATGTAACCGGAAAATAATAAGATTTACCAGTTTACTAGGATTTTCGTTGGTGTGTAAACGAGAGATAAATTGAATTATTTTACGCCCACTTTTTTGCAAATTTATAAATTTTCGACGCGTCGTGGTAAATTTATAAACTAACGGATATCAATTCGTAAGATTTATTTTCGTTTAAGTAGGTCACCTTGTCACGTTGATAATAAAACATAAACTCAGCTAAGCGTGGTTCCGGCTCTTGAGCTGGTGTCTCTGCCTAACCCTTCGGGGAATAAAAGGCGTGAGATTATGTAATGATTGTTGAATGGTAAAATCTAATTCCATCCGATGGATCTCTATCTTTAAAGTGTGTCAACGTCGTTGTGTATAAATGTTTGTTTGTTTGTTTGTTTGTTTGTTAGGTTTATAGAGCGGATAGAGAGCATGTACTGGCTGGACGGCGGGCACGCGGGCGGCAAGAACACCTGGATCACGTCGCGCAGCCTGCTCGAGACTCTCACTAGGCTAAGTCTGTATTATTCAGCTTGCATCTAAACAATTGCTTTTATCAATAAAAATAATGTAATATAAAAAGGGCCTTCAAATAAACTGCCACATACATAAACTGAGAACTTCCTCTTATTCGAAGTCGGTTAAAAAATAATTTTCTGAAAACCTCATCAAAATCGGTTCAGCCAAACTCTTTTTATAAGTTAGTTAAAAATGTGGTATACTTTTATTCGGCCCCAACTTGATGCCTCTCGTGGGCTCAGTCAATAAGCTGGTGCCTCTGCCTACTCCTTCGGGGAATATGGGCGTGAGATTATCAATCAATATATATAAAACTCTTCCGTTACTGACTGACTGACTGACAGACAACGCAGAGCCGAAACTACTGGGCGTAGCGGGCTGAAATTTTGCAGGTAGGTTCCTTGGCGGCTGAGACCGCGGGGCAGCCTCTAGTATTATACTAGAGGCTGCCCCGCGGTTTTTCCCGCGTAGATTTCTCATAAACACTAAAATCCCGTTTTTTTCCGTTTCCGTGGGAATTTCGGGAAATCCCTTCTTAGTGCTCACCTATACTCCCCAAGGAACCCACGTGCCAATTTTCAGCTTTCTACGCCCAGTAGTTTCGGCTCTGCGTTGTCTGTCAGTCAGTCAGTCAGTCAGTCAGTCACTCAGTCAGTCAGTAACGGAAGAGTTTTATATATATTGATATTACTGAACGGTCCCCTTGTTCAGATGTGAACATCTACATCCACGTGAGCCCGTACCAGGTGCGCGACGAGGGCCGGCCCTGGATCGGCCGCGAGGAGCGCGCCTTCACCGCGCTGCTCAGGAAACTTGGCGCCAAGGTACTGACATGCTCTTTACACCGTAATCTATATACAGGGTGTTTCTGACAAGGCGGCAATAAATCAAAGGAGGAATTCTGCTCACCAAAGTCAAAGTCAAATTCTTTATTCAATATAGGATACAATATATCACTTATTGAAAGTCAATTAGACTACATCTAATCTAATTGCTATTGATACCTTATTTGGTAAAGTATCCTATACTGTGAGAGGCGAGGTAGTTCAGGGCGCCCACCAATTGGCTCAGGTAAACAAATGTTTGCCTTGCCTTACGACAATAGTCGCCTGGAGAGGCCTCCAAACGAACCCTCCTCTGTCAAATGATTCTACTCCCTTTCGCATACCTAACAACTTTCCCAAAGCAACATGGGTTGAATTCTCAAAATAAAAATCAGCCGTCCCGTACATTGACCCCGTCAGCTGATCGAACCAATGTAAGGAACAGCTGTTTATTTTTTTTTGAGATTTTGACACAAACATGTTGCTTTGGGAAAGTTGTTAGTTATGGTAAGCAGAATCCCTCCTTTGATTTATTACCGCCTTGTCAGAAACACCCAGTATATAAAACTCTTCCGTTACTGACTGACTAACTGACAGGCAACGCAAAGCCGAAAGTACTGGGCGTAGCGGTCTAAAATTTTGCATGTAGGTTCCTTAGGGAGTGTAGGTGAGCACTAAGAAGGGATTTCCCGATATTCCCACGGGAACGGAAAAAACGGGAATTTTGTGTTTATGAGAAATCTGCGCGAGTAAAACCGCGGGGCAGCCTCTAGTCAGTTAATATAGCGTTTGTTAGGGTAGTTATGGAAGCGTTTGATTGATTGATTGATTTAAAAACTTTTATTCAATTTAACATTACAAAATAAGTATACATTGTCCCTCAAACAGCACAGCTGTTTTTTGTTTGATGCGTAGCAAGAGATGTGTTTTTAAGAACGAATAAAATCACTTTATTCATTGAGTAAGTAAATGAAGTGATACTATTGGTTGTTAACACCCGTTCCTCGCTACGCATGTCTGGTGGAAACGCACCAAAAACAAACATCAGATTAAATCACTGTGAGATAAGGTTAATTGTGAGTTTAAAGAAAAGATTATATTATTGTCTATGGCACTCAAGCCTAAGCTTATAATATCTTCTTCTTAAAGGTTTCATCTCGAGTAAAAAAAATATATTAAAGGTTCAAGACGAGAGAAAGCTACTGATTGTTGCTAAATGGCAACATTACCCTAAAAATACTTGGCTGCATTATCTAGTGGAATACTGTTTCACATTTTTGATATTTGCCTTAGTTTAGAAGATATTAATTTTTTTCGTGGGTGGCGCTACCTTAGCTGTGCTATGGCTCCTGACCTGTATTATTTGTATTTGGGTAGGTTCATCGCTACATGCACGCGGGCGGCGGCTCGTCTCTGCGCGCGCATTTCGAAGTTCTCGCAGACTTCCGCCGCGCGCAGGACCGGCCTCCCTCGGACGACGAGGATTAAACTTCTACTGCTGGCTACTACATACGGACTTAGTCTTCCCACCGTAACGAGTTGATACAGCGTCCTCTCTGAAACTCTAAATCAAAAAGTAAAAAAAATATGTAATAGCACCCGAAGCAGAATAACTTTACACCAAAGTTTTATTTTCTGATTTTCATTCCATCTGACGAGAAAAACTAAATAATCGTACCTAATCCTATACTGCAAAAGGTGAAGTGTTTTAGGAGTTCAACATGATCAATGTTAATCATGCTAAGAATCTAAGGCCACTGAGAAAAGATAGAAAACGTGAACAAACTTTTAGTGGTTAAAAAACCTTTTTCGAATTTTAAAACGTGTTGGGGGAAAACAAATTTTAAGGTGAATAATTTATGGCGTTATTTACCTTAAAAGTAGCTTTTCGTTTTGGTGAACAGTAAGTTAAGTATGTAGAAACTTAATTTCTTTGAAAATTAATGATTGATTGATTGAGCACGGAACTGTACTTAATACTAATTTTAGCAGCTTGTTTTTTTTTTTAAATACTTAGCAATTTTATTTTTCTTGTAAAACACTATATATTCATTTATTGATGTATCTCAAAGATACTTAATAAGGCTTTTTTCAATTAATTAAATATATTTTTATACATTTGACTGAATACATATTATTATGTAAACCCGAGATATTCTCAGTTTCGCAATTAGTGTCTAATAACACTAATAATAATTAGTGTCTAATAATAATAATGTATGTAGTACATAAAATTTTGTCTTCACATGTGTCAATTCATCTCATAAAGCATTGTTGTATTTAGCTGATCATAAATTAATAGTTATTGTAATAAAAAAGTTAGTTTTGTAAGATTCTATACAAGGTGTAACAGATAATTAAAGTAAAAATTTTTGGTGTATGATGATAATATTTCGCCCATTTTATCTATTATATTAGATATCGAAACCCGACATTGGCAAAGTTGCTGTGCGTCTAACACAGCAGGAAGGCCATAAATCAAGAAATTAATTACTTAGATAAAGAAAACAAAGTTCATAGATAAAAAAATTGTTGGTGTTTTCGATATGAAAAAACTGGTAATGTCAGCTATTAATTTAATGGCTCCATTACATAATAAATAACGGGAAAAAAGGTTATTGTATAAAAATAAAATCGTTAAAGATTTTGCGTATTTTTTTTAAAGTGGACGAGTCAACAGCTTTAAATAAGCTTGCTATCATAGCTAAAAATTTTACTTGACTTGTCAGTTAACACCCTGTATTCTACCATGGAGAAATTGAACATGTGTTATATTGGTCCATGATTTTTAATATTTAAATCAAGGTTAGGTCTCCCAATAAAAAAGTGTTTAGATTTAGAATATTATTACATTTAAACATCGTACTTTAAAAGTATTAAAATTACATAATAATATTACCAGTATTATGAAATCATTTCATATACGTACATTAATTAAATTGACTTCATGGTTGTTAACGAGAAACGAATCTCGACGCTTATTTTAAATTTTTTCCAACCGTTACTATGATTGTAATAATAAATGGTAAATTCTTTTTTGGTGCGGACAAAAATATTGATCTCATGATAAGGTAGTTTTATTTAGTATTATAGTAGGTATAGTTGTTAAATATTAATGTATTTTATTGATTTAAAAACGGAATAAACCGATATTTTGATTTAAAACTTCGTTTTCTTGTTTAAATAAAATCCAAGATACAATTTTCAACAGATTATTTGGTTATTCATTACATTACACCCAGTTTGCACTATAATAACATACATATAATAGACTTATCAAATTGTACATTAAAGGTGTATTAGTAGCGTCATAATGATGTTGAATGACTATGTTAATGAACTGTTAATTCAATTAAATGCGTTAATTTTAAAAAGTTAACTTAACTGGCATTGTGATTGGTGGAATAGGTGTTGAATTGATCCAAACGGCACGTCTTCCTTTGCTAGTTTCAGTTAATATAGTTTATTCTTTTTCTTTTTAAACTACTATTGCAAACGAAGCGCTGTGAAAAACAGAAATATACATATATTGTATATTTGATAACTTTAGTTACTCTAGTAAAAAACGAAAGTGCAAATTAAAAAACTATCACCAAACAACTCATTGCAACCTTAAAATATGGAACACCCTTTGGACATACATATTTATGATACAAAAACCTCCTAATACTTAAATGCGAATGGGGCACGACGAATAAAAAAAATATGAGACGGGGGAATTTAACTAAAAAATCTTTTTTTTTTAGTTGTTAATACAGCATACATCTAGCAAAGTGAAGCTATAATAACAATACAAATTAGATCTTAACTTTATGGCACAGGGTTGAGAAACAATCACGTTCATCTGAAAATTAAGTTATTTTTCGATTGCAAACCTGTTTTAAACCCTTTGCCATAGAATATAAAGATTTGTTTCAATTGGTGTCTTAATAATGTATTATTATATTTGAAAAAAAAAAAGAGATCACAGAAACTAAAAAAAAAGACTATAGGCAGATTTAAGGCAGTATAACCTGCGCACATAAAAACGATTTGAAAATGGCGGCCGTTGTATGGGCTCTCTCTTCTTAACTCTTCCCTCATACTAATATACGCGAGATAGCATGCGTTGGGCTGCCATTTTCGTTCATTCTTTATCTGCGCGGCTTATAGCAAAAAAAAAAAATGCATAGAGATAAAAACAAAATGTTTTTGGTAATTTAATGCTGTGTGTTAAAACGGTATTTACGAATGAATTGAGATACAAAATATACAGAACATCAAATCGTGAACACAATAATGAGAAGAAAAGCCTAAACCCCAGTAGTCCCGCCTCACATCCCCTGGAACCGGCCGTCCTTGTCCAGCACGAGTATATTAGGGTTCTCCTTCTCGAACTCTGTCGGAGCCCTCTCCCGCAGGCCGGGCGCCCACTCGCCCTCCCCCGCGCCCGCGCCCCACTCCCCCACCACGTTGCCTATCACGTCGTCTTGCTTAGCTTTTAGCTTCTCCACCTGGAATTAGACATTTTTTTTGAGGAAAATGTAATTTAAAGTAAAATAATTTTGATCTCTGCTAATATTATAAATGCGAATGAAACTTTGTCTGTCTGTATGGTTAAGCTAAAGTGCTGAACTGATTTGGATGGAAGAAAATTGGTAGGATACTTTTTGTCCTAAAAATTAAATGGGATTCTTTTTTAAATTTCATTTTATTTTCCAACAATTATTAGAAACCATTCTATTGTAAACTTAGCGCTTTGTGACGTTTGACATAAATGACAGTCAGTTAAGGCCAGGACAGATTCTGAACAAAACTTCAGTTCTGAAACCTGAAGTTTTGTTAGCGGGCTTTAAAACAATAATCCAATAACAGTACATCGTTGCGGGGCTTTCAACTTAATTTGTAAACTTGATATTGGCAAAAAACTCTACTTAAGTGGAGTAAAGCCAATTACTTTAAATAAAGTTCAGCACTACTATTGCGGTTGATAATGGATACGATATGGGTATTGAAAAGAAAGATGGCGCTATACAAATTATAGAAAGCTGTCTCTTTTCTTAATAGCCATTATCATATCCATTGCTAACCGCAATAGATCCCCAGGACAGCGTCGGATCACCAAGTTTAGTATACTTTAAGAGGAATAGCACAGCTAAAGTAGCGCCACCCGAGAAAAAAATAATATCTTTTAAACTAAGGCAAATATCAAAAATGTGAAACAGTATTCTCCTAGATGATGCAGCCTAGTATTTTTAGGGCACTGTTGTATAGCTTTTAGATTAAAGACTAAAGAGAGCTACTGATTGTTGCTAAAAGTGGCCACTTTTGTCAACAATCTATGTTTTTTTTTTGTTCTTTTTACTTAGGACTACTTTACTGTGCTCAAAAAATACTAGGCTACATTATCCTAGTGTCATACAGTGCCACATTTTTGATATTTGGCTTAGTTTAGAAGATATTAATTTTTTTATGCGAATGGCGCTAGCATCGCTGTAAACTGGCTCTTAAAGAAGAAAGATATAAGAACAGTATCGAACCTGTTACCTCGTCGTCGCGGCGCGCGAACTTGTCGAACATGTTGGCGTAGAGCTGCTTCTCCTTCTTCTTCTGCTTCAGTACGGCGGAGCGGGACAGCGCTAGCTGGTTCGATGCAGCCTGAAAAAACAATTAATAATAATAATAATATGGTTGGTGATCCATATACAATATAGCAAAACTCTCGAAAGGGCCTCTACGAGTTGGATTCGTCCCCTCGCACGCCTCTCAAAGGACCGGGCTCCATCCCGTGATACCGAAGAGTATTGAGAAACATAATAATAATAATAACACATCACACTCAGAGCCCCTAACTAGGAAGCACCTGTATCTAGGGTGCCCGAAACACACACACACAGAGACGAACATCACACCCAGACCGGAAACAAACATCGATATTCATCATATAGATATTCGCCCCGCCCGGGAATCGAACCCGGGTGCACACGCTTACTCAGTCCACATCACTGCCAACTGAGCCACGGAGCAGTCAATTAATTCCGTATATTAGATGAAAAGAAATATTTTTTGCACAAATAACGCTGCAATTTTATTTTTTTTTACGAGCCCCTTACGTTAGCTTCATAATATATCGGCTATCCTCATCTATACATACATAAAACAAAGACGCTTCCTGCTCTATGTGACTTTGATCTTTAAAACTACGTAATAGATTTACCGTCTTAATCATAAAGATACAGTAGATTTTAAGTAGCGTTACTGGAGGTCTGCTTCTCTGGTTTGTTGTATTGTAAATACGTGACATCCAGTCTAAATTGACATACGTCAAATAACTAAAATGCTCTTTAACTTTTTATGAATAAGAGGGTTAGGCTGCGGGTCCACGCTGGATGCAGGCTACCTGCGATCGGTACAGATGCAGAGCTTTGAGGGAGGCCTATGTCCAGCAGTGGACGTCCTACGGCTGATGATGATGATGATGATGAATAGATTTAGTTGCGTTTTTTTTTTTATAAAGGTTATCTAAAGAAGGTTAATTTTTATATGTAGTGAAAAATTTGATGGTTATGGGAATCACCACAAAGCGCAAGTAGTACAGTTATATAGATATTTTCAAAATAAAGAGGACTTTACAAGAAAAAAACATATATTCATCCATCCATTACCGTCTTGTCAGAAACATCAATATCAATACATAGTATAAAACAAAGTCGCTTCCTCTGTCTGTCCCTATGTATGCTTACATCTTTTAAACTATGCAACGGATTTTGATGCAGTTTTTTTAGGAGATAGAGTGATACAAGAGTAAGGTTTATATGCATAATACATGCACATTTTAGTAAAAGGTTAGTCGGTACGAAGTTCACCGGGTTTACTAGTACTTTATAAAAATGCAAAACCCAAGAATTTAAAACAAAACCAACCTTATTATTAGGCTCAACATCCAAAACCTTTTGAAAGTCAGCCGCAGCCAACTCTGCTTCACCCAGGGTAAGCAACGCCTGGCCTCTCCGGAACAAGCCCTTCACATTCCCAGGGTCCGCAGCCAGGGCTTTGGCTGCATGGTCTCTGGCTTCCAAAGCCTGGTTCGGAGACACCTTCAGGTAGACCAGCGATAGGTTTAGGTGAGCGGATAGAATAAGGTCGCTGGCTTCCTTCTTGATCTGTTCGTCCGTTTCTGATGTGTCTTCTGGTATGCCTGGTTAGGAAATAAGGTAGATTTTTGTAATTATAATAGATGTTCTTTAATGCTTTTTAACGCTGGCGAAAAAACCGAGTGTTAGTTATGACTAGATAATTCGGCCAGAGAGGGTAATTTCTCAATTATTATTTTTTGCCTTCGACATGGTTTGCCGAAACTTAGTAAAAACTGCGCTTTTGAATGTCCCGAGAAAACTCGAGAGTTAATCATTCATCAGACACTTAAGAGCAAATTAGAAATTCGAGGTTAGAAAATAACTAAAACTAATTTTAATAGAAGTCTTAAAGGATGTATGGACTTAGTATCTTTGCCTGCACGGAATGAGTCATCATGATTTCAGACGAAAGACATCCTCTCCTGCACATAACTCCTCTCCACAACTGGCCACAACGACCGGATATGAGCGATCCTCCAGTACTCCAGTAGCCTTCACCTCTTCAAATGAGTGAATACAACATAAAAAGAAACTCACAATCAGTAAAAGTAAGCACTCGCTTGTACATCTTCAACGCAAGCGGCAGCTTTCCTTGTTTGAAATAATTTGTTCCCTTCTCCTTAAATATCTTTGCTTGTTCCAGCCTCTCTTTATTTTCCATAGCCCACGTATCTTTTACCCTTTCAAAGTTTGTTAGTTTCACTGTGTATTCCACTACCGAGTTAGGTGGGACCCCCAACTCCTTGTTTCCTTCAGATTTGAATGCGTACTTCGGTTGGAGGGTTATACGTGACTTCTCTCCGAGTTGGAACTTTTCTATTGCTCGTTCCAGACCATCTGGTACGTTGTGATCTGTGCCCTCTCCGAGGCAGAATGTGAGGGTACGTGTGTCGAATACCTTTCCATCTGGTAGCCTGCCTTCCAGTTCAACTGAAAAAGTAATGGTAGTTGTTAGTACTTTTTGCGGTAGACCTATATTTTTGCGCATTAGGAAATCAAATCAAATCATTCTTTATTCAATATAGGATACAAGATATCACTTATTGAAAGTCAATTAGGCTACATCTAATCTAATTGCTATTGATATTGATACCTCATTTGGTAAAGTATCCTATACTGCGAGAGGCGACGTAGTTCAGGGTGCCCACCAATTAGCTCATGCCTTACGACAATAGGACAATAGTCGCCTGGAGAGGCCCCCAAACGAGCCCTCCTCTGTCAAATGTTTCTACTGAGGACTATGCATTCTGAGTACCTATTCATCATGCCAATGTTCACTCGAATCGAACACGACCCCTTAATTCGTAAAATAAAATTTATTTCAGATCTTTTTGATATTATAAATGCAATTCACGACAAAATTACTGAACCAATTTAAATTAAATTTGGTATACAGATAGTCTAGACTCTAGAGCCTGAGAAAGGACATAGGATACTTTTTATCCCAAAATTCCTACGTAAAATTTGGAAATTTAATGTTTCAAGCGAAATTGAGTTGGCAAAGCCGCAGGGCGCCAACTAGTCTCTTATAACAAGAGTAATGTAATACCTGTTACTGTGGCACCATCATTGGGCATGTCGGTGGAGGTCCCCTGCTGCATCACTTGCCGCAGGATGCCCTTGTTCTTGCCAGGGCTCAGGTCTTCCACCTCCCAGCTGATCATCTCCACCTGATTGTTTTAAAATAATGATACTTCATATGGAGATTATAATCTTTTTTTTTTTTTGATTTTTATTTTGTGTTGATTTAGTTGGGCGCTATCTGCGATCAGTCTCGTTCTAATAGACTGTCTAATCAATACATAGTATAAAACAAAGTCCCTTTCCATGTCTGTCCCTATGTATGCTTATATCTTTAAAACTAAACAATGGATTTTGATGCGGTTTTTTTTAATAGACAGTGATTCAAGAGGAAGTAAAAGGTGAGGCGGCCAGAAGTTTTCCGGGTCGACTAGTCTACTATAATCAGATATTGTGCAGGTCTTTGTGAGTGAGACTCCATTTCATTAGATAGATCTCTATTATATGCTTAGATGCCCTTTTATCCCACTCCAGAAATTAAAAAGCTCAATAATAAATTGAAAACTCAAAATTCTGTTTCACATTTATCATGTTAAGAGTTTTGTTTATTTATCAAAAACCACAATTTCCTTTTTAGATTTGAATTAAAATGAAAACCACAGAATAAAGTTTTGGAAGCCAAATTGATAACTTAAAAGCAATGAAATTACAATTCAAGGAATGAACCATTGCTGATGTTTTTGATTAACTATTAAAAATTTATGGAGTTGTAGGCACAAAGGTTAAGATTCGAAATTGCCCGACTGCTGGGCAAAAGTCCTCCTCCCTTTCTTTTAAAAAACTTATGATAAAACCATTTTTTAGAACAAAACATTCTAAAATTATATTTCGTGGTTTCATTTTCGATATAAATCATTTCACTAGGTAGTCCTTTCACCTACAAGGCAACATTCGCACGTTCTTACAAATAACTATTAGTCGATCGATTTAATCGATATCGATTACTCGATTAATTTGAAATTTACCCATGCTCCCATCCCTACCACTCTACGCGCCCATCACTAGCAGCGTCCGCCAAGCCTGTCATTCTTTTTCCGTGCGAGGCAACGAAAGCACGCGTTCGGATCTTGTTCGCAAAAAACTAATTTTTCAAGATACCGAAAAGATCCTACGAATATTTAACAAAAAATTAAGTGAGTTACTTAAACTTTGATGGATTTCATTATCCTCATACTATAAATCGAGAGACAATGTCTAATGTTACGGTAAGTTCATCTGCTTACCTACCTTCAAAAAAAAAAAAAAAATATATATTTAGACAGAAATTTCGAATTGAAATTCTGCATAAACTTACATTTAAAAAGTGTAAAAGAAATATTTTTGCAAAGCCATAGATTCGAACAAGAACCAGGCTGCCATACTGCCATAGATTCCAATAGGAACGCGGCAAAATTTAAAACTGTTTTTCTCAGAATAAAGACAAGCATAGAAGGAGTCCTAAAATAAAAAGTCACATCATTGTGTTACGCTAATTACTCAAGTGCAACCATTGAATATGTTAAAAAGAGACCAATATACTTTTTCCACTGGGTCGTATGACTCTTCCGCACCTTGCCCGTACCTGGGTTCGACTTTTTATTTTTAATTTTCTAAAAAGCTAGTGATGGCAAAAATAACTTGTCCTAAATCAAGTTGTCTATACTTTTATACAAGACATGGTTCTTTATTATGGAACTAATCATAACTAATTCAGGAGTAATTGTATGGTATTATAATAACAAGAAAACAAAGAAAGATAAAAACGCTTTATTTCTATAAAAATGCAAATAAAAATACAAAATGTAACAAACCGTATAACATTTTTAACAGAAAAAGAATAAGGGCAATTGTGCCTTATCGATTAAAGCGATTTCTTCCAGGAAACCTACTGCACACAATAAGTTATTTTAATGAATAAAACGGGTGTCTTGATAAAAATATAATAATACTTACCTATTTCTAAAGATTTTCCGTTCATAAAAAACTCTGTCACATCAGATATTATTAGCACAGCTCTAAAATAATTAAAACTAAAAGATGTGTGCCTATAATAATATGTATATATAAAACAAGTAAAACAAATCTATTTTTGGAAATTTCATAATGTATGAATTATGCGCTTCTTTCTTTACACACTCATTTTCAATAATCTTGCTCTGCACTCTGCACCTCAAATGTTTGTTTTTGCCTGGGTTGATCTTGATCATCACTTTGTTTGTATGTGAAAAAACCCTGCTTGTGGTTTTTTTTTTGAGACCTAAAAATATAATATGTTTTAATTAAAACTTATAAAAGAGAGTAAGTATTATAAAACCTGGGTGTAAACAATTTATACATACGTAAGTGATATCCTGCAGCAACAATGGCGCTTTTGTTTTATCACAAAGTAAAATTTTCATGGAATTTTATTTGTTTACAGTTTACAGCATTGGTTTACCCAAATTTACGGTTCATATATTCTGTAGCTTTTTTTATCAAAGTATTTTGTGAGGCCTGTAAGAAAGCAAGAAAAATGTTCTTAAATATTATATTCAAGACAATAATAATAATAATTTATTCAAATATATATTAATTAAAGCCTTCGTATTTTTTTTTAGAAAACAGGTATCTTAGAGAATATTAACTTAAACGATGACATCCCGCAACTTAAACTTGAAATTTTCATATACAATTATGAGGATCTGCAGAAAAAAAACATAGATAAACTTAAACCTGTTTTATCCAGAATGGGCAAATTGTATGTCACGATATTTTCTTTAAGGCCTATATCCAGCAGTAGACGTTTTTAGCTGAGATGATGGTATTTTCTGGTTGCATTTCTTTCTTAGATATGAAATATGAATTGTCCACTGAATGTCGCTGTCCTATTTTTTAACATTAAGTTGATAACGAATAACATTTAATTAATTTGATATAAAATAAGCAATTGAAAGGGCAATATTTTATGATTACCACCAACCAGCTTATTCAAATTGCAGCAGCAAAACTGTTGTTACAGTTTCAGGTTATAATCTTCACCATCTTAAATCTTCTTTGTTGATAAAACAGTATGTTGTGAATGTTTAAAATCTTGTCTCTTTATAGCATCCATCATTTTGTTTTTAGTATATAATTTACTTGAAAACTGAAAAATATACAACAATTAGCATATTATTATGTCTGATTTTTATTTGTCCTTAAGTTAGAACGGATGATTTAGGTTCGATAACTTTTGTCTAAACATATTTTGGCACAACACTATCACAACCTTTACAGAAGGTGTTTTACCGTAATAATTCAATAAATTTAGGTACGAGTTCGACAAACAGCGTGTAAAATTGATGTTCTTGATAATTTATTAGTCAAAATAGTGCCCAGAAGTCTACAATGAAACAAAATTATTTACCGAATGGTAGGTGACCGAAACATCAAGATTTTGATTCCTTGACGCGTTTGATTCACATCCCGTCACTACACAAGAGATTGTTATACATTAAGTTAAACATTCACAATCACAAAACCAATTTATCACACCTTTTTCATAAAAAATAATCATAAAACTTTTGGAGCTGCTACCGATGTTTACAATGTCATATTATACGTCAAAATAAAACAAACCATAAACAAACCACCAAATATGTACCAAATTATTGGTTTTTAATTTTGTACGGTACTAATAAACCAGTGTCATCAATAAACCACTTTGATACCACAAGAAGAAAACTTGCAAAGAATTCTCATATTTTATCTCTCTCTAACTAATAGTCTTTTTGCCGTTTAGTAAGGAGCGTAACAATATGAAAATAACTTTTTATTTTAGCCCGGTTTCTATGCTTGTCTTTATTCTGAGCTGTTTTTATCATTAAAATAATTTTTTTTGCAAAGCCATAGATTCAAATATGAACCAGGCTACCATACTGCCATAGATTCCAATAGGAACGCGGCAAAATGCAAAAATAATCATAATTTTTTATGTAAGTATAAAAATATAAAAAGCATAATTTTCTTTTTTCTTCTTATTCCAGTAGGCGAAACGCCTTTACAATTTAAGGAATGTGCCCAGAGCAAATATCATTCGAATATGAGGATATATTTCTAGCCGAAACTATTCCCTACAACCCATGATCAGGTCTAAATGAGACTGAATCACCAAAAATCATGATGGCGACATACCAAGTGCCAATTGCCACCACTGCCCCAACAGTGATCACTTTCAATACCAGGTCCAGGTTCAATACCAAACAGGTCCAAGCACCAGCAATAACTTCCTTATTGGAACTAGTAGCGGTTACACCAACCAATTGAACTCGGACCCTGAGGCAAAGTTTAAATTTCCGGAACTGGACCCATAAATTTTATTAACCCTGGGCGAAGCCCTGGATGATGAACTAAAGTTGTGTGATTGAATCTACGATAATCTCTCTCAAATGGCTAGAGAAGTCAAGGAAAAAATCCTTCAGCAATATACTATACCTAGCAACTACATATTGGTTCAAGCTTCAAAGCTAAATACTAAAATACTCTCATCTCAACTTGGACTGACTTCACATCACATCGGGGAGTAGGGCCATGGCCATTCTCCTAACTCAAGATATAAAATAGAGGCAATCAAGATTCTAAGCGAGGGCTCCCGTAGTTCATGCAACCTTTATAGCTCGGAGACACAAGCTCGCATTTAAAAGACTGCACCAGGTCTACCCAGACGTTTTTAAATATCTTTCAGTACAGAAAACGAGATAAAGCACTGTTCGGTGCCAAATTTTAGAGAAAATTAAATTAAGCTTCAAAATTGAATAGCAATGCCTTCAAATCAGGAAGACAGTAGTCTTCCCAGAAATACTGTTGCTTACACAACACAGCCGCCTCTACGAGCTCCACGGGCACAGCTTGGCCGCAGTTTCAGGAAAACTCAGGCCCTCCTCGCTTTGCGAAAAACAAGGGGGGGGGGCGTGCCAGGGCCAGAGTACGAAGATACCACTCGTCAAGTTCCAAATTACAACGACCCAATACCGACGCAGTCGCACGTTTAGAGAACGACCCATCAGGCCACGTGCTCAACCACCATTCTGGCAGAATTCAGTACAATATTTTTAAAATGTGTTGGTTGTATTGTATATCACAAACAATAAAGGTATCCTTAATTGGATTTGTAACAAAATAATTAAATCTTTTTCTAATTTTCCACTTGAGCAATAATATGTTCCTGTTGTAACATGGTTAGCACAGTAACAACAAGAAATGTCAATCGCAACTAATAATTTGCTAGAAATCGTATCTAAAACCTTTTTGACACCAATTCAAATGGAGGTAAGAGATTTCATTTTAACCTAAAACTGTAATAAATTTGTAAGTAACTAAACTTCATTTCGAAATGGCAGAACAGCATGCAAGCTATTATTACATGGCATCTATTGACCTAAAATGTCTCGTAACTTATTATTTCTGTCGCTTAAAACTATCGTAAGTACTTACCCACGTTTCCTGTTTAAGGATGTGAACACACAGAATCTTGTTATCCACCTATGATTTCAACCCAATGCCTTATCTTATTGGCTCACGATAGCGCCTAGAACTTTTACTAAGATTAAAGAAGGGGTCGTAGGTCACTTGCGTTCATTTGGTCAAAAATTGGTAATTTTTTGTATGTGACGATATCCTTTACATAGACCGTAGTTACATGGAATATTTAAATAAAGTTAGGTTTACACTCTAATCACTCGAGTGCTTGGGCTTTATTAAAAACTATGAAAATAGTAGCTTATAGCCACAAAATAATTACAAATTTTCAGGATTTAAGTAAGTAGATGACTTAAATATGACTTTATCACTTACAAGCCATAAACGTAATAAAATAATAGAATTGGTTCTGAAGTGTTCTCAACTACCACCTGTTACAATCAGATAATTTTCACAAATGATTGGCATCCTAATGTCCGCTAGCGCAGCATTTTACAAAAGGCTGGTTGAAACCAAAAATACTTGAAAGGCAAAGGTACAGGTACCTTCTACCTACCTTCTATTCAGAGAATACTATGATAATTATTTTACAGTACCTGAATTGATGAGATAATAATATTAAAAGCTTTTAAAATTTCATTTAAACACAAAAATATGATTCATAAGTTAACACGGACTCGAGTCGTAAAGTCGTAACTCAAACTTACTATAGTAATTATATGTCGTATTATTAGCAATATACTAACCGTGTTATTCATAAAGATACAGTAGATTTTAAGTAGCGTTACTGGAGATCTACTTCTCTGGTTTGTTGTATGGTAAATACGTGACATCTAGTCTAAATTGACATATGTCAAATAACTAAAATGCTCTTTAACTTTTTATGAATAAGAGGGTTAGCCTTAGATGCCCCGAAACTTAAACAATTTGTTAATTTTTATTATGGGTAGATAACATATTAGCATTAGCTATCAGCTACATTACGACACGAAGTTGCATACAATTTCCTAATTTCAATTAACTTACCAGATATATTTGGCCTTGGTTCGAGAAGCGAAAAATCTAGCTATTAGCATCCTATATTACACGAAATATAATTTAGAGGCAGATCGAAGATTTAATTTAAAGATGCTTTTCAAACATTCTAGCGCAAAACTTAAGAAATACTTTTCTTTGAAACAAGACCCAGATGCTACAAAGGGGCAGATGCATATTTTTTCTATGCCGATCCTTCATTTTTCGTTTTTCTTAACGGCCTACAAAAAATTACTGAGGACGAAACGACCAGTATTCTAGTATTCCCTTCTAGTACTTCTAGACCTGCCTGTTATCCTCCATTGATTGATATAGTTATTTCGTAATAATCACTTGAGGGCGTGACGAAAACCTATGTTGTCTACTAACAGGGACCGTCACCCTCTCCTACTCACGCTTACCCTGAGTGCCGCAGTATGCTCGAGCAGGCAATGCCAGGTCTCATTATCCCCTCAACAGCATCTCATCAGCATCTTATACTAGCCTCACTTTCTAATATTACTATTCAACAATATCAATATAATGTTATTCAATACTATGATTAAATTAGATTATTTCGAATGTTCTGTTTTTAGTGTAATTACTTTTCCCTCCGACGTCTTCGAAAAAGACGCATCACAGGATTCACAGGGCATCATCATAAGAGCCACCGCTTTATCTCTGCTTTTAGGCAGAAATATTTCTTCGGATGATTGCATCAGCGCCTTCCTTAAAGATGTTATAAACTAATACCCAATCCACCAAAGTACACAGGTACTTGGTAAGTATCCACAATTGGTTCTCAAAAATCTCTAAAAATGTATACCAAACAAGAATGAACTTATCCTAGACAAAAGTAGCTTTATACTAACATTATCTACAGCCTACAGCACACATGGTCGAAAGTATTTCTCTAAATAACAGATTATTATAAATAAAAATAGCAATGGCATTAGAATCATAAAGTAAATGAAAATTTTATCAAAACAATAGGCGCTAAATGCAATCAAAAGCTATCAACCATTGTTAGTTTTACTTTATCTTACGGTGAATCCGTCTATATATAAGACGGTTACTAACTAAATAAATCAGACCTAAATAAGCCAATCACCTCTTAATAACTGTGAAGCGTAACGTCCTCACAGGAACACAACAGCATAGTCAATAAGCATGTGGATCAGGCAGATCCTTGTGGTGTACGGCACACACAGCAGCACGCGACACGCCGCCGCCACATCGGCTGCTCATGCTACCGGCGTCAATCTTGATCAGATCAAAAGACGGCCGCCTGGACCTCTACCTCTAACAAGTTTGCTAAACTTATCAATGTCCTATGATGATTGATTATCAATTTTTTATCAAATCTCTGACCAAATTAGTTCATTAAAAAATATACAATAAGTATATAAGTATGTTATAAATAATGTAGCTGAGTACCTACCTACCAAGTACTTACCTAAGTAACTACGCAATGTTAAACTTTGAAGTACTCCTCTATAAACTAACTATAATGATTACTTTTATATGTTAAAATATAGTGTTTTTAACTAATAAGATGAGTAATATTATTTAATAATTGTAGGTATACTAAGAGTTCAAATAAAACTAGCCAAAATTACATCTTTTTAATTAATATTGTTTCATTATCATGAAAAAATATAGACAAAACAATGTCTCTAAACATCTACCTAGTGAAATGATTTATATCGAAAATGAAACCACGAAATATAATATATGATCAAACGAACTTCTCAAGTGAAGTTCGATCAATATTATATGAGTGGTTTCATTTGAAGATATAAATCACCCTCCCTACCCAAATCCCGAGTTTTGTCAAAAAAGTCAATAAACGACGTAATTTATGCCAGAAAACTATCTCTAAAAAGAATGACAGGCTTGGCGGACGCTGCTAGTGATGGGCGCGTAGAGTGGTAGGGATGGGAGCATGGGTAAATTTCAAATTAATCGAGTAATCGATATCGATTAAATCGATCGACTAATAGTTATTTGTAAGAACGTGCGAATGTTGCCTTGTAGGTGAAAGGACTACCTAGTGAAATGATTTATATCTTCAAATGAAACCACTCATATAATATTGATCGAACTTCACTTGAGAAGTTCGTTTGATCATATATTCTATATAAGATGTGTACCTCAAATTGAAGTGTAGAGTTAGGCGGGATCTTGGGGGGACTGCCAGAGGCTCCGTAAGCGTACTCCGGTGCACAGGTCAGGACGCACACCTCCCCCTTCTTCATTGTGGCCACACCAATGTCCCATGCTCTGATCACAGACCCTAGGATACCATAATGCCATTAGGGATAAGATAATTGAGAAATATTAAGAAAAATGTGTGTGCATAAAATTATAAAACATCATAATTAGTCCTTGGAACAGACTGGAATAATTTTAGGTCAGTGGGTCATTTTAGGTTTACATAAAGATAGATCAAGTGTTGGGAGATAAGGTGAATATGCCTTCCTGTTCCCGAGATATTCCAAGCTACCTTCAAATAGGTAAGTACAATAAACAAAGCATGCAGACGAGGGCACTTATCTATGCATATTTAGATGAACTATTCATGACAAGCCAGGCTATAATTATTCATTACAACTTTTCTAAAGATTCATTTAGGCGACTTTTAAAAAGCAATTTTGATTCTAAGTAGATTCTAGGTAAAATACATTTTGGCATTAGCAACAATTATATTAGAAGCACGTTATCAATATTATGTATGCATTAAGTAGGTACCTACCTAATAGAAATTATAGTTTGGGACAAAACGGTACGAAAGTAGAAAAAAAATCATCAAGGAATCTAACCTTTTCCAAGTTGGAATGTAAAAGGTTCGTCTCGGTCCCGACTGGAGTCGAACTTCGAGCCGTCGAGCAGAGTCCCCGTGTAGTGCACAGTCACCTGGCATCCGGGGTTTGGAAGGTCGGTGCCTTCACCTTCCTTGATAATCCGTTTTAGAACCCCGCGGTCACCGGTTTTCGAAATATCCACGCCTTCGTCGACCGTCATTCTTGACTTTCAGTGTTGGGAAATGAAGGTAATGGGCACTGCAAGAAAATTATGCTGTAGCGTGTTTCTGTAAATAGATACCTATTAAATTACTAATACGAGTATGTATGTACCTATTGTATTGAGAAAATTATTAAAGAAAAAGGAAAATAAAAATTCGCACGCACCTCGCACTGCCTCGCTTCGCGGGATTGTTTTTTTTTTTTTACTAACATCCATCACATCACAGAAATTTCTAGCTAGACTCGTCTGTCGATGTTCGTTGTCTCTTTTTAGAACAATAGATTTCAGTCGGAAAGAAAGAGAGCGCTAAATTACGTTCCTACTTACGCAGTTTGGAAGCAAAAACTTCATCATAATTATCAGTATTTCAGCCGAACGAAAGACGTCCACTGCTAGGCTACGAACGCACAGGCGGTTTTTTGCCGCGCGGATTTTATGTAACATACTGAATCCTATGGAAGTGTGCGCACCAGCGGATAAAAAACCGCGCGGTTAAAAATCCGCTGTCGCGGTTTTATTTCCGCGCGGCTAAAAATTCGCCTGTACCTTCGTGGCCTATGAATAAGGTTGAAAATGAAATAACAACCTTTCCAACCGCGCGGAAATAAAACCGCAACAGCGGATTTTTATCCGCGCGGTTTGTTACCGCGCGGATAAAAATCCGCCTGTGCGTTTGAAGCCCTAGACATAGGCCTTTCTCTTCCCAAAGTAAAAGTGCCCCAAAAAATTAGTTTAATGAAAATAACATGAACATATTTTAGGTAGGTACCTACTTAATTAAGGCGTTAAGTCACGGTATGGCGCGAAATTCAAATTTTTTCGCGTTTTTTAATTATTCTGGCGAAAGTATTCATTTTTAATAAAGTTTTAATGAATTCGCGTATGTAAAAAACCATTTTCCACATTGTAATACAACGTTTTTTCGAAGACAGACCTACTAATTTTGTGTCTAAGGACCTAACTTGATTTTTGGCCTTTATGTCCTTAGGCACAAAATCAGTAGGTCTGTCTTCCAGTGTTGCCAATGGCTATTTACCAGATTCCCCAAGATCACTGGTCAAATTCCCCAAATTTGGGGAAAAAAAATTCGTAATTCCCCACAAAATCCCCTCACCATAGATAGTGAACTATTTACGAAATAACTTAAAAAATCCACCATTTATTAATGACATACACTTGAAAAATCGCAATATCACTTAAAAAAATCATCCGGTATATTATAATCCTCCTCCGGTTTTCTCTTATATTCAGTCCTAAATGTAAAAACTAGGTTAAATATTATGGAAAAATTAATGGAGAGTAAATTTAACATAATCGAACAAAAACTTTTCTACTTAAAATAACCAAATATGTACATAGGTACATTAGCAACGACTGGGGATAACCAACTAACTGATTGTAATGTGGGGTGACACATTTTCATTATTGTATTTCGCTATTATTCAGTAATTAAAACGAAAAGGTAAATAATCACTTCTCTAAAGATAAGTTTTAGCTTTTTTACCATTAAAATAATTAAAGGCAGTAATTTATATTAATTGATTATGAATGTTTTGGTTAAAAGTTTGTTTTGAATTGGTTACATGCTAAATTCCCCGCATATTCCCCACACAGAGCCTCTCCCCACAAATTCCCCAATCGCTTTGGGATTCCCCGCAGTTTGGGGAATTCCCCACACATTGGCAACGCTGCTGTCTTCTAAAAACGTTGTATTACAATATGGGAAATGGTTTTTTACATACGCGAATTCATTTAAACTTTTAAAAATATGTATACTTTCGCCAGAATAAAACAAAAACACGAAAAAAATTTGAATTTCGCGCCTTAGCGAGAGTTACCACATTAATGTAAGTTTGATCTAGAAATGAATCACAAAATATAAGGCTCTCGGTATGGCGCGAAATTCAATTTTTTTCGCGTTTTTTTTTTTTATGACGAAAGTACCTATTTATCACCATCAATCAACATCAACACATAGTATAAAACAAAGTCGCTTCCCGCATCCTGTCCCTATACGCAACGGACTTTGATGCGGTTTTTTTTTATAGATAGAGTGATTCAAGATGAAGGTTTATAAGTTTAATACATGCACAAAATAGTCATAGATAGATAGATAGATAGATAGACTCTTTATTACAATCAATAAACTTAAAATATTACAATATTCTGAAATTAAAACATTGATTGCAATGGGCGGCCTTATCGCTTAGAGCGATTTCTTCCAGGCAACCCATTGTTAGTCGCGGAGTTGAACTTAACGATCGAAAGATCACCCGTGACCCCCTTGCCAACAGCCGAGATGGACACCGGCGGGGTTTTAGTGGGTGCGAACCCCACATAACCCTGCGACTCCCCCGGGGTCGCAGGGTACTCGTTAGGAGTTTCCCCGCCTAAAAAAAAAAAAAAAAAAAAAGGCAACCCATTGTTACGATAAAATAGACAACAGAAAAAGTACGGTGGGTTGGTTCATAGGTTAAGCGGTACAAAGTTCGCAGGGTCGACTAGTTTTTAATAAAGTTTTAATTAGGTAATTCGCGTATGTAAAAAATCGATCTCCCACACTGTAATACAACGTTTTTGGAAGACAGACCTACTGATTTTGTGTCTTAGGACATAGCTTGATTTTTGGTCTTTGGCCGCGCATAACTCAACAACGCCTTTTCAGTTTGACCTGTATATATGTATGTTTGTCCGCGATTATCTCGCGTTTGGCTGAACCGATTTTGATGCGGTTTTCAGAAATGAATTCTTTACATTCAGGAGAAGGTTTTAGTTACTGTTTTAACCGACTTCGAAAAAAAGAAAGTTCTTAGTTTGTGTGTCAGTTGGTTGAAGGCGGGTCTCTTTTTGTAAAAAATAAATTATTGTAAAAATAAATTATTCTAAATGTTCGTTAAAATCCAAGGATGGTTTTTATTTACAGCAAGAAAAATTCGAATATTTACCTGGCAAACTACATAGTTATAGCTGGTAAAGTATTATAGGCTAGTATTGGAAAATAAGGGCCACATTACACGAGCGGCACTGTGTCAAAGGCAGATTGAAACTGAAAACGTGATTTTTATTGGGAACAGAAAGCAAGGCCTGCTGTCTGCAATACCCGTGTCCGCCACTGTACATGACAGTTAAGTCGTCAGCGTGGTATGGAGTAGCTTCATTTTAAATCCTTTTAAAGTTTTAAGGGCCATGGAAAGAAATTCTTGGATAAACGCCTTTAATGATAGGAACCGTATCGTAGAATGCCGTTAAAATTATACCTACAGAAACTAACGCGGCATTCACAGAAAAAAAAAATCCGTGTCATCAAACCATCTGGGAGAAGCAGCATCTCTTTTTTTAAGTCGGTTTAAGAGCAGTCGCCCTTTTGCGCGACTTCATGTCGCACTCGCACTGTGTTTTTAAGACCTAAAGCATTAAAATATAAAAATAAAAAACATTCTAAACAAAAATAATAATAGCAATAAGTACATATGTATCAGGTATCAGCCTTTTTTATTTAAACATTTTATACTTTAAACAAAGTTTTGAATTCAATATTAACACTTAAAAACCTTAATCTACTGGTAAATAGATGCCTTATTTTACAAAAATTATGTACTAGGTATTTACAGAAAGACAGGATTTCAAAAACAGAAATTTGAAAATTTAAAAATAACTACCTATTTACAGTCTTTGTACAAAATTTACAATCATAGTCGATCTGAGCAAATATTTGGGCACTTATTGGCATATTGTCTTATAAGTTTAAGCGAGCCCTGTGTGAGAAGCTTCTGGCCAGGTTTAACCAGCCACTCGTCTGAACCATCGCAACAGTCACAAATACCATCATTGATCATACTTGAGGGTATAAAGTTAACTGCTATAGGTTTCTTATTATATTGACTATCACAGTAAAATGTTCCATTAACGCAGGCATTTGTACTAGGCTCATCACTTGAGTCTTCACAGTCACAGTAATCATTGTTTACTTGCTCAAATGGTATCAGTTCTTCAGATGTTAGACATTTGAATTGGTTGTCAGCGTTTGGTCGATAGCGTGGCATGTTGGTTAACAGAACTCCTCGTAGTATACCATGCTCGTTTATAAATTTGTCGTCATCTGAGCGTAAATGCACAACCTCCAAAACATCTGAATATGCAACAACCTGGATCACGCGACTGTTCGAGTTTTCAGCTGATATCGTTAGGAAGAAATATAGTTGGTATACAAAAAAGCATATGGCAAGCACGGACGACAGAATAATAATATTTTTCTTCTTTTTGAGACCCATTGTTGATTATTTTTGTATTGATAAAAACAGCAACGATTCTGAAAAGTATCTTACTGTTCAATTCATAATATATTCTCATAGATTTAGCTTCTCCCTGAATTTATAATTATTATCAACTGTGCCGTACCTAATTAATTTAATTTTACCGTACAAACAAACGTGAAGGCAAAAAAACTCATTCTTTGTTTTGATTGTAATTTCTGCATTTCTGACTGAAGACTGAACTGATAACCTTATCCCATCCCATAACTTCATTCAATCCATTTAAAAAAATTTGGTGGCTCAGAGAGAAGGCACGGGCACGAGCGGACTAATTTATCGATATGTATCAGACAGAAGCGGACAGCACTAGGTATTGGAAAACTTGAACATTGAACTTGAAAAGAGTACATATTATGTAATGAATAGAAATATCATCCCAGAGCAGGCGTAGCGTAGCCGTATCTCACTTGAGAACTAGACTACTTTGCCCTTTGCCTTTACATTGTAAAATCAAGAAAAAAATATATAGGTATGTGCGATTATTCGTTCATTCTTTACGATTTTTTTTTTTATTTAAAGGTGCAGCACTAGCATAGCACTGTACTAAGTTTGATTGTTTGATTCATTACCTTGTTTTTAATTTTTAACTGACATTAAATTGAAATTGATTGATTGACATGCAAAATAAGAAGATGTTTTCTTTTTTCTTTACCTACTTTGTAAACATTCTTGCCCCGGTGTTCCTAGGCAGCGCATGTGTCCGAATTTTCTAAGTGCAGATTCGGGGTTTTCAAGTAGCAAACTGTGACCTTTCTTTTGTATATTTTGCTAGTTTTGTGCTGTGTTTTGTATACGTCCAAAGGTTTGGTAATATTTACACGGTAGAGGAGCATCGCTCCTCTAAACCTCCAGAAATGGAGGAAGACCCACCCGACCCTCCTCGACCGCCTGATAAACATCCTACCCTCAATGAACCCATCCCATTCACTTATTCACCAGTGGCGTCTATACCATTGTCACAATTCGAAGAAATTGAAAACTCACAATGTCAATTCCAAACTCCGCCCCAATCCCAACCACAACCTCAAACCCAACCAGAAACCCAACCTCAAACCCAATTACAAACCCAACCTCAAATCCAAAAACAAGCATTGAAAAGGCAACCTCCCCTAACACTTCCACAAACCCCTGCCAAGCAAATACGTCAAGTAAATCTCTCAACTAGCCAGGTAAGTCAGAACTCAAGTCAGTACAGCAACAACACTACCCATGCGCGTCAGAGATACTCCGCAACTGACCTACGCCCATACATTGTTCATGTGCAACTCATTACTGACTCTGAGAGATCCGGTGTGTCCTTACATGCTCTAAATTTTGGCATGTTCTTGATGAAAAATAACATCAGGAATGTGTTAGAAGGAGGAGTTAAGAAGGTTGGTAGAAACCGACTATCAGTAGAATTTAAAACCCCACATGATGCCAATGCCTTCATGGCTAACCCAATTTTGACCGAAAAGTACACTGCCGCCATACCAAGCTTCAATATAACCCGTATGGGAATTGTCCGTGACATACCAACTGATTGGTCGGAAGAGGTTATTATGTCCAACATTAAAGTCCCGGCAGGATGTGGCAATGTCATAAAAATGAGACGTCTCAATCGAAAGGTTACCGAGGATGGAGCACCTGTTTGGAAGCCTACCCAAACTGTTGTTCTAACCTTTGATGGCCAAATTCTTCCAGACAAAGTAATCTGTGCATACTCCTCTCTTCCGGTGGAAAGGTATACTTTCCCCACTACTCAATGTTTTCTGTGTTGTCGATTTGGACACACAAAGTCTAAATGTAGATCGTCTCCTCGATGCTTCCGATGCTCCCAGGATCACCCTGCCGACTCCTGCTCTACAACAGAGAGTGATTCCCTTTGCGTTCTTTGCTCAGGCAATCATTTCGCTACTGACAAGTCCTGCCCGGAATATATTGGGCAAACTAACATTAAGACCCAAATGGCTGAGAAAAACATTTCATATGCAGAGGCCAGTAAAATTACTCCCGCTGCATACAAGAGTTTTGCTACAATAGCCAAAACTTCTCCACCTTCACATGGCCAGTTGTCAAGCTCTGCGCCTCTTCCGTCCAGATCCTATAAAAAGGCAGTAGCACCTAAATCAAGGTCCTACTCCCAACCTCAGCCGGGGTATGATGTTCAATCCCACAGACAAATTCTCAATAATTACTCCTTCTCCCCATCCAGAAATGGATGCGCACTTAATGCATCTCCTCCTTCCTCTTCACCTCAACCTGACCTAGTACAAACACTTATTCATGCATTAGTTTCAACATTAACTTCGAACACACCAACAACAATACCTGACCACGTTGCCGAAAAACTTGTTACTCTTTTATGCTCCATAAATGGCTCCCCCCCTGAGATTCCTACAGTGGAACGCTCGTAGCGTTTCCCCCAAAAAACCTGACCTAATCTATTTAATTAATAAATTTAACCCGGTCTCCTGTTGTATAACAGAGACCTGGTTAGTCCCCAATTCCCTTTTTTCTGTCCCTAATTTTAATAGCTTCAGATCGGATAGATCTGATGGCTATGGTGGCAGTGCTCTTTTCATTCAGAATAGAGCATCAACACATACCTTTTCTCTCCCCCCTCTTCATGATGATCTAAATGTAATTGCCTGTAAAGTCGAGGACGTCACAGTCCTGTCTGTATATATCTCTCGTACAGATCCGATCTTTATTGCCTCCCTAAGATACATATTTGAAAATGTTCGGGGTCCCTTCATAGTGATGGGAGATTTCAACTGCCATCACTATCGCTGGGGCTCCGAATATTGTGACTCCTTTGGTTCGGGGCTTGTCGAACTCATTGATGACCTTAATCTCTGCGTTCTCAATGACGGACGTGTAACCCGCCGCGCCACCCCTGGACAACGTAAAAGCTGCGTTGATCTTACCTTTTGTTCAGCCGACATTGCCGGGTCTCTGATCTGGGAACGTCTGGACTTTACATATGGTAGCGATCACTTCCCTATCATAATAACTTTCCCCCAAAGCTCTACGCCAGAGAGATCACAGCCTCCTTTGTTAAAATATAGGCTTCATAAAGCTAACTGGGACCTATATTCTAGAACTATAGAAAACAAAATTGAGTCATTACCACCAACTGATGCATTTAATGATGCGGCCGATGCCCTGGAGTGCTTTACACAATTCTCTAACGTTATCTCCTCGTCAGCTGATGCTTGTTTTCCTTTAAAAAATTCAGCCGTAAGTAAAATCTCGTCTCCTCCTTGGTGGGACCAAGAATGCACCCAAGCCGTTAAGGAACGTAAAGAAGCGGAAAGGTCTTGCAATAGACTTCTTGATCAGGAAAGCTTTTTTAACTACCGACGAATTGCTGCGACAACACGTCGTTTGCTTCGGAAAAAGAAGAGAGAGGGATGGGTGAGATTCTGCTCGACCCTCGCCCCCACAACCCCGCCTTCCGTGGTCTGGAGAAACATTAATAGATTTAGACAGGCCTACAATCCACGTTCGACCTTCCTTATGAACATAGACACAGCAAATCGTTTCTTGATGAAGATAGCTCCTGCATATGTACCCACCGAGGAGGAAATATCCACATCTAATAGTAATGTCCCCCTTAGTAGTCACCCATTTAACTCTCATTTTAATATGGATGAATTTAAGATCATTTTAAACCATGTCAAAGACTCCTCCCCAGGTGTTGATGGTTTTCCTTACTCCTTTTTTTCTCGCTCTGGGCCGAAGTGCCAAACATATCTCCTTAGCCTTATTAATATTTGTTTTCTTCACGGCTACATTCCTATATCATGGAAGACTCAGATAATCATTCCAATTCTGAAACCTGGTAGGGATTCGGATGATGTGGATGGATTCCGTCCTATTGCTCTCTCAGTGGTCTTGTTAAAGCTTTTGGAACACCTTGTTAAACTCAGACTGGAGTGGTTCGTTGAAAAGGAGGGAATCCTTCCAAAATCACAATTTGGCTTCCGGAAGGGCCTCGGCACAATGGATAGTGTGGGATGTCTCGTCGCCGATATCCGCCTAGCTTTTAGTAAAAATGAATCAACAGTAGCAGCTTTTTTGGACATTGCTTCCGCATACGACAATGTACTTCCTTCGATCCTCAGGCAGAAAATGCAAAAGCTGAAGATTCCTGAAAGGATTGTTCAATGTGTATGGGAACTACTCACTTCTAGATCTGTGATACTGAGGATTCCAGGGGAGGAACTAGAGCCCAGGAAGGTCTGGAAAGGCCTTCCACAGGGTTCTGTCCTATCCCCCATTCTTTATAACATATATACATATGATCTTCCATCTTCTTTAAATTCAAATTGCAAAATTCTCCAATATGCCGATGATCTGGCCCTTTATATCACTGAAATTTCAATCCCCGATGCTTCAAACTCCCTTAGTCTTTCCCTGGAATCTTTAAATCAATGGCTTCTAGCTCATGGACTTAGCTTATCCCCATCTAAATCCTCCGCCATAGTGTTTTCTCGAAGACGAGGCATTCCGGCTATCCAAGTAAAAATAGAAGATAAAATTATCCCGGTGAAAGAAAAGGTTAAATTTCTTGGTGTTTTACTTGATCCCAAATTGACTGGTGTCCATCACATAAATTATCTAGTAAGTAGGTGTGAGCGCACTATCCCTATCCTTAAGGCTTTAGCCGGGGTATGGTGGGGCGCTCATCCTTACTCCCTCAAACTTGTTTACAACGCACTGGTGCGTAGCGTGATGGACTACGGTGCATTTGCTATCGGACCAAGCAACAAAGCCGCATTAGCCAAGTTGGATAAAATTCAGTATCAATGTCTCCGAATCGTTACCGGTTGCATGAAATCTTCTCCGACGAACGCGTTACAGGTAGAGTGCTGCGATGCCCCCCTATCCCTACGGCGTCAGTACTTGGCTGACCGCTTTACCTTTCGTGCATACTCAATTTCTTCCCATCCTCTCCTTCCAATAATTTCTAAATTAAACTCCTATATAGAATCTCCCCGATGTTCCTACTGGAAACATAAAGATCCTCCCCCGGTAGTGAAGAGTTATAAAAAACTTCTTAACTTGGAGGGTGAAATCGCACGGACTCCTAAAATTCCTCTATTTCAAACGGACTATGAAGTTGCAATTTTCCAACCTCACATATTTGTTGATATTGGAATCCCTAAAAACTGCCCTTCCGCTAACTCCATCTTTAACGCGGTCGTTGGTGAAAGATGGAATGATTGGCAAAAGTTCTATACCGATGCATCTAAATTAACTTCATCCAGCCCGACGGGCGTAGGGATCTATTTTCAAAATTCCAATATAATCCTCCGGTATAAGTGCCCCCCTGAGTCTTCCGTCTTCACGGGAGAATGTGTGGGCATTTTGGAGGCATGTGCCTTCATTGAGTGCCATAACATAAAACAAGCAGTTATTTTTACTGACTCTAGAAGTAGCTTACAAACTTTAATACAAAATCAGTTTTACTCAAAACTTAGAAGCAGCATTATTTTAAAGATCAGAGAGCTATTACTGTCATGCTCACTTCAAAAGAAAACAGTTCATTTAGTTTGGATCCCTGGCCACTCTGGAATTAAAGGTAATGAGGTAGCAGACTCCTTAGCCAAACAGGCCGCCACCGACGACGCCGCAGACCGCGGACATTACGGTCATCAATGCTACGACCTGCTCCATCTCCCTAAGGTGCACCTTCGTGCCTCTTGGGAGGCACTATGGGCCCGATCTTGCCTGCAAAAAGGATTACGCTATGCTAGCCATCAACGCAACATACCATCGAAACCATGGTTCTTCAGTCAGAAGAAGGCCAGTAGGACTGTGATATCAGTTATGTGCAGACTACGCCTTGGCCACTGCTGCACTCCGGTGTTTTTGAACAGAATCGGAGTGCGGGACAGTCCGCTATGCGAGTGTGGTCTGGAAGATGGTACTTTAGATCACATTTTCTTTTCCTGTCCCAACTATCCCTCTATTAATCTGTATAATAAATTGATTCATTTTAAAATCCCCCTCCCAATTAACTTTCAATCCCTCCTTACCTACCTCCTCCCCGATCCTGAGTTTCTTGAAACCTTTATGAAATTCATCCGTGTAAATAATATCAAACTGTAAATGTAACCTGTAAATATGTGTTTGTGTTTTTATTATATAAATGTATTTGTATATTTACTAATCAATATATTGTGTCTGTCTTAGTATGTATTAACCCACTGCTTTATCTATATGTCCAAGATCAGTCACAAAAATCATAATATTATATATGTACCTATATATATATACATTATTACTATAAATTTTTTACCCCTTTCTTTTTGACCATGCCAAACCTTACACTGATTCTGGCAGAATTGGCCTTGTGGCGAAATATTGCCAAAATATAAAAAATTGAATTGAATTTACTTTGTAAACTGCAATTTATTCTTAATTTTGAATTTATATTGCTAAATGACTAATAATAGACGCATTTCTAGTTAAAACTCAATGATGAGTTACCTTACGGTTGACCGTCAGCAATCTTCTGGGAGCTCATCCAAGGATGGCGACGAAAACGAGAAAAGTGATGATCTTGAGGTAACCTACCCCGTGACCCAACCCCTGCTTTAGTTATTGTTTTTTATGATTTTTCCGCCATCCTTTTCTAATACCGATGTACCTACTTCCAATAGAAACCTCCTAAAGGTAGGTAATCGAAATAGCCTGTCACTAATGTGCACTGTGTGACTGTTTATTTTTACAAGTTTTCATGTTATAGGTACTTAAAGAAAACCCCATCTAAATTTCACAATTCTAAACAAAATTAGGTAATTATATTCAACCTTCACTTCTTTCTGCTATCTTGTAGCAGCATCAGATGCAATAGTTTTTCATCAAAAGTAAGATCTACATCCATAAGTTTTCTTTATGACCTTACACCTAGAAACATTCCAATTAGAAATCCTACTTGTTGTTAGCAGGTTGATAATTCAAAATCAGTGCTTCTGAAGATAGCAACATTGTATGCTGAGCAGCTGATGAGTGATCTGGTGCTGGAAGTGGGCGGGGTGGGGTACCCTGCTCACCGACTGATCCTGTGTGCAAGTAGTGAGGTTTTCCAGGTACTGACTTACCTATTGGAATCTTGTTTGAGTTAAACCAGTTATTTTTGTTGCAATTTTTAATTTAATAATTGAGTATATGAAGAGATTACAAGCTTATTTGCCAATTTTATTTTTACTTAAGTACAATTAAAAAAAAATAATGAAAATGTTAATAAATATTTACTTACAATACTAGCACTCCTATGGATGGGATGTTTGTGAAATAAGAGACTTTTCACAATAGTTACACAGTTTTTGTGTGCACCTGATGTAATATATGTAGCCCTAGTATCTTTGCTACTTGTGAGTAACTACAACATATGATTACAAACAAAAAAAAAAAAAAAATCTATCTATTGAAAACACATGTAACTTATTGATAGTGACACTACCAAAACCTTAAATAAATCTAATACTTTGAAATAATTGCATCTGGAACAAGATTAAGCCCAATTTTGTACTGTTTTCAGGTAATGCTGATGAACAGACAGTGGACAGAGTTTGGTGAAAGCCGTATTGTTCTTCAAGAGACTCCCAATGCTGCGTCAGTGTTTCCGCACTTTTTGAAGTAAGATACATTCTATCTACACATAAAGTTAAAGTTAAAATACACAAGTAAGATACAAAAGTATATTAAACCATTTAAGTTAGGTCATCATCATCATCATTTCAGCCGTAGGACGTCCACTGCTGGACATAGGCCTCCCTCAAGGCTCTATTCATGAGGGGGGGGGGGGTTGCTTAAGTTAGGGCCCATACCATAATTAAATTGCATGATATGAAATTCTAGTAAATTTCAAACCATGTGTTACACAAGGTAAGTTTTAATTTTCATCACTTGTGTGTACTAATCCTATTTAATTTTGTTTGATGATGATGATGATCTCCTTTTATCCCTCATCAGGGACATAGGGCTCTCAGTAAAGCTCAAAGCTGTAAAGCTTTAATTTTGTTTAGTTCTGAATATTCATACATAAAAATTAAATGTTGTTTCTCATCTTTTTAGGTATTTCTACACTGGCCAGATCCGTATTTCGCACCAGACAGTGTTGCCAGTGCTGTCATTAGCTGACAAATACAATGTTAAGGTAATTTTTTTAAGTAAAGGTTTCAGCTGTTTAGATTATACTTACTTCAAGGATTAAACTCTTAAAAATATAACTTTACAATATGCTGTGAACTGGTTGCCTAGGACCATTATCAATTTATAATATAATAATAATAATATAATATAATAACACATCACACTCAGAGCCCCTAACTAGGAAGAACCTGTATCTAGGGTGCCCGAAACACACACAGAGACGAACATCACACCCATTTATTTGTCTGTTTGAGAAATAGATATCACATTTAAAAGACTTTTCATTTTTACAGAGGTGTTCTTTACTTATCCTGTTATTCATAAAAAGTTAGAGCATTTTAGTTATTTGACGTATGTCAATTTAGACTGGATGTCACGTATTTACCATACAACAAACCAGAGAAGTAGACCTCCAGTAAAGCTACTTAAAATGTACTGTATCTTTATGAATAACATGGTTAGTGTATATATATTATGGTTTAAGCATGTATACTATAATAGTCCACCCCCAAAAAAATAAATCCATCCATTTATAATATCCCCTCCCATTTATAATATCCCCTCCCATGAATAATATTGCCACCCATCTATAAATATCGGCCCTTACTATAATATCGGCTTTCCCACAGTAAAACTTCGCTCCCCCATGTATATTTATCAACACTGTCTAGGGATATTTTGGATGTGCTTAATTTGCTGAAAGATTGTTGGGGCCCATTTATCTTTTTAGATAGGCATTCTAAAGTAAAGTAAAAAGTAAAAGTAAAAAAAGATTTATTCAATACAAAGTACAGTGGCAGTGTAGGATGGCATAACACTTCCGGTTTTTCTGTATTGTAAATTAATCTTGTACTTTGGTAATACAGTTTAGGGTGCACGAGAAAAATAGAAAAAATTATAGATAAGTTGTCGGTGCATTGATGAATTCAAAATATTCTCAGACAGTGTTGATATGTGTATAATATAGGCACCATTAAATGAACTGTTAAACATAATTTTAATATTGTGTTTTTGTTTTTAAAGAAATGCTTGTTTATTTTATTCAAACCTCTTAGATTTTTTCGTTGGCGCTGTTAATTAAATGAGATTTCATTTTTTTCCTTCGCCCCCCCAAGTATAATATCGCCCCCTCCCGTATAAAATATCTCCCCCCCCACATATAATATCGTTCCCCCAGGACCTGGTGTCGCTCTGCCTGTGCTACATGTGGCGCGAGACGGCGGCGGCGGCGCGCCGCGGCGTGCTCGTCGCCTGGATGCAGTACACCATGGCCTGTGGACACTATGATGTTGCCACTGTGAGATAAATCCTATAGCTTATACACGGTTACTTTTTTTATCGTGAAGGAAAATTTAACACACGGTAGGCAATGTTATACAGAACTGATTCCTGAAAACAAAATTGAAAAATAATGAAAGTTTTTTGTAAAAAAAAAACTAAAAACGTTGTGTAGCATCAGAACAATGACCTACGGTGGCTTAGCTGGCGCCAGACGCTTAGGGGGCGTAAACAAGGGGCCATTGACCTAAAAAAAATTGGATTCTAAAAAAAAAAATTGGAAAAGTCAATAAAATATTTGTTTTTTAATAATTCATTCAAGTTATATACGAGACTTAGTCCTGAAAGTTTCCACCAAGATAAAAAAAAAGTAACCGTGTATTTTACATTACTAACAATAAAAAAAGATAAATATAAGTGTTGGTTTGAAGAATTATACCAATTTGGATAATTATTTCACCATTAGGTCAAATGTTCGATCATTTGATCAACCATTTTGAGCGAGGATGCATAAGTTCTTTACTGACAAGCGAGTTATAATAAATATTGTCGTGAAAGCATACATACCTACCACCACACACATCGCCTTCCATGTGTGCTGTAATGTAACGAACAACTAATGGCAGCAGCTTCCTTGTTGAATAATAAAACCACCGGCCAAGTGTGGCAATTATGGCAACCATTAAATGTTTGACCTTGTGACGATATGAGGTGTAGGAACCTGTCCAAAACGTGGTCTTGCCACTGAAATGATAATATTAATAATAATAACACATGACACTCAGAGCCCCTAACTAGGAAGAACCTGTATCTAGGGTGCCCGAACGAACATCACACCCAGACCGTACCAGACCGTAACGTAGACCAGACAGACAATATTCATATAATGATGATAATAAGTGTTGAAACTCTTGCAGGCCTGCCAGAACTTTGTGAAGTGGAACCTGGAGTGGCTTTCTGCGGACACACAGCACAGGCAGCTTGAAGCCCTGGAGCCAGATGCACTTTTACAGCTTTTACAGCAGAGCGACCTTGTACTGCGGGATGAGATGACACTCTACGAGTAAGTTATAGAATCATACACTATGCCTGGTATTTTTTCCGACCACGTGAGTGACTGACACAAGCCTACGTCATCGTGCTGAGGCTGAGACTGAGCGAGAAGGAAATTACATTTAACCAGAGACATGGTATAACGCTCGCTACGCTCCATTTAACACGCGTGAGACAAGCAAGTTATGTTAGTGACATAGCTTGTGTCGCTCTGGGAAGAGAAAACCTGTTTTTAGACTGTAAGGGTTGGGGAAGGTTTGAACAGAAACAACTTAATTACTTGAAAAATAGCTGAGCGCGAGGTGCGTACTGTGGGAGCTCGCTGAACTAACCGCCATTGCCGTATAACCCGACCCAATGGCAAACCTAAGTAAATGTGTGAGGTGTTGTATGCCTACCTAACCATTTAATTTATTAGGTGTGTACCTGCGCTATAGCCCCATTACTGCATCCCGCTCGCACACATTCTCGCTCTCAGGTTTTTATAATGCAGATAACAGAAGTAGGTAACCAGTAACAATTGTAAAACACAAAATACAAAATACTTATACTAATTTCCACCGCTAACATAGACTATGAGTAGAGTGGCTTGCTGCCGGCGTTCGCGGTACTATGACGTATGGGAAATAATTTATGTGCAGTGGCGGTCTAGGACGGCGTAACAGATTTGTCTATGTTCTCGTGTGCCCTAGACTGTAATACCAAAGAACACGAGCTATTTTGCAATACAGAAAAATCGGAAGTGTTACGCCGTCCTAGACCGCTACTGTACACTAGGAACAGTATGGGCCTCAATATAGATCCTTGCGGTACACCAATATTTACAGGGCAGCCCGCAGACACCGCACCACCCACGTCCACCCTTGGTCTCTATCGGAGAGCTAAGAAGCCACTAGATCAAGAAATTAGGCCGTAGTACCGTAATTTAAGTAACAAAGTCTCATGATCAACGCAGTCAAAAGCCTTGGAGAGGTCAAAAAAACTCCCACTCCCAATGGCATCGTGAGAATCTTCCCAGGCTCCATAGACATTGCTTATGAGTTTGTGACCTGCGTTTCAGTTAGATTTTTATGTAGCAACTTTTAAGTTATTCTTTAAATATCTGCATCATCATCATCAATGTGGTGTTTTTGGAAGAAACGCTCTGGATACCAATTTTGGATTGCGTTAGAAGTTAGAAGTGATACGGACTTATTAGTTTCTCCAAATAAAATTGTTTCCATTATTGATCTCATCTCGCTGGCCTTTCCTTGAGAATTACTTAGCCTTGTTATTTTCAAAACCAGTTTCGTAGTCCGATGGCTCAGCAAGCAGCGGGAACGTCTTCCCAGTTCGGGGCTGACGGAAGCGGAGCAGAAGGCGCATTGGGACGCCTTGCTTGTCGCCGTGTTCTCACACGTTAGGTAAATATGAAACTACAGGACCAACTTTGAAATCAGCGTTTATTTTTTAACAGGGCACTCCGACTATGATATTGAATCGGTAATAAATAGTTTAAAAAAATCGGCACTGTCAAAAAAATTATAAAAAAATGCCTATTTTAGAAATCACTCTTGGTACAGTCACGGACTAGGAGGCCGTCACAGATTTGTCTATGGTTTTGTCAGCCCTAGACTGTATTACAAAGAACAAGAGCTATTTTGCAATACAGAAAAACCGGAAGTGTTACGCCGATCGTGTCCGCCACTGTACCTTTTAAAATTAAAATACAAAAATAAAAAAAAATCTGTATAAAATATTAAAAACACCTTTATATTGTGTATTTTATGTTAAACTGTGACGTGGCTGTGAAGGACGTAGCATGTAACTTCTAACGAGAAAAAGCGCTTTTTTCTTTATTTTTCTAAATTTTGTATTCAAAGTCACCCTGTAGAGTCCGCGCCAGATAAGTTTGCGACTGGTGGCGCCACTGTTTACGTGCTTCACCCGCCATTCAAAACAAATGTCTGATTTATAATTGGGTCATGTTTTGACCGCTGCAAACTTACCTGCGGCGGTAGCATGACGGATATTTTGTCGAATTTGTCGTATCTATCTGTCACTTTTGTCGATCATCTCCATACATTTTCTCGCATTTAAATGTCAAAAGCGATCAAAAGTGACAGAACGATTCGACAAATGGGCCGTCATGCTACGTAGGCTGGCATGCACTACTAGCTGATAAATATTTAAAACTAGTCTATCCGGCGAACTTCGTACCGCCTTACATAGTACTATCTTGTGCATGTATTATACATATAAACAATCTTCTTGAATCACTCTATCTATAACAAAAAACCGCATCAAAATACGATGCATAGTTTTAAAGATATAAGCATACATAGGGACAGACGCGGGAAGCGACTTTGTTTTATACTATGTATTGATATGTAGACAATAATCTTATGTAAGTACTCCAACATGAAACAACAAAGTTATCAGCATTAATCTATCTAAAATTAAATTTATTATGCACCGCCTTACAATAGATTTTTTATATTTTAGATTATGCCAGTCGACCCGGCGAACTTCGTAACGCGTATAAACTTTTCTTTTGAATCACTCTATCTATTAAAAAAAAAGAGCATCATGATCCGTTGCGTAATTTTTAAGATCTAAGCATAAAGCAGGAAGCGACTTTGTAGTGATAGTTTTACTTTACCTGTCATTGTATTTTAAGTTATTACTATGTAATGTAATGCTGTTTGTGAACCCATATAAAATAAAATAGTGACGGATAGATGGTGAGCTGATTCATTAAGTTAATTTATCACGTTAGGTTCCCCATGATGTGTCCGCGGCAGCTGGCGGCGCTGCTGCTGAGCCCGCTCACTCAGGAGCACAAGGAGCTCTTCATGGAAAGAATGGCCGTTGCCATGAGCTACCAGAGTGGTAATCTTGTCTTATCTACTGGGTGTTTCTGACTGGTAATAAATGAAACGAGTGCTTCAGCTCACCATACCTAAAAACTTTCCCAAAGCAACATGGGTAAAAATCTCAAAACAAAAATCATCTGTCCCGTACATTGACCCCGCCAGCTGATCGAACCAATGTATGGAACAGCTGTTTTTTTTTTTTTGAGATTTCGACCTATGTTGCTTTGGGAATGTTGTTAGTTATGGTGAGCAGAAGCCGTCCTTTGATTTATTACCGTCTTGTCAGAAACACTCAGTATATTTAAAAAATTATTACTGTGTGTTTGTCTTGCTGAATCCCGAACGGCTCTACCACATAATTTGATTTTCTAATACAAACTGTATTTATCATCAAAAACCTACTTTCTCACCTAAAAATCCTTAAAAACCAGGTCAATACGAGCGTTTAGCAGAACTGCAGAATAGCGAACAAGCTGCCATATTCACACCGCGACTGTACACCGGAGACACTTGGGGCTCCGTCCTGACCGTGGACCACTACCACTCGCTGCCCTGCTACCACACCAGGACCTTCATCTTCAGCACCAAGACGGAGCTGGCTGACACCGCGCCTCAGCAGGTAGGGAGTAGGCAGTAGCTAGACACTTGGGGCTCCGTCCTGACCGTGGACCACTACCACTCGCTGCCCTGCTACCACACCAGGACCTTCATCTTCAGCACCAAGACGGAGCTGGCTGACACCGCGCCTCAGCAGGTAGGGAGTAGGCAGTAGCTAGACACTTGGGGCTCCGTCCTGACCGTGGACCACTACCACTCGCTGCCCTGCTACCACACCAGGACCTTCATCTTCAGCACCAAGACGGAGCTGGCTGACACCGCGCCTCAGCAGGTAGGGAGTAGGCAGTAGCTAGACACTTGGGGCTCCGTCCTGACCGTGGACCACTACCACTCGCTGCCCTGCTACCACACCAGGACCTTCATCTTCAGCACCAAGACGGAGCTGGCTGACACCGCGCCTCAGCAGGTAGGGAGTAGGCAGTAGCTAGACACTTGGGGCTCCGTCCTGACCGTGGACCACTACCACTCGCTGCCCTGCTACCACACCAGGACCTTCATCTTCAGCACAAAGACGGAGCTGGCTGACACCGCGCCTCAGCAGGTAGGGAGTAGGCAGTAGCTAGACACTTGGGGCTCCGTCCTGACCGTGGACCACTACCACTCGCTGCCCTGCTACCACACCAGGACCTTCATCTTCAGCACAAAGACGGAGCTGGCTGACTCCGCGCCTCAGCAGGTGAGGAGTAGGCAGTAGACATAACATATCTTTATTCACACACACAACAAAAATAAAAAGTTTATGAGAACAAAGCAAGCAATAGACTCTTAGCACAGACACTAAATGTAAGAGCTGTGGGTGTAAAATGGCTCTTTCTCAGCATATTATGCTGTAAGCAATGCGATTTAATGCAAGGCAACGCTGGTAGGTAATTGTTTTATTAACCGACTTCAAAAAAGAAAGTTATCAGTTTGACCTGTATGTATGTTTGTCCGCGATTATCTCGCGTTTGGCTGAACCGATCTTGGTGCTGTTTTCAGATAGTATTTTAGTTACATTCAGGAGAAGGTTTTAGTACCTATTTTAACCGACTTAGAAAAAGAGAAAGTGCTCAGTTACTGTATGTGTCAGTTCATTGAAGGCGGGTTCCTTTTTTGTAAAAAAGAAATTATTCATACGTACAGTCAAGGACTAGGAGGCTGTAACAGATTTGTCTATGGTTTCGTCAGGCCTAGACTGTATTACCAAAGAACAAGAGCTATTTTGCAATACAGAAAAACCGGAAGTGTTACGCCGACCGTGTCCGTGACTGTACATACTATTATTTTATTCATGTTTTGTTTTTGTACAGGACCGTTTGACTGAATGGACCCTGGACCTCTATCCCAAAGGAGTTTGGTTCAGGAAGAGTTTACTCATTATGTGGACCGGAACTTTTGATGTAAGTTAATTTAGATTAGAAATTATTTATCATCAAAAATTAATCGTCGACCGACCGACCGACCGACCGACCGACCGACCGACCGACCGACCGACCGACCGACCGACCGACCGACCGACCGACCGACCGACCGACCGACCGACCGACCGACCGACCGACCGACCGACCGACTGACTGACTGACAACGCGGAGCCGAAACTATTGGGCGTAGAAAGCTGAAAATTGGCACGTGGGTTCCCTGGGGGGTGTAGGTGAGCACTAAGAAGGGATTTTTCGAAATTCCCACGGGAACGGGAAAAAACGGGGTTTTTTGTAAATATGAGAAATCTGCGCGGGAAAAACCGCGGGGCAGCCTCTAGTCGAAAATAAAATCTTCTAAGCCATGGAAAATATGTATTAAAAAAAAGCGATTCTGTATGATACTAAGATAATCTAGCAAAGTTTTTTTTTCTACAATGCTATAGGGTACAGACAGAATAAGAAAGCTACTAAGTTCTACTTATTCAAATGTAACTTCGATTCAAATACTAATTACAAAGAATTGCAAAGGGCATAGCCTAGGTCAAAGAACAGATAATCAATCTCTGCAGCCGAAAAGTTCTAAATTGGCGACCGGGCTCCGGAAGATGAAGAATAGGCAGACCCCCATAAGGTGGTGGCTGGTGAAGGAACGCTCAAGACCAGGGCCCCAAGTTTCTTATCTTATTTAAGACCAATTGCGATTTTTTTTTGATTGTCTTGTCCACTTTTGGCAATTTTGGTAGTCTCTTATTTAACTATGGATCAATCGCGGCAATTGCAATCCAATTGTACTAAATTGGTAGTTTCTTAAATTGTAGGGGCAAAAGACAATTACAATTGGATACAATTTTCGTAGTCTCATATAATTTGAGACCGATTGTCTATGAGATCGAATTCAATCGAATTGTGATTGTTAGAAAAAAACACAATCAAACAATAGTACCTTTTTTTCAATTGTGCACTACTCGTAAAGTTAAAAAAAATATCTTTTTAATGAGTTTGAGGCTTCGTCTCCTTATTTTGGAGCTGGCCAATGAAGCCGACGAGCGCCGGCGACTTATCGCCGAACACCGTCTCGTTGGCCGGTTCCTAAGAGGGACCATGGACCCCTTCACAGTCATGACTGACCAAGAGTTAATAAAAACATTTAGGTTGGGGAAAGCGGCAGTCAAGAGCCTGTGAAGTTTTACACTTCGGAATTCGTGATGAATTTGAGGCTCCAAAACAACGCGCTGGCCCTCCGCCTTCATAATTTGGAGCAGGCGAGTGAAGCTACTAATCGCGGAGCATCGTCATAATGTTTAGCTCCCAGGAGCGTCAGTGAACCCTAAATCGATGTTCGACACATAAAGTTTATAATATCATTTAGATTTGGCAAAGAGCCGAGCCAGTCAAGGACTCCTCTTACTCTTTCTCTGTTTACCACCACAGCGTCGGAGTTATGGACTACACCTACTAACAAGTAAGTTTTTAGCGATCTCCTCCAACATAACCTATAACTTAACAACAAAACTTTTACATTAAGTACATTATTACACTTACTTACCTACAGTGACAATAAACTAGGCACCTAAAATGCAGTAACTAGTTCTCATAGGGATCCAGGTGGACCTCTACTGCTCCACAAGAGACTGAGCAGTCTAATGCGATGACACAAAAATTAAATAAAGTTATTAATAGTTCTACTATCTCAGTTTGTCGAATATGTTAATAGAAAATGTAATGAAGGCTGAAAGGGGTCCACCAAAACTGATTTCAGTTACATTACAGTTTTGTTAGTGTAAAGAATTAATAGTTTTCTTTGATAAGGTTTTGATTTAATTTTCCCTACAACAATTTAACCTAGCATCTTTTTTTAGATACCTAAGTGCTGTACTAGTAGCATCATGTTTTTATGCCTCCGTCTCAACCAGACTTGCAGGACAGAGCCACTACTACTACTACCGACTTCAGCGGAAAATATTGTAAATGCCTGCGCAGATTTACACAACATGCTTAAAAAAATGAATGCCATGGATGACACATGAGGAAGCCCTGCCCTCAAAGAAAATAATTTGAGAAATCATGTAAGTCTTAGCGTCAGTAAAAGAATTTCTTAATCAAAACATTTTGTTCTAAACATAAATTTTACTCGTCAACAATTCATTTTACATATTAAACACCAACCTTCCATACCTTTTTTGTTACTTAGTTTATTTTATCCTAACTATGGGTTGCATTTCATGGAAGAAATTGCTGCAAGCGATAAGGCAATTATACATAAAACACACATGCCAATATTTAATTATTCATTTATTCAGTGCTTGTAGGCTACAATTATAAATAATGTTTTATTTCAGCTACAACAAGATTGAAAATGTTCCAAACAAAGGAGGCGCTGGAGATGATTGACATGGCCACATTAACCCGGAGCTGGAGGAAGGGCAGGCCAATGCAATCAGCAGGCCGTCAAAAACTGTGGAGAAACAGAAATATAAAATTATAAAACATAACAAGTTGTTTTTTGTTTATTTCATACCTATCTCACATCTTTAGTGCCCTTGCTCACCAGGCAGCCTGGCTGCAGCAGCCACTAAAATACCCCATCTCCTGCCATAAGTGATCTTACAGGCAACTAAGGTAACACGCGAAGGACAGGCAGCAGCATTACAAAGCACCTTTGTTACAAAACATGAAGAGCAATACGACGAGTACAAGTAAGCGTGACGATCATGGCAATACCAAAGTGTGCTCTTGTGACGATCTGTGGAGGAGGCCTATATCCAATGGTGGACGTCTCTGCTGAGAAGACGATGAAGATGGATCTATCGGTCGGTGATCAATGTAACTAACTAACAACATACAAAGTATGTTATCTCTTACTTGCTAAACGTGTTTTCATCATCAAAACTTTATATATATCCATTTACATACCTCTTTCTGGCTTCTTGTAGGTCCATCTAAAGCCTCTGTCGGTGTGTAGTATGTAACTTCAATTTTGCAAAATGAGTTTTGTTTTCTTCACCAAAATTTTTGTTTTGTTTTTGTTTTGATTTGAATGAATGTCTGGACTGACTGACTGATTGATAATTTGAATGATTGATTGTTTACCTAAAATGAGTTTTTTTTGTGTACTAGCACAAGTTTTTCAATTTAGTTCGTTCTTTTTTACTAATCTTCATTCAAAAGTTCACTTTCTCTTCCCTAGTTAGGACCACAGATTAAAATTCGTTTGTGACGTAAAGCAATCGGCCAGCAAGACAATCAAAGTCATTGCGCGATTGAATTTAAGTTTAGGAGACTACCAAATTTATGACTGAACTTGATTGCCTTTTCTTACCATTGCAATTGCTATCTTGTTAATTTAAAATAAGAAACTCCGGGCCCAGGGGGCCAAGTTTCTTAACTAAAAACGAGTGACTCGTAATTGTCTTGTTAGCGACTTAGTTAACCACTAGAGGCTGCCCCGCGGTTTTTCCCGCGCATATTTCTCATAAACACAAAAATCCCGTTCCCGTGGGAATTTCGGGAAATCCCTTCTTAGTGCTCACTTACACTCCCTAAGGAACCCACGTGCAAAATTTCAGCCCGCTACGCCCAGTAGTTTCGGCTCTGCGTTGTCTGTCAGTCAGTCAGTCAGTAACGGAAGAGTTTTATATATATTGATTGCTGTTTTCTTTGAAGGTGCAACAGAAATTACCTTTGTTAAAGCGGCAATGGTTAACGAAATCGCTAACAAGACATTACGAGTCACTCGTTTTTAGTTAAGAAACTTGGCCTCCAGTCTGTGTGACGATCTGTATACGAAGCCTATGTCCAGCAGTGGACGTCTATTGGCTGCGGTGATGACGATAAAGTCTCTCTATACAAAAGTGGCTTTATTTGTATGAGCTTAAGGTTCAAAATAATATTTGTCAGGTACCAGAAGTTGTGCTGCGTACAGTGCGAATTTCTATAACGTGCCAGAACCCGCCCAAAAGTACAGTCAACGAGTACGGCGAGACGCAGGACGAACCCGACATTAGGGTGAAGGTAATTTAACCATTATATTTATTATCAACTAGTCGACCCGCCGAACTTCGTACCGCCTAACCTATTACTATGTTGTGCATGTATTATACTTATAAACCTTCCTCTTGAATCACTCTTTCTATTAAGAAATACCGCATCAAAATCCATTGCATAGTTTTAAAGATTTAAGCATACATAGGGACAGACGCGGACAGCAACTTTGTTTATACTATGTATTGACTAGTCGACCCGGCGAACTTGGTACCGCCTAACCTATTACTATGTTGTGCAATGTGTTATACTTATAAACCTTTTTCTTGAATCATTCTATGTAATAAAAAAAACTAATCAAAATCCATTGCATAGTTTTAAAGATTTAAGCATACATAGGGACAGACGCGGGAAGGGATTTTATTAACCGACTAAAAAAAGGGAGGTTATCAGTTTGATCTGTATGTATGTATGTTTGTCCGCGATTATCTCGAGTTTGGCTGAACCGAATTTGATGCGGTTTTCACAAAAGTATTTGTTACATTCAGGCGAAGGATTTAGTACCTATTTTAAACTACTAAAACCTTCTCCGGAATGTAACAAATACTTTTCTGAAAATCGCATCTAAATCGGTTTAGCCAAACGCGAGATATCGCGGACAACCATACATAAGAGTATATACATACATACATAACAGATACTGAGTGAGTTCTCAGTTCTATGTATGCGCCAATTAATTGAAGGCGGTTTTTTTTTTATAATTATTCTAACTCCTGTTTGTATGTTAACCCTTTTTTTATCTCGTCTTAGTAGGCTTGCTTTAGTAGTGTTGTTGTGGCGCAGATCGGCATCCTGGTGTGGGGCGCGCAGCAGGGCGTGCAGCACGTGTCGTCCGTCGTCGAGCGCGTGCACCGCTTCTCCGAGCAGCACAGGTCCGTGTGTGGTAACGTTGCTGTGTCAGGCAGGATCGTAGCAAGTGGAAATCAATTGTCTCTGCCTACCACGATGATAATGATGATGATATAACAGGCTGAAATTTGGCATGCAGGTAGATGTTATGACGTAGGCATCCGCTAACAAAGAATTTCCCGAAATTCCCTCAGGAACGGGAATTACGGGACTTTTAAGTGAGTATGAAAAATCGTCATTATTGAGTGTATCGACGTAAAATTTGGTGTACAGGTTTCCAAGCAGTAATTAAGTTTATTAATGGAAAGCGCGGGCGAAGCTGCCGGCAAAAGCTAGTGGATTTCTATAAAGATAACTCAGTCAACAAAATGTATGTATTTCAGGGTACTAAACATAGACAACGCGCTAGACTTCGACGAACTGAACACGCCGCTGTACTCGCCCTCCAGCGCCGACCAGGCACCGCAGCCGAAAAGGTACACAGTGTTTCTGACAAATCGGACATAAAGTATTGATTCAAATCACCATACATATCAACTTTCTCCGAGTAACATGAGTGAATAACTAACAGCTTGTAGGAGACCTAACTATCGGACTCTTCTTCTAGCTTAAAACAGCTTTTTTTTTTTAGTTTGTTCTATACATTGTTGGTCCGATCAGCTGACGGGTTAAATGTACGGGACAACTGTTTTTTTTTTTACTCAGGTTACTTTGGTAAAGTTGTTTGGTTTACTGTGCCGAATATCCTCATTAAAAGATTTATTACCATCTTGTTAGAAAAAAAGTGAAAAGTTGCTTCCTATACAGATCTTAACTAAGATTTTTGGAGTAGAACAACATACCGTTTCTAGTACAGTGGCGGACTAGGAGGCCGTTACAGATTTGTCTATGGTTTCGTCAGCCCTAGACTGTATTACCAAAGAACAAGAGCTATTTTGCAATAAAGAAAAACCGGAAGTGTTTCGCCGTTCGTGTCCGCCACTTTACAAATAAGCCATTTTAGAGAGCGCTAATTGAAGTAAGTCTCATTTACCAGACAATTGCAATTATGAGAGTCAATGATGATAATTGTATATTTCCAGACGCTGCGCCAACTGTAAAGGCGGCTGCGAAGTGACGGACGAGCCTAGACACCTGCTAGGACCTAATAAGGATCAGCTAAGGGTAAGTTGTACACCATGTGGTGGCTGCATATAATATCACCACCCCATCTCCTCCCACAGGTGTCGTAAAAGGCGACAAAGGGAACAGCAAAGGTAGCAACTTCATTAAAATTTATATTAATTTATGTTCTTTGTATTGTAAATTGAATTGTAATGTCACAAAAGAACAAAAAAAAAGAGAGAGATAAATTGTAAAGTAGAGTTTGTTACCCCTTTCTTCTCTACGCTGTAAAATCATTGCGAAAGGGAGTAGAATCATTTGACAGAGGAGGGCTCGTTTGGGGGCCTCTCCAGGCGACTATTGTCGTAAGGCAAGGCAAACATTTGTTTTCCTGAGCCAATTGGTGGGCACCCTGAACTACCTCGTCTCTCACAGTATAGGATACTTTACCAAATAAGGTATCAATATTAATTAGATCAGTCTAATTGATCTCAATAAGTAATATCTTGAATCCTGTATTGAATAAATATTTTTTTACTTTACTTTAAATATACTTGAAGAACCACTCCTTCCCCCCACGATTTTCATTATTGAAGGGGGGGTCTATGTCCAGCAGTGGACGTGTTTTAGGTTGATAAGAAGGATCCTGATTCGATTTTCAGCCGTAGCGAATTTAAGTGACATGAAGTTTTCGTTTCAGTAATAGTCAACTTTTTTTACTTTCAGTCTTAGAAACACTATGTTTTAAGGTATTCTAGTATAGTTTACAAGATATGCAAAAAGAGATATGCAGCTTGGCACAGATAACTAGAAAATAATGGGGGCACCACTTTGTATGTGGACTATATATAGATTTTTTTATTTCTCCCCGAATAAAACACCATTTAAGCCCAAAGTTAGTCAAAATTAAAAATTACCAAAATTCATGATCTGTTTCTTTACTAGAAGTTATAATTTTTTAGATTTTCCAACTTAAGGCGGTAACTCTCGGTATGGTGCAAAATTCAAATTTTTTTCACGTTTTATTTTTTTGGCGAAAGTATAAATTTTTAATAAAGTTTCAATTAATTCGCGTACCTATCTCCCACATTGGCTATATTGTTTTTAAAAGACAGAGTTACCGATTTTGTATATATTCAAGGAACTTGATTTTTGGCCTTTTACCCCTAGACAAAAAATCTGTAGGTCTGTCTTCCAAAAACGTTGTATTACAATGTAGGAGATGGTTTTTTACATACGCAAATTCATTTAAACTTTATTAAAAATGTATACTTTCGCCAGAATAAATAAAATAATTCGGCGCCATACCGAGAGTTACCACCTTAAGATAAAAATGGTTCCGTGTCAAGACACCGTTGCCAAGCAATACCTACCTCGTATTAAAAAAAAAAGGAATTTGAAGACTTTGTTTTTTCATAATCGTATATTTCTTTTTTTTCACAGATACAAGTCGTGATAATGCCTCTGACAGATTTCTGTCACCTCGGCCCTGAAACGATAGCCGGATGACCGCGACATGTCTGACACTACGGCGGTAGTGATATGTGAATGTGGACCCTTTTTATGACAGTTTCTCAATGTCAAGAACGTAAATGAAGACTTGGCTGTATAGATAGACTTTGTCCCTTTGATTTAAAGCCGCCATAGGCCGCATTTAGTGCCACGCGGCGCGTTGCGCGGGTCTTTGTGCGGGCGCCGACGCGTCTCCTTGTACAATGGCGGTCTAGGTCGGCGTAACACTTTCGGTTTTTCTGTAAAATAGCTCTTGTTCTTTGGTATTAAAGTCTAGGGCGCACGAGACCATAGACAAATCTGTTACGCCGTCCTAGACCGCCACTGTACATAAATTATTTTCCATACGTCATAGTACCGCGAACGCCGGCAGCGAGCCACTCCAAGTCCAACCTACTCATAGTCTAAAAACAGGTTTTCTCTTCCCAGAGTGACACAAGGCTACGTCACTAACATAATTTATGTCACGCGTGTTAACATAGGCCTATGTTTTGTTCTTGAAGCGTTGAACGACTGTGCCAACGCGTCTCCGTAAACGGTCTCATACATTGCTATACGTTTGATTTAATCGCAGCACGCCCCGCACGACGCCCTGCGTGGCCCTAAATGCGGCCATACACTGACTGCTTGATGCTTTTTAATAAAATAAAATTGAGATAAATGATAAAGCGGCATTTTTAAAGTTAACCAACAGAATGAGTTACCTACCCTATATTTTTTTCCTGTAAGAAAAACCCTGTTACGTTCTATGTAAGGTTGATTTTCTATTAAAACTGGATTTTGCCATAAATAATCGCCTCGTTTGTAAGGGGGTTGATGATTGGAGTAGCCTCTTAAAATTTTGTTTGTCTATAGTAAATATATTTGTGCAATAATATTCATGTTTCGGCTTTCCACTTACTATTGTGTATTATTTTCGTTTTCGTATAAAAATTATAAGATAAAAGTTATATTTGATTCTGTTTATTACTTTCATTTTAAATTTTATTTAGGCCCACGCTCGTTTGGCTAACTGCCGTATTACGGCTGCTTTTGCAATATTGCTTAGCGTCCTCATTCCGTTTTTTTTTTTATGACTTTGACACTAGAGGACGTAAAGCGATGTTGCAAATGTGGCCGTAATAGTACCCCTGGTCCCCTTAGCTCTATGGCACTAAATAATTTTCGATTTAAAACACAGGTGTGCCATAGAATAACCGCGCCTTGACTTTGATAGCATGGCGTCTTCTACATCCAAATTTCTGTTTCAATATAAGTGGTCCTATTCTTACTCCACAACTAGTACAACAACTACTTAATCCGGGCAATAGTTTTTGCTTGATGTTTGTTCGTCCAAGAACGCACACATGCTGGTAGGGCCTGTAGGTACTTTCACAAATAAATTCAAGCGCCTAAAAATGTGGAGGGGCGGGCCATGTTAACCTTTGAACCGCCAAGCACTTGATATGAAGTAGTCACAAAGTTCTCCCACCACGCCAAGCACTTCTCTGGAAGTAGCTTACATTTTTACATTTTATGACCCAACTATGTTCTAAAGAGCCTGGAAGAAATAGCTTTTAGTGATAAGGCCGCCATTTGCATTGATATTTGTAACTTGTTTTATGTACTGTATGTTTTATTTTGATTGCAATAAAGAATTCTCTTATCTTATCTCTTATCTTAAAGAAAAAAATCCAATTGGATACTGTTCTTAAAGCTTCTATAAACGAATTCATGTTAACAGATGTTGTGAAAAGTTAATAAACTTAGAATAATAATAAGACGATAAACTTTAAGGTGGTAACTCTCGGTATGGTTCAAAATTTTCGCGTTTTTTTATTTATTATGGCGAAAGTATTTATTTTAAATAAATTCGCGTATGTAAAAAACCATCTCCCAACTTGTATTATAACGTTTTTTGAAGACAGACCTACTGGTTTTGTGTCTAAGGACATAAAGGCTAAAAATCAAGTTATGTCCTTGGACACAAAATCATTAGGCCTGTTTTCCAAAAACGTTATATTTGTAAACGTTGTGTAGTTCATCTCAACCTAGGTATTTCCTAAAGTTTTCATATTTTTATCCGTTGCATAATTTAAAAGATTTAAGCATATAACCTACGCACATATGGAAACGATTTTAAAAAAGCCGGCCGTTGTATGGGCTGTCTCTCTTCTTAACTCTTTCCTCATACATAATATACGCGAGATAACATGCGTTCGGCCGCCATGATGAGATTTTTTAACCGACTTCAAAAAAGGAGGTTATCAGTTTGACCTGTATGTATGTATGTATGTTTGTCCGCGATTATCTCGCGTTTGACTGAACCGATTTTGATGCAGTTTTCACAAAGGTATTTGTTACATTCAGGAGAAGGTTTTAGTACCTATTTTAACCAACTTCGAAAAAGAGGAAGTTCTCAGATTATGTTTGTTGCAGTTCGTTGAAGGCGGGTCTCTTTTTGTAAAAAATAAATTATATTATTTCTTTATCTGCGCGGCTTATACATAGGGACAGACGCGGGAAGCGACTTTGTTTAATACTATGTATTGATATATATTTATTCTTCTCAATTTTAAAGTAAAATAAAAAACCGTTGTTGACGATAATAAAATCTATATTAAAACTTGACTGATTATCACATAACTAGCAAATACATTGGACTTTAAAAGCTTAATTAATACAAAATAATCATTACAAAACATAACGTCGATAACAAGTGACGATTTAGAATCATTAAAACTATTATGCAAAAAAAAAAAAATACAATTCCCTGTCTCACATCCTAAAAAGTTAAACATAGTTCTTACTTATCTAAATTTTTTTTTTAAAGTATTTTTTTTATAATTTCACATTTATAGATTTCTTTTACAAAAACTCAATTGTTTTAAGTACCTACTTACTTATTTCTTTTCTACAATTTAGTAAAAAAAGCAAAGGTTTTAATTATTGCTCTTTTGGTATAGAACAGTCTTGGTACTTACATTTAACATTAATAAGTACTTAGTAACATTGACTAATAAATGGTAAATCTAACATTGAAAAAGGTAAAATGTTATTGTCTTCGATCCTTACGATAGCTATTGGTTAGGGCGTATTCTATTCACGTACAGTGGCGGACAGATTTGTCTATGGTTTCGTCAGCCTTAGACTGTATTACCAAAGAACAAGAGCTATTTTGCAATACAGAAAAACAGGAAATGTTACGCCGAACGTGTCCGCCACTGTACAAAGCTGGCAACAAGCGCTTGTTTGCGCTGGTTCGAAAATGTATAGAAAATACCTGCGCGGACATAGACGCTTGTTCCAGCGCGAATGTCCGCGCAGGTATTTGCTATACATTTTTCGAACCAGCGCCAACAAGCGCTTGTTACCAGCTTTATGCCTAAATACGCCCTTATCTTGTTAACTTTACAATCTACTTTAGAAATAAAAATTACGTATTTGAGATAAGATCGCGCTGTTTAACGTTATCACGTAGCTTCTATACCTACTCCATTCGTATTATCGCCAATAAGAGGCATAGCACAGCTAAGAAGATATTAATTTTTTTCGCGGGTGGCGCTACTTTAGCTGTGCTATTCCTCTTAAGTTATTTTCGCCTAAGCTATTCCTTTCACCCTGGTTTTCACAATCCAGGGCCGCTAATCTCTTAAACTTACGATTATACTTCTATTCTACGACTAATCTATTACGATTAGGTCAAAAATTGCCAGTCTAGTAACTTTAATCCTATAGAAATAGTAGAATGAAGATACTATCAAATCGAGAATCGTAATTCTGGTCTTGACCCAATAGTAATAGAAGTATAGTTGCTACGAGTATTCTTCTATTCTATTACGAGTATTAGTAGAATAGTAATAGAATCTATACTACACATATTATAAATGCAAAAGTAACTCTGTCTGTCTCGCTTTCCTGAGAAAACTATTGAACCGATTTGAATGAAATTTGGTACTTATATGGATAGTCTAGAGCCTTATGCCAAAATTCCCACGGGAAAATTAGAAATTTGATGTTACCATGGAAAATGCGCTGGCGAAGCCGCGAGGCGCCCACTAGTAAAAGTATAATCGGTAAGTTTAAGAGATTAGCGGCCCAGATAACTGTCATATCCGAACATCCTATACTAAGTCTAATCTCAAAATGCATTTAAAAATGGAATGACAAAACGTCTCGTTCTAAACACTAGCGTCACTCACTAAACTATCTGTATTGACTCTTACGTCTATAGAAATAAGGCTCATATTACTCTATTTCAGTAGTTCCCGCGGGAAGAGATTCATGGATGCGTAGTCTTCTAGTACCTGTGGAATCCATTTAACAAGTTTTATTTATTATCTTTAAAGAAGAAAATCTTTTTAATATACTATTTTAACAGTCTCTAGAATTCAGATCTTTTCACTCTGAAAAAAAAAAAAAAACACGAAAAGTCAAGGTCACTAATAAAGTTCATCAAGGTCACGTTTGTGAAGGTCACTAGACGTTTGTGAAGGTCACTAGACGTTTGTCAAGGTCACTAGACGTTTGTCAAAGTCACTAGACGTTTGTCAAGGTCACTAGACAACAAATACAGATCATACAAAAAAGAAAGGCTTTCAATAGGAAATGATTATGAGCTACCATAAGAAGACGCAATTGGCACTAAATCCCTGTGCCATACAAAAAGATGAGTGCCAATAAAGGGCACTGAATCAGCATTAAATGCCAGACCTGCAGGAGAAGAACGCCCGCATGCAGGCTATGATGAATGTGGGCTGATTGATTGATAAAAAAACTTTTTATCAAAAAATTAAACCGCCGAAAAAACTGAAAAGCATTAAATAATAGGGAAACATTTTCTATTAGGCCTTAATTTACTCACTTCTTAAAGTAATTTTGGATTACCAAGAAATTTTAAGTCGGTGCCACACCACACAAGCAAATTCATTATCTACGTAAAGCGCGATGCGCAGCGACACACGTTTTTCGGTTATTTCCTTGAATTTCAGGTAATTTAGTGATCTGTGGCACTGACTCAAAATTTCTTGGTAATCCAAAATTACTTTAAGAAGTGAGTAAATTAAGGCCTAATAGAAAATGTTTCCCTATTATTTAATGTTTTTCAGTTTTTTCGGCGGTTTATTTTTTTGATAAAAAGTTTTTATTTTTTGCTTTTCAGTTTTTGGGCTTATTTTTTTTTGACACCAGCTAATCACCCTTCACAGCTTGGTCGCACCCCACAAGGTGGCCACTCAACCTGGTGAAGGTTGAGGGACTAACAGGATGAGTTTCGATCACGACCGGTCGGTGAGGCGATTTGTGAGGGAGGCCTATGTCCAGCAGTGGACGTCTATCGGCTGAGATTATGATTATTAAAGTTCATATAAAAAAGATTCATAATTATATCTAGCAGTTTTCATGTAAATCACAACACGGCAATGTAATCTGTGAGTGAACAATAAAGTCACCCCTATTTTTCCACCCTTAGGGTTGGAATTTTATTTCCAAATTTTTATGGGACCAACTTCAAGGTATACCCTGTCGATTAAAAAAAGAAATATCAAAATCGGTCCACACAGTAAAAAGTTATGCGTGATCATACATAAAAAAAAAAATATATATACGCGACGAATTGAGAACCTCCTCCTTTTTGTTTTTTCGTCGGTTAAAAATACTGTTTGATTGATTGTTATAAGATTAAATGATGGCTAAACTTAGATCTAGTTTACTTAAACTTAAAACCAACCTCTCTAAGCAATTCAACGCTAGGCTCTTTAACTTTCGGTCGCCAACCGGAAACCGCCATCTTTTCGCCGTTAAGACTTAGTTGTTTGTTCAGAAAGGCTTCAGAGGGCGCGGTAGGGTCGAGGGGTGAATGGGACAGAGCATATTTCCGACACATTTCCGCCCAGGCTGTGAGGTGTTTGTCGTTCGCTTCCTCGCACACTGATTGGATGTCCAGCTGAGAAAAACATGAAAAATTAATTAAAGAAATTGAAATAATGAATGGATGGCTTATTGGATAGGGTTAATATTTTTTTTATTGTTATGATTAATATCGATGTTTGTTTCCGGTCTGGGTGTAATGTTCGTCTCTGTATATGTTTCAGTCATCCTGGATAAAGGTTCTACCTAGTTAGGGACTCTGAGTGTGATGTGTTATTATTATTGTTATGAAAGACCTACCTAAGAGTAAAAGTAAATTATTCTTTCTTACCTTAGCCAAAGTAGACACAGCACTCCCATAATAAGAAACTTCGATCCCAAAAAGATCCGCCAGCATACTCGCCAAGGAACCCTGAGTGCTTTCGCCTTCATCCACCACATTATAAACCCCCCCACAAACCCCCGTGGTGACCACAGCGGAAACCCCCAAACCCCCCAGATGGCAGATGGCACGACAAACGTCCGTCACGTGGACAGTGTTCATTTTCAAGTCTGGTGTCCATAGGAGTTTCATTGGCTCGTTCAGGTGCTTGTATATTGCGCCTAGTAACAGCCTTGGCACTGTGGGTGAGAAAAATTATTATTAACTAGCTGTCCCGGCGAACTTCGTATCGCCTTTGTAAAAGAATACCTAATTGAACCGATCACAAAATAAAAGGGTTATTTTTCCTTTACACCTATTGCCATCTTGTGCTGTATTGCAAGGCCAAAATTCGCTAGATATATTATTAACCGACTTAAAAATGGAGGTTATCAGTTTGACCTGTATGTATGTATGTTTGTCCGCGATTATCTCGCGTTTGGCTGAACCGATTTCGATGCGGTTTTCAGTTATGTATTTGTTACATTCAGGAGAAGGTTTCAGCACCTATTTTAACCGACTTCGAATAAGAGGAAGTGCTCCAGTTGATGTATGTGTCAGTTTATTGAAGGCGGGTTCCTTTTTTGTAAAAATGAATTTATTTATATTTGTCTTTTCTGTTTTACTATCTTAACTTTTCTTTCCGTACAAACACTAACAAAGTATATATGGATTTGATAAACAGTTTTGGAGAAAAGAGGATGTACGGACAAATAGGTAAGTCACCGGAACCGGAACCTTTAAAATATATCCCGTGAACAGCTGGACTAATTACGCTAATTCTTTTTTTGTTGTGTTTGTTATTTCCAGGTAAGTTTGTATGAAGAAAAAAAAACTAGTTTTTGGCAAAATACACTAATTTAAAGAAGATCATTCCTATTTAAAAACAACATTAAAAGCTATGTTCATAACGACTAGGGCATGTAATATCGGAAGGTTTTCAATTCCGATACTGATATCGGACATTTTATCTCAATACCGGAATTCCGATATCAATATCGGAATCGTAAAAACTATAAAAATTACTCAAGAAACTCATATTTAAATAATAAAATGTACAAAATTGAATTTAATTTGTACATGATTTGTGGAGTCGGCAATCAAGTTGAGTTGATATGTTGTTAAGTTTTGAATATACAATGAAAACAAAAAAAAAAAAAAATTGTACTTATACATTTAAAAAAAAATATTTACCTACTTTATACCTTTATTATATTTTTATCATAAGGTAATATTAAAAGATTCATACAATTCAATACATTGTACTCATACAAAGTACCTAAATAGCTAAATGAACTGCTTTAAAATAATTTTTCTGATTAAAGAAAGGAACTTACGATTAATAAATTTACAGTTACTTTTTATATTTTAGCCTTGCGGAACGTTTAAAACATTAGTTTTAGAAGTCAAATTAAAATAAATGTCTTGTTACGAGATTCCGATATTGGGTTCTTCAATATCGGAATTGAAAATATTGGATATTTCTTCCGAGATTCCGATATTACGATATTCCGAGATTCCGGTATTCATGCCCTAATAACGACATAAACCAGCAGCTGCAGCAACTTACTCAAACTTCTCCTATCACCGACACCGTAGACAATGGCCGGCCTGATGACCACGTAGTCCAGCTCTGGCGCCATCTTCTTCAGCTCTTCCTCAACTTTCCACTTCAAGCGAGCTTCGGCAGTCCAGGGTTCCACTGGGTCGTCTTCTTTGTGGAGCTGGAAACAAAAAAAACATTATGCTGATATTTATGCTTTTGCTTTTTAAGAGGAATGTATAGCAACAAAAAAATATTAGGAGCCATGGCACAGCTAAAGTTGCGCAAGCGGCGAAAAATATATTATCTTCTAAACTAAGGCAAATATCAAAAATGTGAAACAGTATTCCAGTAGATAATGCAGCCTAGTATTTTTTTGAGCATTGTTGTATAGCTTTTAGGTTAGACAGCAAAGAAAGCTACAAAGTGTTGCTAAAAATGGCCACTTTTGGCAACAATCAGTAGCTTTCTTTCTTCTTTAACCAAAAAGCTATACAACAGTGCCCTAAAATACTAGACTGCATTATCTAGGGGAATACTGTTTCACATTTTTGATATTTGCCTTAGTTTAGAAGATATTAATTATTTTCTCGGGTGGCGCTACTTTAGCTGTGCTAATGCCTCTTAAGTAATACTCATGCTGTCGCCCCCGAACCGCAGCCCCGTGCGATAGAGAGAAAGCTAATTTTTGGATGAAATTTTCATTTGGGGGGAAAATGTTTTTCACTATCTAAATCTTAAGCTAATCACGGAGGTAAGGAATAATGGAGTATTGCAATGGTGAAAGATTTTTTCCAATCACTCTTCCGGAGCCTTTTTGATTCAAACAATTAAATATTTCCTATTTATAATATTCAAATAAGAGTAGAAAATTGGCCTTGCAAAAATTTTGTATTTTTATTTATTGCTAACAGGGAATCAAGTCTCGTTAGTTAATTCGATAGACTCGTATTGGATTGATAACGATTTTGATTTGATTTTGGTGAATACCAGCGCTTAGTAAAAAGTTTCCAAAATAAGTACATTATTTACTGCTAAAAGAAATCGTTTACAAAAATACAAGAAAACAAACCTTCTCCGAACTATACATGTGTCCACTTGATATCTCAACGAGCTTGGCTTTGCCAGCGCAGCATTTTCCAACATTCCTGCTAAGCGTCAGGATACCTTCAGCTAATACTGCCTCAGACTGGCCATGCCTGGTCTCTCCTGCACAGTTCACCATTAGGGACCAGGGTGCCTCGGTGCCGTGGTCCAGTGCTGAGCTGCATGATGCTGTGTGAAATTAATTTTTGAATTGTTATGAATAAATTTGACCTTTATTGCATGAATAAAGAAACAAAAAATGTGGAAGCTACAATATAATTCTTTAAATGCTTGAAAAAAGGCTACCCCTATACCTTGTTAGCTAGCTTAATATTTTTAAATAATGTTTTGTTAAAAGTTACTTATAAATAAAAATTAAAAACCTACTGCGGAGCTGCATTTCTGATAAGATTTCTAGTTATTTAAATTTAAAATGTTGAGCTAAACGATGCGCCTCCACGCTAGCACGCCTCCGCGGGAGCACCAACGGACTCCTGAAGGTATTTATACAGGTAGGACTCTCCTATGCTACAGCATTGGGTGCAGCTTCACACAAAATTGTAAATAGTTTAGGCTTTAATTTATTTATTTTTACTAACGTAAGTTAAGTGTTTTACTAACAAGCTATGGAAACCTAAATTTCTGAAATAAATTATTTGAATTTGAATTTAGTGGCCTATGGTTTAGCCTGCCTAAGTATAAACATTTTCCTTAACAGACAAAAGAAGTTTGGTGTCCTCACTATAAATGACAGAGTAGGTCGGTAACAAACAAACATTTAATTAAAAAATATATAGGTACTCATAAATAACATCTATCAAGTCTGATTCATTGTATTGTATGCTAATAAAATCATAAACTGCTAAACAATAAAGCCAGCATTGCAACCTTATCTTTATGCAGAAAATGTTTGCTGTGACTAGACTAGAGGAGTATATTCAGTATCTATACTAATGCAGAAAGTCAGCAGCCCAACTTAATTATAATGAATGGATAATTAAATACACCAGTTAGTAGTTAAGCCTCTGATAAGGCCAACACACAGGATATGATGTCATTGATTAGTTCATTATTTTTATTTCAATGTTTGTTACCCAATTACCAATAGGAGAAGAGGGTCTTTTGCCATCCTTGATGAATAAGAAGCATAACATGTCAAAATACTTTTCATTCTCATAGCCACTGACATTTATCAAAAGACCGACTCTGTATGATAGTATTTTTATGATATATCACAAGATGTCGGTTAAGACAAAAGTAAAAACTTACTTTGCAAATTGGTTTTGAAACAAATGCAATTTTTTTAACAAACTGCCCATTATTAACTAAATACACACAAGCCTTACTGGTTAATGACACTGTCACTCATTAAACAATGGCAGCCATTACAAAATTAACATTAATTAAAGAATGAATCATGTTTATCTCTGCTTGCTTTCCCAGCATATTGCAACTTGAAAAGAGTAGCTATTTATAAAACAAAAACCTCTTACAGTATTTGTTCTTGTGGCCTATACCTATCAAAAGGATGAAGTCCACCAGGCAGATCAGGTCAAACAGCATCGCAGCACAAAAAATCTGTCTGCCTATGTTTTGTAGGAAACATTGTCCTCTAAGCGGGGCGGGTGGCAACCAAAACCAATGCAGGCACATTTTTGTGCATGTGGGCGCCAGCCTTAACAGTAGCAGACATTAGCTAGCATAGGCTTTCCCATAAAGAACACCGACTTTGAAACATTATTGTTATAAGCCAGTCACTCTGACATAATACTATATGTAAAAAGTATATTCTATTCTATTTAGAATCTTGTATGACACTAACTGACCAAGGTGTGTATCCTCTTGAATTACTGACTATAATTAATAATAATAAGGAACTGCAATCCACTTACCAGGGTTTATGAGGTTAGCACTCCTATATTCTACGCGGGGGTCTTCAAAAGTCTTGGAATGTGTCGGATTGAGAAAAGCGAGTTGGGGAGGTGTCTTGTCGACCACACGGACGTGGCTGACCAGGTCTTCACTGATCAGATAATGTACCAGGTTCCTCCCGATAAAGCCACAGCCTGGAACGTTACAAACGATGACTAATACTTCGAATAATAACTCATGATAAAAGTTAGTCAACTTTACACTAAAGTTTATGATGGAAATACGTAAATAAATCAATCGGAGGTAATACTTACCACCCAAAACTACTACGCGAGGCTTCGAGCTATCAGCAGGGTTAGGCATTGTGGAGATCACTAAGCACAAGTGCGAAAAAACTAAAATAAAAAATAAATTTCCAACTGAAGAAAAGTAGAAACGAGTTTGACAAGTTCACTTCACTGGTCAAATTATGAAATTACTGACTTAAGGGATGCTCGATGTTCATCGATATTTGATGATCATCGATGTTATGAGCCAAAATATCGATGTTTAACATCGATGTTGCGTTTTTATCAAACATTTTAACATCGATGTTGTTATACCAAACATCGAAACATCGATTTTGCATTGTAAAATTGATGTTACAAACACAAAATCGAAATCGGGCCCCTGGAAAAAATCGTTTTCACAAAGTAATGATCAACAACAACAAAACAACCCTAAACAAAATCTGTAATCTATGAAATAAATTATTTTTTAAATTTCTAAACGACGAAACATTAAAAAGAAAATCTCGTTTTCAAACCTTTATCGATGTTGAGCTATCGATGTCAACATCGATGTTTTATCAATATCGAGCATCCCTATGACTGACTCACCGAAATAATGATTGATTGATATGACACAAATGGTGTATGCCGGCCGGCCAGAGAGATGGGAGAACGCGGCCGGCCGACCGAAAACTTCTCTGGCCGAAACATTCAGGCCGAAAAGTGTGGAGCTACGAAAATCAAAGAAACTTTTTTTTTTGTGATCGAAGCAGTTATAGCAGTTTATGTACTTTCGCAAATATATTAGTTAGCTATGTTATATTAATGGAAAGTGATCAAATAAACTATTTACCATTATTAATTAAACACAACTTCATATTTTATATTAAGTACTTACATTTAATTTTTAAATTAAATCACTAATATTTACACAGTCCCTAGCATATTAATTCTAAATTACATATAAGTGTGTTGATCTTCTGGATCTATTTGTTCGCCGTTCCTCACTTTTACAACTTCTGTTATAACAGGAGCTTCTCTTTGCTTATCTGGAGGCAAGAAGCACGCCACCACACCACCAGCTGTAAATTGAAATTTTACTAGCATTATTCAAAATCTATTTAACGACGGCTCTATCACAGAAATAGTTAAACCTGGTCAAATCACTAGGCAAGGTTTAAATCACTACTGGTCTAACTTTTTTGTGGTAAAGGGGCGAGTGTTAATACCTAAGTAATAAGTGTAAGTTTTATGCGCACATTTTCAAAATTTCCGAAACTCTCCAAAACGCAAAATTTCGAGCATGAATCACATAGATTGGATACCTAATGCTGTTTCAGAAAAAAGTGCTTTTGACAGACGGAGCCCAAAACCTTACAAGCGCGCCGGCCGCGAAGTAGGCGCAGGTTATACGCGATCTAGCGCCACATTTGATAAAAAAATATATCTTCTCAGAGAAACAATCTTAGGCCACAGAGCCTTAAAAATTTCTAAGCAAGATTATCTAGTGCATCATTTACGCATACCTATTTGTGGCGCTAGTATCGCGTAACTACGTGGCCGGCAGATATACATAATGAAGTTCTAACCAAATATACTAACCCATAACAAGTGCAACATAACCGCTGATCATAGGCGTGCAATTGTCGGCAAGCAGGCTGGCGATGACCTGGACACTGATGAAGCCGAACCCTCGAGCTACCACTACGGAGAGACAGGTCGCCATGCCCCTATGAAATTACAGAAACTTATTAAACGGGTTGCAGAAGAAATATCTAAGCCATAATGCCGTCTATTAATAATAAATCGCATCACATGCACCCAGAGCGCCTAATTATTAATTTAATTTATATAATTGTATCACATAAATTTCCATTCCCGTGGGATTTACGGGATAAAAAATATCCTACCAATTTTCAGTTCAGTACAATATCCTAGTATAGGTGTGTTTGCGTCACACATGGACAGACAGAGTTACTAATATAGTATCAGTATTAATAATATAGTATCCTGTGACTGCGACTACGTCCGCGTGGAATCAAATCTCCCGTTTAAACCTTTACTGGACTAGGACAGACATTTCAAAACCAAAATCCAGCTGTTCTCAAATTGTTTAGGTAGCGAGCATAAACGATCATAATTTTTATATTTGTCTTAATAAGTACATAGATAAATATTAAACAAAATCTTACCTCAAATAAGTAGGATTCAGCTCAACAAGATAAGAATTTGCATTCCCCAAGATCAACGCCACGTACAAAAATATGAAGAACAAAGCTATGCTCAGCATTGGAACTTTTACGAAGAGTAGGGCAGTGCCAGTGGCTGCAGATATGGCAAAGATCATCAGAGTGGTCTTCTTTCTGCCCAGTGGACCAACGATGAATGAGAGGAGGACGTTTAAGGTCCCACTTGCTCCGGAATAGGCCATTACTGCGTATAGAGTACTGCGCTGGATCGTGTTGTCGCAGTCTAATGTTGCCTAGAAAAACAAAAGAGAAAAGTTTAAATAAATTTTATTATAAATTTTTTGTGGTAAAACCTTTACTAATGAAAAGAAAAGGTTGCCTTTTGATTTTGTCTTTAAAAACGCATCCACCTTAGCAAAATTCCGCCAAATATTATGAATGCCAGTCGAATAAGCACTTATGCCCGTGGACAGAGTACCACCACCCTATCTGATCTCTTCCTATGATAGTTAAAATGCGAGGCATTCTCAGTGGGGGCACATTCCATTAATTACCTAATTAATTAATTTAGGACGTGCTACGCGCGTCGTGGGTCCTGCATCTCCAGCTCCTACACGTCAGTTGATCAGCCGCTAAATCGATACTAGAAAGTGGATTTTTGGTCAACGCAGCTGCTTTCCCACTGAGTATGATCCAATTCACGCGAGACCATACATAATCGCACTTATGATTTCGATGGTCACCGCGTTGTCGACGACAGGAGGTGTTTTATACCTGTCGGAAGGACACCGGACGCTGATCATCAATGGATCGTGGGATCCTTCTGAAAGACGCCGAGACAGATGATAAGGAGCTCTAAAAACCCCCGTCTGGCTCCCCCAAACGACGTGAAATGCGCTAGGTATTTCCCCCGTTATGAACGAAAAGGTGTTTTATACGTTCAGGTTCTCAGTGATATAAGTAGAGATACTTACGCTATCAGAAGTTCCTGAGGCTGCGGTGCTAGCGACCTGACAGAAGGTCTTTCCCGAGCTGTCTTCTCCAGAAAAGAACGCGTTTGTCATCGTGGGCACCCACATGGTGTAACCTGTTGAACTGATGACATAAAAAAACCCCAATTATACTTGATGTTCCTGAAACGGAATAGTGACTTTTGCTTATTCCCGATGAACATTTTAAAATTAAAATTATCTAAATCGACCAGCCTTTCTCATGTTTTAGCAAGACAAATGAACAACAATTGATTTTTATTCATATACCTAAAGATAGGTATAAATAATTAAGTACCATATTTCAAATTCAGGTTATCTAGTAATCTCACTATGATTCAGCAAACCCATATTTCAGAGATCGTTGTTGGGATTCCCAAAACTGGTGACATGTTGGTGATTCAGATCATTGCTTGTTTTATTTACCTGTGCTACTCACGACTAGCCTGAAACACCCAGTGTAACGTATTCATTATTATATTTGTAGCCTCCTATCTTACTATATAATCTACTAAAGTTTCTACGTTTTTTTTTTTTTGGGTCGTATGTAACTCGTATGACGTAACCGCAGGTAGGATAAAAAGTGGTGCTTATTTCTATCTGTAACTTATAGCATAACTATAATAATAATAATAATAACACATCACACTCAGAGCCCCTAACTAGGAAGAACCTGTATCTAGGGTGCCCGAAACACACACAGAGACGAACATCACACCCAGACCGGAAACAAACATCGATATTCATCATATCAATACTGCCGTCCTCAAACTAAAAGGCGGTTAAGTGCAAAATGTTAGTTTTGAGTTAGAGGCTAAAAACGCAGGTATATTTTGAAAAAAATGCTGTTCCTTTTCTATACATTTCTAGTGGTACTGTTTGGTATCAAACGATAGATATTTTTTTATACTTTTTCCTCAATAAAGCTCAAATTGAAAAAAGTGGTATTTGCATACATAAAACTCTTATTTACTTTTTTAGTGGTGTAACATTTTAATAATTTTCTCTGAATTTTCAACCTAAAAAGCGGCTATAGGCCTACAACTGCCTTATAGTTATGCTTTTTTCCAAAAAATACGTAAACATTTTTTTATTACCATAAGTTATCAACATTTCCATAGCTAAAAAGCAGTTTTAATTTTAAGCGCCATTTTAGTCTAGCATTAAATTAATTTACCTTGTAATTTTCAATAACAAAAAAGCGGCTATCAGATTTTTGCCGCCATTTAGACAAGTACTTGTTACTTAACGTGTGATTTATTGTTTAACGACCATTACTCAATTAACTTTACTTAACTAAAAAGCGGAACCTTTTTTTGAAACTGCTTTCTAGTTAGGCAGTACCCCCATTGGGTTTTTATGAAACCCACGAAATGTTAGTTGATTGTATAAAAAAGAAGATAACGAATTCAATTAAACAATAACCATTTATTGTATTTCCAAGTAGGGTGATTTATACTCATCTCAACTGAAAGAAGTGAATTGCTACAAGGATATTGTGAAGGGGATTTTCCGTAATCGCCACGCTTAGCAGGCGGGTTGGTGATCGCAGTATGGCTTTTTAAAGAATTCAACAAAGGTGGCTCAGCATGATCATCGACAGAACTGCCCATGCCCATCCTTTGGAAGTTTGGGAATGTTCCCTGAGACGCCGTTTACGACACCCATGGAAGAAAGGGAAGGAGATGGGATGGTGGAATTCTATGCCAATATTATTTATTTAGTACATATAATTGACAGTCTTGATATAGGTTTTTTGTTATAAAGGTTACCTTTTAATAAATACTTTTACATAACATCAACTACGAAGAATCAACATTTTGTATTTAATATTAATTTACCATTTGAATGGTAACAAAATAAAACTTTTTTGTTTGCTTTAAATGTAATGCAAATAATAATTTAAGTCATGTATATCATCATTTAATACCGTAAAAAGTATGTCAGTATAATTTTATTCTAATATTTAATTTTATTCTTAACTCGAGAGGTCTATCAGACAAATATGGAGCGCAGAATATAGGAAGTTCAATTGGTGGACAAAGTCCGAAACACGGAACTGCACTCCAGAACTCAAATACTGGATGTAGCTAAAAAGCAGCAGAATTAAAATAAGAGGCTGGCTACATAGCCCGTATGGACTCCAATCGTTGGGCAACTAAATGGGTCACACATCATCACATGGCCACGCCAAGAGAAGACGTGGTCGTCCCAGGAAGCGATGGACCGATGTACTGTGAGCGCACTATATAGGGCCTAGTGGGAATCCACTCAGGAAAGGGAAGCGTGTGAAAGTGGGAAAGAGGCCTATGCCCAGCAGTGGGACAGCTTAGGCTAACAAATAAAATTATTAAATAATTTTATTACATATAAGTTTTAACATAACTGCAATTCCTTCATATATTCAAATTAAAAATAGGTAATAAAATCAAGTTAAGTATTTAACCATTTATGTAAGTTTAATATCATGAACTAAATTTGCCACATTTATATAGTGAACTTAACTTAAATTGTTAACTAAAAACAGTCGTTATTTAATATTTAGATAAATAGTTTTTTTAGAAACTGGGGTTTAGAATTTTGGCAATCGATTTGTGAAGTGACTGGTAGTTTATCTTAGGTATTTCATAGTTCACGTAGAATCCTCGTTACGGTGCATGGCTTGGATAGTAAAATTGTTTGCATTGCACAGGCGTAAATCCTATCATCGATTGCAGTTGCCTGTGTGAATGCTTTTTAGCCAATCTTCTTCGCTTTTTATAAGCTGGCGGCGGCACCCTCTTGGTTGATCTACCCCGAACGATGATGATTCTTGGAAGTCTGCGTCTGCTGAGTCAGACAATAATTTTTATCACCAACCGAGTCATTAGAGTAAAAACCGCATATAATTCTATCTTCAACATATGAACACTCTGTCTCTTTGCTTGGTGAAGCCATGACAGAGTACTTTATTGCTGATCGGCCACTGGTTGACAGTGTAGTGATAGAACCATGGTTTTGTTGCACATCAGGTTCATTGTCTAAATTAGTTGGTCCGGTTGCAAAGCTACATTTCATATCAATACATACATTTCATATTATTCGTTTGAATAAATGTCAACTGCCAACGCGTTGAAATTGTTCAGACGA